>CM053026.1:341705756-342305756 GCA_028564925.1 Lithobates sylvaticus | reverse complement strand
GCTTCCCATCGATTGCCCCCCGCAGTTAGGAAAATCCCATCGCTCGGCAAACTGGGAGGCCACAGTCTTCCATTCCTGTGGTGTTGAAGGAAACTGGAGTCAAACAAGAAAAATTAGTAATTTTGCACATGTAGCGCCATAACCCCTTGGGGCGGCTGAGATTTTCTGGGCTTACCGATTACCTCCTCCGCCTTGTAGCTCGTCCTTCTTGTCTAGGGGTTCCCAGGGTTGATACCCAGTAACTGCAGAGACTGACACTTGAATTCCTTTTAAGGATTTTTATTTGCTTAAAAAGTTGAACAGAACAGTCTCTCAGTTAGGAATAGAGGGCAAGGGTATAAAAGCTCAGGCACTTGGAACCTGCTGACACTCAATAAGTGTCTCTCTAGAAGTTCCAGGGAGTAGCCACTAGCAACTGGATAACTCAACTGTTGGATAAATCCTTGTTTGTAGATCTAGCAGCCAACAAGTGATTTTAGCTTAGCAAAGTCTATGCCACAGACTTGGTTTTGAAACTTTAGATGAACATAAAGTCTCTCACAGGAACTTAGTTGTAACTGAAGGATAGGTTAGGAACTTTCTTACAGTACCAGTATCTCGCAGCCGATCCAGTGATACCGTAAGAATGCGGATTCAATTAGTGTCCATACAGCTCAGCTTCCAGGCTCTTACCGAGCAGCCATCCTCGTGCGTGGCCCTCCTCTGAAGAGTCCTCCCCTGGTTGCATGTAGAGTTGCTGGGCCTCTCCAATCCTGAGACGGCACCAGAACACTTCAAAATCCTCCCTCCAGTTACTGCGCCTCGAACTAGCCAGTTCCGAGGCTCAAAAAACGGATGGATCCGCACCCCAGGCCACGAGGGCCTCTGGAGTTAGAACATATTACGACCAGGACCATGGAGTTAGAACATATTTCTGAACCGGAACCCCGAATAACGTGACTTCACCACCTTAAGTACCCTCTCCCGGAATACACAGCGAGACAAACGCGCCCATTGATTGGCTCCGAGCAGAGATTGGTACCCAATGCGTCCAACCAGACTGCGTTCTAAGGCCTGTCAGAGGTGCGCACCCCACCTATGACCAGGCAGAACTTCAATACAGCCCAGCCAAACTGATGCCAAAGCACAACCTACCACAATTAACCCCAAGACTTAACTATAGTCTTGAGCAAAAACTAAATTTAAATTCATAGCGCGTACTTTTGAAAAGTACCAGCACTACACACATAAACATTGCAAGCAGATTAGACACAAACATTCTTGGCCAACATCAGTATAACATTTCTTGTAAAGAGTACTTAAAGGCTAAAATATAAGGCCCACTTATCAGATTCCTCCCCTTGGCCCCTTGGAAATATTTTAAGGGGAGGGGGTATGTTTTGGACAGGTAACCCTCTCCACTAAGTAATGGAGTAGCAAAGTAATGTGTGTTACTTTGGCCAGCCACTCCTTAATTACACTATTGGAAGCCCACTGGACAGGTAAGAAGTGGCATAATCTAAACTCAATCCTAGGCCCTTTCACGCCTTCCCGGAACACCTTAAACTTCCTGACGGGACCCCCACTTTCTGCCCACAGACCATGACCCAGGTATTTGGTGAATTTTATAACAAACTCTATAATTGCCTCACCCCCAAACACCACCCTCCATTTGAAATGGCGGCATTCGAAGAGTTCATGTCAGATTTGAAACTCCCCAAGCTTTCAGACTCAGAAGTACAAACACTGAACATGCCTATTACAGAAGACGAAATAACTAGCACCGTCAAATCTCTACCTTCCCACAAAGCCCCCGGTCCAGACGGACTCCCTTATTCCTACTACAAGAATTTCCTCCCAGTACTGTCACCTTGCTTAGTGTCCCTCTATAACTCACTTCTACAAGGCAAACTCCCCCACCAACAATTTCTCCACTCTTACATTACAGTCATACTAAAACAGGACAAAGACCCGACCCTACCAGACAACTACAGGCCTATAGCACTTTTAAACTCAGACTACAAGCTATTCATGAAAATACTCGCCAATCGTTTATCCAAATTCCTGACGAAACTAATAGACAGGGATCAGGTGGGCTTCGTCCCTACCAGACATGCTGGAGACAACACACGACGGACTATTGACCTTATTGCTATAGCTCCCTGTCGGATTATAAGGTTAATACTGCAAAAACGGAAGCCCTCCCCCTCCACATTCCCTCGGATGAACTCCTAAAACTGAAAAATACATTCTCTTACCGCTGGTGCACGTCATCCCTCAAATACCTTGGGGTCCAGCTCACGGCTTCCTATTCATCCCTCTACCTCCTTCTGTTTAGGTCTATCAATGATATGCTAATGCTATCCCGATGGACCTCCCTCCCCCTGTCATGGATAGGCAGGATTAATGTGCTAAAAATGTCAATTATGCCGAAATTATTATATTTTTTTGAAACTCTACCGGTCCCCATCCCAATGACACAGATTAAGACTCTTAAGCAGTGGTTCCTTAAGTTCATTTGGAATGGCAGGGCCCACAGAGTGGCAAGTTTGGTTATTTTCTCCCCCAAGGACCAAGGGGGCATGGGAGCTCCAGATATCTATAAATAGTATTTGGCCTCTCATTTGCGAACGGTGGTGTCTTGGTCTTGCCTCAGACCCCCTAACCACTGGACAGAAATAGAGATGGGCTCCCTCTTTCCATCCCACCCATGCTCCCTGGTGTGGTCTCCAGGGACAACGGTGGATCCCAAGCTACTGGACCTCTGCCTGGGTCCCATGTTATTCACACTCAGATTGTGGCGCTCCTGTCTCTCCAAATTTGCATTATCTTCCCCCTGCCCCCCCCTATCTAATGTGCTCTTCAACCCTTTGATTCCTGACAGCCTCTCCCATGTTCGTATGTTCCCCTGGGAGAGGGAGGGACTGTTCCAGCTCCGCCACTTCATTCACCCGGTCACACGTAGGTTTAAACCCTTTCCGGCCCTTCAGGCTAAAAGCCAAATCCCAGAACACTTGAGGTATTCGTATCTCCAGATAACCCATTATTTCTCGACACTCTCTCCATCTCTCACTAAACCAACGCCCTTTGAGCTCCTTTGCTCCCAGGGCACCTACCAAGCACAGCTCATTTCTAGTATATACCATATACTCCATGAGCAGACAACCCTTACTGAACATACTCATTCCTACATGTACAAATGGTCGCAGCTCACTCAACGAAAAATAACAGTCTCACAGTGGTCCAGAATTTGGTCTTCATCCTCTAAAATTTTGAGATGCGTGGCACAGAGAGAGACAGCATATAAAGTTTTAATGTTTTGGTACAAGACCCCTGAGGTTATTCATCGATAAGACTCCTCTCACTCTCTCATGTGCTGGAGATGCAGGAAAATTAGTTCACATTCACATAAGGATCACATTTTCATATCTTCTGGCAATGTGATCTAATCATACCTTTTTGGTCCATGGTATCACAAATGCTCCATCGGATTCTTGCGACCTCCATCCCATTGGACCCGACCCACTTTCTCCTAGGCCTCCCCTTCCTGGAGTTGGGAAGGGTGGCGAACAAACTAGCCTCATTTGTTCTGCTCGCTGCCAAAAGAGCTATTCCCTCTCACTGGTTGTCTACCCTAACCCCAACCCATACTCAGCTGATACAAAGCATCAAGGACATACGTAGTATGGAGCAAATGACGGCTATGGTAGAGAATAGGGTTGACAGGTTTGGCGAGATTTGGGCCCCCTGGGCCGCTTCGACCTATGGGCTACCGCCCTCAATCTAGATGCCCCTCGCCACCCTGTCATCAACCTACCCCTTGCGATTACTGTGCTCCAAGCTCCCCAATGTATCCTACTTTGATGTTTTTTTATGCCCTCTTCATGGCCGGGCAGGCTCTTAAGGCATGCCCACTGGCATGAGAACACTGGCCTGGGCTTGAAGTCCTTCTATGTCAGATAGTAGTCATGTTACTGAAACCATGAGATCAAACCCTAATTCCTGCCCTATGGAATACATGTTGACCAATTGCTCTTATTTTTTTAATTTGATTTAATTTATTTTCTATTTGATTTTCTTTTGCATATAACTGTTTTCCTTTTTTTTTCTTTTGTACACCATTTATTATTTTTTCTTTTTATATATTTAGCCTTCCCAATGTCTTACCATTATGTTATGTATGCTGTATCTAGGATAATAGGAGAAGAAAATTTTAAAGAGTACCATTTGAATGTATTCAGGCAGGCCCTTGCACTACATGCTTTGGGAAATTCATACAGAAATATGACCACAAAAGAGGTAGGTATAGTTTGTATGGGTTTGGCAAAGTCAGCAGATAGAGTATTGGTATCAGCTGACTTAGCGGTTGGGGGGAGGGAGGGTTCCAAATGATTTTGGGCCCCCCCAAAAAAAAGCCTCTGCCACTCATTCATGAATTTAAGGACAACAATAACATTTTGGACACATTTTAGGAGGTGTTTAGGGTAAAGCACTACAATGGAGCTGACATATACATTTTTAAGTCACTAGACTAGGTGTATATGGGCCCAGGAGAACATGCTGGGGAGGTTAGTGCAGAGGCGTCACCAGGGTGGGGCCCTGACCCCCCCCCAACATCATACTGGGCCCCCCCATTTAAAATGATTGGAAATTACAGAGCGATTCTCTGTAGGCTCTCAGCTGCTGGAGGGAGAGACACACAGAGGGCATCACTATGTAACACTATTACCTAAACTGGCACTATCACCTAACCTGGCATTATTACCTAACCTGGCACTACCACCATAACCTGTCACCATTACCTAACATGGCACTACCACCCCAACCTGGCACTATTACCTAACCTGGCACTACCACCCTAACCTGGCACTACCACCTAACCTGGCACCACCACCATAACCTGGCACTACCACCATAACCTGGCTCTATTACCTAACCCGGCACTACCACCCTAACCGGGCACTATTACCTAACCTGGCACTACCACCCTACCTGTCACTATTACTTAACCTGGCACTGCCACCTAACCTGCCACTACCACCTAACCTGCCACTATTGTATATCACCTAACCTGGCACTACCACCTAGCCTGCCACTACCACCTAACCTGGCACTAGTGTATATCACCTAACCTGGCACTACCACCTTACCAGGCACTATTGTATATCACCCTAACCTGTCACTATATCACCCCAATCTGCCAGTATACTACCCTAACATCACTTGAAGTTGATGTTCGGTGTGCTGCCTGTCCGCCTGGGGGGGGGAGGGATGACAGATATAGAATCCACCCCAGGTGCTAATTTTGAAAACCATTTATCATTTTCCTTCCACTTCACAATTATGTGCCACTTTGTGTTGGTCTATAACATAAAATCCCAATAAAATACATTTACGTTTTTGGTTGTAACATGACAAAATGTGGAGAATTTCAAGGGGTGTGAATACTTTTTCAAGGCACTGTATGTGTGTGTGTGTATATATATTACACACATTTTTATAGTTGGCCCCCCTACCTTTGTCCCTGTCCCCCCCCCCCCCCCCCCCCCCTAAATATGAAAGCTGGAGATGCCACTGGGTTAGTGCAGGAAAATGTGCATGAAGGACCAAAAAGGAGCATTAAAAAATACAACATGCATGAGGACAAATAGGAAATTCACAGCATATTACAATTTTGGTAATTAGGGAATGAGGAAAGAAATACAATACATTAGCATACATTAAATACATAGAATGTGATGTTAAAGGAGAAAACTTACCCTAATATAGTCCTTCTGCAGGACCTGGATGATGGCAGAACAGGTCTCTGGAATAATGATCCCCAGAGCCTGGGGGGAGATGCCGGTCGAGAACTTGAGGTCCTGCAGGCTTTTCCCAGTCGCCAAGTACCGTAATGTGGTGACTAGCCTCTGCTCCGGAGTGATGGCTTGCCGCACACTGCTGCTGCTAAACGCACATTCAGAGGCAGTTGGACACTTTTTTCAACTGCCCCTGGAGTCATTCAATGTTATCTTATGTGACCATGTACACAGTTTTGTTTACAGTCGTTTTTAGGCAGTTGCGTGACAGTTGAAAATAATACAACAAACAACTCCGCGCTTAGGAGCAAGTAGTATAGGTGTGCAGCCTTTCTAAAAAATGGCCCCCTAGAGGGCAATTTAAATATTAAATGCAGGATAAAGGAAAAATTGGCACTACCTCTAATTCAAAATGCAGGGGTGAAAGTGTGCGACTATATGCCTGGCGGCACCACCTATTTCCCTCCCCTCCTATACAGTGTAAATAAACTGTGAAAAAATGGGGGGATAAGGGAAAGGGGGCACGCCCTTAAAGATGAGGTATCCACCCCTAACTTTTCAATCCCCAATAACAGTGAGTGATAAATATAAATATATGTGTGAAAAAGGAATCAAATATACATTGGAAGTCCCGATATAAAGTGGCAAATATGATGAAAATACACAAAAATGTGACAAATCAATAAAGAATTGATTAAATATGCCAGTCCCAGTGAAAAAATTAGATTAAAAGTGGGTAATTAATAAATCGTATGAAAATCCTAGATATGACACAAAAACAAGTCCAGTTTCAAGTGAAAAAGAAAAAAATATAATAATAAAAGTAAAAATAGGAACAGCACTGTGTCAAAAAAGTTTTCTTGCAGTAGTGATTCAAAAGGTGACTTTTGTGCTCCAGCAGTGATGGTGACTTTGGTGTTGCCCCCTCTGACTCCCTCACTCACCAGATTGATGTACCCCTGCAGGGTAGGTATGCAGCTGTAAGTACATGTTGGTAAAATATCCTACTGACATGCGCTACGCGATCAATGGATGGGTCCAGTAGCGACGAACTCTGGTCCTCACACGCAATTTTCGGCGTCGTTCTAGCCTCATCAAGAGCAACGTCAGGAGCATTTCCTCACATATGCTCATTATGGGATCCATTGTAAAAAAGAAAAAGCACAGAAATGGGGACAAATACAAGGACACTGATGCTCTCTCTGCTGCTGCTACTCACTCTGGTCTCACAAAATGTCTGAAATAGTTAAATAAAACCTTTTTTTGAGCTTGGGGAGGCTCTTATGATATTATCCTTACTAAACGTTTCTAGAAGCAAACGCGGCTAAACGGGCGTTTCTAAACGCCGGTTTCAAGCTTTCAAAAGAAAAATTCAGAGGATTTTGCGTCAGCGTCCCGTGTACATGGAGCCTAAGAGCCCTAAACTGGTAGCAGCAGTTTTCTGTACTCCTAGTTTTCATGTTTATTTGTACCCATAGCAGCAAGACAATTTTACCAAGGGGCACACTAACAAGTAAATGGTTGACATTATACAACAAGTTAAATTAATGGAGTAAGACCCAAAAAGATAAATATCTATGATTCACTTACTTATAGGTTTGCCCATCCCTACTTTATATACGACATTAAAAAAAACATAATAAATAGGACACCTACGTAAAGGCGCTCCCATAATGCCCACATCAGCATACTTCATCACCAAGTTCAAATGCCAAGCTTTGACTGATATTCATCATCATTATATCCAGGTGATGAGTCACCAATGGGAAACTAAACGTTTAATTCTTGTTGAAACCTGGAGATCTCGGGACTTCAGTGCTATGTTACTGCATTGTATGAGTCATCACTGCTTTCATTACTACATTCCACAAAATCATCTACTGTACACAAGCACATTGGCTGCCTGGATGGCATATAACTAGTTTCTAATGAAGTCTGATTCTTCAGCAGTCATGTTTTACTTCAAGGCCGCGTTCACACCATACATGCATAAAAACTGATGGAAAAACCACACAGATTTCACTTGCAGATACATGAGTTTACATCAGTTTTCACACGTGTTTAAGTGAGTTTTTATGCTCATGGACATAAGTTTTCATGCACTCTTTTTTTTTTTTATGCACAAACTGACATTGTCTCTTCATTCTGTCATCAGTGCCTGCCATTTTGTCCTCATCATCAGAGCCTATTATTCTCTCCATCTTATCAGTGCCCGTTATTTTGTCTGTATCATCAATGCCCATCATTCTGTCCATCTCATCAGTGCCTCCTCATATGTGCCAGCCATACTTTCCTCTTCACCTGTGCCACCATTCTGTCCTCCGCCATCAGTGTCCCATTACATTCTGTCAACCTCATCTGTGCTTCCATTGTGTCCCCAGCCGATTCTGTCCCCCGCCATTCTTTCCTCTTTTTCTCAGTTTTCTAAATAAGTAATTTATCTCCTTCACTAATGTGCGATGATAAGGCAGCACTGATGGGCACTGATGAGAAGGTACTGATGGGGCTGCACTGATATAAGCTCAATAATAGCATGCAATGCCAAGCTGCAGTTTCCAAAGCGGGCAAAGTCCTTTCTTGTATTAAGAGAGGTATGGACTCCAGAGAGAGAGATATAATTGTGCCTGTTCAAATCATTAGTAAGACCTTATCTGGAATATGCAGTTCAGTTTTGGGGACCAGTTCTCAAAAAGGATATCAGGGAACTGGAGAAAGTGCAGAGAAGGGCAACCAATCTGAGAAGAGGCATGGAGGAACTCAGCTATGATGAAAGATTAGAGGAACTGAATTTATTCTCTCTTGAGAAGAGGAGATTAAGGGGGATATGATCAACATGTAAATACATAAGTGGTCCATATAGTGAACTTGGTGTTGAGTTATTCACTTTAAGGTCATCACAGAGGACAAGGGGGCACTCTTTACATCTGAAGGAAAAGATTTCATCTCCAAATACGGAAAGGTTTCTTCACAGTAAGAACTGTGAAAATGTGGAATAAATACCCTCAAGAGCTGGTTCTGCCCAGCTCAGTAGATTGATGTTTTTAAAAAGGCCTGGATTCTTTCCTAAATGTACATAATATAACTGGGTACTAACATTTATGGCTAAAGTTGATCCAGGGAATAACTGATTTGCACTCGGGGATCAGGAAGGAATTTTTTTCCCCTGCTGTAGCAAATTGGATCATGCTTTCTTGTTAAAGGGGGCTCTCAGATTCCGCTAAGCCCCCTGCTCATAGAGCCCCACAACCACAGCCCAGGGTTGTGGGGATGAGGCTCTTTGGGGTGGCCCCAAAGCACCACCCACCCCCCATGTTGAGGGCATGTGGCCTGGTTCAGGAGGGTCTGCTGGGCTGCATGCTCAGATAAAGGTCTAGTTTGGATTTTGGGAGAGACCCCACACCTTTTTTTTTTATTATTTTGGCATGGGGTTCCCCTCAAAATACTTTTTTATTCTTTCAATTTATTGCCGTCAATGTTTTTTTTAATTTATTCAGCTGTCAGCGGGGAAGCCCATTGACAGCTAATGACTCATCGGTTGTTAAGGATGTCGTGGCCAGCTTCCTGACCCACTCCATAACAATCAGCTATTCACTGCACCCTGATTGGGCAAAGCTTTCGTGTCTATGGACGCAAATGCTGGACTCGGGAGCACGCCCGCAAGGTAACCCTTCAGGAGAGCGCTTCTCCTAGGGGGTTATCTGATGTGGGGGAGAGCCGCCGGGGGACCCCAGAACATGAGGTTCAGGATCACTCTGTGCAAAATGAGCTGCACAGTGGAGGTAAGTATAACATGTTTGTTATTTAAAAAAAAAAAACAACCCTTACAATCACTTTAAACCTAATAATAAAAATTAAAAATAAAAAATATAATTTTTTTTGGAGTGTAAGCATCTCAAATCTTCCACTCACTACATGAGATTACCTTCCGGCCCTCTGTCCGGGTGGCTGGCTGTAATGGGAAAAGGTTATTTTTCATCCTTGTGGTGTCCAGTTTGCAGATCTCAATTGCTGTTTTGGTTATGGCATCAGCTCCTTCAGTTATTCATCTATTTTAACCACTTCCCGACCGCCCCCTGTATATTTACGTCGGCAGAATGGCACGTACAGGCAGAATCACGTACCTGTACGTGACATTCTTCCGGCGGTTGGGGGGTCCGATCGGACCCCCCTCCGCCGGCGGGGACGGTCGGGATCGCTTCAGGAGCGATCCGGGACGAGGGGACGGCCAGTGGTTTCTGGCCACCCCTCGCGATCGCTCCTGGCCAATGAGAAACTTCCCCTTCCTGTCTATTGTATAGACAGGAAGGCGGAAGTGATGTCACGCTCGGTGCGCCGGTCTATGTGACCGGAGACGCCGAGCGGCGAACATGTACAGGTTAGTGCACAACACTACACTGACACCAGTACAGTTAGGCACATATTCCACCCCCCTGTCACCCCCTGATCACCCCCCAGATCACCCCCCCCCCCCCCCAGTCACAGTGTCACTAATTGCAGTGATCATTTATTTACTGATCACTGCATTTAGTGTCAGTGTGACTGTAATAACTGTCAGGGCAGTTAGTTTTAGGTCCAAGGTAGCCCCCTACCCCCCCCCTAATAAAGGTTTAACCCCTTGATTGCCCCCCAGGTAACCCTTTCACCCCCTTTTGCCAGTGTCACTAAGCGATCGTTTTTCTGATCGCTGTATTAGTGTCACTGCTGTCGCTAGGTAACCATTTTTTTTTTTAGGTAACCGCCATGTTTATATAGGTTCATAAATAGGTTTATAGGTCAGGTACCCCCATATTACAACCTAAATAAAGGTTTTAACCCCCTGATTGCCCCTAGAGTTAACCCTTTCACCAGTAATCACCGTATAACTGTCACTGGTGACGCTGGTTAGCCAGTTAGTTATTTTGTTATTTAGGTTCCCCGTCAGGTTTTTATATAGCGTCAGGTACCCCCATATATTACCTAATAAAGGTTTTAACCCCCTGATTGCCCCTAGTTAACCCTTTCACCCCCTTTTGCCAGTGTCACTAAGCGATCGTTTTTCTGATCGCTGCATTAGTGTCGCTAGGTAACCATTTTTTTTTTTTAGGTAACCGCCATGTTTATATAGGTTCATAAATAGGTTTATAGGTCAGGTACCCCCATATTACAACCTAAATAAAGGTTTTAACCCCCTGATTGCCCCTAGAGTTAACCCTTTCACCAGTGATCACTGTATAACTGTCACTGGTGACGCTGGTTAGCCAGTTAGTTATTTCGTTATTTAGGTTCCCCGTCAGGTTTTTATATAGCGTCAGGTACCCCCATATATTACCTAATAAAGGTTTAACCCCCTGATTGCCCCTAGTTAACCCTTTCACCCCCTTTTGCCAGTGTCACTAAGCGATCGTTTTTCTGATCGCTGCATTAGTGTCGCTAGGTAACCAGTTTTTTTTTGTATTACTGTTACGGGTGACGCTGGTTAGTTAGCTTGTTTTTTATACTGTCAGGGCACCCGCCATTTATTACCCAATAACGGTTTAACCCCCTGATCGCCCGGCGGGTGATATCAATTAGGTTTTAGGGTCAAATAAGGTCTGCGTCGCCCCAGGTTAGTGCCAGTACCGCAAACACCCACGCGCAAAGCATACACCTCCCTTAGTGGCACAGTATCTGAACAGATCGATATCTGATCAGATCTATACTAGCGTCCCAGCAGTTTAGGGTTCCAAAAAAAAACGCATTGTTAGCGGGATCAGCCCAGATACCTGCTAGCACCTGCGTTTTCCCCCTCCGCCCAGCCCAGCCCACCCAAGTGCAGTATCGATCGATCACTGTCACTTACAAAACACTAAGCACACATAACTGCAGCGTTCGCAGAGTCAGGCCTGATCCCTGCGATCGCTAACAGTTTTTTTGTGGTAGCGTTTTGATTCAGTCGCTTCAGTCAGGAGCTTTTTTACCTGTGAATCTCAAAAAAATAAAAAAAAAAAAAATAGTTGTCGTTTTATTGTTCTCTCTCTCACTCTATTCTCTCTCTATTGTTGCTCTTTTTTTTACTCCATTCTATTCTGCAATGTTTTATTATGTTTTATCATGTTTTATCACGCTTGCTTTTCAGGTATGTAATTTTGTTTACTGTGTTTTAGTGTTGAGCATTTTTTTGTTTTCAGGTGCGCCATTCAGTTGCAACGCGGATTTATTTATCTTGACAGCAACAGCGTTTGCTCCCACGATACATAAAGCCGCGACTCCAACGCTGTAGGAGGTGATTTCACCACCACAGTTAAAAAAAAGAGCATATATGCCGAAGCATGGGGGCAGCAGGGGGGGGAGGAGCGATTGGCTCCTAATGCCACGTACATACGGTCGAAATTCCGACCGTGTGTACACGGCATAACTTTTGCGGGAGGATGCCCCCATGCATCGGCATATATAAATGGTGCATGTATGCCCATCATTAGAAGTGGGTGGATGAAGGGAGGTATTCTAATGGTGGGCATACCCACCAATCAATCTCTTTTTTTCGTTCAGCCAAGAGGCTGCATGAAAAAAAAAAGATTACAATATATGTCCAGTATGTTGCTGGACTTTGAATGGTTATACCAGAATGATGCCTGCAGGTTTAGGTATCATCTTGGTATCATTCTTTTCAGCCAGTGATCGGCTTTCATGTAAAAGCAATTCTAGCGGGTAATTAGCCTCTAGACTGCTTTTACAAGCAGTGGGAGGGAATGTCCCCCCTCCCGGATATAAACCGCGCCATTGGGAAATTGGGAAAGCATTTTATCACACCAATCTTGGTGTGGTCAGATGCTTTGAGGGCAGAGGAAAGATCTAGGGTCTAATAGACCCCAATTTTTTCAAAAAAAGAGTACCTGTCACTGCCTATTGCTATCATAGGGGATATTTACATTCCCTGAGATAACAATAAAAATCATAACAAAGAAAAAAAATGGAAGGAACAGTTTAAAAATAAAATAAAAAAGCTAAATAAATAAAAAAAAAAACAAAAAAAAAAAAAAAAAGCACCCCTGCCCCCCCTTCTCTTGCGCAAAGGCGTACACAAGCGTTGGTCTGGCGTCATATGTAAACAGCAATTGCACCATGCATGTGAGGTATCACCGCGAAGGTCAGATCGAGGGCAGTAATTTTAGCAGTAGACCTCCTCCGTGAATCTAATGTGGTATCATGTAAAGGCTTTTAAAGGCTTTTAAAAATGTATGTAGTTTGTCGCCACTGCGTGTTTGTGCGCAATTTTAAAGCATGTCGTGTTTGGTATCCATGTACTCGGCCTAAGATCATATTTTTTATTTCATCAAAAATTTGAGCAATATAGTGTGTTTTAGTGCATTAAAATAAAAAAAAGTGTATTTTTTCCACAAAAAATGCGTTTGAAAAATCGCTGCGCAAATACTGTGTGGAAAAAAAAAATGCAACACCCACCATTTTAATCTGTAGGGCCTTTGCTTTAACAATATATATAGTGTTTGGGGGTTCAACGTAATTTTCTTGCAAAAAAAAAATATGTTTTCATGTAAACAAAAAGTGTCAGAAAGGGCTTTGTCTACAAGTGGTTAGAAGAGTGGGTGACGTGTGACATAGGCTTCTAAATGTTGTGCATAAAATGCCAGGACAGTTCAAACCCCCCCAAATGACCCCATTTTGGAAAGTAGACACCCCAAGCTATTTGATGAGAGCAATGTTGAGCCCATTAAATATTTTTTTTTTTTGTCCCAAGAGATTGAATAATGAAAAAAAAAAAATATATATATTTTTTTTACAAAAAGTTGTCACTAAATGATATATTGCTCAAACATGTCATGGGCATATGTGGAAATACACCCCAAAATACATTCTGTTGCTTCTCCTGAGTACGGGGATACCACATGTGTGGGACTTTTTGGGAGCCTAGCTGCGTACGGAACCCCAAAAACCAATCACCGCCTTCAGGCTTTCTAAGGGTGTAATTTTTTTATTTCACTTCTCACTGCCAATCACAGTTTCGGAGGCCATGGAATGCCCAGATGGCATAAAACCCCCCAAAATGACCCCATTTTGGAAAGTAGACACCCCAAGCTATTTGCTGAGAGGTATTGTGAGTATTTTGCAGATGTCGCTTTTTGTCACAAAGTTTTGAAAATTGAAAAAAAAAAAAAAATTTTTTTTTTCTTTACTTTCTTCATTTTCAAAAACAAATGAGAGCTGTAAAATACTCACCATGCCTCTCAACAAATAGCTTGGGGTGTCTACTTTCCAAAATGGGGTCATTTGGGGGGGTTTTGTGCTATTTTGGCATTTTATGGCCTTCGAAACGGTGATAGGTAGTGAGGAGTGAAATCAAAAATTTGCACCCTTAGAAATCCTGAAGGCGGTGCTTGGGTTTCGGGGCCCCGTACGCGGCTAGGCTCCCAAAAAGTCCCACACATGTGGTATCCCCATACTCAGGAGAAGCAGCAAAATGTATTTTGGGGTGCAATTCCACATATAACTATGGCATGTGTGAGCAATATATCATTTAGTGACAACTTTTTGAAAAAAAAAAAAAAATCTTTTTTATTTTTGTCTTTATTCAATCACTTGGGACTAAAAAAAAAAAAATATTCAATGGGCTCAACATGCCTCTCAGCAAATAGCTTGGGGTGTCTACTTTCCAAAATGGGGTCATTTGGGGGGTTTTGTACTTCTCTGCCATTTTAGCACCTCAAGAAATGAAATAGGCAGTCATAAATTAAAAGCGGTGTAAATTCCAGAAAATGTACTCTAGTTTGTAGACGCTATAACTTTTGCGCAAACCAATAAATATACGCTTATTGGCATTTTTTTTTACTAAAGACATGTGGCTGAATACATTTTGGCCCAAATGTTTGACTAAAATTGAGTTTATTAGATTTTTTTTATAACAAAAAGTAGAAAATCTCTTTTTTTTTCAAAATTTTCGCTCTTTTTCCGTTTATATCTCAAAAAAAATAAAAATCACAGAGGCAATCAAATACCATCAAAAGAAAGCTCTATTTGTGGGAAGAAAAGGACGCAAATTTCGTTTGGTTACAAAATTGCATGACCGCGCAATTACCAGTTAAAGTAGTGCAGTGCGAAATTGAAAAAAGACCTCTGGTCCTTTGGCTGCCAAATGGTCCGGGGCTGAAGTGGTTAAAGTATAACTAAAGGCAAATTTTTTTTTTGTTTTGGATAGAGTGGAGATGGATTAAAACACCTGTGAGTTTTTATTGCGGTCTGTGCCCCTGTTAGGGAGGCTCATCTTCTCTATTTGTCTTGTTTACCATTATCATTAAAAGTGAAAGTAATTACCCAAATTTTGGGTTGTCCCCAGAAAAGTAATAGAGGGGAAATCTTTCAATGGGGACACTAGTTCTGGTGACCTGGGGGTCCCCAAGGAATTCCCTTAATTTACAGGGATTTTCTCACACTTCCTGTTTGGCTATGGGACAGGAAATGAAGGAGAAATGACCGCAATGGGATTCAAAATGGCAGAAAAACATCTGACCAGAGATATAACCCTCCCTTGCTCTAAAAAAAAAAAAGTTTTGCCTATAGTTCTACTTTACCTGTATTTAACTATTTTAGCTTCTGCACCTATAAGCCCTTATGAACTACAGTGACATTTACATTTGAGCAAAGGACTGATTGATTCAGCAACTTTTACATTGATTATACTAAAGAAACACATACGCCGATTTTTTTTTCTGGGACAAATAATGATTTCCTCTGGCAAAATTGTCTTGCAAATGTCTTATCTACAGAGAAAAAGATGTAACAGAATAAAAAAATGTTTGCTAACTTGCCAAAGATAACATTCATTGTTACAACACATTCCATTGAGAATGCCTGCACTCACTGGTTGCATGCATCAGTTACACATTAGTACAGCAGCTTCCTATTCACAGATTAATACAGGCAGAATGGCTGTGGCAGGGGAGAAGGACCAGGATGAGCATTGGGAGAAGGACCACGGTGACGAGGGATACCCAAGCCTTGAGTGTTTGTTACATCCAAGTCCTCAATTGGTTAAAAAAAAAAGAGAAATGATTTTATGTCTAAGAAAAAAACATGCTATTATTTACATAGTTTATATATTTCAGTACAAGGTCTCCCAATAGTCCTATTAGCATTTGCACAACGTTTTACAGTTTAAACACAGACTACTAGGGAGCAGTGTACACATTCATATTCATTATGGTGAGGCATTGGAGGTTTCCTTACATTTTTTTATTAATAGTAACTTACTGTATATTCAACAGTTCTCCGTGCCATGTGTATTCCTTGACTAGATCTTACTTGTCCTCATGCAGATCAAAGCTACAACTTTCTCTTACAAAACCTACATGACATAAATCTCAGGCTCGGTTCACAAAGCAGGGGTCTGATGCGTGCTGGTTCACCTTTTCAAGTCTGATTTCAGCTCGAATTTCGGACTGAATTCTGGCCTGAAACGGACCAAAAGACGCACAGTGTTTTTGTGCAAAACGCACCGGAGATATGTGAACCGGATCCATAGAGAGCCGGTCAAAATCTCCTGCTATTGTGAATTGGATGCGGGAATGGTGTGAACCCAGCCTCAAACAGGCAGAAATGTGATCTGAAACACAAATGACGTGAAGTGAGAAAGAACATCGCACTTTTGTTTCCTGAGAACAAACTTTTCAGGAACATATGATAGAAGGGGAAAAAGGACCTAGAAATAGAACATGCTTTAAATCTTTCCGAGGGAATCAATTTCTATCGGGAAAAACGTTTGTATATATGCTGATCCGACGGACCAAATACAACGCAAGGGCAGATATTGGCTACTGGCTATTGAACTTCCTTTTCTAGTCTCGTTGTACGTCATCGCATTCGAAACTAACAGACTTTAGTCCGATCGTGTGTGGGCAAGTCCGTTCATTCGGAACTCCATCAGGAAGACCGTCTGAGTTTATTCTGACGGAAAGTCCGGTCGTGTGTACGCGGCATTAGGTGCCATTTTTGCATATTGCTATGAAGAAAATTACTGCATATCTGGGGAAAGCAGATCAAGATCAGGCAAAAAGTTTCAGCCTCACTAATTGACCTTTCATTCATCAATGGTATGGGTGAGCAAACCGATCTGCATGAGTCAGCGGTGATGACAGATTAGGCCGTTTTGCTTGGGGCAGATAATAAGTGATCCATGCCACTTTGAATCACACCATTTTGCAGCCGCAGAGCATTTGTTGTAACACTGTCAGACCTTCCAAATATTTCCTACAATCTTCCTCAACTCAAGAAACAGCTTTTCCCTCTTGGAATTTTTCCCTTATATAGAACGCAGCTCACAGAAGCAGGCTGCCCTTTTAGGTATGCCTGGAAACCCCAGGTGCTGAGTACATAACATGGCACAGCCGTACTCTGGTTATAAGACAGTTTTTCTAAGCTCAATGATTAAAGATACATAAGAAAATTGTGCCTCAAAAAAGAAATACCAAGTGAAAAAAGCTAAATACTATAAATTGTTACTGATAATTGCATAGGCGTGCACAGCCTATTGCATTAGGGTGTGCACCCCAAAGCTCAAACACACATGCGTATGTGTGTGTGTGTGTATATATATATATATATACACACACAGTATCTCACAAAAGTGAGTACACCCCTCACATTTTTGTAAATATTTTATTATATCTTTTCATGTGACAACAATGAGGAAATTCCACTTTGCTATAATGTAAAGTAGTGAGTGTACAGCTTGTATAACAGTGTACATTTGCTGTCACCTCAAAATAACTCAACATGGCCATTAATGTCTAAACCGCTGGCAACAAAAGTGACTACACCCCTAAGTCAAAATATCCAAATTGGGCCCAATTAGCCATTTCCCTCCTCGGTGTCATGTGACTCATTCCTGTTACAAGGTTTCAGGTGTGTTAAATTTGGTGTTATCTCTCATACTGGTCACTGGAAGTTCAACATGGCACCTCATGGCAAAGAACTCTCTGGGGATCAGAAAAAAAGAATTGTTGCTCTACATAAAGATGGCCTAGGCTATAAGAAGATTGCCAAGGCCCTGAAACTGAGCTGCAGCACGGTGGCCAAGACCATACAGCGGTTTAACCACTTCAGCCCCGGACCAATTTGCAGCTAAAGGACCAGGCCCCTTTTTGCAATTCGGCACTGCGTCGCTTTAACTAACAATTGCGCGGTCATGCGACGTGGCTCCAAAACAAAATTGGCGTCCTTTTTTTCCCACAAATAGAGCTTTCTTTTGGTGGTATTTGATCGCCCCTGCGGTTTTTATTTTTTGCGCTATAAACAAAAATAGAGCGCCAATTTTGAAAAAAATGCAATATTTTTTACTTTTTGCTATAATAAATATCCCCAAAAAATATATAAAAAAACATTTTTTTTTCCTCAGTTTAGGCCGATACGTATTCTTCTACATATTTTTGGTAAAAAAAAATCGCAATTAGCGATTATTGATTAGTTTGCGCAAAAGTTATAGCGTTTACAAAATAGGGGATAGTTTTATACCTTTTTTATTAATATTTTTTTTTTTATTAGTAATGGCGGTGATCAGCGATTTTTATTGTGACTGCGACATTTTGGCGGACACATCGGACATTTTTGACACATTTTTGGGACATTTGTCATTTATACAGCAATCAGTGCTATTTAAATAGCACTGATTCCTATGTAAATGACAGTTGTAGTTAGGGGGTTAACCACTAGGGGGCGGGGAGGAGTCAGTGTGACGTGTTGTGTTTTTTTTACAGTAGGGGGGCGTGGCTGTACGTGTGACGTCATTGATCGGCGTTCCCGATGACAGGGAACCGCCGATCACTGACAGTCAGTGTAGGAAGCGCGGGGAGAGGTTTGTTTACATAGACCTCTCCCCGTTCTTCCGCTCCGTAACCCGATCGCGGGATACCAGCGGCGATCGGGTCCGCTGGTCCCGCGGCCGGGGTCACGGAGCTCCCGACCGGGTCGCGAGCGCGCCGCTAGCGGCGCGCGCGCGACCCACGGGCAGGCACATGCACGATCACGTACAGGTACGTGATTCTGCCTGCCCGAGCCATTCTGCTGACGTATATATGCAGTGGCCGGTCGGGAAGCGGTTAACAGGACAAGTTCCACTCGGAACAGGCCTCGCCATGGAAGTTGAAGTTGAGTGCACTTGCTCAGCGTCATATCTAGAGGTTGTCTTTGGGAAATAGATGTATGAGTGCTGCCAGCATTGCTGCAGAGGTTGAAGGGGAGGGGGTCAGCCTGTCAGTGCTCAGACCATCCGCCCCACACTGCATCAAACTGGTCTGCATGGCTGTCATCCGAGAAGGAAGCCTCTTCTAAAGATGATGTACAAGAAAGCCTGCAAACAGTCTGCTGAAGACAAGCAGACTAAGGCCATGGATTACTGGAACCATGTTCTGTGGTCTGATGAGACCAAGATAAACTTATTTGGTTCACATGGTGTCAAGTGTGTGTGGTGGCAATCAGGTGAGGAGTACAAAGACAAGTGTGTCTTGCCTACAGTCAAGCATGGTGGTGGGACTGTCATGGTCTGGGGCTGCATGAGTGCTGCCGACACTGGGGAGCTACAGTTCATTGAGGGAACCATAAATGGCAACATGTACTGTGACAAACTGAAGCAGAGCATGATCCTCTCCCTTCAGAGACTGGGCCGCAGAGCAGTATTCCAACATGATAATGACCCCAAACACACCTCCAAGACGACCACTGCCTTGCTAAAGAAGCTGAAGGTAAAGGTGATGGACTGGCAAAGCATGTCTCCAGGCCTAAACCCTATTGAGCATCTGTGGGGCATTCTCAAATGGAGGGTTGAGGAGCACAAGGTCTCTAACATCCACCAGCTCCGTGATGTCTTCATGGAGGAGTGGAAGAGGACTCCGGTGGCAACCTGTGACGTTCTGGTGAACTCCATGCCCAAGAGGGTTAAGGCAGTGCTGGAAAATAATGGTGGCCACAGAAAATATTGACACTTTTGGCCCAATTTGGAAATTTTTACTTAGGGGTGTACTCACTTTTGTTGCCAGCGGTTTAGACATTAATGGCTGTGTGTTGAGTTGTTTTGAGTGGACAGCAAATTTACACTGTTATACAAGCGGTACACTCACTACTTTACATTGTAGTAAAGTGTAATTTCTTCAGTGTTGTCACATATAATAAAATATTGACAAAAATGTGTGGGGTGTACTCATTTTTGTGAGATACTGTGTATGTATGTATGTATATATATATATATATATATATATATATATATATATATATACACACACACACACTATATTGCCAAAAGTATTGGGACACCTCCCAGTCTTAGTCACTAGGGTTCAATAATGAGTTGGCCCTCTCTTTGCAGCTATAACAGCTTCAACTCTTCTGGGAAGGCTGTCCACAAGGTTTAGGAGTGTGTCTATGGGAATGTTTTACCATTCTTCCACAAGCATTTGTGAGGTAAGGCACTGATGTTGGACAATAAGGCCTGGCTCGTACACTCCGCTCAAATTCATCCCATGTTTTCTTTTGGGTTGAGGTCAGGACTCTGTGCAGGCCAGTCAAGTTCCTCCACCCCAAACTCACTCATCCATGTCTTTATGAACCTTGCTTTGTGCACTGGTCCAAATCATTCGGTGGAGGGGGGAGTATGGTGTGGAGTTGTTTTTTTAGGGGTTGGGCTTGGCCCCTTAGTTCCAGTGAAGGGAACTCTTAAGGTGTCAGTATACCAAGACATTTTAGGCAATTTCATGCGCCCAACTTTGTGGGAACAGTTTGGGGATGGCCCCTTCCTGTTCCAACACGACTGCCCACCAGTGCACAAAGCAAGGTCCATAAAGATATGGCCTTAGCAAGGGTGGTGGAAAATTAATTAGTGCAAAAAATTCACATAAACATATAGAATTAAGTGTAACAATCTAAAAAATAAAAATTCCAAAGTGCTATAATGGTGTGAACCTCCCAACTAAAAAGTTGTTGTACTTGAAGATAATTTGTATTGCAATTATCTGTAGAGGGGTTTCCACCATCCCTGCTAAGTTTTGAAAAAAAGTGTATTTCTTATTCTCATTTTGATGTGTATTACATGTGAAATCACATATCACTGGAATTATTGCACTTGAAGTTAATCTGTATGGCAAATACCTATAGGAGGGGTTTCCACCATCCCTGCTAAGTTTCATTTTTTTATGTCTTGTTTTCAGTTTGATGTGTGTTATATGTGACGTTACATATCACAGAGACCGGTATTGTGCTAATATTATAGTTTATTGAGATTTCCATACATCAGAGGGTTCCACCATTATTGTTAAGTTATTGATCAGTAAGTTAGCGCTGCACTTTTTTTTTATTTGTGGTGTGGGATCACATAACAGTGCTTAGCGGCAGGCCTTTTACTGACATCTTTTTTATTTTACCTCCAGTAGTTTATTGTAAATAGTAGTGTGGTGATTACAGTCCATTGGAAAGGGTACGGTCTGGAGGAACGCTCCTGGGTCTCATCCTCGAACGTACATGCCCTTGTCCTACTCTGTGATTTTCATAGACTTTTTTCCCCTTAAGCCTGGTGGTCCTCCGAGGGGGAGGGGTCATTGAGGAGGGGGTACTGTCAGGGCTGGGCTCAGCCCTTCCTTCTCTGAGCTGGCGGCTCAGCTGTCGGCTAATTGCCAGCTCATATCTCTCCACAGTGACCTTACCTGTTGATGATATCCTGCTCGTCAGTCCTGCTTACTTAAGCTGTCCAGCCCAGATGATCTCTGCCTTCGCCTTGGTCAACATCACCGAGACTTTCTCCTGCGCTCCTGTTAAAGACGTGCTTGGCTGACAGTCCTTCTGGCTCCAGATCCTGCTTGCTGTTCCACTACGCTGATTCCTGGCTTCCTGACTTTCTGGCTTGTCTGACTATCTGTTCCGGTTACCGAACTTTGTCTATGTTTTGACTACGTTTGTTCTATTTACTTTTATTATTAAACAAGTGGGATTTAACTGTACTTCTGTCTAGGTCTGATTCATGGTTTCTGATAACTTCACAGCAGCCCAGTGGGCAGATCACAGGGGACAACCAACATGCAGCTACACTAACATGCCCGGGGTGATTAGGGTGTGCCCAGGCACACCCGGCACACCCCGTGTGCACGCCTATGGATAATTTGAACAATGTGTCTGTGTATTCAGTACAAACCATGGGTTAACAGCATTTGAAAAGAGTTTTGCCCATTTCAAGACTAGCCGTTTACATGAAGGCACCACAACAACATCCTTTTTACCTTTAACCTCTGGCAGTCCTAGGCACAATTTATTTCTAAGGAGTGCTTCATTCTCTGACTTTAGATAAGCCATACCATGGATCTAAATACCATCTACCAGTGCCACTACCCACTGAAAGCTCTCATTGCAAAATATATAAATGAATAGTTGAACGGTAGGCAAGTGTGGCTTAGTTCTGAGGAATACACCCAGTGAAAAAGTGTGCCTAACGCCTAGTACACATGGGCCAAATGTCATGTGGCATCAGCCGGTTCCACAGAAACAGGTCAACATTCGGCCCGTGCATACTGCGTACTGCAGCTGGTCCGACACAAGCCTGTCGGCTTCTGTTGAAGGGGCATTACTAAAAAAAGGTCTGCAATTGGCTCACAATCAGCGTTCTCAGCCAATGGCTGAGAATGCTGACCAGAGTGTTCTGGTGGGGGGCAGTCCCCACTGCCAGAACACAGTAGCACAGCAGGGGAGATCGATGTACTAACATCACATAGTTAGTACAGCGACTCCTCCTGAGCTGCCAGTTTTTTATTTTTTCGTTCAGCCCTGCTGGGTTGAACGAAAAAAACAATAGTAGTGTGTACCAGGCTTAAGGCTCCCTGGGCATTCAACATATGACTTTTAGGTTTGCAAATGCATAGCAGACATAATACAAAAGGCTAGGGCAGGGTTTCTCAACCAGGGTTAAGTGGAACCCTGGAATTTCTTCAGAGGCTGCTTCGGGTTCTTTGAACATTGAAGAGTTTCTAGCTCCCAGTTATCACTGATATCAATTATATTGTAGGGGGGCAGTTTTTCCACTGGGTTAACACTGACCATTAATATAAGTGGTCCTTCTCCCATTGTCCACCAATGTAATGGAGCACTACACCATCTACCAATATAAGAAGGCCCTTTACCAATGTAAGTTGCACTACCGTTTTCAGCATTGGTGTTTCTTTTGTGGCCATAATTATTTTGTTCCATTTCATAATTGTTACTACATTCTTATAGAGCAGGGATGGGTCAAATGTGCAAGAAACACTACATTCTTTTATGTATTATATTTCCAACTCATCAAGCATGCAAATGTGCCATGAGCTAGAGATGTAATCATTTAGCAGGGGTTCCTCAAGACGCCTTGACTCATGAGGGGTTCCTCAAGACCTGAAAATTATCTGAAGGGTCCCCTAGTAATTGAGAAAGGCTGTGCTATGGTATTCAGAGCTGTTATTTTGTTAATAGACTTTCTGACTAAGGTTGATCATTAATCTCTTACTGTTTCCTCCGGTATCCTTTCATATTACCACCCTTTGAACTCCAGTAAACAAGTATTTATATCACATCCGAATGCTTCAATTGATCTTCATCTAAGGAAGCCACCAAAATAAAATGACATGTTACAGGATCTCCTTCTCATTAAGCACAATAAAATACAGCATAAACATTTACCTTGCAATATAATGTTTTACTATGCCCACAATAGAACTATGTAATGGCATGCAAAAAGTATCATTAAAATAAAAAACACAAAACTTTAGTCCTTTAGAAGCAGTCTACGGCCAAGCATCACACACTTTAGCTCTAGCAATATACTGTATATTAAATTCTCATGATGATTTGGTAACTCAATCACTCTGTATCTGGAATCTCTATAAACATAATAAATATATATATATATATATATATATATATATATATATATATATATATATATATATACTCTGTGTATATATATGTGTGTATATATATATATATATATATATATATATATATATTTATTTATTGTACATATACACAGTGTATATTATAAACTGTATATACTGTATATACACATATAAATCATCCGAGCAGATCCACTGATATGACAATGCTATTCATTCTGTAATAAAAGCACTGCAATGTTGTCACCCTGTGGACTAGTTTTAGCTGGACATGTAGATGTGTTTGAAAGAAGACTGGCTGCGTAGGAGGCTGAAAGATTTTTTTAATTTTAAATTTTAAAAAAAAATACTAATGGAGTCACTTTAGGATTTGTGTTTAACAATTACATTCTACAAAACCCCTAGCAAAAAAAAAATGCATACTATGATTATTATTTTTTTAATTTTATAAAATACCAACGGAGAACAATTACATTCTACTAAAGAAAAAATAAATTTAAATAAATTGCATACTAAAATTAGTATTGGTACTCTTTGGTACATATGTATTGTACATTCAAATCAGCCCCTGCCCTCAAGAAACTTACAATCTAAGGTCCCTAACTCCCATTCATACAGTGCCTTGAAAAAGTATTCAAACCCCTTTTAAATTTTCCACATTTTGTCATGTTAGAACCTAAAACATAAATGTATTTTATTGGGATTTTATGTGGTAGACAACACAAAGGGGCACATAATTGTGAAGTGGAAGGAAAATGATAAATGGTTTTCATTTTTTTTTTTACAAATATCTGATAATGTGGCATGCATTTGTATTCAGCCCCCTTTACTCTAATACCCCTAACTAAAATCGAATGCAGGGGTCTTCAAACTATGGCCCTCCAGTTGTTCAGAAACTACAATTCCCATCATGCCTAGTCATGTCTGTGAGAGTTTTACAATGCCTCATGGGATGTGTAGTTCTGCAACAGCTGGAGGGCCGTAGTTTGAGGATCCCTGATCTAATGGAACCAATTGCCTTCACAAGTCATCTAGTTAGTAAATAGGGGGGGGGATTTTACTAAGAAGAAGGCACTGCACCAGTTCATACATTAATTGGTGCGCTGGAAAAGTCATTAATCGAACGTGCAAACCGGCGCACATTGAAGCGCAAATAACAATAATAATTACCCGCATATGTAAACTCAACTGTTGCTAGGGTAACTGCTGTTTTCTCATTGATAATAGCGCATGCCAAATACAATTGGTTAATTTCATCTCATTGGATGTGTCTTGTTAGGCAATTAGTAGGTGTTCTCAGTTAATTAACCCTTTTGATGCTAATCTCATTCCTATTACTTCTAATATATCTTTGAAATTTTTTTCTTCTTTTTTTACCCAAATCTTTCAATACATTACAAAGAACAGAGAATAGTTTCTAAACCCAATAAATTAATATTTTCAGATCTTAATCTTTAAAGGTGACCATACACTGCAATTAGATCTTACATAAATTAGATTTAGTGCAAGAGCCTGTTTGATTTCCTATCATTTGAATTAATTGTTCAAGTGCGTCTTCCTATTACCTATTTTGCCTAAATATCAAGTAGTACAGAGATTGGCCAATCAGCTTGCATAGTGCATGACCATCTTAAGTGCCAAATTTGGAATGTTGATGTGCCATGACCCACTTGTATTTTCCAAACTATATTACTTGGGCATTATACAAGGCACATGAGAAACCACCTTTTTTCAAGACATGCTAGAGTGATCAGGAATCTTCAAACTACGGCTCTCCAGCTGTTGCGGAACTACACATCCCATGAGGCATTGTAAAACTCTGACATTCACAGACATGACTAGGCATGATGAGAATTGTAGTTCCTGAACAACTGGAGGGCCGTAGTTTGAAGACCCCTGTGCTAGATTAATATTATGCCTCCATAATTGGGAGTGTGGCATCTACCCAACTTCTCTCTGCTGGTGGACACAAGAACCTATATCTATATATAGATATATCTATATATACACACACACTGAAGCAGGAAGCAATATACATTGGCCCGGAAGTGAATTTGTACACAGGAAGTAGGTGTGTGTTTTGAGGCCAAATCCTTTGGACATACACACATGACCCACACAAACACCACCCCATGTAAAACTAAAAAATAAATGATCTTAATTTTCAAATAAGGATCATCTCTTCCTCAGAGAACAGTAAGTGGGGCATGGTGGTGGGAAGAAATTAGCAGCAGTACAAGCAACTTCCTGGAGGGGCGTGATGTCATTCCTGTGTGCTGGCCACCACTTTCAGGAACCAGATATGCACCACGGGGACATACCTGCGCGCACACAGCAGTTGCGCATCTCACATACACAGCGGTCACGCATCAAGATGCATATGGCGCATCTAGCTGCAGGAACCCAATTTTTATGTAAATTAATAGTAAAGCAGATGCAGATTTCCAGGACTGGACTAACAAATGTTTAATGCACGGCCGTTGCTAGGTCTGCAAAAGATCTGGGGCTAGAGCCCATAGCAGCAGTCACCAACTGGGGGGGGGCACGCCACTGGTAAGCAATTTTTCATGGGCAATGGCCGGTGTTGGCGGTTCAATCATCATGGCACCATGGTTGATATGGTGTCAGGGTGATTGAAGTGCATTGTTTCTATTGTTACATTCTAATATATAATGCTACCAGATGCAACTTGTTACTTGCCACTGTCGCCTGCCACCAGATGTGGATTGTCACTTGCACCTGTCACCAGATTGTCAGTTGCCACCTGATTGTCCCTTGCCACCATTTGCAGATTGTCACTTGCCACGTCACCTGCCACCATTTGCAGATTGTCACTTGCCACGTCATCTGCCACCTGATGCGGATTGTCACTTGCCATGTCACCTGCCACCATTTGCAGATTGTCACTTGCCATGTCGCCTGGCACCAGATGTGGATTGTCACTTGCCAAATGATGTGTATTGTCACATGCCATGCCAGCCAGAGCCACCAAATGTGCATTGTTGCTGCATTGGTTGCAGGCTGGCAGCACTGGTCCATTTAGTGAGGGCAGGAGAGCGGTGATGTGGATGGGCAGTGAGAGATGATGTAATCTCTGCTTGTCCCATACCCATAGCAACGCCGGCAGGGACCCGATGTCTGCAATCGCCGCTGGGCCATGATATGCTGGTGTGCAGGGATCAGCTCCTCCCTGGGACAGATAGAGTCGGCGGGCTGAGATGCAGAGAGCCGGGTTTTTCACCCTGTGAAGTGGATCACGCGGCCATACTGCTCGGCGGCCAGGACACATCCCTGCTTCGCTCCTCTCATGCTGTCCGCCCGAGTCTCTGCAGCAAGAGACTCGGGGCTATGGGACCCATATCCGGGGCTATAGCCCCAATAGCCACCCCCTGGCGACGCCACTGGTTTACTATGAAAGGCAACTGGTGTTTTCTATTAAACAAGGTCTAAATGGGCCATTGACATGCATTACAGTTGAACTTAGGAATGTGTCTTTGCAAAGTTAAACTAAATGAAATCCTTTCTTATTTTTGCTTGGGGATAGAGTGCAGAGGGATTAGAAGTCTTGTCACTTTTTGGGGATAATTGCCCCCCTGATAGGGTGAAGACACCTCCCAAATTTTGCCAGTTTCTCCTTCAAATTTATTCACTTCCTGTCACATAGCCAAACAGGAAGTGAGGGTAAAACCCTACCAATGTCTTTCCTTGGGGACACACAGGTCAATCTAAATAGTTTCCCCATTAGGTAAATTGCACTCTAGCATTTTGCTGTGTACACCCAAAATTATTAGGTATTTTGGACTTTGGGGTTTATTTACTAAAGGCAAATCCACTTTGCACTACAAGTGCACTTGGAAGTGCAGTTGCTTAAGATCCGAGGGGGACATGCAAGGAAAATAAAAAAACAGCATCTTTGCTGACCGGATGATAAAATCACCAGTGCTTCCCCTCAGATTTACACTTGTATTACAGAGTGGATTTGCCTAATAAACCCCAAAATACCTAATAATTTTGGGCGTACACAACAAAGTGCTAGAGTGCCAAAAAGGTGGGGGGGGGGGTGTAAAATGCATTACTTGGATTGAGCATGCACCTGCAAAACAAATTATTAACAAAACACATAAAACATAAATAAATGCTACAAATTTTATTGGTCAACAAAAACAGGACTTGTAAAAGAGAAAGGAAAGCAAAATACACATGTATGTTAATTTGAGACACTAACAGAATATGGTTTTGAGGTCAGACCATTTTGAAGAGGAAATTAACAGGAGTTAAAATGGACAGGCTCTTGGGGATTTAAACATTTATTAGTCACAACATGTTGAGGAAGATTTTGCAAAATAATTCAGCACAGACAATGAAATCAAAGTGAAACTAACAACCTACAAACAACACACATTGACATCAAAAACACACACACATTTAAGCAAAACTGCTCAAAAGCTAGTAACTTGGGGGGGGGGGGGGGGGGCCTTACTTTGCCTGTAAAGTGGTGCATCTGTAGCATGTATCCAAAATGCTGCTTGAAAAATGTACAGCTTTAGAGAAAAGTTACAAATCTACATTGCAGCTACAAGATTTTAACCCAAAACAAAATATAGATTCCCCCCCCCCCCCCAATACATAAAAGGCCATTTGGGTCTGTTAGGGCTTAAAATGGGAACCCCCATGTGAAAAATACCACCCAAAACTAAAAACATATTGTGCCCCTCCCACACACTAACAACCCCTAGCCAAACACACAGCAAGCCAGGTAGGTTTGCAGTTGGGGGTGGATGCTTGGGGGCAGGAAGGGCCCGGGCACCCCAAAAGTCAACCACCTTGTTCCCATATTCAGGGGAACAAGGGCCACTTCCACACAACCCTAGGCTGGGGTTTTGGAGGGCTGCAGACAGGGGGTTTATGGAATGTGGAAAGCCCCTTTAAATTAGTGGGTACAAGGTGCTTTGTAGTTGGTATTGGGCTGAGCCCAACATGCCCCAAAGGCAGCCAGCTATGTTGAGTGCATGTGTCCTTGTATGGTTCAGGAGGGGGTTGGGCGATCGCTCTTCTCACCCCTTTTCTAGCTGGCCCTGTTGTATGCTCTGAAAAAGGATGTGATTTGGATTGGTGAAGGCAGCACACAGCCTTTTGAGAGTGGAGTGTGGAGTTCCCTTTAAAAGCAAAAGTTAGCCAATGGAAATCCAAGGGGTTAGAGGGGGGAGACGAGAGCATTGGAGAATGGAGTGTGGAGTTCTCCTTTAAAATCTAGACCAAGGAAATCATATGCATTAGAGGGGGAAGGTTAAATGCCCTTTTAGGAGGAGCTAGAGGAGCGAATATGCAAATATCCTTAAAAAAATACATAAAAGTGGACCAGCGTAAACAAAATTTGTCAAGTTTAGAGGTGCGCCCATTCAACCCACGCAATTGCATGTATGTTGCTTAACATTTACTAAGATTTTGGCTGTGCAGTGAACAAACGCATGTGAACAAATGCAAGAGCCGCTTGTGCATGCGCACTGCTTACATCAATCTCATGCAGTTCTAAACGTACTTGCAGGCACAGCTTTCTCTGAAAAAGTTACTTTCTCATTCTATTTTTGGCATATTTGTAACTTGGGCAGTTGTTACTAAACTTTTTCACATCACCCCATAATATTGGCATCTCCATCTTCTGTCAATATTGATTTGGAGATGCCATGCACCATGTCCACAGTGGCACACAGATTGCATTCTCCCGTGCTCCGAGATCGCTATAGTAAATGGGGGATTTGAGCTCTGTTACCGGTGCACCATTTCGTAAATATGGAAATGTGCTCTGCTCCTCGCCGTGCGCCTCTACTGATGGTGCAAGGCTTTCATAAATCACCGCCAATAAGTGTGTAATTTAATCTCAGTATAAATACAGCTGTTTTGTGAAGCCCTCAGAGGTTTGTTAGAGAACCTTAGTGAACAAACCGCATAATAAAGGCCACGGAACACACCAGACAGGTCAGGGATAAAGTTGTGGAGAAGTTTAAAGCAGGATTAGGCTATAAAAAAATATCCCAAGCTTTGAACATGGCCATCCACCTAAACTGACAAGCCGGGCAAGGAGAGCATTAAAGCGGTTCTGCACTCTGAAAAAAAATTTTTTTTTTTAGGATGTAATATAAAGTGTGCTTACCTTTATTAGGGGACTCACCTGTTCCATCTTCCATCTCGATCGCCGCCGGTTTTCGTCCGATGAAGTTCCTCGTCTTCTTCTTTAGTGCTGGGGGCCATCTTGCCTGTGGGCATGTGAAACACCCACAGGGACTTTAGATGGCCCAGCATGCACTGCCGTTACTCGCGCGTGCGCAGTAACGGCTCATCTGCCGAGATCTCACGAGATTTCGGCAGATGCGGCCGAAATCTCGGGAGATTTCGGAAGATGTGGCCGAAATCTCGCGAGATTTCGGAAGATGCCCGCACTGACTCCTGGGATCAATGACACCAGATCCCAGGAGACAGTGCGGCGTGACGACGATCGACGCAAGACCCCGCCCGCCGCCGCAGAGGGAGAAGACCGGAAGTCTTCAATTACAAGGTAAGTAAAAAAAAAAAAAAAAAAAAACATTTCATTTAGTACTCTTTGCCTGATTTGGAAGGCAAAGAGATTTACTAAATGAAATGGGTGCAGAACCGCTTTAACCACTTCTGGAAGAATTTATCCCCTTCCTGACCAGGCCATTTTTTGCGATACGGTACTGCGTCGCTTTAACTGACAATTGTGCGGTAATGCGACATTGTATCCAAACAAAATTTATGTTCTTTTTTTTCCCACAAATGGAGCTTTCTTTTGGTGGTATTTGATCACCTCTACGGTTTTTATTTTTTGCGCTATAAACAAAAAAAGAGCGACTTTTGCTAAAATAAATATCCCCCCCCCCCCCCCCCCAAAAAAAATGTCTTCATCAGTTCAGGCCGATACGTATTCTTCTAAAAGATTTTTGGTAGAAAAAAAAAAATCGCAATAAGCGTATATTGATTGGTTTGCGCAAAAGTTATAGCGTCTACAAAATAGGGGATAGATAAATGGCTTTTTATTTATTTTATTTTTTACTAGTAATAGCAGTGATTAGCGATTATTTTTGTGACTGCGACATTGCTACCGACACATCGGACACGTTTGACACTTTTTTGGGACCACTGACATTTAGACAGCGATCAGATCTAAAAATAGCCACTGATTACTGTATAAATGTAATTGGCAGGGAAGGGGTTAACACTAGGGGGCGATCAAGGGGTTAACTGTGTTCCCTGGGTGTGTTGGGGGGATGGGACTGACTAGGGGAGGAGAGAGATCGGTGTTCCTACTTAGTAGGAGCACACAATCTGTCTCTACTCCCCTGAGAGAACCGGGATTTGTGTGTTTATCCACTTTCAGACCGGACCAATTTGCAGCCAAAGGACCAGGCCCCTTTTTGCGATTCGGCACTGCGTCGCTTTAACTGACAATTGCGCGGTCGTGCGACGTGGCTCCCAAACAAAATTGACGTCCTTTTTTCCCACAAATAGAGCTTTCTTTTGGTGGTATTTTTATTTTTTGCGCTATAAACAAAAAAGAGCGACAATTTTGAAAAAAAACGCATTCTTTTTTATTTTTTGCTATAATAAATATCCCCCAAAAATATATAAAAAACATGTTTTTTCCTCAGTTTAGGCCGATACGTATTCTTCTACATATTTTTGGTTAAAAAATCGCAATAAGCGATTATTGATTGGTTTGCGCAGAAGTTATAGCGTTTACAAGATAGGGGATAGTTTTATAGCATTTTTATTAATAATTTTTTTTATTAGTAATGGCGGCAATCAGCAATTTTTATTGTGACTGCGACATTATGGCGGACACATCGGACATTTTTGACACATTTTTGGGACCATTGTCATTTATACAGCAATCAATGCTATTTAAATGCATTGATTCCTGTATAAATGACACTGGCAGTGAAGGGGTTAACCACTAGGTGGCAGTGTAGGGGTTAAGTATGCCTAGGGGTGTGTTTCTTACTGTGGGGGGTGTGGCTGTCAGCTAGTGAATGCTGATCTCTGCTCCAATCACAGGGAGCAGAGATCGGCGTCACTAGTTGCTAGGCAGAACGGGGAGATGCTGTTTATTTCCGCATCTCCCCGTTCTTGTGAGACGATCATGGGTGTCCCCGCGGCGATCGAGTCCACGGGACCCGCGACCGGCCTCACGGGGGTCCCGACCGGCGCGGGAGCGCGCCGCTCCCGATGGCACGGACGGCATTAAAGAGGGACTTATATATACGCCCTCCTGCCTGTCTGTGCCATTCTGCTGACGTACATCGTCGTGCGCTGGTCGGGAACCAGTTAAACGGGTGATCGCGGGTGCCCGCCGGTCATTGTGCCTGCAGGGCACGCTCATCGGCTCTGGGGACACACTGCAGGCTAAATCGTCTTAAAGAGCTGATGTACAGCTACGATGGCTCTCGCAGGGGAGCCAACCTGCCGCAGTATAACTGCGGTGGCTGATCCAGAAGCGATTAATCAGAGAAGCAGCCAAGAGGCCCATGGTAACTCTGGAGGAGCTGCAGAGATCCACAGCTCAGGTGGGAGAATCTTCCCACAGGACAACTTAGTTGTGCACTCCACAAATCCGGCCTTTATGGAAGAGTGGCAAGAAGAAAGCCATTGTTGAAAAAAAGTCATAGGAAGTCCCATTTACAGTTTGCGAGAAGCCATGTGGAGGTAGGGTTGCCACCTTTTCTTCAAGCCAAACCCAACCCTTTGGCAGATCACAGCAACATTTTTGATAAGAGGAAATGCTGCGGTGTAAATGGGAACTCTGATGTAAGGGGGTTTCTGCTCACCAAACCTCCCACTCATATCAGCGTTCCCAGCATTTCCCCTTTAAGGCCTGATTCACACCTATGCATTTTTAGTGCTTTTTGCAGATTTGCACTACAGTCCATGTAACATGGTTTCCTATGGAACACGTCCTGTAGTGCAAATCTACAAAATGCAAAAAGCACTAAAAATGCATAGGTGTGAATCAGGCCTTAATCAGGGTTCCCAAATACCCCATTTAATTTAGAGTCCACAGGGCACCCCTTACATCTGAGTCCCTCTTACCTTAGTGTATTCACTCGTTTGGAAGCAGGAGAGAGACGGAAGGGTGGGGGGGGAGACTTCAGTCACAGAAATCGGATGGTGAGCTCATTCACCCAAGGATGGAGGCTCAGGCATTGACACCTTTCTTTTACGATGTATCTGTCGATTACTGAACTTCAGATTTCCAGCCCACACATCCTTTTCCTGAGGACCAGAACACCTGGGATTGGAGTGTGGGTGGGCAGACAGAGGGGGTAGGGGTGGGAGCAGATTAAGCCCTCTCTCCTCTCCTGTCCATGTATGGGAATGGGTCAAATGCGCACCCCTATGCACTCGGCGGTTGTGGTACTTGGTTACTTGGGGAGCCACAGTCCATTATGAATATTGTGTCCAGGTTTCAGGAGGTCTGAAACCCGGACACACAATTATAAACCCGAACTGTCCAGGTGAATCCCGGACAGGTGGCAACCCTATGTGGGGGACACAGCAAACATGTGGAAGTCAGATGAGACTAAAATTAAACTTTTGGTCTAAAACCAAAATGCTCCCCCTTTAGCTGCAGAGGAAGTGGCAAGCGGTGTACACATATGGCTGTGGCAGGATCTATACCCACTGTCGCATTTCAGTGAGTAGGGCTGCTCTGCAATTGCCCTGCAACCATGGACATTGCATGCAGTTCCAGTGCACTAGTGCAGGGTTCAAGTAGTCGAAAATGTCAGTGAGGAGCAGTGTTGTCAAATGCCAGTATTTCTACTGGTAGCCAGTAAAAAACAGGCAGCTTTCTCCTGCCAGTAAATGCCAGTGACAGGAAAAGGTCCCAGTAAAAAAAATATGGCTGTGACCCTCAGCTCAGAACTGTGCATGCGCGGTCCGGAGCTGGCCAAGACCCTCTGAGTTGCCTCCTACAGGGCGTTCTGGCAGCTCTGGTGGAGGGCGGGTCTGGTGGAGACGGTGCCTGAGCATGTCGTGCAATGTCATGGTGCAAGGTAACCGAGCTGAGCAGTCGGGGCCTAGTGTGTGGGTCTATGGGACGGGAGCAAGGCAAGCTGGGAGCGGGACTGTCAGTGCTGTTTGGACTGTCGTTGACTGAAGAGACCACCTGGCCTGTCATGTTGGTGAGGTGTCATCATCATCTGCATTCCGCTTTAAAAATGGAGGGAGACAACAGGAAGTGAGAGGAAATCCACCCCTAGGAAAAGAAATTCACTCCTGTAAGAGTTATCATGGGAAAATGGAACCTCCACTGATGCTTTATCACCAATCCTTGTTTCCACAACAACCCAAAATTTTCAAAATCCAATTGTCATTGGGGCAGAAGGTGAGGTGAAATCTTCTGAACAGAGGCACAGACAGCAAAACAAATGTTACAGGGGTGACAACCCTTCCCTATGCTATCCAAAAAGCTTAAAAATTTATTTTTTGGCTGGATCTACACTTAAAAAATGTACTTGTTCCAAATTACAAACAAATTCAACTTAAGAACAAACCTACAGTCCCGATCTTGTTTGTAACCCGGGGACCGCCTGTGTATTGATTGATTTGCGCAAAAGTTATAACGTCTACAAACTATGTGATATTTTTACCTGTTTATTTTTATTAATGGCGGCGATCAGAGATAGTGTGACTGTGATATTGTGGTGGACATTCTGACACTTTTTTGGGAATTAGTGACACAAATACAGTGATCGGTGCTAAAAATACGCCAATGATGTCATCGGAAGGAACGACCAGCCGCCTGTGCTGTTTCTTCAGAAGCGTGTGCAGTTGACCGGCGGCTCCCACGTGCATGCATGGGAGTGATGTCACACGGTTCTATACAGTCACACAGCCAGAGTCCGCGGCCCCCGGAAGGAAGACGGGCGAAGATGGATTCGGCCTGCAGCGGGACGGCACAGGCTTCGCTTGCAGGTGTCACATAATGTAGCACATTATGCCTTTACTTTACAGGGAAGAAAAAAAAAGGGGGGGGACTGGAGTTTTACTTCCTTTTTAAAACTGAAATTTTGTAACTTTTGGAAATGTCAGTAAAAACGTGGCTGTGCCAGTAAATTGTGGGTGCGGTGTAAGGTTTTTAATCTGGTAGGTTGGCAGCACTGGTGAGGAGGCGATACAACTGCTCTCCTCCCCTTGCCAAGCCCAGGAAACAGACACTGGAAACTTAATACAGTTGCAAATATGCTTGTACTAAGCTTGCAATGGGATTTAAAAACACGTTAGGTGCCCAAGTCTTCACGGTCCCCAGAAATAGTAGCTTTCTGTGTTCTACATCCCCATGTATAGTGGCATGCAGTGTGCTGTATAGTGGCGAGGGGTGTGCAGTCCTCCCAGGCCCCTGAGGTGATGATGTGTACAATGCTTTCACCACTGCAGCGCTACTTCCTGGACTAGGCGGTACACAGGCAGTCCGCTATCAGGAGGAGAGCCTCGTGTCTGCTTCGTGCTATGGCTGTGCGCGCTGTGAAGGTTGGTGACGCCATTGTGTAAATACATTCCGTTCCTCGTTGTAGGGCGGAAGTGTACTTATTGGCAGTGTGTGTGACTGTTAGAGTCCGGGCAATGGGAGCTCTCCGGGTACTACGCTGACTGTGAGCACACAGGCCATGCTGCCGCATTCATTCCGTGCTGTGAGGACACCTCTCCCTCTCCTCATAGCACACTATACAGCACATACACTATACAGCACACTATACAGCACGGGCTCTCCTCACATTTCCCTTCATAATACCAATAAGCCCCTATCGTCTCTTGTATATAGGTGGGTGCAGGGGCGGACTGACAGCTCATGGGGCCCCCGGGCAAAAGGAGATCATGGGGCCCCCTGTGTCTCCGCCCATGTGTCCCCGCCCATATAATGAACATTTGTCTCACTGATCACCAATGTAAGGAACATTCTTCTCACTGACCACCAATGTAAGGAACATTCTTCTCACTGACCACCAATGTAAGGAACATTCTTCTCACTGACCACCAATGTAAGGAACATTCTTCTCACTGACCACCAATGTAAGGAACATTCTTCCCACTGACCACCAATGTAAGGAAAATTCTTCTCACTGACCACCAATGTAAGGAACATTCTTCTCACTGACCACCAATGTAAGGAACATTCTTCTCACTGACCACCAATGTAAGGAACATTCTTCTCACTGACCACCAATGTAAGGAACATTCTTCTCACTGACCACCAATGTAAGGAACATTCTTCTCACTGACCACCAATGTAAGGAACATTCTTCTCACTGACCACCAATGTAAGGGAACATTCTTCTCACTGACCACCAATGTAAGGAACATTCTTCTCACTGACCACCAATGTAAGGAAAATTCTTCCCACTGACCACCAATGTAATGAACATTCTTCTCACTGACCACCAATGTAAGGAACATTCTTCTCACTGACCACCAATGTAAGGAACATTCTTCTCACTGACCACCAATGTAAGGAACATTCTTCTCACTGACCACCAATGTAAGGAACATTCTTCTCACTGACCACCAATGTAAGGAACATTCTTCTCACTGACCACCAATGTAAGGAACATTCTTCCCAATGACCACCAATGTAAGGAACATTCTTCCCACTGACCACAAATGTGGCATCGCACCATTTGGGTAGTGCAGTTGCTGATCATTTGTCATGCGATTTGACATGTCAAATCACATGCCAAATTGCTCCAATGTGAACCAGGGCTAAGTGCTATTCCCTATATAGCACTGATATCAAACGCAATTTATGGGCACAGTGGCAGCTTTTGAGGGGCACAGTGGCTGCGTTTGAGGGACACAGTGGTGGCAATTTATGGGCACAGTGGCTGCGTTTGAGGGGCACAGTGGCTGCGTTTGAGGGGCACAGTGGTGGCAATTTATGGGCACAGTGGCTGCGTTTGAGAGGCACAGTGGCTGCGTTTGAGAGGCACAGTGGCTGCGTTTGAGAGGCACAGTGGCTGCGTTTGAGAGGCACAGTGGCTGCGTTTGAGGGGCACAGTGGTGGCAATTTATGGGCACAGTGGCTGCGTTTGAGGGGCACAGTGGCTGCGTTTGAGGGGCACAGTGGTGGCAATTTATGGGCACAGTGGCTGCGTTTGAGGGGCACAGTGGCTGCGTTTGAGGGGCACAGTGGCGGCAATTTATGGGCACAGTGGCTGCGTTTGAGGGCACAGTGGCTGCGTTTGAGGGCACAGTGGTTGCGTTTGATGGGCACAGTGGTGGCACTTTATGGGCACAGTGGCTGCGGTTGAGGGCACAGTGGGGGCGTTTGAGGGCACAGTGGTGGCGTTTGATGGGCACAGTGGTGGCGTTTGATGGGCACAGTGGTGGCGTTTGATGGGCACAGTGGTGGCGTTTGATGGGCACAGTGGTGGCTATTGATGGGCACAGTGGTGGCGTTTGATGGGCACAGTGGTGGCGTTTGATGGGCACAGTGGTGGCGTTTGATGGGCACAGTGGTGGCAATTTATGGGCACAGCGGTGGCAATTTATGGGCACAGTGGTGGCAATTTATGGGCACAGTGGTTGCGTTTGAGGGGCACAGTGGCTGCGTTTGAGGGGCACAGTGGCTGCATTTGAGGGGCACAGTGGTGGCAATTTATGGGCACAGTGGCTGCGTTTGAGGGGCACAGTGGCTGCGTTTGAGGGGCACAGTGGTGGCAATTTATGGGCACAGTGGCCTGCGTTTGAGGGGCACAGTGGCTGTGTTTGAGGGGCACAGTGGCTGCGTTTGAGGGGCACAGTGGTGGAAATTTATGGGCACAGTGGCTGCGTTTGAGGGGCACAGTGGCTGCGTTTGAGGGCACAGTGGTTGCGTTTGATGGGCACAGTGGTGGCAATTTATGGGCACAGTGGCTGCGTTTGAGGGCACAGTGGTGGCGTTTGATGGGCACAGTGGTGGCGTTTGATGGGCACAGTGGTGGCAATTTATGGGCACAGTGGTTGCGTTTGAGGGCACAGTGGTTGCGTTTGAGGGCACAGTGGTTGCGTTCGATTTTTTTTCAGTTTGCGCCCACCCCAAAAAACTGCAACGCTCTGCAGGCAAAAACAAATTTAAAAAATGCACTCTTTTTTTACATGGAGAGAGAGGGAGGGAGGAGAGAGAGAGGGGGGGGAGAGAGAGAGAGAGAGAGAGAGAGGGGGGAGAGAGAGAGAGAGAGAGAGAGAGAGAGAGAGGGGGGAGAGAGAGAGAGAGAGAGAGAGAGAGAGAGAGAGAGGGGGGGAGAGAGAGAGAGAGAGAGAGAGAGAGAGAGAGAGAGAGAGAGGGGGAGAGAGAGAGAGAGAGAGAGAGAGAGAGAGGGGGGGGAGAGAGAGAGAGAGAGAGAGAGGGGGGGGAGAGAGAGAGAGAGAGAGAGAGGGGGGGGGGGGGAGAGAGAGAGAGAGAGAGTGGGGGGGGGGAGAGAGAGGGGGGGGAGGAGAGAGAGAGGGGGGGAGAGGAGGAGAGAGGAGAGAGAGGGGGGAGAGAGAGAGAGAGAGAGAGAGAGAGAGAGAGAGAGAGAGAGAGAGAGAGAGAGAGAGAGAGAGAGAGAGAGGTGGGGGGGAGAGGGAGACCGACCTTAATTCTTCTGATCCAAGGGCGGCCGTCCACTTCTCCTAGTCTCCTCGTGCAGTGGGCGGGGCGAATGGAAGGAGAGATCAGCGGTCCTGGCGCCGCACGGGCCGAAAGGAACTCAGCGTTCTCATGCTCCTCCCCTCACTTCTCCCCGGCAGACAGGCATTTCAGTGGACGGCGCCGGACGCATGCATTACACAACAGCAGCGGCCGCCGCACTTTTCATTTTGCTGACACTGCCAACCAAGCCCCTAGTTAAAAGCGGCCCCAGGACTGGCACCTCCAGGGGCGGACTGACCTGGAGCGGACTGAGCCGGCCCGGGCCCCCCCCTGCACGGGGCCCTCGGGCGGCCACCGAATCACCGAATGGTCAGTCCGTCCCTGGGTGGGTGACATTACTCGTCTATGGAGTGTCTTCTGCTCCACCAACCCTTTCTTCTTTATTTCCCGTTCTGCACTTCACTTGGCTGATCCAATTTCCTTTATTCAGAAATATGTTATGACCTGTATAACGGAACGTCTGCGTTTAGCATTTTTAAATGCAGAATTTATCTGAAAAATTGATTAAAAATTTGCATACCTCCCCAGATCACTTTTTTCCTGCATTCAGGTCTTCCTGCTTTTAGGGACCGTTCGCACTATGGCCCGTTCACACTAAGGTCCATTTGCACTATGGCCCATTCCATCGCTCCCAACTGTCCCCGATTTTGAGGGACTGTCCCTCATTCAAAACGAAGTCCCGCTGTCCCTCTTTTCTTCTTATTTGTCCCTCATTTTGGCCTGATCTATACAGTTGTATATAAAATGCACTACTTAGCTTTCAAAAAGTTTTTTCCAGCGCTAAACCTTTCGTCCAATTTCTGCATTTGTAAAGTCCAAAAGCCAATATAAAATTAGTGATAATAAAGCTCTCGTGGGTTTACAATTCTCCTTTAACCACTTACCGACCGGCGCACACAGATGTACATCGGCAGAATGGCACAGGACAGGCAAATTGACGTACAGGTACGTCCCTTTAAATTTGCCGCCGTGGACTCTATCGCCACGGGGATACCCGCGATCGTCTCACGGGAGGAAGAACGGGGAGATACTAATGTAAACAAGCATCTCTCCGTTCTGCCTAGTAGCAGTGTCACTGATCTCTGCTCCCTGTGATCGGAGCAGAGATCAGTGACGTGTAACACACAGCTCCACCCCCTGGAGTCTCTGAGCTGCCGGAACTATAATCATAGTATCAGAACTAGAGGTCGACTGATATGGGTTTTTCTCTGGCCGATGCCGATGCCGATATTTAGAAATCGCGGCGGCCGATGGCCGATATAGGATGCTGATTTTTTTGGGCCGATATGTTAGGCCGATTTTTATATTTTTTTATTTTTTCCCTTCATCTCATAAAATCTAACAGACACCTTTCACACTGGGGCGTTTTTCAGGCGCTTTTGGGCTAAAAATAGTGCCTGTAAACTGCCTGCAAAACGGCTCCCCTGCAGTCTGTGTGAAAGCCCGAGTGCTTTTACACTGAAGCGATGCGCTGGCAGGACGTTAAAAAAAAAGTCCTGCAAGCAGCATCTTTGGAGCGGTGTTAACTTCTCCTCCACCACTCCTGCCCAGTATGACAGTAAAGCGTTGCTAAAACTAGCAGCGTTTTACCGTCAACGCCTGCCCGCTCCAGTGTGAAAGCCGCCTTAAGTAATAAGTGATACAGAAAATTTCCTACATTTAAACATTTATTAAACAAAACAAACCTTCAATCAGTTCACTTGTATGTATAATTTTATAAAAACTATATATTAAATACACAAAAATAGGTAATCAAAACTTTTGGACGAATAAAAAAAAAAAAAAAATCGTCTAACTTTACTGTTTAAGTTTTCGTTTTAAAATCATTAGTGTATTTTTTTCCAAAAAAATTGCGTTTGAAAGACTGCTGCGCAAATACCGTGTGACATAAAATATTGCAACAACCGCTATTTTATTCCCTAGGGTCTCTGTTAAAAATATATATAATTTTTGGGGGTTCCAAGTGATTTTCTATCAGAAAATACAGGATTTTTACTTGTAAGCAACAAGTGTCAGAAAAGATTTAGTCTTTAAATGGTTAAACTGAGAACTCCTCCACACAGCCTTGAGTTCATTCATAAGTATAAACATTGTATTGCTTTGGTCTTTTTTTGGCAGACTGCCCAGAGAGGAGAAGTCGCTCCAGGGGAAGACTGAGGCAACTTGCATTGACTTCTATTACAGAAGTCTTTTGCAAGTCAGGCTGAAGTTATAATCGGCCTTTTTTATCAGCACAATCGGCCGATGCCGATTAATTAAAAAATGCCAAATATCGGCCCATATATCGGTCGACTTCTAATCAGAACATGCGGCTTTGGCTTAGGGTTGCCACCTGTCCAGGATTTGAATCGTGTGTCCAAGTTTCAGGCAGACTGAAACCTGGACACATAATTCAGACTGGGCTGTGACTCCCCAAGTAACCAAGATCACAAATCTGTTGCCATGCAGGAGCTGCAGGCGGCTGTCTGGGGGCAGGTTCAGCATCACTAGGGAGGCAGGGCAATGATGTCAGCAAGAGAAATTTGGCCACACCCAATGTTAGCTGAGGCCTGCTATGCACACAACATTACTCCTCTCCTTGGGGCAACCAAAGGTGTCCCAGGCCGCTAAAGTGTTTGGGTTTAGCTTGAAGAAAAGGTGGCAACCCTACTCTGACTGCCTCCGTCTGTCAGCCAGAAATAAAAAAGTCGATGCTCCCACCTTTCGGGCCCCTCTGATCAAAATCATAGGGCCCTAATAAATGTTATGGACTGACTTTTACTTATTCCATGTGTGCAGTGTGTGTGTGTCAGGGCACTGTGGGTCCCCCTACCCGCACACCCTGCACACATGGATGATACGCCACTGGTTTGAGTGCTTTTAAAGTGCTTCTAAAGTCAAATGTTTTTGCACGCATTAATCACTTGCAGCATTGCACAAGTTTGAGTGGTTATCCCAGCATTGTTTTTTTTTTTTCAGCCAGCAGAGCACTTTCTTGTAAAAGCAATTCTAGATAGACCCCCAAATTCTAAAAATATGACCTGTTAGGGCGCCTTGAGGACTGGAGTTGAGAAACACTGGTCTAAGAAACCAGAAGATACAAGTATTTAGTCACTTCCGGTGTCACTGGTTCATACAGGTCTTGGCATGATCCAAAGCTTTTAAGGGCAGATGAGAGATCTGGGGTCTAATAGCCCCAGATGTCTCAGTAAAGAGGACATGTCACTGCCTATTGCTATCACAAGGGATGTTTACAATCCTCTCCCTCCCTTCTTTCTCTGTCAGCTGTCAGAATTAGAGGTCAACCAATATGGGTTTTTCTCTGGCCGATGCTAATATTTAGAAATTGCGGCGGCCGATAGCCGATATATGATGCCAATTTTTTTTTTTTGGGTCGATATGTTAGGCCGATTTTTTTTTATTTTTTTCCCCCTTCATCTCATAACATCTAACAGTTAGACCCCTTTCACACTGGGGTGTTTTTCAGGTGCTTTTGGGCTAAAAATAGCGCCTGCAAAGTGCCTGCAAAACGGCTCCCCTGCAGTCTCACTGTGAAAGCCCAAGTGCTTTCACACTGAGGCGATGCGCTGGCAGGATGTCAAAAAGTCCTTTGGAGCGGTGTACACCGCTCCTCCACTACTCCTGCTCATTGAAATGAATGGGCACCACTGTCAAAACACCTGCAAAGCGATTCGGCAGCGTCGCCAGATGGGCGCATTTAACCCCTTCCTCGGCCGCTAGCTGGGTTATAAGCACCCCGCTAGCAGCCGATTAGTGCCGCTAAAATGACAGTAAAGAACCGCTAAAACTATCAGCGTTTTACCATCAACGCCTGCCTGCTCCACTGTGAAAGCAGTCTTAAGTAATAAGTGATACAGAAAATTTCTTACATTTATTAAACAAAACAAACCTCCAATCAGTCCACTTGTATGTATAATTTAGATAACAAAAAAACTATATCTTAAATATTAAATACACAAAACAGGTAATCAAAACTTGGACGAAAAAAAATGGGCTAACTTTACTGTTTTTTATTTTTTTTTAATTCATTAGTGTATTTTTTCCCAAAAAATTGCGTTTGAAAGACCGCTGCGCAAATACCGCGTGACATAAAATATTGCAACAACGGCTATTTTATTCCCTAGGGTCTCTGCTAAAAAAAATATATATATATATATAATTTCTGGGGGTTCTAAGTGATTTTCTAGCAGAAAATACAGGATTTTTACTTGTAAGCAACAAGTGTCAGAAAAGATTTAGGCTTTAAATGGTTAAACTGAGAACTTCTCCACAGGGAGTTGTTTATTGATAAGTATAAACATTGTATCTCTTTGGTCTTTTTCTTGGCAGGCTGCCCAGACAAGTGCTCCAGGGAAAACTTCAGGCAACTTGCATTGACTTCCATCAGAAGTCATTTGAAGCTTTAAAATCAGCCTTTTTTATCAGCACAATCGGCCGATGCCAATTAATTAAAAAACGCCAAATATTGGCCGACCTCTAGTCAGAATACCCAACATCAGCTACATCTGATTGAATGCAGGCGCTGTTTGGCTGACAATTTTCCGTTCGGCACCTAAATGAAATTCAGGCAGGGGTTAGCCGACAGGGTGACCCACTGAGTGAATTTTGGCTTGTTCATTGAGAACTGCCAAAGTTAACTCCATGCATGGTCTGCTAATGAGCTGGCCAACTCCCTGTGTGTTAAATATTAATGCTGTTGAGCATATACCCCTGCGCCACACTGATGTGATTATATACTAAGGCAGCTGCTGTTATAACTAAAAAGTAATGCTTGATAAACACACTGAATGAATTCCGTGCCTAAACAACGCTTGCTATTTCTTATCGTACATCACGGGACACAGAGCCATAGTAGTTACTATGTGGGTTATAGGCCACCTTCAGGTGATGGACACTGGCACGCCCTAAGATAAAAAGTGCACTCCCTATATAACCCCTCCCACTACTGGGAGTACCTCAGTTTTTTCGCCAGTGTCTAAGGTGTTGGTCATGAGTAAAAATCCACTGGAGCAATCCTTGCTGGGGCCTAGCCATGCAGCCGGATCCATTCAAAGTGTCTTTTTGGCCGAATTGAATGGTACCCGGGCCTCGTATCCGAAGAAACAAGGTCTTGCCTGTAACGCCTCTCTTTTTAGAGAGCTGGACCCCAGGATCCAGTACTTTTTGGTATTAAGGCCATAAAGTTTTTACTGGCGGTGGTGCTATTACAGGTCCAGGATTGTGGGTTTCCTCGAGGATCCCCAGCTCCTGAAGGTTTAACGGAACCCACCGTGAAGAGTGAAGATTGGGTCTGTTGGTTTACCACAGAAAACCCTGTGGCGGGAAAGGTAAGTGGAGTCTTCTAAGAAATTTTTCAAATTTGCTTATGATTGTCTCCTTTAAATTTAGTAAGTGTTGTCATGCCTATGTGTCACCAGGGGGGGGGGGGGGTTGTATTGAGCACTTACCGTTTCATGCTTCTCAGAAAGCCCACAGTGTATCCAGGAAGCAGCAGTTCTTCATCTTCTTCCAGTCAAGCAACAGACCTCCAGTAAGTCTGTGGGGGTTCCGTCTCCCCACCAGACGCCCCCTTATGCTGTTTCTTCTTCCCCTCTTCTCAGGGAAAGAGCGCCACAAGAATACAAAAGAAAAAATGTTGCGAACGACACGCCACTCGGCGGCTTTCAGACCCCCCCCCTCGCCATTCATCCCTGTGGATCCCATGGGATCAGGAACCCGCGCTCGCGCAGGAAAGAGCTCTTTTTTAAACAAAAATAAGGGAAGGGCCATAGGCGACAGGGCTTAGCGCAGCGTTGGTGTCCTCCAACCTCCAGCGCGGGAAGGTATTTTTTAAAAGGCACCATTTGTGCTGTTACATGCTGCAGGAGGGACACGAGCAAAGGGGGCATATAAGAGGTTTGGTGACACAGGCATTCCTTTTGACACATTTACTACTGCATCAGGCTGAGCATTAATAGCAGCGACAGAGCTGGACTATTGCTCAAGCAGTGGAAGCATTCCTTCTGGCAGTACCTCGGCTTTGTACATCAGGCTATGGTCAGAAGGGGGGTAAAAACACCTCTAAAAAGGGCTCTAGAAGGACCGTTACAGTCACATGGAAGCCTAGAACCATCGCAAAAAAGATGCATCCTCCCCTGAGAGTAATATGGCTGGTCAGAGTGAGCCATCAGGAGGGGCAAGTGTTGCAGCTGCTCTTAAAGTGGTTGTAAACCCTTACAAACCACTTTGACCTACAGGTAAGCCTAGATTAAGGCTTACCTGTAGGTCCAAGAAATATGTCCTAAACCTACATGCTTTAGGAGATATTTGCAAAAAGACAGGCACCGCTGTCTACAGCGCATGCGCCATAGACAGCGGCGCACTGAGCATGTTGCAGCGAACAGCGATATGTCGCTCGTGGCGGCTCCCTTGCGCATGGACAGGAAGTAAACCTCCCAAATCGGACACGTATTAAAAAAAAAACTTGACAGGAATTTTAAGCCTTTCCCACTCAATCCAGCAAGCAGTGTCATTGCCTCTATTTGACCTTTGATCCCCCTCTTGTAGTCCCGGTACAGGAGAGCTGGAGTGTGAGGGGAAGAAGCAGTACAAGGAGTCAATTAGCTGATGTGCTGACAAGGGACGCTCTGATGGGAATTAAAAACAGAGTGACAGAGAGTTAAGACCATCACTGTCCAGTTACAGGCTGGGGAGATTCCAGGATGATCTGGGCTCAGGGGAAGTAGGTTAAATAATGCTTGCCATCAGACTGATGACATCTAGTGTGAAAAAAAATAAACTGCAAGGGAATCTCTGGATTAAAGATGAGAATAGAAGCAAAAGTTGTTTTTTTATTTTATACTTTATTAGGCTCTTTATTATTTAGCTTTTTTTGCTTGGTATAGAAGATGTTGCTGGCTTTTCTACGATATTTGACTTTTGTGATAACGTTCTTAATCAAGTGTTCAATTAAAACGTTGTCTTAAACATCTTTGATTCAAACGTTTTTGTGCAAACCCCTTTATGGTATCATTCACATGTGAAAACTTAAGCGTACACCCATGTGAGGGCCACGTTTGTCCGCATGGATGCACAGGTGTTCTATGCATCCACATGCAGGCAGTCCCATTCATGTCAATTGGGATGCAGCGGTGAGTTCAGGGACATCAACATGGATGTCAAATTAGGAGGAGCAGCTGTGTCCATGCAGCCACTGCATCCCAGTTGGCATGAATAGGACTGCATATTTGAGGATGCACAGAGCACCATCACATGGGTATACACTTAAGTACGCCCATGTGAACAAGGCCTAATGCTACTTGTCTAATTCACACATTCTGCCTGTCACCAGTGGAAATAATTGACTTGCATTTGTTTGTTTTTTAACAGGTTGGAATAATTGGTGGCTCAGGACTGGATGATCCAGATATTTTGGAAGGCAGAACTGAGAAATATGTTGATACACCATTTGGCAAGGTATACACTTTTGCTAATCCAGTGATAATGAAGGTTTCTCAAATGTATATGTATGTAATTAAATGTTAAAGGGCTCTGCCATTTATTTTATTTTTCCAATTACTGTTGCTTTGTCACATTAGATTTGCACCACACAGTTTGCTACACTATTATTAAAGTATAAGCGCAGGAAACCCCCCCCCCCCCCCAAAAAAAAAAAAAGCCCAGGGGCCTCCTGCTTCCTAGCAACCGAGAACTCTAGGCAGAAGGAGCTGTCTGCACCTTAGTAACCTAGGACACTAGGCAGAAGGGACAACCTGCATTCTAGCAACCAGGACACTAGATGGCAGTGTCCTTACAAATAAGGTACATTTATGCTGTACATGTGTAAATGTAAGCACAGACATTACATGCGTATGTTGTGTGGACAACATAGGTCAAATTATTTAATAGTATATTTATAATTAACCCATTTGTTATACCCATTCTCTTGGGAAGATCCCCATTCAGAGAGGATATTAAAGTGATTGTAAACCCCAGACATATAATATAAACAAAGCATATCCCTCTATAGTATGTATAGTATGTACGGTAGTATATCTCAATCCAGAACACTAAATGTCATTTCTTTCTGCTGCCTCATTCCTCTGCTATCTGTATGAGTCACTTTTCACAAGTTTTCGTGACACCAAGAGGTAAAAGGTTAAGGCCCCTTTCACACTGGGGCGTTTTTTAGGCGGTACAGCGCTAAAAATAGCGCCTGTACACTGCCTGAAAAAACCGACCCCATTCACTCCAGTGTGAAAGCCGGCAGGCTTTCACACTGGAGCGGTGCGCTAGCAGGACGGTAAAAAAGTCCTGCTAGCAGCATCTTTTTGGAGCGGTATAGGAGCGGTGTATTCACTGCTCCTATACCGCTCCTACCCATTGATTTGAATGGGACACCCCGGCAATACCGCCGCAAAGCGCCGCTAAGGCGGCGCTTTGCGGGGGATTTTAACCCTTTTTTTAACCCTTTTTCGGCCGCTCGCGGGGCGGTTTTACCGAATACCGTGGCTAAAGCAGCGCTAAATATAGCGCTGCTTTACCGTCGCCGCGGCTGCCGCCCCAGTGTGAAAGGGGCCTAACAGGAAGGAGCTTCAGCATGTGAGCGACAGCCTTACCTTTGTTCCTGTGTGCTGTGTAAAGGGAAGTATGTCCCCTCCCTCCAGTCAGCTCTCAGAGTGTAACTTCATCTCCCCGCCCCCTGCTTTCTAAAAGCTCAGACAAGCTGTATAATATTCTGCATTTTTAAAGAAGAGAAGACTGCATATAAACAGATACAACTTGTGTAGGAGATTTGTTTAATCTCTGTGTATCACCTGAGGCCAGTCACTTCACTGGGTATATGTAAGGGTTTACAACCACTTTAATGAAATGTGTTTTATTTTTTTTTCTGTGCAAGTCCATACTCTGGACATGATTATAATCTCTAGGAGCAGATTTCACAAAGCTACTGGGGATCCTAAATTGATAATTAAAGTGGTTAACCAATTAGGGAGGTAATAGGGAAAGCTTGTGCACAGCAACAAACTTTCCAACTTCCTGCTATGTTACATTAACTTCACTCTCACTCACAGCAGCTTCAGCCCTGAGGAGATGATGTCTCTTAGATTGTAAGCTCCAACGAGCAGGGCCCTCTGATTTCTACTGTATTACATTGTACTGGAATTGTACTGTCTGCCCTTATGTTGTAAAGTGCTGAATAAACTGTTGCCGCTATATAAACCCTGTATTATAATGATACCTATGTTAGTGTTAGAGGTAGTGTAAAAACAGTCATAGAAGTCAGAACATAGTACTGGAAAAATACCCAATATCTAATATTCTTGTGTTGCATCTAGGGCAGCCCATTCATTTTAATGGGCTGCCCTGTGCACAAGAAATGCAAAAAATAAGGGCCTGACCCTTTTTGGAAAGGGTCCCTTGTTACCATGTGTTTTGGCATGTGCGCATTATCAGAGTGTGTGGATGCCATTTAGAATTAATGGTACCGCCTTGTGTATTCATAAGGGTGTTTTTGCATGTCGTGGGAAAGAGTACAATTTTGCACACATTTTTGGAACACACGTGTGAACCTAGCTTAAAGGTTTGACCTAATCACAAAGGTTTTTTATTTTGCCTGGTCATACTCGGATTAGACTGAACATTATTTGCTTCCTTGCAAGAATTTTTTTCTTTGATTTGGGTAGGGCTGCAACTAACGATTATTTTCAGAATCGATTCGTTGGCCAATTATCGTTTCGAATAATCGATTAATCGGCTGATAACTTAAAAAAAAAAAAAAAAAGTGTGGTGTAAAATTTAGTTAATATGTAAAGTTTAAAAAAAAGGCAATTTATTATTAAATATCTCTATGCAGTGGTAAATATAAATAACCAACTATATGGTTAGGGAGCAAAATATTTAATCCACTCTGAGAATAACAGACAGAAGATATATACTTTATTTGGCCAATTTGTTGTTGGGCAGATTAAAAAACACAAATTGCTGAAAAAACACATTACATGCTTTTCTGCAGCTTCTCCATTGAAGTATATTGAACCAAAAAAGCACAGTTTTGCGTTAGTAAAAAGTCCCTGACCCTTTCCAAACAGCAGCGGCTGAAAAAAGCATAAATGTGAACTTGTCCCATAGGAAACCATGTAAATGAACTGTAGTGCTATTCTGTAAAAAGCACCAACAAAACACATAGATGTGAACCAGGCCTGAGACGTTTAGTAACATAATGGGAGTTAAAAAAACTAAAATTAGCCCTTTATAGTACCAAAAAAAGCAGATAATCACTACTGTAAGGGGTACATTTTTTTTTACTGTAGAACTGTGAAAGTAATATTTACAGCAGCGATTATTTGCTCTTTTTGTACTATAAAGGGCTCATTTTAGTTTTTTTTTTTAACCCCATTATTTTACTGGCCGATTAATGGATTATGAAAATAGAAATCGATTAATTTCATAATCGATTAGTTGTTTCAGCCCTAGATTTGGGTCCCTTGGACCTATTTAGACTTTCCATCTCTGTTGGCATTGGGCTTTGTAAGCAGTGCCAGTGGGAATGCCCAAACAGGATGCATAGGTTCCATGCATTTGTGTGTAGGCAGTCCCATACGTCTACTGGGAGCAGTGACTGCATGAACACAGCCTCAGCTCCCAATTTGACAACCGTATGCGTGCCGCTGCATGACCCAGAACTCACACTGTCTGCATTTGGGGAAACACACCTTCACAGATGTCAAATTGGGAGCAGCGGCTGTGTCCATACTTTCAAAGCTGCTGGCGGCCTGTGATTTTGTATCACTTCTAGGTAGGTCACATGACTGGACTTTTGTGTTGCATTTTAACTACACAGACTCGGATAAAAAAAAAAAAACTTACATTGTATAGTATATATTTATTTAAAATAACGAAATTAGACTGTCCCCACAGTATCGGAAGCTTGCCTGTATGTGTCACATAAAAGCTGTTGCAGTTCTAGTCATCATTGATGTTTATTAGCTAAGAAGAATTATAAGGGCATATTGAGCAAGCAATACAGAAGAAATGCCAGAGTGTCTAGCTATAATAACTAAATATAACTTGTAGTGGTATTTCATAAGGCCTAAAACCATTTTTTAGTATAGTATCGGTAACTGCCGAGAGCCGCCCAAGTCCACAATATAGGAATGAACCTCTTCTGACAAACACAGCAACCGTAATAATTAGCCTTTGAGTTAGCTCATATATGTTCTATGTGCACAGCACCATCTAGTGTTTGCTAGATATTATGTGAATTGTAAACCTATTTTTTTTTTTTTTTTAATAGCATGTTCTACTTACCTGTATTGTATAGTGGTTTTGCACAGAGCAGCCCTGATCCTTCTCTTCTGGGGTCCCCCACTGGCCCTCCTCCTCTTCTTTGTGTGCCACTATAGGAAGCGGCTTCTTATGATGGCACACCTGCGGGCTCGATCCTTAGCTGTGCTGTCTGCGTCCATAGACAGACAGCGGGGCTCAGTGCCACCCCCGCTCCCTTGTCACAAGATTTAATTGATAGCGGCATTAGCCAATGATATCAATCTGCCGCGTGAGGCAGTGGCTGCGGAGGGACATAGAATCCATTACTGGTTTTTTTCAGGCGTTTTTTTTGCGGTTTTGCAGCTTTTTAAAAAGGGTTTTAGAAGCATATTGCAAGCGTTTTACAGCTTCAGGCATTTTTTCAGCCAATTTAAAGCACTTGGGGGAGGAGAGGGAGAGAAAAGTAGGGGTGGAGAGCTGCTGTTTGTAGAAAGTGAGAAAGTAGACAAAACGCTCGTAAAGCGCACAAGTCTGGGGTTTCTGTTGAAGTCTATGGGGCCAAAAACGCTTGTAATTTGCCAAAAAGAAGCTTGTGTACTTTTTTCAGTGACAGGCGTCTTGCTTCAGGAGACAGAAAGCTCAGATGTGAATAGGGGCTATTGAAATGAATTGGATTTGGCTTGTTGAGTGTTTTAGAGCTTCAAGCTGAAAATTGCTCAGGTGTGAACGGATCTCAGGTAAAAAACCTTCTGCCTTTACAACTACTTTAATCTTATGAGCTCCTATATTTCCTAATGATCTACAATGTTTTATGTAGTTCTCTCATACAGTATTTCTTGGGGAATGTGGAGAGAAGCTAAATATTTACCTTTTTTTTTTTTCTGCCTTTTTTTAAAGGTAGACATATCCCTTTCAGTCATGTGTTTAGTCCACACTTCAATACCAGATTTGATCACATACTGCAAATACAATATGAAATTGCAGCTTTCTGTCCAGAGAAAATGTAGCTAGCTGCCAGAGGAGGAACTCCATCCCATCGTTGTACAAGGAAAATTTCAAGTTTAACTGCTTGCCGACCAGCCACCATCATTATACTAAGGCAGGTTGGCATGGCTGCGAGAATCGCTGTAGGTGTACGTCGGCCGCTTTAAGAGCGATAGGGGGCGTGCACACCCGTGACGCTGGAGCCGATGCATGTGGCCGGAGGCCGCAGTGTCTGCCGGCCACCCGCGATTGCTCCACAGAGAGCCAGAATGGGGATCTGTGTATGTAAACAAATGAATCCCCATTCTGTCAGGGAAGTAGAGAGAGATATGCTGTTCCTAGTGATCAGGAACAGCGATCTCTCTCTCCTCCTCCAGTCAGTACACTGCCCCCACAGTTCACACCTCCCTAGGGAACACTTAACCCTTTGATTGCCCCCCTAGTGTTAACCCCTTCCCTGCCAGTGACATTTATACAGTAATCAGTGGCTATTTTTAGCTCTGATCGCTGTATAAATGTCACTTGTCCCAAAAAAGTGTCCGATTTGTCCACCGCAATGTTGCAGTCCCGCTAAAAATTGCAGATCACCACCATTACTAGAAAAAAATAAAAAAATAAAAGTGCCATAAATCTATCCCCTATTTTGTAGACGTTTTAACTTTTGCGCTTATTGCAAAAAAACATTTTACCAAAAATATGTAGAATACATATTGGCCTAAACTGATGTAGAATTTAATTTTTTATGTTTTTGGATATTTATTATAGCAAAAAGTAAAAAATATAGCTTTTTTTTCAAAATTTTTGCTCTTTTTTTGTTTATAGCGCAAAAAATAAAACCCGAAGAGGTGATAAAATACAACCACAAAAAATCTCTATTTGTGGCAAAAAAAGGACGTAAATTTTGTTTGGTTGCAACGTCACATGATGCAGTGCTCATCGAAAAAAATGGCCTGGTCATTAAGGGGGTAAATCCCTATCGGTCCTTAAGTCATTAAATGCCCCCCAAAAGAGGAAAAACTCATTAAAATGTAAAGACCATTTTTTTCTACCCCACTTTTTGTTTTGTTCAAGAAAATACAAAATTACATTTAAAGTGTTAACCCCTTTATCTTCCTAAAAAAAAAAAAAAAAAAAGTCACCCACAATAAAATGAATAAACATTGCAAGAATTTTAGTAAACTTCTTCTCAGTCATAATGTTTCTTTTCTGAAGACATTGCTAAATGTTCTACTATGTTTATGAAATTTGAATGGGTGGGCAAGCCTTCATTACAATTACCTGAGCAAAATCCATATTGTAGTGACTTGGCTGCAAAAAAAAAACTTGCATTGTCTGTATCCATTTAGATGAAGACTATGGGCTCTTTCACATGGACGGTCCGTATGTCCATTTTTCATCCATCCGTTTTCGGATGAAAAACTGACATATGTGTATCCCTATGGGATAGCGGGTGTCAGCGGATGAGCATCCGCTGACACCTGATCTCGTCAGTGTCCGCTATGGTCCGTTTCTGCAGACGGAGGAAAACCCTATTTTTTCCTCCGTCTGCAGAGCGGATCGAAAGACGACGGACTCTACGGTCCGTCGTCACCCGATCCCCCATAGGGGAGAGCGGCGCTCTGACAGGTCCGTCCCTGCACAGTGTGCAGAGACGGACTTGTCATCTTCCTGCTCAGCGGAGATCGCTCCGTCGATCCCCGCTGAGCAAGCTGATATACACAGGGCGGATCAGCACTGATCTGCCCCGTGTGAAAGGACCCTAACTCACCAGAACAGAAAATCCTGTTGCAGGAGTTGCTCGAAATGTGACTTGTATCTAAATAGGGACTTGCAGTGAGCCAGTCACAGGCAGGTAAATTAGAGTTTTGTGAGAATTTTGTAGGTTCATATATTCCAGAACAGTTTCTCTTATTTATATAATGCCTCAACATATCTGATTGCATGTTTAGATAATCTTAACAATGCCTCCTTCTCCCACCCTATGTTTTTTCCTCTTGGCCACCAATTGCAATCATCAGTCTGACTGGTTAATGGAACCACATGTAGGGTAGAGATGGTCATGATCAAATATCTGTGGTCATTGCTTGTGGATATGCTTAAAGCAGTGGGTTAACTCTGGTGCATGCCACATCCCTATTAGATCAAATTACCAAATGTATTCCTCTTATGGGATTTTAAGACCCCTTTCACACTGAGGTGCTTTACAGGCGTTTTAGCGCAAAAAATAGCACCTGCAAAGCAGCTGTAAAGTGCCTCTCCTGTCACTCCGTGCTTGCAGGACGTTGGAAAAAGTCCTGCAAGCAGCATCTTTGGGTAAAACGTCCTGCCCACTGAAATGAATGGGCGGTGCTGCTGAAGCGCCTGCAAAGCGATTCGGCAGCACTGCTTTGTGGGCGCTATTAACACATTCTTCAGCCACTAGCTCCCGCTAGTGGCCGAAAAGCGCGGCTAAAACGGCAGTAAAGCGCCGCTAAAATTAGCGGCGCTTTACTGCTAATGCCCCCACTGCCCCAGTGTGAAAGTAGCCTTAAGGCAATATATATCTTTTAAGCAGCTATGTGCTATTACTGGTAATTGCCTTCAAAGTCCCATGCAGGGAATACATTTGGTAATCTGCTTGTGTATATGGGGATCCCCAGGCATTGTGAAGATCATATATAGATGCAGCAAGGAACAGGAGCCTTTTTGGGAATGTTAAAACTTTCTATAGGTTCCCTTTAAACAAAACAGCAGATGAGACTCTTTGCCTAACTACCAATGCATTCTAGTCACGTCACAGTAAAATCACTCGTATTTTATACCAAGCGATGTTTGTGAAATCAATAAACAATGCTTTTTTTTTTTTTTTCCCTTCAAGCCATCTGATGCCTTGGTCTTAGGGAAGATTAAGAATGTGGACTGTGTGTTACTTGCAAGGTAACTTTAAAGTATATTTTCTATATCATGTTCATGACTAAAAAAATGCAAGTGATACAAGTCTTTCAAATATTTGACTTTATTATTTTTAGTCAGGTAAATCTGTAATATGATTTTAGTATTTCAAATGTACTGCTTGGAGCCAATAGGTGGTCAGAACACATTTAATTCTCCAGGGTTTACTGCAATGCTTTGAGTATGGAGCTGAACAGCAGGATAAAAAAAAAAAACACATGGCGTTAAAGGCATTTGAGGAGGTGCACACACACCCCTTTTCCTTTACTAGGAGGAACAGAGCTTATCCAGATAATCAGTCTGTTGGTTTACAAACTATGAAGCATTGAAGTACGCTGTACTACACATTTGTAAAATAGTACATGCAACAATTTGCTAATCATGAGTATATCAAAAGGTAAGAAGCCATAAAAGTCTGGGCATACAGTGTATGTAAATACTGACTACTGCTAAGAAGTTGATGCATCATCCTGCCCTCTCCTGCCCCTGATGATTAAAAGGGTGAGATGTGGTACCAAGTGGGGTCATTCAATAGCTGTTGAAATGAAAGTGGTAAAAAACCCAAAACCCAAAATGTAATATACTACAGCTTACCAATCCTTTGATTTGGTGGCTGCATTAGCTTTTGTTTTTGGGCTCTTTTTTCTTTATTTCACCTGGTGATCCTGCCAGTAACATCCTTGTTGTCTTAGGATGTTTTTTTGTTTTTTGTAGATTTTTTTTCCCAATGAAAGGTTTTTTCTTCCTGTTGAGGTGGTCACTGTTACATTTTAGGATTTTCCATAACTTTTTTGCAGATCTGTGAAATAGTGGACTAAACTGCCTCCATAGTGAAAACTGAGGGCTAGTACAAAATTTGCAATGGACTGAAAGGATATGTGTTGGTAGAACACTGAACCCCAGGATAGGCAAATGTCCAACTTTAACCACTTCAGCCCCGGGAAGGATTTACCCCCTTCCTGACCAGAGCACTTTTTAGGATACGGCACATCATCACTATCCTTATCCCCATATTATACACCCATCATCATCATCATCATCATCATCATACTCCTCGTCATCACCATCAAACCCATATTATACATCTGTCATCACTATCCTCATCTCTGTATAATACACCCTTCATCGTCATCGTCATCCTTGTATAATACAGCCATCATCGTCATCCTCATCCTTGTACAATACACCCATCCTCATCATTGTATAATACAGCCGTCATCATCATCCTCATCTTTGTATAATACATCTATCCTCATCATTGTACAATACACCCGTCATCATCATTGTATAATACACCAGTCTTCGCTATCCTTGTATAATACACCCATCCTCATCACCCTCATCCTTGTATAATTCACCCATCATCATCATCATCATTCTATAATACTCCCATCCTCGTCATTCTATAATACACCCATCATCATCCTTGTATAATACACCCATCCTCATCCTTGTATAATACACCCATCCTCATCATCCTCATCCTTGTATAATACACCCATCCTTATAATTCTATAATACACCTGTCATCATAATCCTAATCCTTTCTATAATACACCCGTCATCACTATCCTCATCCTTGTTTAATACACCCATCCTCATTCTTGTTTAATACACTCATCATCCTCATCCTTGTATAATACACCCATTCTCATCATCCTCATCCTTGTATAATACACCCATCCTTATCATCCTTTTCCTTGTATAATACACCCATCCTCATCTTAATCATCCATGTATAATACACCCATCATCGCTATCCTTGTATAATACACCCGTCATCACTATCCTCATCCTTGTATAATAGACCTATCCTCTTCCTTATATAATACACGCATCCTCATCATCCTCATCCTTGTATAATACATCAATCCTCATCCTTGTATAATACACCCATCATAATTCTATAATACACCTGTCATCATCCTCATCCTTGTATAATACACCCATCCTCATCCTTGTATAATACATCCATCATCATCTTTGTATAATACACCCATCCTCCTCATCCTTGTATAATACACCCATCCTCATCATCCTCATCCTTGTAAAATACATCCATCATCATCTTTGTATAATACACCCATCCTCCTCATCCTCATCCTTGTATAATACACCTGTCATCGCTATCCTCATCCTTGTATAATACACCTGTCATCGCTATCCTCATCCTTGTATAATACACCCATCCTCATCCTTGTATAATACACCCATCCTCCTCATCCTCATCCTTGTATAATACATCCATCATCATCTTTGTATAATACACCCATCCTCCTCATCCTTGTATAATACACCTGTCATCGCTATCCTCATCCTTGTATAATACACCCATCCTCATCCTTGTATAATACACTCTTCATCCTCATCCTTGTATAATACATCCATCATCATCTTTGTATAATACACCCATCCTCCTCATCCTTGTATAATACACCTGTCATCGCTATCCTCATCCTTGTATAATACACCCATCCTCATCCTTGTATAATACACTCTTCATCCTCATCCTTGTATAATACACCCATCCTCATCATTTTCATCCTTGTATAATACACCCATCCTCATCATCCTTGTATAATACACCCATCCTCATCATCCTCATCCTTGTATAATACACCCATCCTCATCATTGTATAATACACCTGTCATCATCATCCTCATCCTTTGTATAATACACCCGTCATCGCTATCCTCATCCTTGTTTAATACACTCATCATCCTCATCCTTGTATAATACACCCATCCTCATCCTTGTATAATACACTCATCATCCTCATCCTTGTATAATACACCCATCCTCATCACCCTCATCCTTGTATAATTCACCCATCATCATCATTCTATAATATACCCATCATCATCATCATCATCATCATTCTATAATACACCCATCCTCATCATTCTCATCCTTGTATAATACACCCATCCTCATAATTCTATAATACACCTGTCATCATCATCCTCATCCTTTGTATAATACACCCGTCATCGCTATCCTCATCCTTGTTTAATACACCCATCCTCATCCTTGTTTAATACACTCATCATCCTCATCCTTGTATAATACACCCATCCTCATCATCCTCATCCTTGTATAATACACCCATCATCATCATCCTCATCCTTGTATAATTCACCCATCCTCGTCCTTGTATAATACACCCATCCTCATCATCCTCATCCTTGTATAATACACCCATCCTCATTATTCTATAATATACCCGTCATCGAAAACAACAAAAACAAGTCCCTGCACTTTTTTTTCCTGGGAATCTAATGCGAGTTCAGCCATACAACTGTATGGCTGAACTCGAATCTCACAGACATTGCATGTGATCCGCCCCGGGTGGGTGTGCGGGTGTAAATCGCATGCCATGTCTTAGATCGCAGTAGTCTGAACCTGGGCTCATACCCTACCTCCAGTAGGTAATAAGAGAAACCAAAACAAATGCAGGGAAGTAAAGGGTTAACCTCCTCACCTAATAACAGAACATTTGCTGCACACTCAGGCTCAGACTTATTTACTGCTGGGACAGTATAACTGTAACTGGAGACAAGTTCAACAAACAGTGAGATAGCTGAAGATAGCAGCACTCAGACAGGCAACCTGTCACATGGGAAGATAGGTGTCTCTCCAGCAATAAATAAGGCTGAGCCTAGTGTGCAGTGAGCTGTTATCACATGAGGGAAAGGTTTACTTCCCTGCATTTGCTTGTTACTGAGAGGATAAGCTGCTCAAACTCCAAGTTCATTTCTCAGTCCCTGCATCTATACACAGCCTCCTCCGTCCATGCCTAGTTACTGCCCTGCATATGGACTTACCTCTGCCTATGGAGCCGGGCTGGCAGTCTCAGTCATCCATTTGTGCCCACTCCACACTGTAGTGAGCGGGGAAACCGAAAGTGACGCGGGTGTGCTGAAAAAAGCACTGCCCACCGTCCTCTGATCCCCGCCAATTAAAATGCAGGAAGGGAGGACAGAAACAAATTAGTGTAGAGTCGGAGTGTGTGCGGGCGCATCGTTTGTGCCCTGCACACACCCTAAACGCGGGCAAATCAGCTTCCCAGCTTGCAGTCAGCTGATTGCAAGCTGGGAAGCTTCCCATAGACCACCATGTGTCCAGCGCCCTGACACTCTTAAAGGGCACTTTTTTTTTTTATAGCTTAGGGGGAGGGGGTGGCGCCCGGGCGCCCCCTATGGACAGCTGCCACTGGAAGGGCTTAAACATTAGGGGGCGATCAAGGGGTTAAGTGTGTCCTAGGGAGTGATTCTTACCATGGGGGGCATGGGCTACCACTGACATGACAGCGATGACTGCTCCTTATTACAGGGAGCAGTAGATCCCTGTCATGTCACTAGCAGAACAGGGAAATGCCTTGTTTACAAAGGCATCTCCCCATTCTGCCACTCCGTGACATGATCGCGGGCCCACGGTGGACATTGAGTCTGTGGGCACGGTCACAGAGTATGCCACGGGGGCACGCGTGCACCCACAATGCCGCGATTTAAAGGGGACATACCTGTTTGCCCATTTGCCCAGCCATGCCATTGTGCCGACATATATCGTCGTGCGCTGGTCGGCATGTGGTTAAGAAGCAGCTTACTGTCCACCATAGGTGTCCTATAGGCTCCTTGAAGTAATCTGGAGTGCAACAAAAAGATAATTAAGGCACAAAACTTAAGTGAGTACAGTAAGATGTTGTTTTTAACCACTTAAGGACCGCCTCACGCCGATATACGTCGGCAGAATGGCATGGCTGGGCACAACCACATACCTGTTATGTGGATAAACCAAAGATAAAAGGGCCGCCCTCTTAGGTGTATCACTCTGCGCTCATGGATTTAAATATTTTAAAGTATAAAAATCAATAAATATCAATAAATATATATACGCATAAGGATAAATAAATATAGTATGGTATAAATATGATATAAATATGATAAGATGTGGATGGATAAAATTCATATATATTTACATATAATAATCAAGCAGCTGCTGTAAAATCAAACGTAAGCATGGTAATATGGCGATATCTGAAATGAGTCCCAACACCCTTATGGGTGCTTTCTCTATAAAATATCGCAGCAGCGCTATAAACTTAAAGTGACAAGTTCATAAATAAATAAATAATTCTAATAATCATGAAAAACAGTCTGTACGAAGTGCTGTTCGAGTTCTCTCTGTGATAAGTGATGAGACTTCCACCGGTAGCAATTTCTATCACCTCGTGTGGGTAAAAAACTCCCCTTTGGGGATGCACTCACCAGAGCAAAGAAAGGTATAGGCGTATCAATCAGACAATTAATGACCCCTGCAACATCTTTGGCTCGTCTGCTTTTCTTACTCCTGCATACATCAGAGTGGATCTCCTCCCACAGTTTTCAGCATAGAAGAAAAATATAGCAGATAGCGCAGTACAGTTTGGAAAAAGGGTGTTTATTTATAATTCCCCGTATCCCCCCCAAGTAAAATATGCGTACCACAATACAGTAATCAATAAGCTTTGAATAAAAGTAAAACGGCACTCTGCCTGTAATGTTCCCGTCCACCGGAAACCACGCCGAAAGACCGCTGTGTAGAGAATCCTCATACACTTCCTGGTGTCTCAGCCGGCTGGAGCGCACGTTGGAACGCACACACAGGAAGTGACGTGTGTGCGTTCCAACGTGCGCTCCAGCCGGCTGAGACACCAGGAAGTGTATGAGGATTCTCTACACAGCGGTCTTTCGGCGTGGTTTCCGGTGGACGGGAACATTACAGGCAGAGTGCCGTTTTACTTTTATTCAAAGCTTATTGATTACTGTATTGTGGTACGCATATTTTACTTGGGGGGGATACGGGGAATTATAAATAAACACCCTTTTTCCAAACTGTACTGCGCTATCTGCTATATTTTTCTTCTATGCTGAAAACTGTGGGAGGAGATCCACTCTGATGTATGCAGGAGTAAGAAAAGCAGACGAGCCAAAGATGTTGCAGGGGTCATTAATTGTCTGATTGATACGCCTATACCTTTCTTTGCTCTGGTGAGTGCATCCCCAAAGGGGAGTTTTTTACCCACACGAGGTGATAGAAATTGCTACCGGTGGAAGTCTCATCACTTATCACAGAGAGAACTCGAACAGCACTTCGTACAGACTGTTTTTCATGATTATTAGAATTATTTATTTATTTATGAACTTGTCACTTTAAGTTTATAGCGCTGCTGCGATATTTTATAGAGAAAGCACCCATAAGGGTGTTGGGACTCATTTCAGATATCGCCATATTACCACAACCACATACCTGTACGTGGCCCTTTAAGAGCCCAGCCGTGGGTCGCGCGCATGCTCGCGACCCGGTCCTGAGCTCCGTGGCCACGGGACCAGCGGACCCGATCGCCGCTGGTGTCCCACGATTGGGTCACAGAGCTGAAGAACGGGGAGAGGTCTGGGTAAACAAACCTCTCCCCGCGCTTCCTACACTGCCTGTCACTGATTGGCTGTTCTCTGTCATCGGGAAAGCCGATCAGTGACGTCAGACGTAAAGCCACGCCCCCTACTGTAAAAAAAACACACACACACAGACTTAGCCCCTCCCCACCCCTAGTGGTTAACTCCTTCACTGCCAGTGTCATTTACATAGGAATCAGTGCATTTAAATAGCACTGATTTCTGTATAAATGACAATGGTCCCAAAAATGTGTCAAAAAATTCGATGTGTCCGCCATAATGTCGCAGTCACAATAAAAATCGCTGATCGCCGCCATTACTAGTAAAAAAAAAAATATTAATAAAAATGCTATAAAACTATCCCCTATTTTGTAAACGCTATAACTTTTGCGCAAACCAGTCAATAATCGCTAATTACGATTTTTTTTTTTACCAAAAATATGTAGAATACGTTTTGGCCTAAACTGAGGAAAAAAAATGTTTTTTTATATATTTTTTAGGGGATAGTTATTATAGCAAAAAGTAAAAAATATTGCATTTTTTTTTCAAAATTCTTGCTCTATTTTTGTTTATAGCGCAAAAAAAAACGCAGGGGCGATCAAATACCACCAAAAGAAAGCTCTATTTGTGGGAAAAAAAGGACGCCAATTTTGTTTGGGAGCCACGTCGCACGACCGCGCAATTGTCAGTTAAATCGACGCAGTGCCGAATCACAAAAAGGGGCCTGGTCCTTTGGCTGCAAATTGGTCCGGGGCTTAAGTGGTTAATAATAAAAGATAATACAGCCAAGGCATTTTTGGGGGCCCTTCATCAGAGCTTGAATGCTTATATACATTTACAGAAATACTGGACAATAGTTGCAAGTCTAACATAGAGTAAGATACTGCTTTGGGTCATTCGATAGAGACTTTTTCATTTTTTCTTTTCAGACACGGCAGACAGCATACAATTGCTCCAACAAATGTTAACTTTCGTGCCAATATTTGGGCTCTGAAAACTGAAGGATGCTCTCATATCCTGGTCACTACAGCTTGTGGATCACTGAGAGAGGAAATTCAACCTGGGGATGTTGTTTTAATTGACCAGTTTATTGACAGGTAAGTGTAGAAACTTAAAAAGATGACAACTTTTTTTTATTAAGTGTAGAAACTTGTTTACACATGTGTCCTGGCACCTGTAGAATTTAGGCTTGGTTCACATATATGCAAATTGTATATTCAGTTCAGGATTTCAGCATAGATTGCTCTCTTACTACAGGAGTTGACACCTTTATGTATTGCCCAGCACTGAAATTGCAGCTGTGACAAAAATCAAGTCCTGAGCCTTGCAAATTTGCATTAGAAACGCAAAAAAAATGTACCTTAACCGCTGAACAAATGCTTTTTTTATTTGCAGTAAAAACTGACATACAATTCGCACCAGACGTGTCTGAGCCCAGCCTTAGACAATTGCACAGTATTTTCTTACTAGATTGTTAATATATTTTCAGTTTTGATAGTGGACTAATGGACCTGACTTCATAATACTGTCATTGAGGACCAGATTCCAGCATGACATTAATCTATGTTGTTAGAGTAAACCTGTGACTTGAATGAAGTGCTTAAGCTGGTAATATAAATGAATTGCAGACACTGAGAGGTGCCTGAACACACTCGAACATTTCTTCTGGAGCTCTATGCAAGCTTTAAAACCCATAGCACTCAAATAGAAGCTTCAGTTTTAAAGTTGGTGCTTGTTTTCCAATTATTTCTAGCATACTCCTATTAATCTGAACTAAAACTTACATTGTAAAGATCCCCACACATTTACTTCCTTGAATTCTGTGACACTTATTCACTCTACCCTGTGAGTAGGGACTGCCGTGTCACACATTTCACAGAGCCTGCCTTCTGATCTACAGAGGTCCTGAGAGGTGGAGGTTCAGGAAGCGGTACAGGAATCACAGCTTGCAGGTAGCAATGTACTAAGGGAAATGTAGTCCTTAGAAACTGAGTGGTGGTGGTGCCTCTAAAACAACTCTTATTCAGTTATGCAATGCTAACAGCACAAGTAAAGTTAAGAAACCTATAGCAACCAGATTTTTTTTTATTGGTTACATCACTGAAAGATGTATTGTGGTTGCTATGGTTTTTATCCTTTGCTCTTTACCTTAATAAATAAGTGTACAAATCTGTTTGCTGCCCCTGCAGCTGAAGATATCACTTCTAGTATTTCAAATAACCAGTAACCTTTTTTGGCGGCACACAGTTTGGTTCATACAGTTGGTCAGTTGCATTGCCTAATGCTTAATCTCTAGCAGCTTCTCAAATGATCTCGGAAACACTACTATTTTTTTATGTATTCTTTGTACACATGTGTTTCCATGAGGAATAGAGGTTGCTCAGTTGCAGTGATTTTTGCAGAGCAGCATGAGTGAATAGATCCTAAATAAGGTGAGAAATATAAGGGATTGATTTAAAAAAACAGTGAGCATACTGCCACTTTAAAAATAGAAAAGAAAAAACTTGCAAATTTATGAAGCCCAGCATTGTACTTAAAGGGGTTGTAAACACTTGTGTGTTATTTAAAAAAAAAAAAAAATCATACTTACCTCCACTGTGTAGTTGCACAGAGTGGCCCCAATCCTCGACTTCTGGGGTGCCCTGGCGGCGCTGGTGGCTCCTCCCCGCATCAAGTGTCCACATTGGAGAAGGCTCTCCTAAGGTGGACACGTGCGGGCACGCTCCAGAGTCCTGCATCTGTGTACATTCACACAGAATGCAGGATTCAGCCCCGCCCCCTGGCACCGCGTCATTGGATTTGATTGACAGCAGCGGGAGCCATTGGCTGCACTGCTATCAATCTATCCAATCAAGAGGCGAGACAACGGGCAAAGAGGAAGAGCGCGTCTCCACTGAGGGAGGGGGGGGGGGGCGACGGCTAGGGGGGCGGTCAGTGTCAGAAGTTTTTTCACCTTAATGCATAGGATGGTTTTACAACCCCTTTGATAAATATTTTCCACTTTGCTTTCTTCATTAATGGGGGTAAGGGTATGGGAGTCACATGATCTTATGAAATCATGTGACCAAGCTCTCCTGTTTTCTGAGTTATACAGAAAACGATCCAACAGACACCATAGGCTTCACAATGCACTGTGCATTTTATGAATGTCAGGGTGTGAAGTAAACACTGCAGTGTCCTGTGGGTAGTGTTATCCACTCTTAGTATAAATAGCTCCTTACATTTCTCACAGGTAATTGGACCCTCTTTTGAGTCCTCAACACTGCTATAAAAAGGCAATCTTGAAGTAGGACACTGCAATGTCGAGGAGGAAGAGGCATTGAAAAGAAACCAGTGCTAAAAGTTAAGCCACGGAACAGTAGAAAAGTAAGAAATAGGAAAAATTGTAACTGGCCTGTTAAAATTAAATTCTAGCCAAATCATGTTTTGCTGTTTTGGAAACGGGGAACATTTAGGATCAGTCAGTCAGGGTTTTATTACTGTCTGGGTCTTTGTTGTGTAGATATCACTCCTTTTATTTCTAGCGACCACATACTTTGGAGTGGACTGACAAGTGAAAGCGGTCCCCACGTTGAGAAAGGCCCTAGCTCTATCTCTATCACATTCTGTATGTCTCCCTGTTGGAGAGAGGTCCTTTGTCTGTGACCACCATCACTGGTACAGGACATAAAATAAATCCTTCCCAGATGCGACAAATACAGCAATAAAAACTTGACAGAGCTTCTAACTTTTTTCACATTTTGGCAAAAATATTTGACATTTAATCGTATAAAGCAGTTATACATGATAAATCATTAAAATTATGCTGGTAACAAATTAATGAAATAACCCATACTATCCACTAGGTGTCACCATTGCAAAATACTTTGAAGGCTGATGTGATGTTGGCAAAGCCAAACTTTATTAGAACAGTGTAATTTTCCTGTAAACTACTTTTAACCAATGACCTAATGAACTCTATCCAGTATTGAATGATAGAATTCTTTGGGCCCTTTCAGACTATCGCACTCAGGTGTGTTACATTAACACATGTTGCGTTAGGCAGCCTATTCATATGAATGAGCTGCCAGAGCAGCAGATTGCCTAAATAAATGAACAACCTCTGCTTTTTACAAAGCAGAGAACTACAACACACAGTTAATCCGAAAACCCCCTAGAAAATTAAAAACCAAACTTGGAGTAATTTACAATAATCATCTAAATCATCACTAAAATAGCTCACCAGTCCACTTAGCCCCATCGGCTACTGTCACATGACAAAGTAATAGCACTTAGTCATGTGACTGGCATTAAAGGGATCCTGAATTAGGTTCAACTTACACTTATGCAGATCTTGGGCCACTAACTGTCAGAACACCTCATCTGTATGATTAAAGGGCATTCGCACAGGTTGCATTGCATTAGTGTGCTGTTTGCAAAAGTTCTTCTATGCAATCTTTAGGCAAAAGATGTAAAACGATAAAAGAAATGAGTGGTACTGGCTTGCTTACAATGACACTAAAATGTTATGTTGCTATTACAATTTTTGGCAAAGTTATTTGCAATTGAAAGATGAAATGTAGCCATAATGATACAATTTCTGTTTAGCTTTATTGAACTTACCTGAGGCAGGCAGCTGTATACTGTAGAAATCCTCTGGGCAGGGATGCTCCATCCTCTTCCTGTCTCAGAACTTATGGGTCTGCAGGTTAATAGCATCAAGTCTTCTGTGCAGCTGCTGTGACAAGGATCAACCCCGTACTCCCTCCTCCTCCTCCATTGAAAATGCTTTACTGCCTGTAACAATCTCTGAGTGGGAGAGAGTCTGATGAGTGACAGGATTCTCTCCACCATTCACAGATTGAGTTACAGGCAGTGAAAGCAATAAGAGAATATTCTCGATGGAGGATGGTATGGGACTTCACCAGTTTTCTTTTTTCGGCTTGCTTTCTTTTATTCTCACCTGGTGATCGAGCCAGTAAGTCTGTTGCTTTCCAGCAGAACAAGCTGTCCTGCAGATGTAGCAGTTAGGGGGTCGAGACAAACACACTGACAGATGTACTTACACTGCTCTAATTACAGCTTTAATTTAACTGTTTGCTCTAACTGCAAAAAAAGTGCTAGCTAGAGTTTAGCGTTAATTTATTTAGTGTATCTAAATCTGCTAGTATATTGAACACTACCCTCCCAGGCACACAATGCTGCTGTTGAAAAGTGTCTCTGTGCTCCTTTATCCAGAGTCTAGGCACTCTAATACAGGAATTGTGTTACTGGACCGATCACCAGGTGAAAACAGAGGGGGGGGGGGTAAAAGTCTAAATAAAGGAAATTAATGCAGCCACCACATCTATTACATTTTTGGTTTTGTGTTCAGTACCACTTTAACTGTTTTCCAGAACATTTATATTCAAGACATACCATGATACCTGATGAAGCTACACTGCTCATGCACAGTGGGCCCTACACAAACTCAAAGACTCCTTGGATGCATGACATGACTATCCCAGGAGGCGTCAGGCAGTGGAAGGGGAGGCATTCCTGCCTAGGATAGTAATGCAAAAATGCAGGTTGCAATCCACTGAAAAAGGCATCCCCTTAAAAAAAAAAAAAAAAAAAAGAAGCCAGATCTTCATTGGGTCAGTTAATACATTTTCTTGTACTTTGAGAAGGAGCAGCAAACGCAGTCATTGTTTAGCACTGTGTATAGCAGGAAATAGAGCCTGAGCATATAAAATCTGTGCATAGAAACAATATTTTTATTAGCCGCTGTGCGCAGGATCACGTATATAGCTGCTGGGCTCCTGATAGGACGGGAGAGCCTAGAGAGAGAGTGGAGAGCGGCAGGAGGGGGTGGGGGCAACACCCCCTGCCACTTTAAAAGCGATCCAGCGGCTAATTAGCTATTAGGATCACTTTTACCAAACAGAGAATCGCTTGCTGAACAAAAAAATACCAGGTTGATGCCTGTAGCTGCAGGCATCAAGCTGGTATAAAACTTCAAACAGATGGACGTAAATATTGCGGTCTGGAAGTTGTTAGATATTAAAAATACATTGATAAAAATATTTACATGATAGTGACATGAAAAACAATATTTATAATACTAATTGAAATACTATACATTTCCTTTAAGGGGAAATGTGCTTACTGTATCAATGTAACACTTGCTAATGAAAAAAGTATGTACAATATAATCATTATGCCTGCCTGATTTCCTCTGTCTAAAGCATGCCTGGACTTGTCTCTCTTTTGACAGAAGAGAAGTCAGTTTTAGGGAGGGGACACTGTGCAGCTGATGCTGTGTCAGCTATCTCTTAAACCGCAATAAAAGAGTAATGTATGAAAGTACGAGACTGGCATTCATATCTCATTCTGTTTATGTCTGTAACTTTAACACTATAGGCTCAGTTCACAAAAGCATAACTCATATGTTATTTTCATTACATATTTTCATTTGCATTTCTGTTCTCAAAATGGATTTTCTTAAAATTCAATAAACTCCATGCATTTTATCAATTTTGCAGATATTTTGCTGATAAAAACAAATTCAAAGACAATTGGAGTTACAGTTCTTGTCTATCAAGGTTTTTATATTTATATAGGTTCTGGTACTCAAGGGATTAAAACAAGATCATATGCAGTATCATGCTTAAAGGGGTTGTAAACATCTATACATTAAGGTGAAAAACCTTCTGTAGTGCGGCAGCCCCCCAGCCGCCCCCCCCCCCCCCGTTTTACTTACCTGAACGCTGTCTTCCTCTGGCCGGGAACAAGCACATCAACTCAAGCTGGGGTCTCGTGTCCGAGTCCTGCTTTGTCAGGACTCAGGAGCACGCCTGCATGGGTGTCCACCAAGGGGAGTGCTTCTCTAACCTGGACACCCGATGCGGGAAAGAGCTACCAGTGCCACCGGGGGACCCCAGTAGAGGTAAATTGGTGCCACTCTGTGCAAAACGAACTGCACAGTGGTTGTAAGTATACCATGTTTGTTATTTTAAAAAAACAAATGAGGGTTTACAACCCCTAAAATGTTAAAGTGATCCTCTACAGCAGGGGTCTCCAAACTTTTTAAACAAAGGCCCGCTTTACTGTGCTTCAGACTTTGGGGGGAGCTGGACTATGGTCAGTGCTGTGGTCAGTAGGAGGAGGAATTTTGCCTCATAATAGATATTAGTGATAGGAATAATGCTGTATCGTTGAGGTCAGTGAAAGGAGTAATGCCCCATAATTGGTGTCAGTAGGAGGAATAATGCCCTATCGTTGGTGTCAGTGGGGAGGATAGTGTCCCACCATTGGTGTTAGTGGGAAGAATAGTGCCCTATCATTAGTGTCAGTGGGTGGAATAGTGCCCCATAATTGGTGTCAGTGGAAGGAATAGTGCCCAATTGTGTCAGTGGAAGGAATAGTGTCCCATTATTTTTGTCATTGGGAGAAGTATTGCCCCATCATTGGTATCAGTGGAAGGAATAGTGACCCATCATTATTGTCAATTAACGGAAATAAATTTTCAACATTTATATCAGTGGGTGTAATAAGATTTTAGATCTGTAGGAGGAATCTCCAGGGCCGTATAAAGGCAGGCAAAAGGCTGCAGTTTGGAAACCACTGCTCTATAGCCACAGGATCATGTTCATGAAACTGTGAAGGTACCCTCGTTTCTCCCCTTTCCCCATCGTTCAATCATTGAATCCTAAAACACTTTGCTCTGAGCATTAATGAGTTAAATTGTTAGAATTCCAGCTAAAATAGCCGAGTAAACAGCTGATTAAGCCCAGTCTTGGGCTTGATCAGCTTTAGCAGAGGGCAGGGGAGACAATAGGGGTGTAGTAGACCCCTGATTTGTCCAAAGAGAGAACCTGTCAATGCTATCACATAGAGGGCTTGTTGGCTCCCTTGTGATAGGAAAAAAAGCTAAATGTTAAGTGTTAAAAGTGTAAATTGTTATAATATAAAATTAACAAATAAAAAATAAAAGCAACCCTGGTGCTCTGCACATACACGTGAGTGGAAACACGCATGTAGGACCTGCTTGGGTATGGAAACAGTGGTTGCACAACACATATTCCTGTTAACTATAAACTGATGACCTGTAGAGTCTTTTAACCGCTTCCCGACCGCCTCATGTACATATACGTGAGCAGAATGGCACGGGCAGGCGAAATCCCGTACCTGTACGGGATCCTTTAAATGCCTGCCCGCTGGTGTCCCGGGATCGGGTCACGGAGCTGAAGAACGGGGAGAGGTATGTGTAAACAAACCTCTCCCCGCGCTTCCTACTCTGCCTGTCATTGATTGGCTGTTCCCGGTCATCGGGAAAGCCGATCAATGACGTCAGACGTCAGCCCCGCCCCATAATGTAAAAAAACACACACACGTCACAGCCCATAACCCCCCCCCTCCCCCTAGTGGTTAACCCCTTCACTACAACTGTCATTTATACAGGAATCAATGCATTTAAATAGCATTGATTGCTGTATAAATGACAATGGTCCCAAAAATGTGTCAAAAATGTCCGATGTGTCCGCTATAATGTCGCAGTCACAATAAAAATCGCTGATCGCCGCTATTACTAGTAAAAAAAAAAAATATTAATAAAAATGCTATAAAACTATCCCCTATTTTGTAAACGCTATAACTTTTGTGCAAATCAATTAATAATCGCTAATTGCGATTTTTTTTTTTTTTTACCAAAAATATGTAGAAGAATACGTATCGGCCGAAACTGAGGAAAAAAAATGTTTTTTTTTATATATTTTTTGGGGGATATTTATTATAGCAAAAAGCAAAAAATATTGCATTTTTTTCAAAATTGTCACTCTATTTTTGTTTATAGCGCAAAAAATAAAAACCGCAGGGGCGATCAAATACCACCAAAAGAAAGCTCTATTTGTGGGAAAAAAAGTACGCCAATTTTGTTTTGGAGCCACGTCGCACGACCGCACAATTGTCAGTTAAAGCGACGCAGTGCCGAATCGCAAAAAGGGGCCTGGTCCTTTGGCTGCCAATTGGTCCGGGGCTGAAGTGGTTAAAGTGTGAACAATGTTGGGTGCTGTAGTTTTTGCAATTTCATGGATGCATGCAATATATGGCCTGTTTGGTATAGGTTTACTTGACACAACCACTTCTTTAATATTTTGCTAAAAAATTGTGTGTTGTATTTGGGTGCACTAAAATTCATTTTGTGTATTTTTCCTAAAAATATACAGTAGACAGTTGCACAAAAATTGTGCAATATAAAAAAATTTGCAACTGTCACCATTTAATTCTACAGGGCCTCTGCTTTCAGAAAATATGTAATTATTTGGGGGTTTAAAGTAATTTTCTAGCCAAAGATGCAGATTTTAACATGACTGCAAGCATTAAATAATGTGCACCGGTAGCAAATTTTTTCAAGTGGCTTGTCGCTGTGAGGAGTCTATTGAAGCCAGCAGGAATAGGAGGAGTTGGCCATAAAAAACTTTGTGAGATAAAATAATGTCTAATGAGAAAACAAAGCTTGCACTGATAAATTCCCTAATGATGCTAACAAACCTCATAGCTAAGTGACAGTTGTCTGGAATTCAAACATTTTTAGGAGAAAATAATTATGGGACATAATAATGAAGTTAAAATCTTAGTGGACCATGACCCTTTATAGTGTCTAAGAGCCCATTTACACTTTGGCTTTTGTGGCAATGCGTGCTAAAACACACACATTAATGCATTTACCACAACACATGGAAATACGCCCGCTCTATTTCCAGTACAATACATTGTGAATGGCACCCCAACACGTTGTACAGCGTAGAGTACAATGCATCACAGAGCACACATACACCATGCATTGCGGTGTGCTAGGCTTTGATAAAACGTAGAATTTTTCACTTGTCCTTGCACTACTACAAATTGCTTTAGTGTGGCTTGGCCCTGTAAGATTGCTAGTGTATTCTCATTCTGATTACAGAACTACCAAAAGAGAGCAGACCTTTTATGATGGAGGACCTAACTGTTTGGCAGGTGTGTGTCACATTCCTATGGCTGAGCCGTTCTGCAGTAAGACTAGAGAGGTGAGTGCTGCTATGTAAGAAATATTACTGAGTATATCCCATTGAATGTCAGGAAGGGGGCTAGGCCTCATGTATAGCGACAAGAAAAAGGGTGTGAATCCCTTGGCATTAACTGGTTTTCTGTAGTAATGTGGCATTAAATGGGATCTGATCCTCATCTAAATGACAATGGAACAACAATGGAACATTGTGTTTACGCTGATAACACACAAACAATTCAAATTTCTCGTCTTTACTGAACACACAGATTTAAACATTCACAGTGCTGGAGGAAAAAGTAAGTGAACATTTGGAGTTAATACTGTAGCTCAGGGGTGTCAAACTGGCGGTCCTCCAGCTGTTACGTAACTACAAGTCCCATCATGTCTTTGCCTGTGGGAGTCATGCTTGTAACTGTCAGTCTTGCAATGCCTCATGGGACTTGTAGTTCCGCAACAGCTGCAGGGCCGCCAGTGTGACACCTGTGCTGTAGCTGGTCAAACCTTTGGAGCAATGACTTCAAGCAAGCACTTTCTGTAGCTCTGGATCAGAACTGCACAACATTCAGGAGGAACTTTTGACCATTCCTCTTTATAAATCTGCTTCAGCTCAGACACATTTGCAGGATGTCTAGTGCGAACAGCTCTCTTGAGGTCATTCCACAGCATCTCTATCAGGTTAAAGTGGTTTTAAAGGCTTAAGGCATAACAAGTCACACAAGTGTTAATGGAGCCTCAACCACACCTCCAAATTAATTTCATTACTCGAACTCCAGGTGTGTAAACTACTGACTCCAATTAGGTTTCAATGAAGTGGTTAGTCTATGGGTTCACTTACTTTTTCCTCCAGCACTGTGAACATTTAATGGGTGTGTTCAATAAAGTCATGAAAAATTTGAATTGTTTGTGTGTTATCAGCTTAAGCACATTGTGTTTGTCCATTGCTGTGACTTCGATGAGGATCAAATGGCCTCAAATGCAGTTATGGCAATCACTGCAGAAAACCAGTTAATTCCAAGGGGTTCATGCTTTTTTCCCCATTGTATATTTGTTTTTAAACAGAATAAATGCTGTATCTTATAGCATAGAAAACATGACTGTATATTTTGCTATTGATATAAAAAAAAATGAACAAACTGCACATTGTAAATATGTTACAAATATTTATTTTAGCATCTTGTCTTGTAGGTGTTGATAGACACTGCCAAAAAACTTGGTATTAAATGCCATACAAAGGGTACAATGGTCACCATAGAAGGACCGAGGTTCAGCTCCAAAGCAGAAAGTAACATGTTTCGTCTTTGGGGTGCTGATGTCATTAATATGACCACTGTTCCAGAAGTAGTCCTGGCTAAAGAAGCTGGAATCTGTTATGCCAGTGTTGCAATGGCGACTGATTATGACTGCTGGAAGGAACACGAAGAAGCGGTATGTCAATACTCAACTATGTACACATTACTGACTGCATGCATGGTAAATGTATTCACTGTATGTTAGTAGTGATTTATGAAAATTGGAGCGTTCCAAAAGAAAAGTATAAGTGGATACGAAATTAACAAAACTAATTAAACACCCTGGATCTTCTGCAATACATTGAGGGAGAATTGCTGATGTGCTAATACTGACAGCCTGAAGTTCACATGAACAAGATCAACTTAAAAAGTGGACTGGCAACTAGGCTATAGGCATTTATGAAAAGTAAAATAACCCTCGCTGACCTCTGTAGCTGCAGGCTTTGTTAAGCAATGCATCCTCAATAGTCACATTTAACAAATATCTCAGCTCACTCTGCTCCCCACCCCATTTTACATTACAGTTTAGAAAGCTGGACAGTCACTGCTGGGATGTGGTGCAGGGGTAGCTGAGCTGCTGAGAGAGGTTATCTTTAGTTATTCTGCTGTAAACATTAGGAATAAATTGCTCCACAGTGCTTAGAACTACAGGAACTTGTTCAAAAGTAATTCTAAAGGAACAAACATGTTATACTTGCATGCTCTGTGCAATGATTTTGGGGATTTCTTTTTGGGTCCTCTGTCAGTTGTCCTGGCTCCTTCTCCTGCTGAGTGCCCCCAGTAGCAAGCCTCTTGCTATGGGGGCACTCAAGCAGACTCTCTCCCGAGCCATGCTCTGTTTGTCCATTCACACACACAGTGCCGCTCGGCTCCACCCCCCACCCCCCCGCAGTCTCCTCATTGACTCACTGGCTGTGATTGACAGCAGCAGGAGCCATTGGCTCTCACTGCTGCCTGAGCCAGTGAGGAGATAGAGACCCAGGAGAGCCCCTGCTCTGATACACATCACTCGATCCAGATAAGGCTCAGGTAAGTATTGGTGGGGGAAGCTGCACCCAGGTTTTTTTTTAACCTTAACCACTTTAATACCAGGCACTTTCGCCCCTTCCTGCCCAGGACAATTTTCAGCTTTCAGCGCTGTAGCACTTTGAATGACAATTGCGCAGTCATACAGCACTGTACCCAAACTAAATTTTTATCATTTTCTTCCCACAAATATAGCTTTCTTTTGGTGGTATTTGATCACCACTGGGGTTTTTATTTTTTGCTAAACAAACTAAAAAAGACTGACATTTTTGAAAAAAATTTTAGTTTTTCTTCGTTTCTGTTATAAAATTTTGTTTTCTCCTTCACTGACGGGCACAGATGAGGAGGCACTGATATGTAGAATTGATGGGCACTGATAGGCGGCACTGCTATGCAGCACTGATGGGCATTTATAGGCGGCACTGATGGGCACTGACAGGCGGCTGTGATGGGCACTGACAGGCGGCACTGATAGGCGGTAATGATTGGCACTGACAGGTGGCACTGATGGGCAGCACTGATGATGAGGTACTGATGAGGTTTTGACAGGTGTTACTGTAGGGCACTGATTGGCACTGTGGTGGGCACTAATTTGCACTTTTTTGGGCACTTTATTGGGCACTGTTAGGCGATCCTGAGGGGGCACTGACTGGGTACCTTTTTTCCACATCTGATGGGGCTGTGCTGACGATCAATATGCTGATTATTAGCACAGACTCCCCCTCTGACAGGGAGAGCCGCCAATCCCCTCCGATCAGCTCTCCCTGTCAGCGCCAACCGAGGAATGCCGTTTACGATGATCAGCTGTGATTGGTCACAGCTGATCACCTGGTAAGAAGCCTCTGACAGAGGCTTCTTCTCACGATCGGAGATGCGGCGTGTCAATCTTGATTAACACGCCGCACCCGTGATCGCCATGGGCACGTCAGCATGTTATCCTGCTGGACGTCATATGACGCCCAGTCAGGATAACAGAACCACTTCCCAGATGTCAATATGCTATTGACTGGGCAGGAAGTGGTTAATGTATAGAATGCATTGAGGTAAAAAAACTTGAGCCTTTAAAACCACTTTAAAGCTTTACTGCTTTTTTTATGTGCATATAATCCATTCAATTGTGTGACTCTTGGCAATTCTATGGACCAGCTCTCTGAGTACATCTCTTATATGCCTGAAAGACTTTTTCCATTAACTGTTCTTGCCGGGGCTTGGCTCTGCATATAAGAGGAAGCTGACTGTCCAGCTCATGCCATAACTCGGCTTATCATCAGCTATGGAGGCTTCCCATCTGCACAATTTTGCCCACCGACAACTCCACTACATCCAGTGAGCCGCCTGCAGTGATACCCGCACACCCAAGTCATGACAAAGAGGAAGGAGCGGCCTCCCCAAGATGGTCCCGGCTTGCTCCCCCCGTGCTCCAACAAAGACAAGTGGAGAGAGGCTGCTGTCGAATTGGAGCATTTCACCTGTACACTGGCATGGGAACCTTCCACACAGCCTTCTATCGCGCTGCCAGACACTGAGGGAATCGAGTCTCTACAGCCTGCCCTAACTGCAGCACCACCTGAGGTAACCGGGAAACCTGGGCCTGGGGAGTGGGAGCTGGCAGCTGGGGAGGAGGAAGGAGAATGGGCTGCATTAATCCAACAGGAGCTCAGCACTCAAGGAGCAGAGCCCACTTTGAAGGATGTACCGTATTTAATGCAGTCCAAAGCTGTAACACTACTTTGACCACTCTTACTTTACAATTTCAGCAGCTGTGAAAGAGGAGGTCACTTCGACACAATTTGCAGAAAGTGCAGAAACGCATGGTGGCACTTGAAAGCCATGTTGCCTCCAAGTGGCTTTGAAATTGTGCATAACACCAATTGTATTGGTGAAACAGACTGTGCAAGATAGCGTAAGGATCCATGGATTGCCTGAATGCATGGAGAGAAAAAAATCTCCTACGAAGTTCATAGAAAACTGGCTCCTACAAGTTTACATCATTCTTTGCCATGGAGCTGGTGCACAGAATACCAGCTAGACCCCTTCCTCCAGGCAACTCCCCCAGGCATTTCATACTAAAACTACTACACTACAAAGACTTGGAAGCTGTCCTGACCTTGGCCTGTATGAAAGGTAGCTTTGAGTTTAATGGGTCAAAGATCTTCTTCCCTGACTTTTCCATTGAAATGCAAAATCAGAAGGCTCAATATGTGGATGTTAAGAGGTGATTCCGCACCTGCAAATCCAATACCCCATGCTACTGTATATCCTGCGAAATTATAGATTGTCGCTTAAGGAGAAACGCTCTTCATTATTACTCCCAAAGTGTCTGCTTCCTGGCTGGACAGAAATGAACAGCCCCTGTCTTCTCCTCAGGACAACAACGCTACATGAGGGGGCCATGCCCTGACATTCTTTCTTATTTTCTCTTGGCCGTTATGGGAAGCCTCCAAAAATATCTGCTAATGGCACAGTCTACATGATCCTTTATGCTCTCATATTCAATACCACCTAATCAGATACCAACTGACTGGCCACCCTGGATGCCCGAACAAGAGCTATGCCGTTATTTTCTTATGCCCCCTGCGGATTCCTGCAGGAACTATTATTGTTTGGATGATTCTGAGACTTTTCTTTTGTTTGACAGTTTTTTTTACTACAGTTTTGTCTCCTTACTCCCATTCTGCATTTCCTCTATTCTGTGCATCTGGACTTGCACCCCTGGATACTGCAGAACCGTCTGGACTACCTGATTACGGCTCCCTTTGGGCTCAATTAGCTTTGCAAGGGATGGGGATGTCTGGCCTACCCACTGCTAAGTTCACCCAGTTTAGGCTTGCTTGTTAATTTTCTGCAATGACTTATGGCTGCTGATTTTATTTTGACTTTGTGGAACATAAGAGGGGTCACAGATCATAGATGTGAACGTTTCCCATAGGAAACCATGTTAATGAACTGTAGTGTGTTTCTGCAAAAAGCACCAAAAAACACATAGATGTGAACCAGGTCTAAGACATTTAGTAACAAAATGGGGTTAAAAAAAACTAAAATGAGCCCTTGATAGTACAAAAAAAAAGCAAATAATCACTTCTGTAAGGGGTTAATTTTTTTTTCTGTAGAACTGTGAAAGTAATATTTACAGTAGTGATTATTTGCTCTTTTTGTACTATAAAGGGCTCATTTTAGTTTTTTTTAACCCCATTATGTTACTGGCCGATTAATCAATTATGAAAATAGTAATCGATTAATTTCATAATCGATTAGTGGTCGATTAATCGATTAGTTGTTTCAGCCCTAGCTCCACCCATTAACTTCTGCTATCACACTATAGGAGTAAGGAACTGGCAGCAGCAGGAGCAGTAAGCTGGATGGTAGGGCACTATTCCTATATGAATTTATTTAACCTTTTATATGCGAGTCGTTTTCGTGGGTTTGGCTTTTTCTTTTCTCCTTTCTCCACGGTTTGAGATATATATTTGCCCTCAATAATTAAAGAAGGAGGAGATTGAAGGCTTTCAGTTTCGAGGAATGCAAAGTGTCTAAGTCAGGGGGGCCCAACCTTTTGAAGAGCGAGGGCCACTTAAGCGAATTGGTAACTGGTCGCGGGCCACAATGAGCGGGAGGATAACAGGTCCGTGTCCACGGACACAGCCAACTCTACTCTATGGGCCCTCTGATCCAATCCGATTCGCCCAGAAGGGGCAGATCCCTTTCTATTTTTTTTAGGTAGGCGGGTGTAAACAGACACAAGTCTGTTTACATCTGCTGCTCCATAGAGGTGAATAGTAAGACCGATTAGGTCGGACCAATCATGTGCAATTTTCCCAAACCGCGGGTGCAGCGCAGTGAACCTGTGGATTTTCTGCGGGTTAGCTGCACTTTGCCGTAAACTTTTATTATATCCCGCAGGTGTGGCGCAACAGCAGTTTCTGAAGGCGCAACAAACCCGCAGGTAATAACAGAAGTCTATGGCTCAATGCAGGTAACCCGCAGCTGCACTGCACCTGCGGATCAATTTGAAAGCAGCCCAGTAACCACTGCAAAACAGATATATCCATATATACTGTGAATTTAGTAGTAAACTTACCTTTAATAACCGTCTTCCATTCTGGTATCGCTGGCTGTTGCTGTCCCAGGCAGAGTGCATTTGGTATCACTCCACCTGTGACAGGAGTGGGCGATGTACGGGAAGTATTGGCTTATGTGACTCTGCTCCACAGCCACTTGCGTCCACTACCAGCGGCTTCATTCACAAAACTGCTGCTCTGGGATGGCGGGTCGGCAACCCGTGATCTGGGCTTGCCAACCTGCCATCTTAGAGCAGGAGGTCGAGGGCCACATCAGAGGGCTCCGCGGGCCACATGTGGCCCCAGGGCCACTGGTTGGGCACCCCTGGTCTAAGTGATTTGAGCTGCAAGGATGTGGAATTCCCTTGCACAGGTGGTGGTCTCAGCGGGGGGCATCGATAGTTTCAAAAAACTATTAGATAAGCACCTGAACGACCACAACATACAGGCATATACAATGTAATACACACATAATCCCACACATAGGTTGGACTTGATGGACTTGTGTATTTTTTCAACCTCACCTACTATGTAACTATTTGACCTCTTTATCTGAGTGAGGTCTTACATTCTGGTGAGCAGTTATTTTGCATGAAGTGTGGAGGCAAAGGTGCATGTGGTATCCCATGAATACAGGAAGATTTTGGCATTGTATATACAAAAAATTGGTTTTGTGTCTCATTATGTTTTATTTTGTATTCACGGACAAACTTTCTATTTTGGACTTTCACTTTTGGATTTATGGACTTTTGTATATTTGATTCACATGGTGTAGAAGAAGTATTTCTATTTTAGTTTATGTGGAGCACTGCACATATTTTTTTTAAACATTTTACCTTAATATCTGTAACACATGAAAAATGTATATGCAACTATGGTATCTCAGTATTTTAATAGCGGGTGACAAATCGACTTAAGGATTTATGTATGAATAGGAAATTAGAATTATTGACTAATATTGAAGTGAAGATGCTGTATGGCTTTTATTACAGTGAAAATGCTGTATGGCTTTTATTACACTGGATATCCTTTGATGGCCAACAGTTTGTGCAATAAAAGATGATTTTTATTTTTATTTTTTTCATACGCCATAAGCCATATGAGGTTAGCCTGGCTTTGACAATCTTAAAAACCACTAGAACAATATCCATGTTTTGGCAAATTTGTCATTTTTTTTTAGATTTCCCATATTTGATTATATTTACAATAGATATTACTACCTTGTTATTAACAGTGCCTTGTTTTTGTCTGCAGGTGTCTGTTGATAGAGTATTGAAAACATTAAAAGAAAATGCAAATAAAGCAACTAGTATTCTTCTGACTGCCATCCCTCAGATTGCAGCCATGGACTGGTGTGATACTCTTCAAAGCATGAAGGTACTGCTTAGCAAAATACTGTATGTAGTGTAATAACAACCAAAATCAGTGCAGCGCTTTATCAATAAATATCAAATTTGTGAAAAATCTGCGCTCAGTCATAAATTGGCAACCGATTATTAAACTGTGATGCCAGCCAATAAAATAAAGAAAAATATATACGCAGCACTCAAAAAATCATCTAAATGCAAAAAAACACCTCCTACAAAGGCATCATGTACTGCATTGAAAAGCAACCAAGTGTACAATCAGGGATAAACGTGACCATGTGCAAATGATTAATATACAGCACAATGATAATAACAATCATTCAACAAAAATCATTCCATAATGAGTGAAAAGTCCATAAGTGAATCAATCCATTAAGAAAGTGCACCATGCATATGGGACAGCCCATCCTCTGAAGACATCATTGATGACAAAACGCGTCAGTGAGTGGCCTAAAAGTGATGACATCAAGCACACCTAACTGCTACCCAACAGTATTGTGCGAGCCGACAGCCTGCTACATTTGTAATCATCAGCAATATACATGCTGCTTATCTTTATTGAGGTAATTGTTGCTACTTTAGAATAAAGCACTTTGAATTTTGATGGGCTTCACTATAGCAGTTTACTTTTCCTAACCATTTTGAGTCACCTTATGGGATCTGTAATCCATTGACAGCCGCTCTCCCCTTTGGTTGTCCAGCTGCTTTTGCCTGTTTGACCATTATAACTTGCGGTCCTGCAAATCTGGTAAGAGGCTTGTCTGTGAGAGTGCTGCTGGTGACAGATCCCTTTATCTGTTTAAATATGCGCTTTTTGGATGGATTGATTCACTTCACTTATGAACTTTTCACTCATTATGGACTGATTTTTGGTGAATGATTGTTATCATCATTGTGCTGCATATTCATCATTTGCACATGGTCACGTTTACACCTGATTGTTGCTTTTTAATGCAGTACATGACTCCTTTGTAGGAGGTGTTGCTTATACAGTATATATTTTTCTTAATAAATATATATTAACAAATATTGCTATTTAACACGGATAAATAATATATACAAATATGCACCACCAGTTGTACGTTATCTAATAAGTGCCTAAAAAAAAACATAAAACATTATAAAATCAGTCAGAAGTTAAATTCCTATGAAAAGTGCAATTAGAAAAAAAAATTCATATAAAATTCTGTGATTTAAAACAAACTCTTACATTTAACTCCACAAACAAAAAGCTTGACTCTGTGAACTAATCACTCCTCCATGCACCCATAATTGTGGTTATTTTATCACCAGTATAGGAGGTCTCAGACACATTGGTATCTGATATAATGTATCCAGACCCCACCTTTTCATAGATAATGTCCTCCGTAAAGAACCAGAAAGATATTACATAGTGTTCTCTGTTCAACTTTATTAAAATTAGAAGAATTAAAACCACTTACATAAAATAAAATTTTAAAGAGCTTGTGATAAAATCCTGTGTGTAAGGATCACCTACAACACATCCCAAACTAGCTAGCTTGACATCTCTCTCACTTACAACAATTTGTGCGGACCAGCTATGGTATAGTGCAGTGATAGCAAACCTTGGCACCCCATATGTTTTGGAACTACATTTCCCATGATGCTCATGCACTCTGTAGTATAGTTGAGCATCATGGTAAATGTAGTTCCAAAACATTTGGGGTGCCAGGGTTTGCCATCACTGGTATAGTGTGATGACGTCACCAGGGAATGTTCTGCCTTAAAGCGGAGTTCCGCACCCCCCTCCAAAAATTAAAAGTCAGCAGCTACATATACTGTAGCTGCTGACTTTTAATATTAGGACACTTACCTGACCTGGAATCCAGCGATGTCTGCACCCCAGCCGATGTTTCTATCGGCAGTCGGGTGCTGCCGCCACCATTGTCGGTAAGGGAACCCAGCAGTGAAGCCTTGCGGATTCACAGCCGGGTTCCTACTGTGCATGAGCGGAGCGCGCTGCATTTTCTTACTGGCCCGGCAGCAGGGGAAGGAGGAGGCACTTCTGACGTACCTGGTTGTGGCGAGGTCCAACGGAAGTGGGGACAGGGTACCTGTCAAAAACAGCTTTAATGTGTTAAGTCCCTCATGGACTTTGTCTAATAACTCCTGGCTCCCTGCTCAAATTGTCTTTTGAGAGGAAAGTGAGATGAAAATGTAACTGATTTACTTTGTGATGAAGTGGTACCTAGTCCACACTAATATAATGTGTGTGTATGTATGTATGTGTGTGTATTTGCACACATACACAGTGCCTTGACATTTTCCACATTTTGTCATGTTACAACCAAAAACGTAAATGCATTTTATGTGATAGACCAACACAAAATGTCACATAATTGTGAAGTGGAAAGAAAATGATAAATGGTTTTCCAAATTCTTTATGAATAAATATCTGAAAAGTGTGGCATGCATTTGTATTCGGCCCCCTTTACGCTGATATCCCTAGCTAAAATCTAGTGGAACCAATTGCCATCAGAAGTCTCCTAATTAGTAAATAGAGTCCACCTGTGTGTAATTTAATCTCAGTATAAATACAGCTGTTCCGTGAAGCCCTCAGTTTTGTTAAAGAACCTTAGTGAACAGCATCATGAAGGCCAAGGAACACACCAGACAGGTCAAGGATAAAGTTGAGGAGACGTTTAAAGCAGGGTTAGGTTATGAAAAAAAATATCCCAAGCTTTGAACATCTCACAGAGAACTGTTCAATCCATCATTCGAAAATGGAAAGAGTATAGCACAACTGCAAACCTACCAAGACATGGCCATCCACCTAAACTGACAGTCCGGGCAAGGAGAGCAGCCAAGAGGCCCATGGTAACTCTGGAGGATCTGCAGAGATCCATAGCTCAGGTGGAAGAATTTATCCACAGGACAACTATTATTTGTGTACTCCACAAATCTGGCCTTTATGGAAGAGTGGTAAGAAGAAAGCCATTGTTGAAAGAAAGCCATAAGAAGTCCTGTTTGCAGTTTGCGAGAAGCCATGTGGGGGACATAGCAAACATGTGGAAGAAGGTGCTCTGGTCAGATGAGACCAAAATTTTACTTTTTGGCCTAAAAGCAAAACGTTATGTGTGGCGGAAAACTAACACTGCACATTACCCTGAACACACCATCCCCACCGTGAAACATGGTGGTGGTAGCATCATGTTGTGGGGATGCGTTTCTTCAGCAGTGACAGCGAAGGTGGTCAGAGTGATGGAGCCAAATACAAGGCCTTCTAAGAAGAAAACCTGTTAGAGTCTGCAAAAGACTTGAGACTGGGGTGGAGGTTCACCTTCCAGCAGGACAATGACCCTAAACATACAGCCAGAGCTACAATGAACTGTTTTAGATCAAAGTGTATTCATGTGTTAGAATGCCCCAGTCAAAGTCCAGACCTAAATCCAATTGATGAAAGTCTGTGGCAAGATTTGAAAATTGCCGTTCACAGACGCTCTCCATCCAATCTGACAGAGCTTAAGCTATTTTGCAAAGAATGGGAAAAAATGTCACTCATGTTTAGATGTGCAAAGCTGGTAGAGACTTACCCAAAGAGACTTGCAGCTATAATTGCAGCGAAAGGTGGTTCTACAAAGTATTGACTCAGGGGCTGAATACAAATTCACGCCACACTTTTCAGATATTTTTTTTTTTAAATTTTGATAACAATTTATAATTTTCCGTCCACTTCACAATTGTGTGCCACTTTTTGTGTAGGTCTACCACATAAAATCCCAATAAAATACATTAATGTTTTGTAACATGACAAAATGTGGAAAATTTCAAGGGGTATGAATATATTTTTTAAGGCTGTGTGTGTATGTATGTAATATATATATGTGTATATGTATGTATATATATATATATATATATATATATATATATATAATATATATATAGTGGGAGAATTAGCTCGTGGGGATCTCCTTTTTCTGAATGACAGTCTGCAAACAGAAAGTTTCTTAAAATTCTGGCAGCTGCCAGGTTTATTTGCAAGGTGTTTGCAAAGTAAAAAAAACAAACAAACAGTAAATCAAATCCTTGCTGTCCGGCGCTAACTAAACAAACAGTCTCCTCTCTATACAGTGCGGGGCTGGTCCCCGTCACCCACAAAACATCCAGAAAAGCAAACCTTTTTTCTCAGTCCAAAAGCCAGAGCTGCTCTCACTCAGGTTCCTCCCTGAGTCTCAAAACCAGAGCCCTGCTGTGCTCTCTTCCTGGTTATTTAAGTCCTGCTGACTGTGGACTCCAGTGAGACAGAATATCCGGACCGGAACCCAGCCTGCCACAGAGGCTGGAAAACCTGGGCCGGATTCTGGTTTAGCCCCTTACAATGTAACGAATTTGAGGTGAAATGTACCTATGATCGTGTATCTCACCTCGCATATCGTCACAATATCTATACAGAGCTTTTTTTCTCAGAGAATAGGTGCAGGAACCCACCCTCCTCAGTCAACTCCCCGCCCCCAATACCGCCATTCCTCGTGAAAGAGAAGTAAAGTGTTCTTTACCTTCTCCCCCCCCGTCTACAGCTCACCTCCCTATCCACAGGCCACCTTCTCTTCTCTCATCCACAGCTAACACACACACACACACACACACACACACACACACACACACACACACACACACACACACACACACACACACACACACACACACACACACACACACACACACACACACACACACACACACACACACACGTTACCTTTGCCTCCATGCAAAAGTTACCTTCTCTTCTCTTATCTGTTCACCACCTCCCCGCACAGCTCACCCTCTCCCCCAGAGGTTACCTTCTCTTCTCTCGTCCACAGTTCACCCTCTCCACAGCTCGCCCCCCCCCCCCCCCCCCCCACAGGTTACCTTCTCTTCTCTTGTCCACAGTTCACCTACTCACCCTTTCCCTCCCTCTCCACAGCTCACCCCCCCCCCCACATTTTACCTTCTTTTATCTTGTCCACAGTTTACCCCCCCCCCCCCCCCACAGGTTACCTCGCAATTCACATTAGCATGAGCAGTCCCCTCCCCCATCCACCATTCCTCTGTCAACATGTCACCTCTGCACACCCCCCATCCACAGCTTACACTACCTTTTCACAATCACCTCTGCACCCCCATCCACAGCCTATCTTCCCCCTCTCCACATTTCACTTCTGCACCCCCATCTACAGCTGTAACCCTCTACAACCCCCTATATTCCACCTCTGCACCCCAAGCCCCCTCAGCACTTTTAACCCTGTACAAATTCCCCTGCCCACAACTCTCACTTTGCAGAATCTACCCCCCCTCCCCAGCTCTGACCTCTGCAGAACATCCACAACTTCAGTCTCTACTATCTGCACACTCAGCCCCCCTTCCTACCCCTTTCCCTCCACAGCTCTCTGACCTGCAGTAAAAGTCATGAAAAGCTTCCATGATTCTCTGGGGGTTTTGTGAGAGGGAGCCATTGCGTAATTTTATTTTAGGTAAGGTATGAGACCTTATTTTAGGGGTTAGCCTATTCGTTAGCAGAGAGCCCTTCTTGTCTTTTTGGTGGTAAAACCGACCCCCCCCCTTTTTTCGGCTATGGCAGTGAGAGCCAGTTTTAAGGCTTTGCGCGCCACTTCCAATCTTTCTTCAGAGCCGAAAGGAGGGTTACGTTTGTGGTGTTTGCTTAAAAATGAGAATTCCTTCTCCAACTGCTTCTGGTATATCCGTGATGGTCTCGGGCAGTCCTTTGGTTCTAAAGTTAAGCCTTCTTGACCTATTTTCAAGGCTATCAATTTTGGCCATAGCCCCCTCTAACTGGTTGTGCAAGTCTTGGAAGCGATCTGTGTTCTGGTTTACCCGATCTATTGTGGCATCCACTTTATTTTCAATGGTCTTCGTGCGAGAGCCCAGAAGTTAGACATCCGATTTAATGGCAGAAGTAATTCTGGCTGCAGTCTGAGCTAGGCCCCTGTCCAGGATTTCTGCAAATCTAGTTAACATGAGGGAAATATCATGGGGCTGTGATGTGTGCTGCCCCATCTCCTGATATCCTATAGAGCCCCTTGTCCAACCACAAAATGACAAAATGTCCTATCCTATAGAGCCCCTTGTCCAACCACCACTGGAAGGCCTTGAATACCAGGGGGGAACAGAGAATTTTGAAAAATATGAGAGAGTGGGCGCCAGTAGGAGATCAGATATGGGTTACTTTTGAGAGTCTCATAGGACTAAGGAGTGGGATCGCGTGGGAGCCATGATAGCAGGTCTAGATTTGGCAGAGCACCAGGGAAGATAGTCCAATGTGTAGTGGGGTATTGCTTGCCTTTCCATGTGTACCCAGTCAGGGTGTGCTATTTGGGAAAAAATAGTGAGGGATAGCTGGGCTGCCTGATGATACCAGATAAGGTTTGGTAGGTTCACTCCTCCCTGATCTCTAGTTCGGAAACGGGTCCCCTTGTCAACTCTATGCCCCTTTGCTCCCCATATAAAGTTGATAATTTTGTATTGGAACTTCCTAAGTTGATCCCTAGGAATCGGGATAGGTAGTGACCTAAATAGATAGAGGATGGGCAGTAAAAGGGTCATCTTCACGGGAATTGATCCTGCCTAGCCAGTAAAGTCCCAGTTTATCCCAATGTGGGAGATCATCTACCAATTTGAGAAAGATTGGTCGGAGATTGGCTGCATATAGGTTGTCTATCGAGGCTGTCGGGTTAATCCCCAGATATGGAATCACTGTCTTGTTCCATCCAAACCGGAAGTTGTCTTTAAGCTGTGTGACCAGATGGGCCGGTAAGTTGACATTTAGGACTAGGGATTTCGAGAAGTTAACCTTGAGTCCAGAGACTGGCAAAGTCATCAAACACCCTGCAGATATTTGGTAAAGAAGTCAGTGGCGAAGTGATAAAGAGTAAGATATCTGTGAAAAGAGCGCATTTGTGGCCCACAGCTCACCCCATGTATATCAGGGTTGTCTCTAATGGCGATGGCTAGGGTCTCGATGACAATGGCAAAATTCAGTGGGGACAAGGGACACCCCTGTCTTGTACCGTTGAGGATTGGGAAGGGTTCCGAGTAATATCCCTGCGGTTTAATTTTCACTTCCGGGTTGGAGTAGAGGTCCCCTATTACGTTCATAAAGAATTTACCAAAGCCCCATCTTTGTAAATTGGTACCAAATAAGACCAGGAGACAGAATCGAACGCCTTCATGAGGTCTAGAGAGAGCAGGAACCTATTTTTTGAGGTGGTCCCTTATCCCATCCAGACCTCAGTATAGATACTATGTCAATCCCTCTCCTGATCTGATCTGGGCCCTGTCTGGAAGGAATAAAGCCAACCTGGTCCTTGTGGATATAAAGACTAATAAAATTGGATATTCTGTCTGCCATAATTTTCATCAAAATTTTTAAGTCATTATTAATTAATCAGATAGGGCGATAATTAGCAGTGCAGCTAGGGTCCTTGCCTGGTTTAGGGATCACTTTGATAAAAGCCGAGTTCAATGCCTTATCAAGTTGTGCTCCTGCACGGAGTTGGTTGAAAAAACGCGCCAAATAGAGGGACAGTGATGAGGAGAAGTGTTTATAATACAGGACTCAGAAGCCATCAGGGCCGGGGGCCAAGTTATTTTTAAGATCTTTAATGACTTGTGAAACTTCATCTGCCGAGATTGGTGATTCTAAGCTATCTCTGTGTTGGTTCCTGATCTTGGGGATATTCAGTGAACCAATAGAGGATTCAATCGAGCTGGGTGAGGATTCCTTACTTTCCCCACTGTACAGGGTACTGTAAAAGTAATGAAAAGCTTCCATGATTCTCTGGGGGTTTTGTGAGAGGGAGCCATTGCGTAATTTTATTTTAGGTAAGGTATGAGACCTTATTTTAGGGGTTAGCATATTCACTAGCAGAGGGCCCTTCTTGTCTTTTTGGTGGTAAAACCGACCCCCCTCCCAACACAAACTTTTTTTGGCTATGGCAGTGAGAGCCAGGTTTAAGGCTGTAGGTGCCGCTTCCAGTCTTTCTGCAAAGCCGGAAGAAGGGTTACGTTTGTGGTGTTTGCTTAAAAACGAGAATTCCTTCTCCAACCTGTCAATGTCTACTTTGCGGGCTTTACGTAGTCTGGAGGTTAATTGGATCAGTTTTCCCCTAATGGAGGCTTTGTGTGCAGCCCATAAAGAGATTGGGAAAATGTTATTGACATCATTCAATAGAACATATTCCTTGATGTCTTTTTCGATTTCACAGACATGGGTAGGGTCACTAAGGATTGAGGGGTTTAGTTTCTAGTTGTACTCCTGCCGTTGTGCTGTTGGTCTGTTTATCATTAGGAGGAGGAAGGAGTGGTCTGACCATGCAGAGTCTTTTATGATGGATTTAGTCACCAGGGGGATATGATTTGATAGTATAAAGAAGTGATCTATTCTAGCGAAGGTAATGTGAGGGCTGCCTTTGGGTTCATTTCTCTCCAGATATCATCCAAACCCAGATGGTAAATTTGTCTAGCCACAATAAGGCTGTTCCTGGTGGGACGGTCCCTGCCCGGACCGCAGATTTTATCTGTCAAAAGCAATATTGTCGTCCAGGGACTGGTTCAGGAGGGACACTGTGGTGGCTGGTGATGTTAGGCCCCCGATTTGATGTGATAATGGGGGCCCCGCCACATACCTCCTCTTGTAGTGCGTCCCACCAGAATGATGACACCGGGTTCCCTGTGTGAGCTGCCTCGTGTGGCGGCCGTTCTGCCGCCATCTTGGATTCCTCGGCCACCCCTGGAAGTGCTGCAAATTGAGTCAGTAAGCCTCATTTAGCCTTTTGGTCGTATTTATTCACCACTGTTTTTTTTTTTTAGATTTTGCTAAATAAACAAAAAAAGACAGAAAATTTTGGGGGAAAAAAAAGCGTTTTTCTTTGTTTCTGTTATAAAATTTTGCAAATAAATGTTCTTCATAAATTTAGGCCAACATGTATCGTGCTACATATCTTTGGTAAAAATAACCCAAACCAGTGTATATTAGTTAGTCTGTAGGAAAGTTATAGAGTCCCCAAACTATGGTCTATATCTGAAAATTGATCAATCCTGATGTACTGACAAACTATCTAAATTCTTGAAGTCATAAAATGCTAGGACAGTACAAATACCCCCCAACTGACCCGTTTTTTTGAAAGTAGACAGTCCGCATGGCGGGTTTTTTTAAGTTGTAACTTTGTCATATGTTTTTGGAAAATTAATAAAGAAAAAAAGAAAAAAATCACCAGTGCAGTAGATTGTCATCATATAACTGGTGTGGCAGTGATCAGAGACACTTAATGGTGACAGTATTTTTTACTAATTTTTTTTTAACACACTGTGACCAGAGCAAATAATGTTACAATAGTAACATTGTACTACTCTGGAGAAGTAATCAGGATTTATTTTTTTACACATTATTGCTTATAGCGGTGCATTACATTGCTATAAGCAATCATTTTACTGAATGAAACTGGTTCATTCAGTTTGTTTTGTTGTGATTAGCTGTGATTGGTCAAAGCTAATCACATGGTACAGATGGGCTGTTATTGGCCCTGTCTGTACCATGTGATCACATTGACCAATCTAGCAACACAATTGTACACAATGGATGGCATGAAAGGAAGCCATCTATTGTTTACAACTGTCATGTTACCTGCTGTGATTGGTCACAGCGGTCACATGGTACTGGCAGCAAGCCGGTAAACTGATCAGTCATTGGCTGTGTCTGGTGGACACAGATGGTGACACATTGTGCAGCCCCATGAGACTTTCTGAGACGGCACTTTCTGAGAGGACGTCATATGACGTTCACTCAGAATGGCAAAACCAAATAGCAGAATGATGGCTGGGCGGAAAGGTGTTAATGTGATTCCTGTAGAGTAGAGATCCTTTCCACTGTGCCTGCGTTAGGCTGAAAAAAAATTGATAAGAGCATTGGACAGCTGGAGGGAGGTACACACTGAGAAAATCGGAAGAAAAATTCAGTACAAGGCATGATCATTCCATTTTCGTATAGTCTGTACACATCTTTCGACATTTGACTTGCAAACGAAAATTTCAAGACCCCAGTCTGGTTTCTAGAGGGGGGGTTTCCAATTTGCGGGCATCTATCCAAATTAGGGGACATAGACCAGATTAAAGTTTTAAAGTTGCCTCCCAATCTAATACAACTAAAGTTTAGCAGTTTATCTAGAACCTGTTTCAGAAAAGCCTGCAAACAAATAGAATAAGTCTGTTCTAGAATAGAGGATGAAACCTTTAAAGGGCAAGCGTTTTTCTAATTAGAATTGCCACACCCACTTTACTGGTGGGGTCAGAAAAGAAAAAAGAATGAGGAAATATTTTAGAACCAGAACCAGGATTGTGGGAACTGTCTTTATGAAAATGCATTTCTTGTACAAAGATCTCATCAGCATAGGAGGCCTTAAAATCTTTCAAGGCTAAGCATCTATTACTGAGAGATTTAGGGCTTTTAACATTATAAGATAGCAATTTCAATTACATGGACTACATTAGTTAGCAATAGCCTATAGCTGCAGATCATTGGATATATTATACTCCTTTAAAAAGGAACATAGAAATTAAAGTGATTGCAAAAGCATGTTTTTTATTCATTTTTTTAAATAACAAAAATGTCATACTTAACTGCTCTGTGCAATGGCTTGGAGTCAGTTCATTAGCTATCTTGTGAAGTTACGCAGTGCACACCACTGTGGTAACTTGCAAAAGGCTGCCTATAAGATTGATCTGCTAATTTTGTACGCATTTGGCTATATGTCAATTCTACCAGTACAGCAGACACACCAAACTGACCTGTTTCAGGTGAACAATTTAAAGGATACAAATATATTAATATTATTTCTAATAAATGATCCAAAATAGCTGAAATATGATTTGCAGTTTGACAGCTTTTGCTTTGTGTTTCTAGAGCACCGTTGAAATGTCAGTCATGCTGCCGAAACACTGATGGCTTACAGAAGCTGAAAGAGACTTCTCATCAGGGCACCAACTCTAGAAGACTAATAAATTCATGGTATTCTACATAACCCTATAAAGCATTTTTTTTCCAATTCTTGTCAACAGCATGCATAGGTAATGTTTAAAGTGGGTTTACAATACTGTCAATTAAGTTTTCTTGTATGTGAAAATAAAGCATGTAACGCCCAAAAAAAATGAAATGTCAGTAATGGTATATTCTGTAGTGCAGTAGAATTAAAGTAGGCCTGTCACAAGATGAAACACGCTGGATTCTGTTTCTGACCTCTTTCTGAATATGCGATTTGCCTGACAGCCCTGCACTTTTGAGTTTCAAGTATAAGTTCACCCAAAATCTAACTAACTCAAAGCATACTCGCAGCCATATTCTAAAATAAATCTATCTAGCCCTTTACATTCCTTTTCTGAAGCTGAATCGGTCTGGTCTCCAGTGGCAGATGCTGTGTGCAGGAGAGAACCGACAATGCCTGGGAAGTAACGTCACCCATAGACTTACTATGGGGTTCTATTGTCGTCTGCCACCTCTACACACTGAAACCTGCTGACAGCTCAGCATGGGACCGGACTGAATCGGCTGCAGAACGGGTATGTATAGCTATTTCTTCTTTACAGGGATAGATCAGTTTTAGAATGTGGCTGAGAGTAAATTTAGAGTTAGTTAGATTTTGGGTGAACTTCTACTTTAATGCTTTGAGTCACTGAACCAGAATAATTAGGTAGAGTAAGATCTCAATTTCCCTCTTGCAGTATTCTTATGGCAGGTTCCTATAGCAGTTTTTCTTGAAGGCAATTAATGATTGCAAGTTTTGACTTTAAGCAGTTCAAACTATACTCTGTCTTTTGGCTTCACCCACGTCCATGCAGCTTGGTGCCCAGATAAACATGCAAGTTCTATAAGGTTTCTTATGGGCTCAAAGAGGAAACAAATACAAGATTGCACTCCTCTGCTAAAACATACTGACTTTTATTTTCAAATCCTTTTTGTTGGTAAGTAAGACACGCCTCTCTTCTGTGCTATACTATACCAAAGGAAATGTCAATCAAACTGTAGATGTCTACAAATTATCACTCATATCATTTTTCTTTTTTTTCTTCCTTCTTAATTACAATTCTATGGCTGCATATAACATCACAATTTATTAAAAAAAATGTTGCACTTTAGGGCCAATTCAACCTAATGTCCTAGAAGCACCTATGTCCTAGATATCCATATTGCTTCTCTGTTCAGTATATCTTGCTTAGAATTGCGTGCTATTGCTTCCCTCTTCAGTACATCTTGCTTACTATTGCTATTGGTTATTCTTTTAACTACCTCAAGATAGAGTTGCACGATTAATCGTTAAGAATCGAGATCGCAATGTTTTACCCCTCGCAATTTTAATAAAGCATTGTCCTGATATTTCTTTGCAGAGAATTCTCTGCTCAAGCCGACAGCTGTCGAAAAAAAAAGCAGGCAGTCTGCCAAGTATCACAATTCCTCAGCCCTGAGCTAACTATAAACATTGTAACATTTTGTTCTTTAGATCAAAGGAATGAACCTCAGTCTGTAAATGAGGGAAGTTTAACCACTTAAAGACTAAACCTTTTTCTGACACTTGTTGGTTTCAAGTTAAAATCATTATTTTTTGCTAGAAAATTACTTGGAACCCCCAAACATTATATATATTTTTTGTCACACTGTATTTGTGCAGTGGTCTCTCAAATGCAATTTTTTTTGGAAGAGAATACATTTTAATGAATAAAAAAATAAAAATAAACAGTAAAGTTAGCCAAATTTTTTTGTATAATGTGAAAGATATGTTACGCTACGAGAATCATGATCTTTATTCTAGGCTAAAGAATCGTGATTCTCATTTTGGCCAGAATCGTGCAGCTCTACCTCAAGACTTTGAAAACTGAAACAACCTGAATTTTTTTTCAGACTTTGTGTTCTTTTATCTGCTGAGCAACAGTACCTGTAAGATAAACATATTTTGTGTTTCTTTATTCAATTTTTTAGCAACTGACTGGTCTTGCCAATATAGAATTGTTTTCATGGACAACATAATCAATATTTACCAAGGTTTAGGAAGTCAGCAAACATAATTACTTATTCATTTTATCATAATATTCCTTCATTATGTTCTGTAAAGGATTATAAAGATATGTGCATTTTTATATTTTTTTCTGAAATAAAACAACTATTTACAAATTGTTTCTTGTTATTCTATTAGAACTCTAGACATTAGGACACTTTGCAAATTAGACGTTTAGGTTAAGGCCCTGTTCACACTGCTGCATTGCAAAATGTGATATGCTTTTGCTTAATCCACCATTTCTGCTATTCATCTTGCAGGGTCTTTTATATTAAAGAGGATCTCCATGCTCCTTCAGAAAAAAAATAAGTCAGCAGTAGAGCTGCACAATTAATCGTCAAGAATCGTTATCGCGATCTAATACTGTAGCTGCTGACTTTTATTAGGGCACTTACCTGTCCAGGAATCCAGCAGTGTCCTTACCTGAGCCAATTTATCAATCGGCTATCTGGTGCTGACGCCACCATCTTGACTAAAGGAAACTGGCAGTCACAGTCGGTAATTAGAAAATAAAACAAATGTTCTTAAAATTACATTCTCAATCTAAACTCTACTAGTGTATGGCCAGCTTAAGAGGGAGGTATGAGTCGGCTGCTCCAGTCCCTCACTCTATCGCGGTCCTCTATGAGATGCAGGTGTCAGCTGAGTCCAGGAGCAGGCCAGTCTACATATGGGAATGGGAGAGAGACTTGCAACATACGTTCACAGAGGCCCAATTGGACCACCTATATAGTCTTACCCACAAGAGTTTTCTGGACACAAAGATGCAGGAGAATAGCTTTAAGCTGTTGACCCGGTGGTACAGAGTTTCTGCCACTCTGGCTAGGATTTTCCCAGCAACCCCAGATGCCTGCTGGAGAGGCTGTGGGCTTCTGGGCACGTATCTGGATATTTGGTGGGAATGCCTGAAGCTCTGGCCATTTTGGCAAGATATTAGAGCCCGGATTAGGGTAATACTGTATATTGAATTGGGTGACTCTCCCTTGAAGTTCCTGCTTCACATGCCATCCATTCCTCTCAGTCACTACCGTAAGTCAGTCCTGCCTCACCTCCTGAATGCAGCCAGGCATCCATCCCCATCCATTGGAAAACAGCTCATGTCCCTAGCCGAGCTGATTGGATCCACTTGGTCAATAACATTATGGCAGCGGAGGAATGTCAATATATTTGAACTTGGTTATAGTGGCCATTTTTACCCCTTTTCCCCTTCCTTTCACGGTTTCATACATGGGCTCTTTTGGTACAACATCTCCTAAACACAGTCCCTAGTGTTGTTTGGGGAAGATATTTGAATAATTATATGATGTATGCAACAGACTGTACCAATGAGCCTTTAATATAATTTTTGAATGATTGTGATTTGAGGTTTTGCCCTTTTGGGGTATTTCTCTTGTTTTTTTTTTTCTATACACTATATGTTTTCTGAAAATTATGTCTATGACACCTGAGCTATACAGCCAATAGAGGTCAAACCAAAGGTCATGGGGAATATTAGATCCTGCTGCTCCACCTGCAAAGAAGCTGGGAAATCTAACTAGAACAGCACAAGACACATCAATGTGTACAGTTTTAACCAAGATGTACACAACTTCCAATCGGGATTCACAAATTTTCCAATAACTTCTAATGAGAAAAATGCATGAGTTTTGGGTGAAAGTTGTTTGACTCTTAGATAAAAACATTTATAAATACTCCCCATAGTTTTCAAGTATGCATTCATTATTTGATTTTGCAATTTCAGAGTGTTCCCTCAAAGAAAAAAACTTTAGTTCTGCTTTAATAGGTTTGTCTGTACTACAACATGTGACCACTAATTAATTAATTCATGTTTTAAATAGTAGTATTCAACATAGTGTTTGAATGCACCACTGTTTTTGTTATTTCCAATCAAAATCTATCATTTCAAATATTAAACAATTGAGTCAAGTCCAAACATTGCAAGTGATAACTCTATTTCAGGAGCACCTGAAAGGGGAGAAGAATAATGCAAACATTAACATACTGTAACATTTAATAAGTCATTACAGGTTTTTTTTAAGATGGCAAAGAAGACAGTTTATTAGTGTATCTTCAGAGAGTAAGCCAGAAACATCCACCAGTCCTTCTTACCGCTCTTTGAATCAAGTTGTTGGTTTAGAAGATGAATCCTCTTCCTTTGGCAAAAGAAGCACCATTTCGAAAACTGTTCAACTGAACGTCTTGTCATTGACTTTACAGAGGTGTTCACTGCAATGGTATTGATTCTGATTTCCTGTTAGATTAAGGATCAACTAGTTCAAATGTAGAATCAATATAAATTGTGATGGGGTCATCATTCAAGAAGTCAGGTAGGCATGACCAAAAAATGTCCAGAAATGCAGCGACTGGTACTGCACAGGTGTTGTGATCCCTTGGTTTGAGATCCGTAGGCACATAGTGCCATTAAGGAGTAGTGTAGCGCTTCTATAAAGTACAAAAATAAGCAAAATACATGTACAAAATGTGACAATGAATTAAAGTGTTTGTTCATGCCGGAGGTCTGCCAAGCAAAATAGGTGAGTTGGAAGCTTTGGTGCACAAAGAGAATTATGATTTAATCGGTATTGCTGAATCTTGGCTTCATTCTTCACATGACTGAGCTATTAATATTCCTGGCTATGCTCTCTTTGGGAAAGACGGGGTAAAACGAAGGAGTGGTGGTGTCTGTCTCTGTGAGAAGTGATCTCAAAGCGAGTGTGAAAGAGGGCCTAGTTGATGGAGAGTGTGATGAGGCTGAAGTATTATGGGTGGAACTGCACATGGGTGTGCGTACTACAAAGGTTATCATTGGGGTTTGTTATAGACCTCCCATTGGAGATGGTTATAGACTTGCCTCCTTGCACAGATATAAATGGCTACAAGGGCTGGGACAGTGATAATAATGGGAGATTAACTACCCAAAGATTGACTGGAGTAATGGCACTATAGGAACAGTTAAAGGGCAAACATTTTATGGTACGGTTCATAGAGGCCCCCACTAGGAATGATGCTCTGTTGGACCTGGTAATCTCAAACCATGCAGAGCTTTTTACAAATGTTCATATAAAAGAACATCTGGGTGGCAGTGACCATAACATGATTTAATTTAATGTTAGCTGTAAGCAACAAGCACATACGGGAAATAAAAAAACAACTTTAAGAGAGCAAATTTTCCAAGGATGAGGGCTGCTCTCCAAGACTTAAAATGGGAGGGAATATTAGCATTGATGAACACAGAACAGAAATGGAAATTCTTCAAAAAGACTGTATGTGAATTTACTGCAAAGTATCTTCCCATGAGCAATACGTTTTTAAAAGGCTAAAAGAAAAAAAACTTTTAAAAAAATATACAAACCAAGGAACACTATCATCGTTTAAATGTTACAAAGTATATAACAGAATTTGTAAAAAGGAATTCAAGCAAAAATTCAAAACAAGCAACAGATTGCAAAAGATAGTGGGAAACGCCCCACAACATCCTTCAAATATATTAATAGTAAAACAGTCAGGTCTGAGCATGTAGGCCCTATACAAAATAATTTAGAGTGGGTGACTGGGGACAAAGAGAAAGCACATTTATGAAATACTTTCTTCAGCTCTGTGTATACAAAGGAGCATGGGGGAGCTCAAGTACATAATGGGGATATTATTTACACAGACCCAAATGATCCACAATGGCTCAAAAGTGATATGGTCCAGAAATATTTATACAGAATAAAGGTGGATAAAGCACCTGGACCAGATGGCATACACCCACGGATCCTTAAAGAATTGAGCTCTGTCATTTTTTTTTAAAGCCATTGTTTCTCATTTCTAGGGACTCTTTAATGACTGATGACTAATGCCTAATATGTGAGAAAAGGTCCCCCAAAGAGCATTGGGACTTTAAGGGCAACTAGGTATTGGTACAAAACCAAGTAGTGATTTATAACAAAATGTAATTTATTAAGTATTGTAAAAAGCCAATATCTGCATGAACACTGCAACTGACTATTTAAGAACAATATCAGTATGTACAGAAAATACAAAATTGACATAGGTATTGTCTCCTGAGTGGAAATTATGCCTGACGCATTTCAGGAACTTGTCCTTTCGTCAGGTGCGGTCCCTTGTGGAGAACAATATACATCTATAATAAAAACATATATCCACATTGAGAAACATACCTGTATATACAAAATACATGAACTGATCATCGTTGAGGGCAGGGGAGTGCAAGAAATCATAATTCATAATTCCAATAATTTCTGGAGAACCTTTCGTCAGAAAGCAGTAATGACAATAAGTGTTTAAACAGGCTAGTTTATAAAGGCTGCAAAAGTGTCGGCGTCTGCGCAGTGTAAATCAAGCAACAGCTGTAATGATTTAAAACATAATGAGTGCGTGATCGAGTGGGCAGCAGCATCAAAGAGATCAAATGCTCTGTCAGGTGTAGAAGAATAGCGCGTATGCATCATTGCAAAGGCGTCATGACAACAACGCTGTGTCCACAAACAAGACACCCGCCCAAAGTGGCACCACGTAAGTCAACGTCCAAACACTTACGTCAACTGCGCACTAGTGCAAGGAGGTGATGTCAATGAAATCTCGAGGGAACGCATCAACAAAGAGCAACCAACAACTGCGCATGCGTGCCAGCACAGACACAGAAGGGCCAAAACAAACAACATCCGAACAGCCGGTATATAAATGAAATAGCGCCACACCAGACCAACACCGAACAATGCAAGGATCACAAACACCAGCACTGCTTCGTCCCACAAATGTGGGTAACCCAGCTAATCACAAATTATAAAATATAATTAGCTCAATTATAAAGATAATAAATCCAAATAAACTGAAAAAAAAAAGAAAAACACCTTGGAGGTAGAGGACTGCAATGAGCAGGGACAACAGACCAAACACTCTCCCATCCTCAAGGGATTGTACAGTCATCATTAGCAAGCATAGTACACGTTACAGATTCACCAGTATTCTCATAATTGGAAACAGGTATATAAAGGACTAGATACAACTTAATGGATCATAATAACATATTTTGACCATACATTATTACATTAATGCATAAAGTTAGCATTCAAAAGCAAAACCTTGATAATTCACATGTCCTTTTTACATACCCCATAGTTAAATCCCTCAAAGAAAGGTCTGTAACTAAGGATACTATTAAGACCAAGTATATCAGTGGCACTTAGCTCCATGATCCAGCAAGATTATTTCTGGAGAAGGAGTTTATTCCGATCTCCACCTATCGCATTGGGATGAATTCTATCGAGGCTTTACCATTATGGAAGTCCCTAACATGCCTTCCAAGTGGCATAGTCTGGGTTTGCTGTTGTTATGCTTTTAATATGTCTCCCTGCCCTTTAACGAAACTCAAGTTTTGTCTTGCGAATGTAGAAACTCTGACATTGTAACATATAGATTACGCCTGTGGTTTTGCAATTAGCAAAGTGCTGGGGTTTAAATGTTTTGCCATTGGGTAACAAGATGTGAGGTCTGGTGTCCATATACTGACAAACGGTACAACCCCCACATGTGAATGTACCCAAACGCTTACATGGATCTTTCCAAAATTCAGTATGAACTAATTTATCTTTTAATGATGTTGCTTTACGAAATGTAATAGTCGGGTGCAATGATAAATGAGGAAATATAAGGGGATCAGCCTGTAAAATTTTCCAGTGTATCTCAAGGATGTTTTTAATATTTTTATGCTGGTTGCTAAACTTTGTTATCAATCTCGTATGTTGTATTTCTGTAGAGATTTGCTTATCCTTTGGGAAAAGCAAATCGGGTTGAGATTTGTTGCTTGCTCGCCTGTACGCCTTTTTTAAGCAGGTATGAGAGTAACCACGTTTAAGCAATCTTTAAATGCATTAGCCTTTATTTTAAAGGCATCAAATGTAGAACAATTCCTTTTTAGTCTGAGGTATTGACTGTATGGGATAGAAAAAATAAGCATTTGCGAATGTGCGCTATAAGCATGGAGGATTGTGTTTCCTGCAGTGGGCTTCCAAAAAAACCCACTGGAGAGACTACTATCCTCATTTTTGTGGACAGTGACGTCCAGGAAAGTAATCTTGGTCTTACTATGAGACATTGTAAAATGTAAATTTAAACTGTTTTTATTAATGGCCAGCATGAAAGCATTCAGGCTGTCAATAGTACCCTTCCAAATGATTAATAAATATTCAATATAATGATACCACGTAGTGATGTTACTCATAGATGGAATCAACTCCTCATCATCTAATAGAGAACGCTCCCACTTCCCCAGGTACAGGTTCGCATAGGAGGGGGCCTAGGACGCCCCCATAGCGACCCCCTGTACCTGGAGGTAGCGGGAGCCTTCAAATGTAAATATGTTATGTGTTAAAATGTATTCAAGGGCTCATATGATAAACTGAACTGATGGATTTTTTTGTCGTCTCTATGTGATTGGGAGAGGATATGTTGTATAGTTGCTATTCCAAGATGGTTCGGAATCGAACTATACAAGGTTTCAGCATCAATAGCCACCAATAAACTATCTGGATTCGAGAAAACATTTTCGAGAATCTGTAAAAAATTTATAGTATCTTTAACCACTTCCCGACCGCCCCCTGTATATTTACGTCGGCAGAATGGCACGTACAGGCAGAATCACGTACCTGTACGTGACATTCTTCCGGCGGTTGGGGGGTCCGATCGGACCCCCCTCCGCCGGCGGGGACGGTCGGGATCGCTTCAGAAGCGATGCGGGACGAGGTAACGGCCAGTCGTTTCTGGCCACCCCCTCCCGATCGCTCTGGCCAATAGGATTCGTCCGCTTCCTTCCCCTTCCTGTGTAATTGTAAACACAGGCAAGGGGAAGTGATGTCACGCTCCTCGTGTCGGTCTTTCTGACCGGGACGCCGAGCGGAGAAGACATCAGGTTAGTGCACCAACACTACACTGACACCAGGTACACATAGGCACACATTTCACCCCCCTGTCACCCCCTGATCACCCCCCAGATCACCCCCTGCCCCCCCTGTCACAGTGTCACTGATTGCAGTGATCATTTATTTTACTGATCACTGCATTTAGTGTCAGTGTGACTGCAATAACTGTCAGGGCAGTTAGTTTTAGGCCCCTTTAGGTCCAAGGTAGCCCCCTACCCCCCCCCAATAAAGGTTTAACCCCTTGATTGCCCCCTAGGTAACCCTTTCACCCCCTTTTGCCAGTGTCACTAAGCGATCGTTTATTTTGATCGCTCTATTAGTGTCACTGGTGCCGCTAGGTAGCCAGTTTTTTTTTTTAGGTAACCGCCAGGTTTATATAGGATTATAAATAGGTTTATAGGTCAGGTACCCCCATATTACAACCTAAATAAAGGTTTTAACCCCTTGATTGCCCCTAGAGTTAACTCTTTCACCAGTGATCACAGTATAAGTGTCACTGGTGACGCTGGTTAGCCAGTTAGTTATTTAGTTATTTAGGTTCCCCGTCAGGTTTTTATATATCGTCAGGTACCCCCATATATTACCTAATAAAGGTTTTAACCCCCTGATTGCCCCTAGTTAACCCTTTCACCAGTGATCACCGTATAACTGTTACGGGTGACGCTGGTTAGTTAGCTTGTTTTTTTATACTGTCAGGGCACCCGCCATTTATTACCCAACTATCGGTTTAACCCCCTGATCGCCCGGCGGGTGATATCAATTAGGTGTTAGGGTCAAATAAGGTCTGCGTCGCCCCAGGTTAGTGCCAGTACCGCAAACACCCACGCGCAAAGCATACACCTCCCTTAGTGGTATAGTATCTGAACAGATCAATATCTGATCTGATCAGATCTATACTAGCGTCCCAGCAGTTTAGGGTTCCAAAAAACGCATTGTTAGCGGGATCAGCCCAGATACCTGCTAGCACCTGCGTTTTCCCCCTCCGCCCAGGGCCCCCCCCCCCCCCCCCAAGGGCAGTATCGAGCGATCACTGTCACTTCCAAAACACTAAGCACACATAACTGCAGCGTTCGCAGAGTCAGGCCTGATCCCTGCGATCGCTAACAGTTTTTTTGGTAGCGTTTTGATTCATTCGCCAGCAGCCTAGGAGCTTTTTTTCCTGTGAATCTCACTAGTGTACTACTAAATTTAGAGCCCAAAATGGCAAATCGCAAGTACACTAGTGAACAGGCCTACTTGTTTCTGAGTATGTCAGATAGTGAAGAGGAGGTCACTCATCTGTCAGAATCAGGCTCAGAATACGATCCAGTAGACGACAGCGGCTCCATGACAGATAGCTCTGGCGACGAAGGTGTGGTCCCTGCTAAGGTCAGGCGTACCCGATCCCGATCTTCTGATGTTGTTGAGGTGCAGGAACCGCAGGTCTCTCGTATGGAGCAGAGAAGTACTAGCGCCGCTATTCCTTCTGGTGAACTGGCAAGCACCAGCGGCCTAGTACACCCTGGACGTAGTCAAACCAGCACTGCAGTAACACTTGGTGACGTGGCGAGTCCCATAAGTGCAGTTCAAGCTGGCGAGGTGGCAAGCACAAGTAGTGTCCCGCTGCCACCAAGAAGAAGACAAAGGCAGGCCCGTCGATCACATAGTGTCCTTCCTGCAGAATTCGCCAATCCTGATTGGGTGCCCACCACTTCTGCAGAACCCGTACTTCCCCCATTCACTGGCCAACCCGGTATTCAGGTGGAAACAGCTGATTTTAAGCCATCCGATTTTTATTCGCTGTTTTTCACGGAAGATCTCTATAGATCTATTGTGGACCAAAGTAATATATACGCTGGTCAACACATCGCCGCTAATCCCCAAGTGCCTTCCCTTGCCAGAGATTGGAGACCAATTACGGTTTCCGAATTTAAGACCTTTCTGGGCCTTTCCCTCAACATGGGCATACACAAATTCCCGACGCTGAGGTCTTATTGGTCCACCTCACCGCACCACCATATGCCCGTGTTCTCTGCCTCCATGTCCAGGGCACGATACGAACAGATCTTGCGCTTCATGCACTTCAGTGACAATGAACTTTGTCGTCCTCGTGGAGACCCTGAATTTGATCGGCTCTACAAAATTCGGCCCCTCATAAACCACTTCAACCAATGTTTTGCAGCCTTGTTTACGCCCAATCAAGTTGTCTGCGTTGACGAGTCCCTGATTAAGTTTTCTGGCCGCTTGTCTTTCAAACAGTTCCTTCCCAGCAAGCGTGCCAGATACGGGGTCAAGCTCTACAAGCTCTGTGACAGGGCAACAGGCTATACGTGGAGCTTTTCGGTTTATGAGGGAAAAGATAGTCACGTAGAGCCGGAGAACTGTCCAGATTACATAGGGAGCGCTGGCAAGATAGTGTGGAACTTGGTGTCACCCTTATTCGGAAAGGGGTACCACTTGTACGTGGACAATTATTACACGAGCGTGCCACTGTTTAGTCACTTGTTTGATCATCAGATTGGAGCATGTGGCACCGTGCGACCTAATCGCCGGGGCTTTCCCCAGCGGCTTGTAGATTCCCGTCTTAGGCTGGGGGAGAGAGCCTGCTTGAAGTGTAATAACTTGCTCGCTGTGAAGTGGAGGGATAATAGGAATGTTTTCGTTCTTACCTCCCTTCATGCAGACACGACAGTCCAAATTCGTACGGCGGCTGGTGTTGTGACGAAACCCCTCTGTATCCACGAATACAACCTTAATATGGGGGGGGTGGACCTCAACGACCAGTTGTTGGCGCCGTACCTAGTTGTCCGTAAGGCTAGACGCTGGTACAAAAAAGTGTCTATTTATTTATTCCAATTGGCTTTGCTGAATGCTCATGTGCTATACGGAGCTTCAGGCGGGACGTTACCCTTCCTTGAATTCCAGGGAGCGGTTGTCATGGAACTCCTGTATCCAGGCGATTCCACACCTCACCATCCCCTACCAAATGCAGTAAGCCGGCTGCATGAGAGGCATTATCCTCATGTCCTCCAGAGTACCCCTACCCAACGAGCCCCCCAAAGAAGATGTCGTGTCTGTAGCAAGCGCGGATTTAGGCGTGACACCCGTTATTATTGTCCACGCTGTCCTGACAATCCTGGTCTCTGCGTTGGTGAATGCTTTGAACGCTACCACGAACTAGTGAGGTATTAGCGTAGGGTACAGCATTTCACAGGCTAGGATACACTTTCACAGGGTCTCAAGAATGCCATCGCATTTTGAGACCCGACCGTTGCAGTTCAAATTATAGTTACAGGGTCTCAAGAATGCCATCGCATTTTGAGACCCGACCGTTACAGTTAAAATTATAGTTATAGTTTAAAAAAAAAAAAAGTGTAAAAAATAAAAAAAAAATAAAAAAGTAAACAAAAAAAAAAAAAACCCCAAAAAAAAAATATAAAATAAAAAACCAAAAATAGTTGTCGTTTTATTGTTCTCTCTCTATTGTTGCTCTTTTTTACTCTATTCTATTCTGCAATGTTTTATTATGTTTTATCATGCTTGCTTTTCAGGTATGTTTTATTGTTAACCATTTTTTTGTTTTCAGGTGCGCCATTCAGTTGCAGCGCGGATTTATTTATCTTGACAGCAACAGCGTTTGCTCCCACGATACATAAAGCCGCGACTCCAACACTGTAGGAGGTGATTTCACCACCACAGTTAAAAAAAAGAGCATATATGCCGAAGCATGGGGGCAGCAGAGGGCGGAGGAGCGATTTTGCTCCTAATGCCACGTACATACGGTCGAAAAAAGTCCGACCATGTGTACGTGGCATAACTTTTTTGCGGGAGGATGCCCCCATGCTTCGGCATATATATATTTTAGGCACCGGTTGCGTTAACAAAATGTTTTATTTTTTACTATGTTTTTTTTTTGGTATTTGCTTTGCAGGTATGGTATGGTAAGGTCTTACTGTTATACTCTAATGTTACTTTGTTTTAATGTTAACCATTATTTGCTTAGCAGGTACGCCATTCAGTTGCAGCGTGGATTTATTTATCTTGACAGCAACAGCGTTTGCTCCCACGATACATAAAGCCGCGACTCCAACGCTGTAGGAGGTGATTTCACCACCACAGTTAAAAAAAAGAGCATATATGCCGAAGCATGGGGGCAGCAGAGGGCGGAGGAGCGATTTTGCTCCTAATGCCACGTACATACGGTCGAAAAAAGTCCGACCATGTGTACGTGGCATAACTTTTTTGCGGGAGGATGCCCCCATGCTTCGGCATATATATATTTTAGGCACCGGTTGCGTTAACAAAATGTTTTATTTTTTACTATGTTTTTTTTTTGGTATTTGCTTTGCAGGTATGGTATGGTAAGGTCTTACTGTTATACTGTAATGTTACTTTGTTTTAATGTTAACCATTATTTGCTTAGCAGGTACGCCATTCAGTTGCAGCGTGGATTTATTTATCTTGACAGCAACAGCGTTTGCTCCCACGATACATAAAGCCGCGACTCCAATGCTGTAGGAGGTGATTTCACCACCACAGTTAAAAAAAAGAGCATATATGCCGAAGCATGGGGGCAGCAGAGGGCGGAGGAGCGATTTTGCTCCTAATGCCACGTACATACGGTCGAAAAAAGTTCGACCATGTATACGTGGCATAACTTTTTTTGCGGGAGGATGCCCCCATGCTTCGGCATATATAAATGGTGCATGTATGCCCATCATTAGAAGTGGGTGGATGAAGGGAGGTATTCTAATGGTGGGCATACCCACCGCGCCATTGGGAAATTGGGAAAGCATTTTATCACACCGATCTTGGTGTGGTCAGATGCTTTGAGGGCACAGGAAAGATCTAGGGTCTAATAGACCCCAATTTTTTCAAAAAAAGAGTACCTGTCACTGCCTATTGCTATCATAGGGGATATTTACATTCCCTGCGATAACAATAAAAATGACAACTAAGAAAAAAAAAAATGGAAGGAACAGTTTAAAAATAAAATAAAAAAAGCTAAATAAAAAGAAAAACTAAAAAAAAAAAAAAAAAAAGCACCCCTGCCCCCCCTTCTTTTGCGCAAAGGCGAACACAAGCGTTGGTCTGGCGTCATATGTAAACAGCAATTGCACCATGCATGTGAGGTATCACCGCGAAGGTCAGATCGAGGGCAGTAATTTTAGCAGTAGACCTCCTCCGTGAATCTAATGTGGTAACCTGTAAAGGCTTTTAAAGGCTTTTAAAAATGTATGTAGTTTGTCGCCACTGCGTGTTTGTGCGCAATTTTAAAGCATGTCGTGTTTGGTATCCATGTACTCGGCCTAAGATCATATTTTTTATTTCATCAAAAATTTGAGCAATATAGTGTGTTTTAGTGCATTAAAATAAAAAAAAGTGTATTTTTTCCACAAAAAATGCGTTTGAAAAATCGCTGCGCAAATACTGTGTGGAAAAAAAAAATGCAACACCCACCATTTTAATCTGTAGGGCCTTTGCTTTAACAATATATATAGTGTTTGGGGGTTCAACGTAATTTTCTTGCAAAAAAAAAATATGTTTTCATGTAAACAAAAAGTGTCAGAAAGGGCTTTATCTTCAAGTGGTTAGAAGAGTGGGTGACGTGTGACATAGGCTTTTAAATGTTGTGCATAAAATGCCAGGACAGTTCAAACCCCCCCCAAATGACCCCATTTTGGAAAGTAGACACCCCAAGCTATTTGCTGAGAGCAATGTTGAGCCCATTAAATATTTTTTTTTTTTGGTCCCAAGAGATTGAATAATGAAAAAAAAAAAAAAAAAATAATATTTTTTTTTACAAAAACTTGTCACTAAATGATATATTGCTCAAACATGCCATGGGCATATGTGGAGATACACCCCAAAATACATTCTGTTGCTTCTCCTGAGTACGGGGATACCACATGTGTGGGACTTTTTGGGAGCCTAGCCGCGTACGGGACCCCAAAATCCAAGCACCGCTTTCAGGCTTTCTAAGGGTGTAATTTTTTTATTTCACTCCTCACTGCCAATCACAGTTTCGGAGGCCATGGAATGCCCAGATGGCACAAACCACCCCCAAATGACCCCATTTTGGAAAGTAGACACCCCAAGCTATTTGCTGAGAGGTATGGTGAGTATTTTGCAGATCTCGCTTTTTGTCACAATGTTTTGAAAATTGAAAAAAGAAAAAAAAATTTTTTTTTTTCTTTACTTTCTTCATTTTCAAAAACACATGAGAGCTGTAAAATACTCACCATGCCTCTCAACAAATAGCTTGGGGTGTCTACTTTCCAAAATGGGGTCATTTGGGGGGTTTTGTGCTATTTTGGCATTTTATGGCCTTCAAAACTGTGATAGGTAGTGATAGGTAGTGAGGAGTGAAATCAAAAATTTATGCCCTTAGAAATCCTGAAGGCGGTGCTTGGTTTTCGGGGTCCCGTATGCGGATAGGCTCCCAAAAAGTCCCACACATGTGGTATCCCCGTACTCAGGAGAAGCAGCAGAATGTATTTTGGGGTGTAATTCCACATATGCCCATGGCATGTGTGGGCAATATATCATTTAGTGACAACTTTGGGCAAAAAAAAAAAAGTTTGTAATATTCCCGCAACTTGTGGCAAAATATAAAATATTCCATGTACTCAACATGCCTCTCAGCAAATAGCTTGGGGTGTCTACTTTCCAAAATGGGGTCATTTGGGGGGGTTTTGTGCAATTTTGGCATTTTATGGCCTTCGAAACTGTGATAGGTAGTGAGGAGTGAAATCAAAAATTTACACCCTTAGAAATGCTGAAGGTGGTGCTTGGGTTTCGGGGCCCCGTACGCGGCTAGGCTCCCAAAAAGTCCCACACATGTGGTATCCCCGTACTCAGGAGAAGTGGCAAAATGTATTTTGGGGTGCAATTCCACATATAACCATGGCACGTGTGAGCAATATATCATTTAGTGACAACTTTTTGAATACATTTTTTTTTTTTTTTTTTTTTGTCTTTATTCAATCACTTGGGACTAAAAAAAAAAATATTCAATGGGCTCAACATGCCTCTCAGCAAATAGCTTGGGGTGTCTACTTTCCAAAATGGGGTCATTTGGGGGGGGTTTTGTGCCATCTTGGCATTTTATGGCCTTCAAAACTGTGATAGGTAGTGATAGGTAGTGAGGAGTGAAATCAAAAATTTATGCCCTTAGAAATCCTGAAGGCGGTGCTTGGTTTTCGGGGTCCCGTATGCGGATAGGCTCCCAAAAAGTCCCACACATGTGGTATCCCCGTACTCAGGAGAAGCAGCAGAATGTATTTTGGGGTGTAATTCCACATATGCCCATGGCATGTGTGGGCAATATATCATTTAGTGACAACTTTGGGCAAAAAAAAAAAAGTTTGTAATATTCCCGCAACTTGTGGCAAAATATAAAATATTCCATGTACTCAACATGCCTCTCAGCAAATAGCTTGGGGTGTCTACTTTCCAAAATGGGGTCATTTGGGGGGGGGTTTTGTGCTATTTTGGCATTTTATGGCCTTCAAAACTGTGATAGGTAGTGAGGAGTGAAATCAAAAATTTGCACCCTTAGAAACCCTGAAGGCGTTGCTTGGGTTTCGGGGCCCCGTGCGCGGCTAGGCTCCCAAAAAGTCCCACACATGTGGTATCCCCATACTCGGGAGAAGCAGCAAAATGTATTTTGGGGTGCATCTCCACATATAACCATGGCATGTGTGAGCAATATATCATTTAGTGACAACTTTATGAATACATTTTTTTTTTTTTTTTTTTTTTTGTTTTTTCAATCACTTGGGACTAAAAAAAAAAATATTCAATGGGCTCAACATGCCTCTCAGCAAATAGCTTGGGGTGTCTACTTTCCAAAATGGGGTCATTTGGGGGGGTTTTGTGCCATCTTGGCATTTTATGGCCTTCAAAACTGTGATAGGTAGTGATAGGTAGTGAGGAGTGAAATCAAAAATTTATGCCCTTAGAAATCCTGAAGGCGGTGCTTGGTTTTCGGGGTCCCGTATGCGGATAGGCTCCCAAAAAGTCCCACACATGTGGTATCCTCGTACTCAGGAGAAGCAGCAGAATGTATTTTGGGGTGTAATTCCACATATGCCCATGGCATGTGTGGGCAATATATCATTTAGTGACAACTTTGGGCAAAAAAAAAAAAGTTTGTAATATTCCCGCAACTTGTGGCAAAATATAAAATATTCCATGTACTCAACATGCCTCTCAGCAAATAGCTTGGGGTGTCTACTTTCCAAAATGGGGTCATTTGGGGGGGTTTTGTGCTATTTTGGCATTTTATGGCCTTCAAAACTGTGATAGGTAGTGAGGAGTGAAATCAAAAATTTGCACCCTTAGAAACCCTGAAGGCGTTGATTGGGTTTCGGGGCCCCGTGCGCGGCTAGGCTCCCAAAAAGTCCCACACATGTGGTATCCCCATACTCGGGAGAAGCAGCAAAATGTATTTTGGGGTGCATCTCCACATATAACCATGGCATGTGTGAGCAATATATCATTTAGTGACAACTTTATGAAAAAAATTTTTTTTTTTTTTTTTTTTTGTCTTTATTCAATCCCTTGGGACTAAAAAAAAAAATATTCAATGGGCTCAACATGCCTCTCAGCAAATAGCTTGGGGTGTCTACTTTCCAAAATGGGGTCATTTGGGGGGGTTTTGTACTTCCCTGCCATTTTAGCACCTCAAGAAATGAGATAGGTAGTCATAAATTAAAAGCCGTGTAAATTCCAGAAAATGTACTCTAGTTTGTAGACGCTATAACTTTTGCGCAAACCAATAAATATACGCTTATTGGCATTTTTTTTACTAAAGACATGTGGCTGAATACATTTTGGCCCAAATGTTTGACTAAAATTGAGTTTATTAGATTTTTTTTATAACAAAAAGTAGAAAATCTCTTTTTTTTTCAAAATTTTCGCTCCTTTTCCGTTTATATCGCAAAAATAAAAATCACAGAGGCAATCAAATACCATCAAAAGAAAGCTCTATTTGTGGGAAGAAAAGGACGCAAATTTCGTTTGGTTACAAAATTGCATGACCGCGCAATTACCAGTTAAAGTAGTGCAGTGCGAAATTGAAAAAAGACCTCTGGTCCTTAAGCTGACAATTGGTCCGGGGCTAAAGTGGTTAATGTGGAATGGGAGGTTCATGACAATGGGCCTGAGAAATGCATCAATGTATTTACTTAAATTATTGGTAATGCTCCCTCTACCGGAAATAATAGATCTTTCGGGAGGGAGAGACGCCGGCACTTTTGCAGCCTTTATAAACTTGACTGTTTAAACACTTATTGTCATTACTGCTCTCTGACAGAAGGTTCTCCAGAAACATTGCTGAACCGACGTTAAAGTGGTGTTTCCACCAAAAAAAAAAAAAAATTGCTTAAAATTCATAAAAAAAAAAATAAAATAAAAAATGAATTGGGAAAAAAAAAATGTTCACTCACCTCTAAATGCCTGTTGCTAGGGGGTCCCTCGTAGTCTGCCTCCTTCAGTGACATCACTTCCCCTCGGCGCAGTCGGTCATCTGGGACACGTGACAGGTCCTAGTTGACTGTGTGGCGTATCACGGCTCGCAGCGCTGCTCGCGCATGCGCAGTGGTTGCCCACAGTAAGAATGCCAGTGCCGCGAGCGGAGCGAGGGCTTCGTTCCCCTGCATCGCTGGACCCTGGGACAGGTAAGTGTCTGATTATTAAAGGTCAGCATCTGCAGTATTTGTAGCTGCTGACTTTAAAAAGGGGGCACCCCACTTTAAGGTACTGTTTTGGAATTTTTACCACATTTGTTTGTGTTAGTTTATCTTATATTTATTTTTCCAATTGTTGGAATAATATTAGTACACATTCATTCAGATTAACATCTCTGTTTGGATTGGATTATTTATGGTATCGATCTAATTAAATTTTTCTTAGGTACTCTTAATGTATTGCATCTTTGTAACACACATAGAGGAGATTTATGATTTTTTTGTCCTTTTTACTGGATGCTTTTTGGCAATTATGTTACCGACTCTGTATGTAGCAACTTAAGGCTGTTGCTTTTACACTCATAGTTTCATAGTTAGTAAGGTTGAATAAAGACACTAGTCCATCCAGTTCAACCTTAGTGAGTGTCTACAACTGTCCCTAACCCTCAAGGAGCCCACAATCCAAGGTCCCCATATACTAGGGCCAATTTTTTTTTTTGAACAGAAGCCAATTAACCTTTAACCTGCATGTCTTTGGATTGTGGGAGGAAACCAGTGTACCCGGAGGAAACCCACACAGGCACAGGGAGAACATGCAAACTCCAGGCAGGTAGTGTCATGATTGGGATTCGAACCAGCGACCCTTATTACTGCTAGGTGAGAGTGCTAACCACTACACCACTGTGCCGCCACTCCTAGTACATATTTTTTTGGCGGATTGCCAGTTGACACACGCCATATACTGCAGCATTAATTTAACTTTATACATCAATTGAGTATAATATTCTTTGTTATTTTTATTCTCATTTTTCATTCTTGCCTTATAGCACCTGCACAGGCGACCATTACATGCTTTGACCACTTTTGTGCTCAGATGCGGACATTTCCCAGCCATATTCCCTGGTTTGATTGCTGCTTAACAGCTACTTCTTCAACCCAGTGGCGATTTTATCACTATGCGGTGCTAATCAGGACTGTTTCAACTTGGTATCTTGGACCTTACTTCCATTTCAAGTCAGTTTTTACCCAGCAGTGAAGTTACTTCTTTTCTACATCAGGTTATATTACAATATATATTTATATAAATTACATTTTTTTCTTCACATATCTTGATTATATCTGTTGGAGGTGTTGTTATGTTTGCATGGGTTGGAATTATGATTTATTGCACTCCCCTGCCCTCAGCGATGCTCACTTCATGTATTTTGTATATATGTTTCTCAATGTGGATATATGTTTTTATTATAGATGTATATTGTTATCCACAAGAGCCGGCCCTGAAGAAAGGACAAGTTCCTGAAACGCATTGAGCGTAATTTCCGCTCAGGAGACAATACCTATGTCAGTTTGGTATTTTCTGTACATTCTGATATTTTTCTTAAATAGTCAATTGCAATGTTCATGCAGATATTGGATTTTTACACTACTTAATAAATTAAATTTTGTTCTAAATCACTACTTAATTTTGTACCAATACCTAGTTGCCCTTAAAGTCCCAATCCTCTTTGGGGGACCCTTTCTCACATACTAATGTATGGGATGGTGACAACAATTTAGTCCATTTCTGGTGAAATATATTCTTTTGGAGTTATCTTAATGACTGGAATAGTACCACTGAATTTGCGTAAGGCCAACATGGTGTCTATATTTAAAAAGAAACCAAAGTCTTTTCCATGTAACTATAGACCTGTTAGTATAGACACTGGAGAGTTTAGTAAAAGACCAAATAGATGAGTTCTTGGTGGAAAAAAGTATTTTAAGCAACAGACAGCATGAATTTATGAAAGAAGTTTTCTCAGATTTATTTTTATGAGGAGGTAAGACCTTGGACAAAGGGGTGGCTGTGGTATATTTGGATTTTGCAAAAGCAGGCTTGGAAAGATCAGTTTGTAAATGTATAGAAAACTGGCTAAAAGACCGAATTCAGAGAGTAGTGGTTAATGATTCCTAAGCCTCGTACACACGATCGGATTTTCCGATGGGAAATGTGTGATGACAGGCTGTTGGTGGAAAATCTGACCTTTTGTATGCTCCATCGGACAATTGTCGGATTTTCCGCAGACAAATGTTGGATTGCAGGCTTTAAAATTTTCCACGGACAAATGTCTGTTGTCAGATTTTCCGAGCGTGTGTACACAAGTCCATCGGACAAAAGTCCAAAGTACAACCTTGCATGCTCGGAAGCAGAAGCGGTCGGTCTTGTAAACCAGCGTTCGTAATGGAGAATTAACATTCTTGGCATGGCAAATTATTAAATCTCAAAATACAGCGCACAATTCTCTTCTTCTTTAATGGGATAATAATGAAGCTACTTTGCTGTGATACTAATGGAGTTATTGCAAACAAATTTTCTAAAATCTTTTTTTCTAGTGATATCAAGAATAATATTATGCTTTATTTTTTAATTTTTTTGGGCAAGATACCACAACACCATTATCCCATAGTTTTTAAGATCAAAGATACAACTATGTTGGTGTCCCTTGTCAATTTTACATTGTATTTTTTTAAATGTAACTGCCTACTCCCAAACTGTCATTTGAAGTAAAACACACCAAGTATTATTCTACACAATTTTTTTGTGCATTAAAAAAAGAAAACAAATAAAATTAGCCATGCTATCTGCCAATAGAACTTAACCAAAAAGTGCATTCTATACATCCAAAAATATAGAAAATATAACAAATCAAATCATTATTATTCAACCAAATAATAAAATCCTCATGCATGTGCCCTGCTTCTTAATATAGGGGGTCAACAATGCCAAGAGTTGGGTCCGTCATTCCGAAAAACATCTGGATTATTCTCCTGGAGCTCTCGCAGCAAAGGCATATGACATAATTGGTCATGATTAATAAAGCAACCAATTTTTGCTCCAAGAACTCCTCCTGTTCCTGGACTGGACTTGGGTCAAAGCAATAATTCCAAGGCAAATAATACATTTATACGTTATCTCCTCCGATTCCACAACATGTCTGGTTGACAAACGGCCATTCAGAAATGAACTGAAAAGCACAAAATGAAAAGCGCGAATCAACACTCACCAAACTTCTACTAACACAAAATTAGCAGAAGGAGCCCAAAGGGTTGTGCTAAAGAGCTGAAAAACCACATAGTACGTCACTTCATTCGTGTTTGTTGGCCAACAATTACTTGCCGTTTGTATGCATGACAAAATCCAGGCACGTGCCTTCGGACAAAAGTCCAAGGTTTTGTCTGCGGAAAATCCGATCGCTTTACTCTGAATGCTCTGAGGTTATCAGTTATGTACCCCAAGGTTCAGTGTTGGGACCCTTACTTTTCAATATATTTATAAATTATATAGGTTCTGGGATTAAAAGTACCATTTCAGTGTTTGCTGATGACACCAAGCTATTTAGTGGAATAACATCCTTTCAGGATGTCTCCAACTTACAAGCCAACCTCAATGCACTGTTTAATTGGTCAACTATGTGGCAAATGAGGTTTAATGTTGATAAATGTAAAGTTATGCACTTGGGGGCTAAGAGTATGCATGCATCATACATACTAGGGGGGGAGTACAACTGGGGGAAGCCATAGTGGAGAAGGATCTGGGGGTTTTGGTAGATCATAAGCTCAATAATATCACTGGAACTGGAACTGGAGAAAGTGCAGAGAAGAGCAACCAAACTGATAAGAGGCATGGAGGAGCTGAGCTATGAGAAAAGATTGGAGGAACGTAATTAATTTTCTCTTGAGAAGAGGAGATTAAGGGGGATATGATCAACATGTATAAATACATAAGGGGTCCATATAGTGAACTTGGTGTTGCGTTATTCACTTTAACTTCATCACAGAGGACAAGGAAGCACTCTACGTCTGGAAAAAAATGAGATTTCATCTTCGAATACGGAAGGGTTTCTTCACAGTAAGAGCTGTGAAAATGTGGAATAGACTCCCTCAAGAGGTGGTCCTGGCCAGCTCAGTAGATTGCTTTAGGAAATAACTGGATATCTTCCTAAATGTACATAATATAACTATGTACTAACATTTATAGGTAAAGTTGATTAATTGTTAAAAAATTGTTTGTAGACCCTATAACTTTTGCGCAAACCAATCAATATACACTTATTGGGATTTTTTTTTACCAAAAATATGTAGCAGAATACATATTGGCCTGAATTGATGAAGACATTTAGATTTTTTTCAAGTTTATTTTATTGAATATGTTTTATAGCAGAAAGTAAAAAAAATATTTTTCTTTTTTTTCAAAATTGTCAGTCTTTTTTTGTGTATAGTGCAAAAAAAGTACCAAATGCAGGGGTGATCAAATACCACCAAAAGAAAAAGCTCTATATGTGAGAAAAAAAGGACTGAAATTGTATTTGGGTACAGCGTTGCATGACTGTGCAATTGTTGGTTAACCACTTGCCGACCGCCGCACGACGATATACGTCGACAGAATGGCACGTACAGGCAGGAGGGCGTATATATACGTCCCTACCTGTCTGCGGGTGGGGGGCCCGATCGGGCCCCCCCCCGGTGCCTGCGGCGGTCGGCATCGTTGGGGGAGCGATCGGAGATGAGGGGGAGGCCACTCATTCGTGGCCCCCCCTCGCGATCGCTCCCAGCCAATGAAACACTTCCTCTAGCCCCGTCATGTAAACAGGGCTAGAGGAAGTGATGTCATCCCTAACAGACGCGGGTGGGGGGCCGATCGGGCCCGCCCCCGTGTCTGTAAATTGTCCGGGACATTGGGGGAGGGATCGGAGATGAGGGGGGGGGGGCACTCATTCGTGCCCCCCCCCTCGCGATCGCTCCCAGCCAATGGAATGCTTCCCCTGGCTCTGTATTGTGTACAGAGCCAGGGGAAGTGAGGTCATCTCTCCTCGTGGCGGTCTTTTCGAACCGACGCCGAGGAGAGAAGACACGTGAGTTGCACAACACTACACCTACACTACACTACACAAACAGTAGAACATTCTAGGCACACTTTACACACCCCCCCCCCCCCCCCCCCCGATTGCCCCCCTGCACCCCCTGTCACAGTGACACCAAAGCAGTTTTTTTTTTTTTTTTTTACTGTTAACTGCATTGGTGCATTGTGACCCTAATAACTGTTAGGGCAGTTAGATTTAGCCCCCTTTAGGTCTAGGAATCCCCCCTAATAAAGGTTTAACCCCGTGATCACCCCCCGTCACCAGTGTCACTAAGCGATCGTTTTTTTTGATCGCTGTATTAGTGTCACAGTTGACGCTAGTTAGGGAGGTAGGTATTTAGGTTTGCCGCAGCGTTTTATAGGGTCAGGGACCCCCCATATACTACCTACTAAAGGTTTTAACCCCCTGAGTGCCCCTAGTTAACCCTTTCACCAGTGATCACCATATAACTGTTACGGGTGACGCTGGTCAGTTAGTTTATTTTTTATAGTTTCAGGGCACCCGCCGTTTATTACCTAATAAAGGTTTAACCCCCTGATCGCCCGGCGGGTGATATAAGTGAGGTTTTAGAGTCAAATAGGGTCTGCGTCGCCCCAGGCAGCGTCGGGTTAGTGCCAGTACCGCAAACACCCACGCACGCAGCATACACCTCCCTTAGTGGTATAGAATCTGAACAGATCGATATCTGATCTGATCAGATCTATACTAGCGTCCCCAGCTGTTTAGGGTTCCCAAAAACGCATTGTTAGCGGGATCAGCCCAGATACCTGCTAGCACCTGCGTTTTCCCCCTCCGCCCAGCCCACCCAAGTGCAGTATCGATCGATCACTGTCACTTACAAAACACTAAGCACACATAACTGCAGCGTTCGCAGAGTCAGGCCTGATCCCTGCGATCGCTTACAGTTTTTTGGTAGCGTTTTGATTCAGTCGCTAACAGTCAGGAGCTTTTTTTTTTCCTGTGAGTCTCACTAGTGTACTACTAAATTTAGAGCCCAAAATGGCAAGTCAAACGTACACTAGTGAACAGGCCTACTTGTTTCTGAGCATGACAGATAGTGAAGAGGAGGTCACTCATCTGTCAGAATCAGGCTCAGAATACGACCCAGTAGACGACAGCGGCTCCATGACAGATAGCTCTGACGGCGGAGTTGTGGTCCCTGCTAAGGTCAGGCGTACCAGACCCCAAACTCCTTCTTCTGTTGTTGAGGTGCAGGAACCGCAGGTCGCTCGTAGGAGGCAGAGACGTACTAGAGCCGCTATTCCTTCTGGTGAACAGGCAAGCACCAGCGGCCTAGTACACCCTGGACGTAGTCAAACCAGCACTGCAGTATCACGTGGTGACGTGGCGAGTCCCATAAGTGCAGTTTCAGCTGGCGAGGTGGCAAGCACAAGTAGTGTCCCGCTGCCACCAAGAAGACGACAAAGACAGGCCCGTCGTGCCCATAGTGCCCTTCCTGCAGAATTTGCCAATCCTGATTGGGTGCCCACCACTTCTGCAGAACCCGTACTTCCCCCATTCACTGGCCAACCCGGTATTCAGGTGGAAACAGCTGATTTTACGTCACTTGATTTTTTTTCGCTGTTTTTCACCGAAGATCTCTATAGATCTATTGTGGACCAAACCAATTTGTACGCTGGTCAACACATCGCTGCTAATCCCCAGTTGTCCACCCTTGCCAGAGATTGGAGACCAATTACGGTCCCCGAATTTAAGATCTTTCTGGGCCTTTCCCTCATCATGGGCATAGTTAAAATGGGTACGTTGCGTTCATATTGGTCCACTGAGCCAATGTACCATATGCCCGTGTTCTCTGCCTCCATGTCCAGGGCACGATACGAACAGATTTTGCGGTTCATGCACTTCAACGACAATGAACTCTGTCGTCCTCGTGGAGACCCTGCATACGATCGGCTCTATAAAATTCGGCCCCTCATAAACCATTTCAACCAACGTTTTGCAGACTTGTTTACTCCCCATCAAGTTGTCTGCGTTGACGAGTCCCTGATTAAGTTTACTGGCCGCTTGTCATTCAAACAATACCTTCCCAGCAAGCGTGCCAGATACGGGGTCAAGATGTATAAGCTCTGTGACAGGGCCACAGGCTATACATGTAAATTTATGGTTTATGAGGGCAAAGATAGCCACATAGAGCCGACAAACTGCCCTGACTACATAGGGAGCGCTGGCAAGATTGTGTGGGACTTGGTGTCACCCTTATTCGGAAAGGGGTACCACTTGTACGTGGATAATTATTACACGAGCGTGCCACTGTTTAGTCATTTGTTTGATCATCAGATTGGAGCATGTGGCACCGTGCGACCTAATCGCCGGGGCTTTCCCCAGCGGCTTGTAGAGTCCCGTCTTAGGCTGGGGGAGAGAGCCTGCTTGAAGTGTAATAACTTGCTCGCTATGAAGTGGAGGGATAATAAGAATGTTTTCGTTCTTACCTCCCTTCATGCAGACACGACGGTCCAAATTACTACGGCGGCTGGTGTTGTGACGAAACCCCTCTGTGTCCACGAGTACAACCAAAACATGGGAGGGGTGGACCTCAACGACCAGTTGTTGGCGCCGTACCTAGTTGCCCGTAAGGCTAGACGCTGGTACAAAAAAGTGTCTATTTACCTTTTCCAATTGGCTTTGCTGAATGCTCATGTGCTATACGGAGCTTCAGGACGTACTGGATCCTTCCTTAAATTCCAGCAAGAGATCATCGGAGCCCTTCTGTTTCCAGACGGTGCTCCGCCTCACATTCCCCAACCAAATGCAGTTAGCCGGCTGCATGAGCGGCATTTTATTTATGTCCTCCCGAGTACCCCTACCCAACAAGCCCCCCAAAGAAAATGTCGTGTCTGCAGAAAGCGCGGATTTAGGCGTGACACCCGCTATTATTGTCCCCGCTGTCCTGACAATCCTGGTCTTTGCATCGGTGAATGTTTCGAACGCTACCATACACTAGTTGAGTATTAGCGTAGGGTACAGCATTGCACAGACTAGGCACACGTTCTCAAGAATGCCATCGCATTTTGAGACCAAAACCGATGGAACCGTTACAACAGTTCCGTTAGAACTGTTACAGTTACAAACAAAAGTTTAAAAAAAAAAAGTAAAAAATAAAACAAAAAAAATATAAAATAAAAAAAACAAAAATAGTTGTTTTATTGTTCTCTTTCTCTCTATTCTCTCTCTATTGTTCTCCTTTTTACTGTATTCTATTCTGCAATGTTTTATTGTTAACCATTTTTTTTTTTTTCAGGTACGCCATTCAGTTGCAGCGCGGATTTATCTATCTTGACAGCAACAGCGTTTGCTCCCACGATACATAAAGCCGTGACTCCAACGCTGTAGGAGGTGATTTCACCACCACAGTTAAAAAAAAAGAGCATATATGCCGAAGCATGGGGGCAGCAGAGGGCGGAGGAGCGATTTGCTCCTAATGCCGCCTACATACGGTTGAAATTCCGACGGAGGCTTGCCCGTGGAAAATTCCGACCGCGTGTACGCGGCATAACTTTTTTGCGGGAGGATGCCCCCATGCTTCGGCATATATATATTTTAGGCACAGGTTGCATTAAAAAATGTTTTATTTTTTACTATGTTTTTTTTGGTATTTGCTTTGCAGGTATGGTAAATCTTACTGTTATACTATAATGTTACTTTGTTTTATTGTTAACCATAATTTGCTTAGCAGGTACGCCATTCAGCTGCAGCGCGGATTTATTTATCTTGACAGCAACAGCGCTTGCTCCCACGATACATAAATCCGTGACTCCAGCGCTGTTGGAGGTGATTTCACCACCACAGTTAAAAACAAAATGGTGCATGTATGCCCATCATTAGAAGTGGGTGGATGAAGGGAGGTTCTAATGGTGGGCATACCCACCGATCAATCTTTTTTTTTCGTTCAGCCCACAGGCTGCATGAAAAAAAAGATTACAATATATGCCAAACAAGGGCCAGCAACGTACTGGTATGTTGCTGGACTTTGAGTGGTTATACCAGAATGATGCCGGCAGGATTAGGCATTATCTTGGTATCATTCTTTTCAGCCAGCGGTCGGCTTTCATGTAAAAGCAATCCTAGTGGCTAATTAGTCTCTAGACTGCTTTTACAAGCAGTGGGAGGGAATGCCCCCCCCCCTCCCACCGTCTTCCATGGTTTTCTCTGGCTCTCCTGTCCCAACAGGGAACCTGAGAATGCAGCCGGTGGTTCCGCCAGCTGACCATAGAGCTGATCAGAGACCAGAATGGCTCCAATCATCTCTATGGCCTAAGAAACCGGAAGCTACGAGCATTTCATGACTTATATTTCGCCGGATATAATCAGCGCCATTGGGAAATTGGGAAAGTATTTTATCACACCGATCTTGGTGTGGTCAGATGCTTTGAGGGCAGACGACAGATCTAGGGTCTAATGGACCCCAATTTTTTCAAAAAAGAGTACCTGTCACTACCTATTGCTATCATAGGGGATATTTACATTCCCTGAGATAGCAATAAAAATGATAAAAAATATATATAAATGAAAGGAACAGTTGAAAAATAAAATAAAAAAGCAAAATCAATAATAAAAAAAAAAAAAAAAAAAAAAAAAGCACCCCTGTCCCCCCCTGCTCTCGCGCAAAGGCGAACGCAAGCGTCGGTCTGGCGTCATATGTAAACAGCAATTGCACCATGCATGTGAGGTATCACTGCGAAGGTCAGATCGAGGGCAGTAATTTTAGCAGTAGACCTCCTCCGTAAATCTAAAGTGGTAACCTGTAAAGGCGTTTAAATGCTTTTAAAAATGTATGTAGTTTGTCACCGCTGCACGTTTCTGCGCAATTTTAAAGCATGTCGTGTTTGGTATCTATGTACTCGGCCTAAGATCTAATTTTTTATTTCATCAAATATTTGGGCAAGATAGTGTGTTTTAGTGCATTAAAATTTAAAAAAGTGTGTTTTTTCCCAAAAAAATGCGTTTGAAAAATCGCTGCGCAAATACTGAGTGAAAAAAAAAATGAAACACCCACCATTTTAATCTGTAGGGCCTTTGCTTTAAAAAAATATATATTGTTTGGGGGTTCAACGTAATTTTCTTGCAAAAAAAAAATTATTTTCTCATGTAAACAAAAAGTGTCAGAAAGGGCTATTGGTTAGAAGAGTGGGTAATGTGTGACATAAGCGTCTAAATGTTGTGCATAAAATTCCAGGACAGTTCAAAACCCCCCCAAATGACCCCATTTCGGAAAGTAGACACCCCAAGCTTTTTGCTGAGAGGCATGTCGAGTCCATGGAATATTTTATATTTTGACACAAGTTGCGGGAAAAATAATAATTATTATTATTTTTTTTTTTTTTTTTGCACAAAGTTGTCACTAAATGATATATTGCTCAAACATGTCATGGGCATATGTGGAATTACACCCCAAAATACATTCTGCTGCTTCTCCTGAGTACGGGGATACCACATGTGTGGGACTTTTTGGGAGCCTAGCCACGTACGGGGCCCCAAAAACCAAGCACCACCTTCAGGATTTCTAAGGGTGTGAATTTGTGAATTCACTCCTCACTGCCTATCACAGTTTCAGAGGCCATGGAATGCCCAGATGGCACAAAATACCCCCAAATGACCCCATTTTGGAAAGTAGACACCCCAAGCTATTTGCTGAGAGGTATGGTGAGTATTTTGCAGATCTCGCTTTTTGTCACAAAGTTTTGAAAATTGAAAAAAGAAAAAAAAAAAATTTTTTTTCCTTTTCTTTCTTCATTTTCAAAAAAAAATGAGAGCTGCAAAATACTCACCATGCCTCTCATAAAATAGCTTGGGGTGTCTACTTTCCAAAATGGGGTCATTTGGGGGGGTTTTGTGCCATCTGGGCATTTTATGGCCTTCAAAACTGTGATAGGTAGTGAGGAGTGAAATCAAAAATTTACGCCCTTAGAAATCCTGAAGGCGGTGCTTGGTTTTCGGGGTCCCGTACACGGATAGGCTCCCAAAAATTCCCACACATGTAGTATCCCCATACTCAGGAGAAGCAGCAGAATATATTTTGGGGTGTAATTCCACATATGCCCATGGCATGTGTGAGCAATATATAATTTAGTGACAACTTTGGGCAAAAAAAAAAAAGAAAAAAAAAGTTTGTAATTTTTCCCGCTACTTGTGGCAAAATATAAAATATTCCATGGACTCAACATGCCTCTCAGCAAATAGCTTGGGGTGTCTACTTTCCAAAATGGGGTCATTTGGGGGGGTTTTGTGCCATCTTGGCATTTTATGGCCTTCAAAACTGTGATAGGTAGTGATAGGTAGTGAGGAGTGAAATCAAAAATTTACGCCCTTGGAAATCCTGAAGGCGGTGCTTGGTTTTCGGGGTCCCGTACACAGATAGGCTCCCAAAAAGTCCCACACATGTGGTATCCCCGTACTCAGAAGTAGCAGCAGAATTTATTTTGGGGTGTAATTCCACATATGCCCATGGCATGTGTGAGAAATATATCATTTAGTGACAACTTTGGGCAAAAAAAAAAAAAAAAAAAAAAAAAGTTTGTCATTTTTCCCGCTACTTGTGGCAAAATATAAAATATTCCATGGACTCAACATGCCTCTCAGCAAATAGCTTGGGGTGTCTACTTTCCAAAATGGGGTCATTTGGGGGGGTTTTGTGCCATCTTGGCATTTTATGGCCTTCAAAACTGTGATAGGTAGTGATAGGTAGTGAGGAGTGAAATCAAAAATTTACACCCTTAGAAATCCTGAAGGCGGTGCTTGGTTTTCGGGGTCCCGTACACGGATAGGCTCCCAAAAAGTCCCACACATGTGGTATCCCCGTACTCAGAAGAAGCAGCAGAATTTATTTTGGGGTGTAATTCCACATATGCCCATGGCATGTGTGAGAAATATATCATTTAGTGACAACTTTGGGCAAAAAAAAAAAAAAAATAAAAAGTTTGTCATTTTTCCCGCTACTTGTGGCAAAATATAAAATATTCCATGGACTCAACATGCCACTCAGCAAATAGCTTGGGGTGTCTACTTTCCAAAATGGGGTCATTTGGGGGGGTTTTGTGCCATCTTGGCATTTTATGGCCTTCAAAACTGTGATAGGTAGTGATAGGTAGTGAGGAGTGAAATCAAAAATTTACACCCTTGGAAATCCTGAAGGCGGTGCTTGGCTTTCGGGGTCCCGTACACGGATAGGCTCCCAAAAAGTCCCACACATGTGGTATCCCCGTACTCAGAAGAAGCAGCAGAATATATTTTGGGGTGTAATTCCACATATGCCCATGGCATGTGTGAGAAATATATCATTTAGTGACAACTTTTTGTAAACATTTTTTTTTTTTTTTTTTTTTTTTGTCATTATTCAATCACTTGGGACAAAAAAATAAAATATTCAATGGGCTCAAAATGCCTCTTAGCAATTTCCTTAGGGTGTCTACTTTCCAAAATGGGGTCATTTGGGGGGGTTTTGTACTTCCCTGCCATTTTAGCACCTCAGGAAATGAGATAGGCAGTCGTAAACTAAAAGCTGCGTAAATTCCAGAAAATGTACCCTAGTTTGTAGACGCTATAACTTTTGCGCAAACCAATAAATATACGCTTATTGACATTTTTTTTACAAAATACATGTGGCTGAATACATTTTGGCTTAAAAGTATGACTAAAATTGAGTTTATTGGATTTTTCTTATAACAAAAAGTAGAAAATATCATTTTTTTTCAAAATTTTCGGTCTTTTTCCGTTTATAGCGCAAAAAATTAAAATCGCAGAGGCAATCAAATACCATCAAAAGAAAGCTCTATTTGTGGGAAGAAAAGGACGCAAATTTCGTTTGGGTACAACATTGCATGACCGCGTAATTACCAGTTAAACCAGTGCAGTGCGAAATTGTAAAAAGTCCTCTGGTCTTTAGGCTGCATAATGGTCCGGTCTGAAAGTGGTTAAAGTAACATAGTGCCGTAACGCAAAGAATGGCCTGGTCATGAATGGGTGTAAATCTTCCAGAGATCAAGTTATTAAATACTGTGCAAAATAAATACGTGTGTCCTTTAAATCAGTTTCCAGTCTATAGAAGTATTGCTACCAGTATGATAATATTGATAACTCCACAACGTGAATAACGCACTCCAATGTGAAATACTGTCATGATCAGTATAATAAAATAAGTCATGATCTTCCTATATTTAAACACCACATGCTCCTTCCAGTCTCCCTAAACTCACATTGATTTTGGAGAAAAGCTCCTGTATTGGTATAATCCTCCTATAATCCTCCCGCGTCACAGCTCACAGGATTCCACCTCCGTCCACAGGGGTTTCCCTTGATGGAGTAGTAAAGGCCTTCTCAGTGTTGCACCCAAAAACAACAAATCACAGCATTCTTAAAAAGTCAATTTTTATTTAAATACATAAATTAAAATCATATTAAAATTACATGAAGTATATCAAAAAATTATGAATAGTTGTATGATAACATATATGCATATAGAAATAGTCAGTTGATATCCTAACACTTGACGCGTTCATGAAGCAACATTTATTTGTAGGATATCCTATATTAATATAGTAGCTAGAAGCTGCCATTAAATCCTAGAAACAGGCCACAAACATCAACAGTGTTAACAGCCATCACCACAGCCCCCATAAATAGTAAAATTATACAAGCATTATACAAACTGGACTTTTTTATTTGTGGTGTAATGCTGTTTGGGAGCATGTACAGATATTTAAAGATGCAATGATTGTGTACACTGCATGTATTACTGGATACTGTTCAGTACAACCAGGTCTACCAAATCACACTGTTTTTTAAATGAAATGGACTTTGTAATTAAAGCGGTAGTAAACTGACAGAATTTTTTTTTTAAATGGGCCCCCTGCATGTTTCAGTCAGCTGCATACTAGCACATTATGGTAGACTTACCTAGATACAGAGCCTTCCAGCGCAGCTCTGTCACAGCTCCCCATCGCTTACATCTGAACCCGGTCTTCCAGGTTATGGACTCTAGCTGTATAAATGGCCAGGGCTGCAATGACACCACTCCTGTGCAGGACACACAGAGCTGGCACTGGCACAGAGCTCTGAAGGGACGGCATGGGTATGCCGTCCCTTCAGAGCCCATGCATCAGTGATGTCACCAGTTGCCTACTGTGTGACTATATCCTAAACAGTGCAAGTTTAGGAGATATTGACTGTACCTACAGGTAAGCCTTATTATAGGCTTACCTGTAGGTACGAGTTAAAAGGTAGGCTTTACTTCCACTTTAAAATAATCCTAGTTTATTTAAGTATGTCTGATTTTTTTTTTTGTGGAGCACGTAGGGGCCTAAACAAGAATTTATGCAGACCTCGGTCTATTCTTATTATTATTACCATCACATAATCAACACTGTACAAACTGTACTTTTATATTGGTGTAATTGGTGTAATCTTATACAGATCTTTAGATACAGTAAGTATATACAGTGCATTTATTATGGACATATAATAGGGTCAACCAGTGCTACTAGATGGCACTGTTTTAAATTAAATGAACTTTGTATATAAAAAAGAATCGACGTTTATTTAAAGCATTATTAAACCGAAAAACAAACATTTATTATATCTCAGTTTACCAATTTTTAGCGGTTGTGACTGCATTCGTTTTTTTTTTAGGCTTTCTTTCCTTTATTTTCACCTGGTGATCTAGCTAGCAAGTCTGTTGTTTTTCAACAGGACAAGCTGTCCTGCAGATATAGCAGTAAGAGGGTTGAGACAAACCATTTAACATCAACAGGGGTGCTTACAATGGTCAGATTTTATTTATTTATTTAATTAGGCAAAACCCTTACAGCCCCCCGCACAGCTATTCATTGGGGAGATTAGTATGCTGCTGTTTCTACTATTCCAGCTCTTTTGTCGCAAGGATAGAGAGGGTAAAAAATGGGTATGCCTATATATCAAGAATAATGTACAAGTGAATGTGAGAGATGACATCGCTAAGGGAGCTAGGGAGGAGGTAGAATCCTTATGGGTAGAGCTTTAACGAGATGAAGCTAAGGGGAAAATAATACTGGGAGTATGCTATAGGCCCCTTAACCTGAGGGAGGAAGGGGAGACAGATCTCCTATCACAATTTGGATTAGCAGCAAGGATGTGAAGTATTATAATGGGGGATTTTATTGATTATCCAGACATAGACTGGGTGAAGGGAACCGCGCATTCATCTAAAGCCCCATACACACGCTCGGACAATCCGCGGACCAGGTCAGTCGGACTTTGTCCGACGTACTTTGTCCGATGTTGGCGTTGCGTACACACGGTCGGACTAAGTTGTCGGAATATCCGGTCCGGAAGAACGTCGTGACGTAAGTCGTCGTCCACGAGATTACAAAAGGGAAGTTCAGCACCACGTCAGGCACCCGTTGGGCTCCTTCTGCTGATCCCGTGTTTATCGAGAGTTAGTGGAAGTTTGGTGACTTAAGATTCGCGCTTCTCAGTTTTCAGACTCAGATCGTTACTGCTCTTCAGTTTGTGCTTGTCGTGCGTATCTGTTTATTAGTGCGTGTAGTCAGTTCGCATTTGTTGGTCATTGCGGCCTATATCTTGATATAGGACGCTTTGATTTGCACTGCTTATTGTCTGCTCGTTGCTGGTATTCACTTCGTTCTTTCAGGCCTTGCTGTTTATCGGTGCTTTCTGTTTGTCCGTTCTGACCAGCCGACCTTTTGTGACCTTCTGAGCGATGTTTCCCGTGCGTACTCGTCGCCGAGTTCGTGCTGTACGCGGAATTGGTGTCGGGCTTTTAGCTTTGACCCAAGACCCGTCCATGAACAGAGTGACGAGGAGTATGTGGACCAAGAATTGGTTGCTTCAGCGTGACCAGTTCTCGCACATGCCTTTGCTTCGTGAGATCCGGGAGAATAATCCTGATGATTTCAGGAACTTTCTCAGGATGACGGACCCCGATTTTCACCGTCTTTTGGCTTTGCTGACCCCCTTTATCAGCCGGCAGGATACCTGCATGAGACAAGCCATTACTCCGGAGCAGAGGCTTGTTGCCACGTTGAGGTACTTGGCGACAGGGAGAAGTCTTCAGGATTTGAAGTTCTCTTCAGGTATCTCTCCCCAGGCCCTGGGAATCATTATTCCAGAGACCTGTTCTGCCATCATTCAGGTCCTGCAGGAGGACTATATTAAGGTAACATTTCTACTTTACTATTCCCTTCTATGTATGCTCTGTTTGCTAATGACTTGTATTTTTGACCTCCTTCCCTAATTACCATGATTGCAATATGTTCTAATATGCTGTGCCCCTTTTCTCCTTCATGCATTTTTCCCTTCACTTACCTCCCCAGCATGCTCTTCTGCCCCAATAGACACCTATGGCCTACTCACTTAAGCAATGTCTTTTGTCTGCTGCATAGTATTGTTTGCCCCCAAACACCCCCTAAAATATGCACAAATGTTTGCTGTGTGGTTTACTTCATGTAGAGCCCCCTTTTTTAGTTCTTTTGGTGGTGGGGGGGGGGCAAACTCATTAGGAACCCCTCCCCCAACTGCTCTGTCAGATGGTACCAATCCTTTATCTGCTGGCTTTCCCAAGGTCCATACACACTATATACCTACCTCTTTATAGTGCGCATCTTTAGGGATGAATTCAGCAAAGCATGTAGTGCAAGGGACTGCCTCCATACATTCCATTTCCTATTTTTTTGTCTTCTTTCCCTCCTATTAGCTTGCTTGGTAATTTAATAATGTCACACTGTGCCTGCCTTTTTTGGGGGGGGGGGGGGGTTGAAATGTTATTCGATCTTTCCTGTGGCCTGCCAATAGTGTTAAGTACAGAGGGTCTGGCCAAACTAGCCCACATTATTGAGCCATTTGCCAATCAATGAAGTGCAGAGGGTTAGCTGTCCACCCCCCCCCCCCCAAAACCCTTAGTTATTGCCAATGGCCCATCAGAAGTGGGGGGATTGATGGGGGGGGTGAGTAATCTGTGAAGGGGAGCCTCTACTTTTCTGTGCAAATACTTTCCAGCCTCCAATTTTATACAATGCTCTTGTTCCAAGATGTTGATTGTCTAATCTGCTTGCAATGTTTAGGTGCAAAGTGACTAATTTTTTTTTCTTGTTTCACTCCACAGTTCCCTTCCACGCCACAGGAATGGCAGACTGTGGCCTCCCACTTTGCCAGCCGTTGGGACTTTCCTAACTGCGGAGGGGCAATTGATGGGAAACACGTCCGCATCGTCCCACCGCCCAACTCGGGGTCCTACTATTATAATTATAAAGGGTTTAATAGTGTAGTGATGTTGGCGGTGGTGTCGGCAACATACGAGTTTATGTATGTGGACGTGGGGATGAACGGCCGGATATCGGATGGTGGGGCCATTACGCACACGGAGTTCTACTGGCGTCTCCAAAGTGGCAGTCTGTGCTTGCCACCTCCAGAGGAGAATGCCGAAGGACTCCCCTTCGTCTTTGTCGCAGATGAAGCGTTTGCGTTGACTCCCCATGTGATGAGGCCGTTCCCGATGAGGACCCTCACCCCGGACCAGAGGGTCTTCAACTACAGGCTGTCCAGAGCCAGAAGAGTTGTGGAGAACGCTTTTGGCATCCTGGCCAGCCGCTTCCGCCTGTTCCTGACGGCATTTAACTTGGCGGAATACAAACTGAACCACATAGTTCTTGCCTGTTGCATATTGCACAACTTCCTCAAAAGACATAACAGGAACTATGTGGTGCCCGTTGGCCCAGATGTGGAGGGCCCTCCAAATGCCGAACTCACAGCCCTTCGAGTGGCACGTCCAGGCTTGCCCCCTCTAAATGCCCGTGTGGTCCGGGACCAATATATGCAGTACTTTGTGGGTAGGGGGGCCATTGCTCTGCCTGACGATGTGTGAGAGGCATTTTTTAATAAATCTGATATTTTAACCAACCTATGATTTCATGTCATTTCAGTCTTCTTTTTAGCTTATTTTACTTTGACATTTTTTCCCTTTGCCTTCGACAGTGGGAATGCACTTTCTGGGCAAAAGGAGGTAACAGTCTCTTCTTCCCAAAAAGATTATTCTCATGTTGTGTGTTTTCTACCTAATCTTTGGTCTAGAGAAGGTTTGTACTGCATAACTGACACCCAAAATACTCCTTTTCATCACCAGGTCTGACATGTGTGTATTCTCCAAAATGCTGTGCTCCGTGTTTTCGTACAAAGCACTGTGGGTGTCATTTACATAAGTCAAATCCGCTATGCTCTACAAGTGCATTGAAAAAGTTCCCCGGGAAAGAAAATTGGAGTGCAAAGTGGATTTGCCTTTAGTAAATAACACCCATTGCCCCCCATATCCTTTTCATTTTACATACATAATGCATTGTGTTTTTTAAATAAGGAAGCCACACATTTAGAAAAATAAAAGTTTACTAGGAAAACATTCCCAAGTGCGTTTACAATCTTATCGCCAAAACTGACAACATCTTGGTTATTTACAACATTGTTTACAAACATTCCGCAATTGGTAAAACCAGGCATGGAGCAAAACAGAACCTAGGAACTTGGAAAGTTCAACTTTGTAAAGTGAAGACAAGATCAGACATGACTATATGTTCAAAGTGTGTTTGATCTTGCCTTCATCACATGGGGGGGTCACCCCCGAAAAGTGGAAATTTGGAACATGCACACAATTTCGGACTGAAAATGGTCATTAGATGGTAAAACACATGCCTAGAAGCTTCAAAAGTGCCATTTTCCATCATGGGGATGAATGGACGTTTTTTGGGGGTGCAACCCCTTCACCACAACCACTTTCGTAGTTCGTAAAGTGTTTGCACCCCCAAAAAAACGTTGCCATTCATCCACCATGGTGGGAGCTAGCACATGTGGACACAATGTGTGCATGTTCCAAATTTCAGACAGTTTTTAAGTTGCAAATGTGTTCTGAAGCTGGCACAAATGTGTGTTAATTACTTGGTGCGTTTTCATATTTTTCCTAAAACATCAATGATGTTCTTCAATTTTTGTTGAACATCATTGATGTTTTGCTTTATGTAATCTAGATCTCTATTGCAGACCATTATCTCTCCGATGAGTACGTGGGCACTCTCTGTGGTAAAGTGCGATTTTTCTTCCACAACATCCACGTCACCTAAAAACCACAAACAAACAAAAATGGGGTGTTGGAAATGAGGCAGCCATACATGGATTAGCTTACCAGTAGCTGTGTTCTCCCACACTCACCTGTTGTGGTGACAATTTCTCCAAGTTCGATGATCTCTCCTTCCTCCTCCTCCTCCTCCTCTGCTTCTGCTCTTTCCCCTTTTTTGGTAGGTGTTGGTTTGGGGGTTTCCTCAGACGGCCCAAGTTTTCGCTCCCCTATGAGAATGTCCAAAAGGAAGATTTAGCAACACAAGCTATTGAGGGCAGAAATAGGAAATGACAAACATTGCTTGAAAGTGACGGACACTATTTTAGTTTGGCCAGTTACAAATGTCAACTACATGAATGAAGTCACTTTGTAAAGGTGCTAAACTGACTAGCTTTTTGGTAGAAGTTTGTGTGATGGAGACCCCCCTCTAGTATCCACTGGAGCACATGTGTGGAAAAGCATAATAAAAAGGGGGTTTGGGTGTCCCAGCACTAGTGCTCTAGAGTCCAGATGGGTAAACAGCTACTGAGTGACCTCTCCTTTACATTGAATAAATTGGCTTTACATTCTTGATGACATTTCTAGTGAGAACAAACTTCCTTTCCCCAAAAAAACACCAAACATCGTATTATAAGTGGCCGAACGATCGAGGTTGCGTACGATCGAATGCACACACACACGACCATGACAGTGGCAGAAAGATCGAGGCTGAGTACGATCGAATGCACAGACGAACCTGAAAGTGGCCATTTTGGAATGTACAACTTGGTAAAAATCAAAACACAATGGAGCAGTATGCAAGCAAGAAATCAAACACAAAACACAACTACTTACTTTTTAGAAGAATTCTCTTGATCTTTCTGTACTGATCGGCCTCCCTCAGTTTCAGGTCTGACCAGCGTTTCCTGAGTTGCTCCTTGGATCGTTGTACCCCAAAATTATTGTACAGCCTTCTCACAACTTTAGACATGATCTTGGCCTTGCGGACATTGGGGTTGAGGTAAGGCCCATACTTCCCATCATAGTCGCTCCTCTTTAATATGTCCACCATCTCCAACATTTCTCCAAATGACATATTGGAGGCCTTGAATTTCAGGTTCCGGGATCGGGACGTTTCTGCCTCCGGACTTTCCTCGTCCTCCTCCTCGTTGGTGGGATATTTGTGGCGCACCTGCTGTGTCCCCGCCATGTGCTCTCCCCACTACGCCGTAAAGAGAAGGGGTGGGGAATAGACGAGAAAGATCGTCAGGGGCGGGCGGAGTTTGAAGCATGCGCAGTGTATATAAAACGTCACACGCCTGTGTCGTAGCCACGATCTGGGAGACGAGGGGAGAGAAAACTCACACGAGACGATCGCTACAAACGAAGGTACAATTTAACGTTGGTACATAACTAGCCTAGACTGATTTGAACTTGAGGCTTCTTTATGGAGAAGATTAGGAGAGTTTAGCCTGACATAATTTATAGGGTTTGGTGTGTTGTTGTGTCTTGCAGAGATTGATATGAAGGGATTCAACGACATGAGTTTTCTCCCCCTCTTCATTGCCAAATACAGGGATTTTCCCATATTGTGGCAGGGTATACACCCACATTACACCAACAAACCAAAGAGGCACGCAGCCCTGGAGGAACTTGTGGAATTTGTCAAGCCAAGGTTCCCCACGGCAACTGTTGATGATATTAGAAAGAAAATTGGCAGCCTGAGGAGTGCGTATATCAGGGAGAGGAAGAAGGTCGTGAAGTCTGAGGAAACTGCAACTTCAGCAGATGAGGTCTATGTCCCCAAGCTCTGGTACTATCAGAGTCTCCATTTTCTGAAGGACCAGGCTGATGTCACGGAGCCAACCTCAACTCCTCCTTCCACGCTTCCTTGCGCGCAGCCCACCCCTGATGAGGCTTCCGAGGAGCAACCTGGGCCTTCCAGTCTGGAAGAGGTGGAGGAGCCCAGCTTGTTCCAGGTATAGTAGTTTTGTTACCATTTATGGGAATAATGAATGATGTTCACTGAATTCAGGATCGCCAATTGCTTAGTTCCTAACGTGTTTGACATATCAACAGACAGTGGTGTGGGAGACATTTGGGGCCAGAATCTAAACTGCTGGGCTGAGAATTGTATGGTTTTCTATTTGTAAACATTTTGCACCAGTCACTAGATGAGAATTGTGTGTGTTTGATGAACAAATAACTGAAACTATGTCCCTTTTTCCTACACAGGAAGACCTCAGCCAGGAGGTGGCTGTGGAAGGTGGCAGTCAGGAGGAGGCAGGGGTTAGTGGCAGCCACCAGCTGGGTAGTGGCAGCCAAGAGGGGGCTAGGCCTCGGAGCCTGACTGACACCCAAACCCCTCCCCTCCGCCCTCCGTACAAAAGGGCGAGAAGGGGGGGTTATGCGGCACAGTCAGCGCTCCGGATGATCAGAGAGGCTTCAGACTCCCTACATGCCACACCCGCCGACGAGGAGACCTTTGGCTCGGTGGTTGTCACAAAAATGATGGGTATGGAGGTGGGGCAACGCAACATGTGTGAGGGGCTCATCCTCCATGTCCTAAATAAGGGTAGGGCTGGGGAGATGACCCCAGTCACACATGTTTGCCATAGCTACCATGCTCCGCCTCCTCCTCCTCCTCCTCCTCCTTCTGCCACCCCACCAGCACGACAGCCACAGCGTGGAAGCAAGCGTGGAAGGAAGACCTGAGAGTGACGACCTGCAATCAGTCTGGTGTGAGAGAAGATGGAGCCTCTTGTAGTACCAGAGCCTGGGGACCTAGATGGCATCTGCTGCAGTTCCGGATACTTTGGACTTCACGACCAGATTGCACTCCCCTTAATATACGTACTCCTCAGGCCCCCAATTTTCTACGCTTGGACAATGATGGTTGCCGTGGGGGGCCAAGACTTTGCAAATTCCCCAAGTTTCACCATGGCTGCGTTCCTCTTTGGTTTGTTGGTGTGACCTAAATAAAGGTTTTTTTGATTTGAAATAATCATTGACTATTGTGTTTTACTTTGCTACAATGACAGTTTTTCTTTGAGTAGGCTGGTACATTTCACTAATCCTAAAGTAGAATTAACAAGGGGCAACAACAACAAACAACCTCCTAGTAAATTTAAGCAAGAAATACAAATGTAAATAATGTGTTTTTGGTAATTTGAGACACACAACCCCCCTCCAAAAAAAAAAAAAAAAAACATTCAAATATGTATTCCCCAAAACAAAAAAAAAAAAGACAAATCATGGTAAAAAAATAACAAAGATTCTTTTCCGTTCAGAGTAAAAATAAACATGTAGTGTATAAATGCTGCAAAGTAATAAAGAAGTAAGTTTGTGAGAAGTGCGGGTGAATAGGAGCAGCTAAAAGATGTCATTCTTGTTGCATTGTAAAGAAAAAGAGAATGCGCTGCATTAAAGACATTTTAACATTGCAGCGTGACGAATGTGCTGTGTCGATTAGGAAAGGTAGTTTTACCTGACCGAGCGCTTCCGTCACAGAATTTCTTCTGAGCATGCGTAGCACTTTGTCCGTCGGACAAGCGTACACACGCTCGGATTTGGTGTGATCGGACCGGGTTGACGGGAAATCTTTCCAGCAGGAGATAAGACTTTGTCCGACGGACAAACCGACGAACACTGTCCGATGGTGCATACACACGGTCTGATTTTTCAACAACCTTGTCCGATCGGACCAAATTGATGAAAAAGTCCGACCGTGTGTATGGGGCTTAAGGCTCGCCAGTTCCCAAATGTCTTGCAGGACAATTTTATGGGTCAGATGGTAGACACACCAACTAGAAATAAAGCGTTACTGGATCTACTGATTACCAACAATACAGACCTGATCACAAATGTGGAAATATGGGGCAATTTAGGGAACAGCGATCACAGGTCAATTGGCTTCCGTATAAATCACACAAATAGGAAACATAAGGGGAATACAAAGACACCGAATTTCAAAAGAGCCAACTTCCCTAAACTACGAACCTTACTAGAAAGCATAAATTGGGATAAAATCTTAGGAACAAAGAACGTGGAGGAGAGATGGGTTTGCTTTAAGAGAATATTAAATAAGGGCATTAGCCAATGCATCCCATTGGGTAATACATTTAAAAGAGCAAACAAAAGTCCTGGATGGCTTAACTTATATGTAAAAATGCATATAAAAAGCAAAGGAGAAGGCCTTCAAAAAATACAAGGTTGAGGGATCATCATCAGCATTCAGACTTTATAAAGAATGCAACAAGAAATGTAAGGGTGCAATAAGGAGGGCTAAGATAGAACATGAAAGACACATAGCGGAGGAGAGCAAAAAAATAAATCCCAAGAAATTCTTTAAGTATGTAAACAGTAAAAAAGGGAGGACAGACCATATTGGCCCCATAAAGAATGAGGAATGAAATCTGGTTACAAAGGTTGGGGAGATGGCGAAGGTATTGAATTTATTCTTTTCCTCAGTCTTCACGAGGGAATCGGGGGCTTTAGTAACCAAAACTGCAGTGTTTATCCTCATGACACATCACAGGAAGCACCTCCATGGTTATCAGAGGACAGAATTAAAATTAGACTTGGGAAACTTAACATTAATAAATCACCAAGACCAGATGGCTTTCACCCGAGGGTACTTAGGGAACCCAGTCTAGTAATTGGCAGACCATTGTTCCTAATTTTTACTGACAGTCTACTGACTGGAATGGTACCAGCTGATTGGAGAAAAGCCAATGTAGCACCAATATTTAAAAGGGGTCCAAAATTCATACCTGTGAATTACAGACCAGTTAGCCTAACATCAATAGTATGTAAACTCTTGAAGGGTATGATAAGGGACTATATACAAGATTTTAGTAATGAGAACGGTATCATTAGCAGTAATCAGCATGGATTCATGAAGAATCGTTCTTGCCAAACCAATCTACTAACCTTCTATAAGGAGGTGAGTTGCCAGCTAGATAAAGAAAGGCCTGTAGACGTGGATTTTGCAAAATCATTTGACATAGTTCCCCATAAATGTACAAAATAAGGTCCTTTGGCATGGACCAAAGGGTGAGTACATGGATTGAAAACTGGCTACAAGGGCGAGTTCAGAGGGTGGTGATAAATGCCCTCCTTGCCCGGTTCCGTGAGTTTTGGTGTGTGGCCATGTTCTTTCCATTTGATTGTGCTCCTAGGGATCATCAAAGAATTGGATATTTTTTTATAACCTAACCCTGACTTGTACTTGTCAACAACATTGTCCCTTACTTGTTTGGAGAGTTCCTTGGTCTTCATGGCAGTGTTTGGTTAGTGGTGCCTCTTGCTTAGGTGTTGCAGCCTCTGGGTCCTTTCAAAAAGGTGTGTATATGTAATGAATGACAGATCATGTGACACATAAATTGCATACAGGTGGATATCATTTCGCAAATTATGTGACTTCTGAAGGTAATTGGTTGCACCAGAGCTTTTTTTTTTTTTCAAATATTTATTTTATTGAGTTTTACAAACAGAAACAAAGTGTGGGCAACACCCCACAATATAGAACTTAAATGTACACAGTAGAGGTCGCAGCCTCTCGAAGTCGTAACATAAACTTTACAGATATGCATCGTGATAGCTGTAATGTGTCCAGCTGTCTATCTTCATATATATGTGCAATAAATTCCCACGCTTAAGCTTCATATGACTGTAAGTATAAAGTCCCATTAAGTTGTGTAGGCGTAGGTCGAGAGGCCTCTATTTGGTCAAGGTGTTGAAAGGTATAGGTAGAAGGAAGCTAAGAAGGTAGTAGAGAGAGGGGGAGGAAGTAGGGGAGGGAGGGGAAAGAAGGGGGAGGGGGAGGGGGAACTGGGTCACTTCGGTAGATGTCGTCTTTATGGAAGTAAGCTATGTCTAATGGCGCTATGTTGCGTATATGTCCCGTATCTTAAGCTCCCAACAGGCTTTTCCCTTCATCTGAAAATACAAACATGTTCCAGAGGAACCATGTCTTCCTATATACTTCTTGTTTATCCTGGGCCGTCAAAATTAGGTCCTCCAACCTATTTATTTCTTCCACCTTCCGGAGCCACATTGCTGTGGTTGGTGGGGTTTGTTGTTTCCATAGAAGGGGAATACATGATCTAGCTGCGTTGGTCAGGTGGCGCAGTATGGATTTTCTATACCGTTTGGTAGGTAAAGAAGATACCTGGAGTAAGAAGGATGCCGGATCGTCAGGGATCTGGTATTCCGTGAACCTTTGGGATATGGTGCGGACTGCAGTCCAGAAGGAGGTCAATTGAGGGCAGGACCAGAACACATGTATCATCGTTCCTCTTTCCCTTTGGCAACGCCAGCAACATTCTGGTGCGTCGGGGAAGATCGTGTGCAGCCGACTTGGTGTTAAGTACCACCTGTTCAAGATCTTAAAGTTAGTTTCCTGTGTTTTTGTGCACAGGGAGGATTTGAGGGCAAGGCTGGTCATGGATTGTTTCTGGGGTGCAGTGAAGGTGCATTGTAGTTCTCTTTCCCATTTTACTATGCATGGGAGGTCTGGTGGCAGGGGGGGTGTATTCAGCAGGGTATACATGCTTGAGAGGATCCTTGTCAATGGTTCCTTACCAGCTGCAAATTCCTCAAACGAGGTTAGAGGTCTGCTGTATAGTTGGGGGTTTGGGATGCTGTGCAGGTAGTGGTGTAGCTGCAGAGCATTCCAGAATGGTACTTGGTATCGGCCAGTCGGGTCTGTCAGTTCCGTGATGTTTGGCCACCTATCTCGCAGCACGAAATGTGATGCCGTCGTCTGGTCCTTATTTATTAGTGTCTGGTAGCTCGTTCGGGAGTTCCCCGGGGGGAAACTGGGATTCCCCAGAATCGGGGTTAGGGGCGATGTTTTGGTCGTCTGAGAGAGTCGAAGTGTTACCCGAAGGCATTGGCGCATGGTATTCCCTATCAGGGGATGTAGTTTAGTTTCTTGGGTTATTGAGTCATAGCACCAGATCGCTGTTTTTAGGGGCGTGGGTGTCTGGTTCTGCTCTATTTGGGCCCATAGTTTCAGTTCCTGGTGTCGACCCCAGTCCACCACTCTCCCCAGGTGTACCGCTTGGTAGTACTTCCTGATGTCTGGGAGTGCTAAGCCTCCATGTTGCTTGGGTGTCGTCAGCTGGGTACATGGCAATCGCGGCTTCTTATTCGCCCAAACAAAACGGGTGAACATAGCTTGTACCTGTCGGAAATAAGTGGGCGGTATTCTAATAGGGAGTGCCTGAAACAGGTATAGGAACTTGGGTAGTATGCACATTTTTAGTAGGTTGCATCTCCCGAACCAGGAATGCAACCCTTTGTTCCAATTTTCTAGGAGTGTTTTTGTTTCTGTCAATAGGGGAGGGAAATTAGCTGCAAATATACGGGACATGTCAGGAGGTATGTTGGTACCGAGGTAGGTCAAAGCAGACTCAGTCCATCTGAATTTGAAGTTTGACTGTAAGGTCATAAGGTTTTGGGTTGGTATTGCTATCCCCATGGCCTCAGATTTGCTGTAATTTATTTTGAGGTTGGACAGTCTTCCGAATTTCTCTAGTTCGCTAAGGAGGTTTGGTAGTGAAATCATTGGCTCGGTCAGTGAGAAGAGCATGTCATCCGCATATGCCGATATTTTGTGTTGTTTTCGTCCGTCTGATATTCCATGAATGTTTGGATTTAATCTCACCGTCGAGAGGAAGGGTTCCAGGGATAGGGCATATAAGAGAGGGGACAGGGGGCATCCCTGCCGTGTGCCATTTGCTATCTTGAAGGAGTCTGATAAGACTCCATTCGCTTTTACTTGAGCCGTTGGGTTGCAGTATATCCCAGCTATTCTATTAAGCATCACTTCGCCCAGACCTACTCCCTTCAGCACTTCAAACATGTATGACAAGTTAACCCGGTCAAATGCCTTTTCGGCGTCTGTGTTGAGTAGAATGCATGGGATCTTCTTGGTTTTTGCCATATATAACAGATTCAGCACCTTGGTGGTGCTGTCTCTAGCTTCCCTGGTGGGTATGAAGCCCACCTGGTCCAGGTGTATGAGGTGCTGCAAGTGTAGCGCTAATCGGGATGCCAATATTTTGGTGAACAGTTTAAGGTCCACATTTAGTAACGATATAGGCCTGTAGCTGCCACATACCGCTGGCTCCTTCCCCTCCTTATGGATCACGGAAATGTGGGCACTTAAGGTGTCTCTCGCGGACGTCCCCCCTGTCCCTACTGCGTTAAAGACCTTAAGCAGATGGGGACCTAGTATTGGAAGCAAGGTCCTATAGTATTGTAGCGTGTAGCCGTCCGGCCCTGGTGCCTTTCCTGGCTTCATCTGCTTAATGGCTTGTTGCACTTCCAATAAAGTTATAGGGGCGTCTAGTTCTCTCTGGGTTTCTGAGGGTAGGGTTGGTAGCCGGGCGGAAGCGATGTATTCTTCCATGTCCTGTAGCGGCGTTGTCACTGGTGGTAGATTATATAGTTTAGCGTAAAAGAGTTCAAATTCTTGGGTAATTTGTTTGGGAAGGACTGCTCTGGAACCCCCGGGTTTGTTGATGTGCGGAATATACGTGGTGAGTTTATGGTCCCTCACCGACCGGGCCAATAACCGTCCACATTTGTCCCCTGATTCATATGCCATCTTACGGCATCTCTGTAATGCTGCTTTGGCTCTATACTGGAGAATATCGTTGATCTGTTTCCTGATTAGGTTTAAGTCTCCTTCTGCTGCCTGCGTGGGGGCATGTTTATGTCTGGATTCTGTGACATTGAGGTTGTGTAGTAATTGGGTCAGTTTTTGGTTGCGGTCTCGTTTGATGCGGGCTCCGTGTTTGATAAGGATACCCCTTATCACTGCCTTATGGGCTTCCCACAGGGTCCCTGGTTCGCAGTCTGCGGTGTCATTTTCCTGAAAATAAAAGGTCAGTTCTCTGGTAACTTCTGCCCGAATGTCTGGGGATTGAAGGAGGCTCTCATTTAAGCGCCAGAACCGGTGCTTGGGGGAGGAGGAGTCAGATAGATTGTATGTCAGGAATATGGGTGCATGGTCCGACCATGTTCGGTTTCCTATGGACGTGTGCTCCACAGAATGCAGCTGGTTATGGGGGATCATGAAGTAGTCAATTCTGGTGTATACTCTATGCATAGGTGAATAATATGTGAAGTCTCGTTCACCAGAGTGTTGCAGGCGCCAAGCGTCAATCAGCCGCAGTCTGTGGAGTGCTTTGGATATACGTTTAAGTTGACTAACTGGTATAGAAGTCCTACCTGTCGAGGTGTCTATGGAGGGGACCAGTGGAGCGTTAAAGTCGCCCCCAAGAATTAATTGTCCCTCTTTAAAGTTCTGAAGTTGTGTCATTGTGTCCTCAAAGAAGGTGGCCTGTTGTTCATTAGGGGCGTATACGGCCGCTAAGGTAATCTGCAGGGTTCCAATTAGACCCTTCAGAAAAACAAAGCGCCCCATGGGGTCTGTGTGGCATCCCTGGCATTTCCAGGGTACTTTACTGGATATTAATATGGACACTCCCTTTGACTTGGCAGTTGGGTTAGTAGAGTGGTATGCCACCGGGAAGTGTCTGCTACGTAGATAAGGAAGTTTCTTGTTTTTAAAGTGGGTCTCTTGTATAAAGGCTATGTCTACTCGGGACCTTTTCAGCTCTTCTGTCAGGATGCGTCTCTTCTCTGGCGTGTTTAGCCCTTTAGCATTAAGCGATAATATTTTAATGCCTTGTGGTGTCATGGCGTCGTTGGCGTTGTCTACCGGGTGGGGGGCGGTGTTTGGTAAGGTAGATAGTATAGTACTAGGGGGGGGGGAAGGAGGGGAAGATAGAATAAGTGTAGTCAGAAAGAAGAAGAAAGTACTTGGTGGCTGTCCACCTAGTGGGAGCCGGGTCTAGTACCCAGTCCCTTAGTAAAGTGCTTTATTGCTGCGTGCGTCGCTCGGAGGGTCAGGGACGTCTCCCAGCGAGTCACGCTACCCTATGTGGGGGAGTGGTAGAACACGGACATAAAAGTGAGCTCTCCACCGTCTCCTCCCCGCATTATGTCTGTTGGTAGTGCATATACACATGGCTATCAAAATAGTCAACGAACAACTAGTAATAGAAGAATATAAGGCAAATGAACCCTATATAACCAGAATCAACAATTAGGATGGAAAAGAAAAGAAAAAAGCAGTATATCTTATCAGGCTATTGCTTCACCAATTTCCCCTGTGGCATATATCCTCTTGTTCCAAGTGGCCTAACATAACATCCCGCTCTTTCCCATTGAGTAATTTAAAACTATGCCCGTTCCCACCCCCTCCCTCCTTCCCCTATTAGCTTTGCAGCTGGTTTATAATGACAAGATACCGTAGCCTAGGGATATCAAGTAAATTATCTAGGCTATCTCACAACTTTTAACTCGTATTCATATATTGCCAACATTGCACCTGTAGTCCTGTAGGTGGCGGTTTCCCAACATTTGTTCCTGCTCTTGTTCATGTAACCTGGCCTCATCAGTCTCCCTCCAGCAATATAGCCAACTCTGTCAGGTCTCCAGACCTGAGGGTTAGGTGTCTGAGAGTTCTCCGTGGTGGGTTCTTTGTCGGTGGAGGGGGAAAGACCGTCCAGGCTCCATCCCCTCGTCTGCAAAAGTGTCCCTGTCTTTCGCTGCTGTGCAGCTACGTGTTGGTCTCTCTCCATCCGGGTTTGCGTATTTAAACTGGTAGGAGCGCAGATGCCAGTGATCATGAGGGGGCTCTACATGTATAAGCGGTGCGTGCATCGGGCCCGGGTTAAGATCAGGGGGGTTGGCAATCAAAGAAAAAATGTGGGACCGGTCAGGTGGGACTTGGATCCTGTTGGTAAAAGGGATCTTCGGTCACAAGTTGGACAGCTGTGATCTACCCTAACCTGTGTAGGTCAGCCGTCTTCCTCGTATTCCGCTGTACGGGGGGTGTGCTAAGCTATGCGGCTTTTGCGTTGTGGCATGTCCGGTTTCCAGTCTAAGCCATCTGCGACAGCGTTCCTCTAAATATGTCCAACGATGGCATCGTAGGGGACATTGGGGGAGTACGGGGTGGGTTTTCCCGTTATAGTGGGTGGTGGGGCGTCAGGGCGGTCCACTGCTGTGGTAACTGGGGCCTTCCTTGGCAACTGTAGGTTTTGTAGTAGCTATGGCACAGGGGTGGGTGGTGTACCGTTCTCTTCTACATGAGTACTGCTTTTAACAGGGGAAGTAAAGAGAAAAACAAAAGCTTAATGGTCAGGTTAGGACTCACGTGTGGCGTCTTGCGATGCGTCCCTCGGCCTGCGGCGGCTTCCTTGCCTCCTGGGGGGGAACTCCTCTCTCTGTCTGGTGGTTTGCGGTCTTCCCTGTGATCTTGGAAGGAGAGCCAGCCAGTCTGGGACTTCGAAGGGGTCTGCGCCCAGGAAGGTAAATAGCTCCGGTAGGGCCTCCGGCTTGCGCAGGGTAAAGTAGCGCTGTTCTCTTCTAAAGGTCACAGAGAGAGGGTATCCCCAGCGGTATGTGGCTTGTTTCCTGCGGGCCAGATCCAGCAGAGGTTTCATCATTGCTCGTCGCTGGAGTGTGGGTCTGGAGAGGTCCGGTAGTATTTTGAGGGTTGCGCCGTCAAAGTCGAGGTCGCCCGCCTCCCAGGCTTTACGGAGCACCTGCTCCTTGTGGACATAGTGGTGGAGTCTGCAGACGACATCCCGTGGCCGTAAGGGGTCCGTGGGTTTCGGGCCCAGTGCCCTGTGGATCCTGTCGATCTCTACTCTCTCCGGGAGTGCGATTCCTTCAATGGCCCTGAAAATGGCCACCGCAGTGTCCACCAGGTCCTCCGCTCCGGTAGCCTCAGGCAGGCCTCGGATCCGCAGGTTGTTCCTGCGGCTCCGGTCCTCCATTTCCTCCATACGAAGCTGCTGGTCAATTAGGGTCTCTGCTTGGGTCTCCTGGGCTCTTTCCACTGACGTAATTCGCCTCTCCATCGCTGCTAGGGAGGATTCCCCGGACTCCAGTCTGGTGGTAAGGGCGGTGATGTCCGTTCTGACTTGTTTCATTTCTTTGCGGTGTGCCTCTTCCACCGTGCAGATCAGTGCAGCAATGTCTGCCTTGGTAGGCAAAGCTTGCAAAAGTGCCCGTAACTCCGGGTCTACCCTGCCCGTCTGGAAGTTTGCCTGTGAGGGTTCCCCCTCCTCGTACCAGGTATCCGACGGAAAGTCCTCATAGGTGTCAGAGGAGTGCGGTCCGGTGGTCGGGCAGGGAGAGGGGCCCATTGACCCACTGTCTGTTTCTTCCGCACGTGGCGCCGCCATCTTAAGTTCCGGCGAGCCGAGCTGTGATAGCAGGAATAAACGTCTGATTTCTCCCGATGACGGGGTCTGGGAAGCAGGTTTTGGTGGCTTGTTGTTCTTCTTGGTATTCTTTTTCTTTGCGGTGTGCATAGTGCTCTGGAAATTGATCTAAAATGCAGGGTAAGCTGGAGACGGCCGGGAGCTCAGGAGAACACGTCTCTATTCAGCCATGTCCAGGCCACGCCCCCGCACCAGAGCTTTTTATGGACTTCATAACAAATGTGCATACGCACATGCCAATTATCATTTTTTTATTTCTGAAAAATAGTTTCATGTATATATTTTTCTAATTTTACTAACCCAACTTAGACTATTGTGTTCTGATCCATCACATATAATTCAGATTAAAAAAACATTGAACTAAAGGCTGTAATATAACAAAATAGGTAAAAAGCCAAGAGGGTGAATACTTTTGCAAGGCACTATACATTGTTAACACCAAAATAGAGCCCAAACGCAGTGGACACAAAAAAAAGTATTACAAGAATGTGCTGTGTTTAGGAGTGTGTTACACTCAGAATGCAGGTTTAACTGCTTGCCATCATACTGCAGCAGGTCGGCAAGCGGTTAAACCTGCATTCTCAGAGACTGCAAAACAACCCCCCTGTTTGGGGTTACTTTTTTGGGGAAAACTTGCGGAGGGAGGGTTGCAGCCTACCCCCCATTCTAACCCTTCTCTCTCTTCTCCCAGGTCACCCAGAGGCTCATCACAACGCCTGCAGATGTATCATCAAGGCCCTCATCAGAGGCTGTGAACTATAAACCACTTCAGGAGGTCCGGGTAAGAACCCAAAGATTGATGCGCACATCCCCCCTCTGATCCATGTGTTCTGACACCAACACATCTTCCGCCTTATTTATTGACACCCACAACATTCAAGGGATAAATTCCCCAGTTAAGAGACAAAAACTTTTTAAACACTACCAATCTCAAAAGATTGAAGTCCTCTTATTACAGGAAACTCATTTCCCATCATCATACAACCCCTCTTTTCTACATGGTAACTACCCCTAGTTTTAACTCTCCAATGTGGGTAACAAAACCAAGGGAGTGGCCATATGTTTCTCTAAAAACCTGAAATTCTCCCCAACGAACATTATAAGAGACCAAGCAGGCAGATACCTTATTAGTAAAAGGGTCTATTGAGGGCACACAGTATTCATTTGTCTCTGACTACGCCCCAAATAAAGGCCAGGCGACTTTCTTTTCCTCCATGATGTCCACACTTGGCCCGCAGCTGTAAGGGAAAATAATCATGGGAGGTGACACAAATCTTCCTTTTGATCTATCCCTTGACAAATCGGGGTCAGGCCCCTCTCGGTCAAGGTAACCCACGAAACAGAGCACTAAGATAGCCTCCACATTGTGCTCCCTGGGCCTTGTGGACATCTGGAGGGAACTAAACCCTAGATCCAAAGATGACACTCATTACTCTGCACCACATCAAATTTACACCAGAATTTATCAAATTTTTATTCAGTTCCACAGCATTCAATCTGCTGATAAAGCGGTCATCAGACACACCTCCATTTCGGACCACTCTATGGTTCTTTTATACATACAGCATACCCACACCCCATGCACAAAATTTATATGGCGCCTCAATGAAGGGCTCTTAAGTGACCCAGTCCAATGCACGATCCTCACACGAGAAATCCAAGAATATTTCCTCCTGAACAATAACGACTCTCCCCAGAAACCATGTGGGCTGCCCACAAGGCAGTGATTAGGGGGAAGATTGTCCAAACTACCTCTTGACATAAAAAGGAACGCAAGACAGACATAAACAATCTGACCAGGGAATTCCAATCCTTAAGTAAGGCCCATAAGGATAATCCCACTAGAGAGTCTCTGGAATCCCTTGAATCAACCCGAACGTCCTTAAATCTTGTCCTGACCACTGAAGCTGAGAAACATCTAAGATAGTCAGGAGCACGATTCTACTCCCAGAAAGACAAAATAGGAGCCAAATTGGCAGCAAAATTATCCCCCAAGCCCGATCTCATACCTTTCCCAAGATACGAGCTCAGACGGGGGAGCTGACACAAAACCCACGCTGCATCATAGAAACGTTCCATGAATTCTATACCACTTTATATAAAAACGGGCAATTAAGTACTAGACTACCAGACGAATTCCTGAATAACGTCCCTCTCCCAAAACTATCCATGGAACACTCTGACCTCCTGGCTTTATCCCGGGGAGACAAGGACCTGACCAGATAAGGAGAGCAGTTGACATCATATCCCTCCTCAACTCCCGTTGGGACGGAGGCCCCCACCAGGAAGGATTCTTACTGTCGATCGACCTACAAAAGGCTTTTGACACAGTTACTTGGCCTTATCTATTTAATGTCCTAGGAAGATGGGGTTTCAGCCCACACTTTCTGGGGACACTATGAGCCCTGTACTCTAGCCCTAGTGCACAGGTTAGACTCCAGCGCTGCTATTCTGACCCCCTCACCATAGAAAAGGTACCAGACAAGGCTGCCCACTCTCCTCCCTACTTTTTGCCATAACTATTGAGACCCTGGCCATAGCAATAAGGTCTCACTCCGACATTAAGGGAGTCTTCTGTGGAAATCAAGAACATAGATGTGCATTGTTTGCCGACGATCTGCTATTTGTCACTTCTCCACTGATATCAATGCCCAACATCTTCTCTCTGCTCGATAAATTTGGCAAAATCTCCGGCCTCTGTATAAATGCCTCAAAATCATTAGCACTAAACATCACTGTCCCCCCCAATTTACTCGGAAATTTACAAAGCCATTTTCCATTCTCCTAGTGCGTGACTTCCATCCCGTACCTAGGGGTCAATCTCCCCCCTAAAATAGACTCCTTATACTCCTCTAATTATCTGGCCGCTTTCCATAAACTGACATCAGACCTTACCAATTGGGCTAAGCACAAACTATCTTGGCTAGGCCGCATAAACGCAATAAAAATGACCCTCCTCCCTCGCCTCCTTTACCCTTTCAGATTTCTACCTATCCCAATCCGGAAATCACAACGGCATACACTTCAATCTAGAATTCTACAATTTATATGGGGACCAAAAGGTAGAAGATGTTCTAAAAATATTCCATTTAGACTCAAATCTCAGGGGGGGGGTCGCCCTACCCAACATCTGGTGGTACCAGCAAGTCGCACAGCTGGCCCAGATCTCTGTTGTCTATTCACAGGGCCCAAAACCCGATTGGGTCTCCATGGAGAGACAAGCAGTCCCCCTCCACACTATTGACTTCTTAATATGGTCACCCGCTAAACTCAGACCCTCTATTTTAGCTCACACTTTCTCCCACTCAACAGCTCTGTGCGATCAAATACACAAAACCCACCCCTGATCTCGGGCCTTCGCCCCCTAACACACATGTTCCATAATCCCATCTTCCCTCCGGGAATGAACATTTTAGCATTTAGTTGGTGGCTCAATAAAGGACTACTTTGTTTTATCTTATCTGAACATACTTTGTTTCCGTGAATATAAAACAAAAAACAAACAAACAGGAAGTCGATCAACTACCACCAAAAGAAAGCTCTATTTTTGGGAAAAAAAGGCATCAATTTTGTTTGGGTGCAGTGTCGCACGACCACGCAATTGTCAGTTAAAGCCCCGCAGTGCCGAATCGCAAAAAATGGCCCAGTCATTCAGTAGCCAAATCTTCCGGGGCTAAAGTGGTTAAGGAGTGTGTTACACTCAGAATGCAGGGATCAGGAGTGCATTACGCTCAGAATGCAGGGTTTAGGAGTGCGTTACGCTCAGAATGCAGGGATCAGGAGTGCGTTACATTCAGAATGCAGGGATTGGGGGTGCATTACGCTCAGGCTGGGGGCAGAAAGAGAAGGGCTAGCAGTAGCGGGGTCGGCAGTGCAGACCCGTTCCCGGTCTACCTGTCACCTACCTGCGGTCAACAGCCTGCAATCGACGGGTTGCCGACCCTGGCTCTATGGTTTCCTGGGTCACTGGGGAGGCTATCAGATTGGATGCTGCCGCTCCAGGTGACTATGGCAGCCATCTTGGGTTAGACATAGCCTATTTAAGGCCCAAGCTCCCAGGTTTGGCACTCATTTCACGTGTGGGTAGTGTAGGGACATGTCCCCTGGCTGATGGGGACAGTGAATAGCAGCAGGGAGAGTTTCCAGACGAATAGGGAAAGGATGCCATCCTTCTGAACAGCTCCCTATTTGTGCATTGACTTGCCAGGCCACATTCCAACTCTCAAGACAGATGCTGTCGTCATACCCAAGACCTGCTTTGCTACACACTTCTGTTGCATTCTGGGAGTGTTCCCAGTCGGACGAATTCCCACCAAGCTTGTTGTGTATTGCTAGACTTTAACATTAATACAAGTTCTGGTCTCTGCAACTGGACTCTGAGTGGACACCATGCTACAGCTCCCCACGTGTTACTGGCCATACAACCAATTGAAAATAGAGGTGAAAAAGCCTAAAAAAAGAAAACAAATGCAGCCACCACATCTAAGGATTAGTAAGCTGCAATATGTTAAAATGGTTGTAAAGTCTAAACATTTTTTACCTTTGTGCATTCCTTGCATTTAGGTAAAAAATGTTTAGGTGTCAGCATCCCCCCTCACATTGCCCATATCGTGTAAACTCTGGTTTTCCTATATGCACTAGCAGAAGTATTGCTGTAATCCTATCTATTTCTTTGGTATACACTAGTATTTAGAGTTCACTTCCACTTTCCTTGACATTGTTTTCAACTTTTAAGAATCCAATCTTTAGACCGAAAAGAGACATCCCTGACTCATCAGGGGATTTTCAGAAAAAAAAAAAGGCGTATTCTTTGCATATCAATTCTAAGAAATACATACTGCCTCTCTCCTAAGAACTGAAAGTACTCCCCTAGTATGAAACCACAACATACAGAAGATCATACTGAACAGAAAGCTGGGGACAGCTTCTCCTCTGGGGGTACCTTGCTTCCAGACTGTGTCTCCCTCCGCTGGTTAGCCAATGACAAAGCTGCGAGCCCCTGTCATTGAAGGTACTGGAACATCAGGTTATATTTCAGTTGCTGTCTATGTTGCTTATGTGTATGCTATAGAACTGCTGTGCTGCTTTTAGAAACAGATAACTGATGATGAATTGAATATACAGTGCTGTGAAAAAGCATTTGGACCCATTCAGATTTTTCATTATTTTGCATATTTGTCACACTTAAATGATTCCGATCATCAAACACATTTTATTATTACACAAATATAGCCTGAGGAAAAAATGCAGTTTTTAAATGATGGTTTCATTTATCAAGGCAAAAAAGCTCTCCAAACCTACCTGGCTTTATGTGAAAAAGTAATTGCCCCCTAAACCCAATAACTGGTTGTGCCACCCTTGGCAGCAACAACTGCAATCAAGCATTTGCAATAACTGACAATGAGTCTTTCACATTGCTGTGGAGCAATTTTGGCCCACTCTTCTTTGCAGAATTGTTTTAACCGCTGTAGCCCCAGAATATTTTACCCCCTTCCTGACCAGAGCACTTTTTACAATTTGGCACTGCGTTGCTTTAATTGAAAATTGCACGGACGTTCGGCACTATACCCAAACAAAATTTGAGTCCTTTTTTCCCCACAAATAGAGCTTTCTTTTGGTGGTATTAGATCACCTATGCAGTTTTTATGTTTTGCGCTATAAACAAAAAAAGAGCGACAATTTTGAAAAAAAAAAAACAATATTTTTTACTTTTTGCTATAATAAATATCCCCCAAATTTAAAAAAAAAAACAAATTTCTTCATCAGTTTAGGCCAATATATATTCTTCTACATATTTTTTGTAAAAAAAATGCAATAAGCGTATATTAAATGGTTTGCGCAAAAGTTATAGCAATTGCAAACTATTGGAAAGATTTATGGCATTTTTATGGCATTTTTATTATTATTATTTTTTTTTTACTAGTAATAGCGGTGATCTGCGATTTTTACCGGTACTACGACATTGCGACGGGCAGATCGGAGACTTTTGACACTTTTTTGGGACCATTGGAATTTATAGAGCGATCAGTGCTATAAAAAGGCACTGATTGATTACTGTGTAAATGTCACTGGCAGGAAAGGGGTTAACAGTAGGGGGTGATCAAGCGGTTAACTGTGTGTTCCCTCACTGTGTTCTAACTGTATGGGGATAGGATTGACTAGGAGAGGAGCCATATTGTTTTTCCTACTTAGTAGGAACTAACAATATGGCTCCTCTCCTCTGACAGCACAGGCTGGCGCTCGTCCGGCCACGCGCATTGGGTCCCCCGCCATGCAGGGGGCGCGTGTGTGGCCTCTGGTGGCCGAAAAAGTGTAGGACCTACCTGTATGGGATTTCGCCTAGGAAAACCATTGTGCCACAGTATATCTGCGTGACACAGTCGACAAGTGGTTAATTCAGCCACATTGGAGGGTTTTCCAGCATGAACAGCCTGTGTAAGGTCATGATACAGCATTTCAATTGAATTTAAGTCCGGGCTTTGACTAGGCCACTCCAAAACCTAATTTTTTCTTTGTTTGATCCATTTTGGAGATGGACTTGCTGTTGTGTTTCGGATCATTGTCTTGCTGCATAACCCAAGTGCACCTGAACTTGAGGTCACAAACTGATGGCCGGACATTCTCCTTTAGGATTTTCTGGTAGAGCTCAGAATTCATGGTTCCATCAATTATGGTAAGTCGTCCAGGTCCTAAAGCTGCAAAGCAGCCCCAGACCATCACGCTACCACCATCATGTCTGACTGTTGGTATGATGTTCTTGTTGTGAAATGCTGTATTAGTTCCAAAAAGTAACATTTTTGTCTCATCATCAGTCCACAGAATATTTGCCTAAAAGTCTTGGGGATAATCAAGATTTTTTTTGGTACATGTGAGATGAGCCTTTGTGTTCTTTTTGGTCAGCAGTAGCTTTGGCCTTGGAACTCTCCCATTGCTGCACAAGGGGTGTGCCTGGGCACACCCTAATCCTGGAGTTGGCAACCCGTCAATTGTGGGCAGATGACAGGTAAGCCGCGATCCTTACTTGCTAACCCCCAGAACCTGGACAGGATAATCGGCTGGAGTGGAAATGAATGGACCGATCTGTATTTTCTTCTGCAGCAGCTGAAAGTAGGCTTCTCCTCCTCTTCCTCTCGCCGATATTCAGCTGCCACGGGAGTAAAATACAGGGGACTGGTATCAATGTATGCCACCCCTCTTGTCCCAGTTCGTTTTCTTTCTGCTGCCCAGGTCCCCCTGTGTGCTCACCTGCTCCCCCACATTTTTTTGGGATGACAAGTGGGGAAGAGGCCAGTTAATATGTCACAAAGGCATATGTGTTGGAGATTTGAGATGCACACCCTAATACAATAGGCTGCGAACACCTATGGTCAATGTCATGCTCTTGGAGTAATTTTTGTAGGCCGGCCACTACTGGGAAGGTTCACCCCTGTTCCAAGTTATCTCTATTTGTGGATAATGGCTCTCACTGTGGTTCACTAGAGTTCCAAAGCCTTAGAAATGGCTTTGAAACCCTTCCTAATCCAATACATGTACATTACTTTGTTTCTAATCTGTTCTTGAATTTTGTTTAGATTGAGGCATGATGTGTGGCTTTTTGTGATCTATTAGCGTGCTTTACTTTGTCAGACAGCTTCTATTTGTAATTTCTTGATTCAATAGGCCTGGCAGTAATCAGGTCTGGGTGTTGCAAGTGAAATTTAACTCTTTAGCTTTCCAAAAAATTGTGGTTAATCACAGTTCATTCATGATTTAGCATGGGAGGGGGCAATTACTTTTCAAATAGAGCCAGGCAGGTTTGAACAGCTTTTTTCCCTTAATAAATTAAATAATAATTCAAAAACTGCATGTTGACACTAGTACACATGCTATGGCGATGCCCGAAACTTCAGAGATACTGGGCGACAGTGATCAGTACTATCAACAATATATGGAATCTCACGCTACAGGTTGACCCTAAACTATGTTTACTAGGTTGGATAGACGATGAACAATATACTCCTCACACATATGTAGCAATACTGAGAATGTTATTTCTGGCTAGAAAACTCATAGCTAGGAAGTGGCTATCGGCGACTGCACCTACTCTGGCTGAGTGGATGAAGTCGGTGAACGATTCTCTTATTAGGGAACAACTCACATATAAACACAGAGGTAGCCCTAACAAGTTTGAAAGCATCTGGGACCCCTGGCTGGACACACCTGGACTGGCACCTCTGAGGCTGGTCCAGAATAGAATTCTAGGAGGGAGGACGACCACTAACAACATAGTACCCTAGCGAGTTAACGATACGTTACGAAATGATAGAAGAAGCCTGGGGGGGTGGGAGAGTAAAAAGCATGAAATTATAGTCCTGCAGAGACTGAAGTAAACATTGTCTAAAAATGTACTTTATTTCAACGGTTTAGAGATATAATGCCGCACCCGGTTCTCTATAGACCACGGTATAACTGAGGGAACACGTCGGAACTGTGTTTATGATACTGGGTTGCACAATAGAAGATGTAATGGTATGTGTACCCCCACTGTTCTAAGTTAAATAAGTGTACTTATTGAAATACCGCTGAAGGGTCTGCGTACCCGACATAAAAAAGGTGCGGGCTGGTACCCTCAAACAACTGTGCCTTTTCAGTTTAAGTTTTTGTCTTTGTTTTGTTGTTGTGTGTTTTTTCCTATGTTGTGTATGTTTTAAAACACAATAAAGAATTATCTGATTAAAAAAAAAAACTGCATGTTGGAGGTACACAGATTTAGAGAAATATTTTTATATTATAAAAATATATTTATTTAGAACAGAAATGATATTAAAACCAAAGAACAAAAAAAAACAAATTTGTGCATAACATGATATTCACTATGGTTCAAGGTCTATACATACAACCTCTCATGAACATATAGAAATATACTACAGCTGAATGCACAAAGTGTTCTCGTCCATTTATTCGACATGTTTCGCCGGTGTGGCTTCTTCAGGAAAAGGACGTAAATTATATATTTGAAAGGATAGATATATGGTTCGTTCTGGATATGTATATAGAGACAAATAATGACAAAATCAGTATGATATACTGTACAACTATATAAGTACATGATCATATATCTCACACATTTAGCAGACATTTCCCCATTGGAACCCACAAAACGCATGCTTCCTCCTACCTCCAAAAATAGAGGACATGAGTGTTAGCACGTTCCCCAAGGGGCCTCATCAGGTCAGCATCCAAAGTTGAACCACATATATTGCTAGGTACCCATAGAGAGGGATTACATTGCTGAATTTCCTTTCCTTTACATATATGTAATAGACCTGCAATGATGTTAAACATTCATATAAATATGTGCTATACTAGGTACACTGAAAGCAGGAATGCAATTCAGCACAGGCTTTGAGAGAAAATCCTGAATTGCACCTACCTCACAGCCAGGGTAAATCTCTTAATAATTCAGGGAGCTCGAGTATGCGTTTATAGGAAAAACACGCGTCTATCTGTCAGTAAGCTTCATAGCAGAAGCTGCATGTAATCTAAAAGATAAATAACATTGGGAGAAGCCCCAATGTATAAGTTAAATTTTATGGTCCAAGTGTCAGGTTATGGGAGTAAGCTAGATTTTACTATAGAATTAGCCCCATTTTTTCCTTTTTAAATTCCTACCTTAAGAGGTCTGTAAAAAGGGTCTCACTGGTTTCCACAAAAGCCAAATATGGACCAACATGCCAACCAGACCAATCAGCGTGTTGGGAATGAGGTCCAAAACCTAACAAGTTTAAGGATATACAATAGGCATAGAGAATCTATAGGAAGTACAGTGTCCCATTTATGGCAGAGTAGATCCTTTGATTTTACCTCATAGGGGATATCCTGACGCCTCTCGAGCTCCCAGATCCTCTCAGCCTGACCTCCGTCTGGCTGAGTTTAAATATCCCTCCCCGTGGCGCCAAAAACGCGGCGCGTGACGTCACGCGGACGTTATGCGGAAGCCCGCGAAAATCCAGACTGATATACAGGAACTGGAAGTGACCAAAACTTGCGGTATACTGACACAGGAAATGCAGAGCATACTTCCCCTGCTGACACTCCATGACATGCCAATGATGGAATAGGTTTATTGTAAAGAATGTTAATATGGTGTCAGTACTCACACCTTGTAAGGCTGGATTCCAGGGCGGGTCTCCAAAGCGGGCATACAGCAGAGTTTAGAGCCACCACAATTTGTGGATAAAGCGCAGGCTTCACTGTACACCCTTGGGTGTCCGTATGGGCACCTAAAGCATGTGGTTCAAGGATTATGGTGCATACCCTGATAGAGACAATGAGAAACCCTGGAAAATCAAATTAGAAAGAGAAGAGGAAAAAAGAAGGCAGAAATATATGAAAGAAAAATATTGCAATATCAATATTTATGTGTGAGACATATTAGAAATCATTTATCTGCGTTACAGGATTATTAAGCATTTAATTGTCCCATAATAGACCTATCACATATCAAATAAACATACACAGATAAACTTTTATTTAGTATCCTCCAATTTAGGGAGGGATAAGGCAAACACACTCGGAGCACCTATATGGATCAAGCCGGACATTCCCCCAATGGGGAGCATCAATATATCACAAAACCAGCGGCGGGGGACCCAAAATAGGATCAAAAAAGATGAGTATTGCAGAAAAATTCTGTAGGGGCAGTAATCAATGCTCAGAAGTAAGTGAAATAAGAGCATTGCCTTAGATGTATTTATGCCTCATAAAAAAGGTTTGAAACTGATCCCTTCATTGAGCCCCAGATATCGTAATGAGTAGATCCCCCTTGTTTCTAGTTGTAGCAATTTCTTATCTAAGTCCCCACCCCGTCTCTGTTGAGGCAGATGTTCTAGACTGAAAAATCCAATAAGGTTAAGATTAAAATTGTGGTATAGTCCCACATGACGACTGATTGGTGTCTCCATTTTACGCTTGGAGATTAGGGATACGTGGTCCCTCATTCTGCAGAAAAGGGGGCGTTTTGTCTTACCCACATAAAAAGCTCCACATCAGCATTTCATTAGGTAAACTGATCCGATTGACTGACAGTTAGTTCTATGTTTAGGGGTCCATATCTTTCCATCCGGGAGGGCTATATTTTTGCCCTCCAGTATGAATCAACAGTAGTTGCATTTGCCACATTTATAGGTGCCAGGTGTCTTCTTTTTTTCATTGCTGGTGTTAGTGTGGTGACTACATGCTAAAGTGTCCCGTATTGATCGTGGCCTCTTGTATGTGATTTCAGGATAAGGTTTGATGTATTTAGAGATTTTTTGATCTGTAGCAAAGAGATACCAAAATTTCTTGTAGATATTGCATACTTTTTTGTGTTGGCGATTGAATTTTGTTATAACTCGTGTGCTTGCCTGTACCTTATCATGTCTTGGTTAGTACAGCAGGAGCTGTCTATTAAGTCCCACCACCTGATTATAGGCCCTTCGTAAGCAAGTCCTGCTGTATCCCCTTAACAAGAGACGATCACGCAATAAATTTGCTTCTCGTTTGAAGTCATTCTGATGCGTACAATTGCGTTTGATACGTAGAAATTGGCTATATGGGATACTTTTAATTCATTTTTCGGATTGTGAACTACTCGCATGCAGCAAGCTGTTGCCTGCTGAGGACTTTCTGTAGAGAGTGGAACACAATGTTCCTTTATCATCCACAAAAATTTCTACATCCAGAAAAGTAATCCTCATTTGATCATAATTGAAGGTAAATTTCAAATTGTACTCATTGATTTGTAAACTGTCCAGGAATCTCAACAGCTCTTCCTTTGGCTCCGCACATATCATAAGAACATCGTCAATATAACGATTCCATGATATTATGTTGCCAATGTCGGTCACCCTCGACTCATCCGAAAAAAGATCCCGTTCCCACCCCCCCCCCACCCCAGGTACAGATTTGCATATGAGGGGGCACATTTGGCCCCCATAGGAACACCCTGTACCTGGAGGTAGTGAGAACCTTTGAACACTAAAATATTGTGCATCAGTATAAAGTTCAGCATTTCTAGAACAAACTCATTATATTTCCAAGAATCAATGTCCCGTTCGCTTAAAAATTCACGTACTACCTCAACACACTTTTTATGGGATATTGAATTATAAAGGGCTTCTACGTCAATGGCAACAAGCCAGGCATTGTCAGGTATTTGTAGTCCATCTGTGCTTTTTAGTAACTCAATGGTATCTTTCACATATGAGAATATGCATTTGACATGTGGATAGAGGTATTCATCTATTAATTGACTAGCCTTCTCAGTTAGTGATCCACAGCCCAAAATTATAGGGCGACCTGGGGACATGTTAAGCTCTTATGTACCTTAGGTAATGCATAAAACGTTGGAGTGGTGAAGGTGGTAATGTCTATAAATTCAAAAGTTTTTGTATCTATAATGCCCTCCAAGCGGGCCTTTACTATAATCTCCCTGTATTTATGCATATAATAATTGACATGGGAGGCTGGGACTGATCTGTACCATATTTTGTTTAGGATAATATCAAGGCACATCCTTTCCTACTGATCTATGTCTAATATTACTAGATTACCGCCCTTATCTAATGGTTTGATTACAATATTTTTATTCGACTTCAGATTGCGTAATGTTTCCCTCAGATTTTTAGATAGATTTGACTCTGGTCCACCTTGCCAGTTAGTTAATCTCCTTGGTAACCTGTATCACAAAGGCCCAGATATTTGAATTTCCTTGAAGTATTGGAAAGGACCTAGACTTGGGTTTATACGTTTTTGGAACATCAAAAATGGGCCCACATGACCCAGTGGATATCGTGGGACGCGAGAAGGGGGGGGGGGGGGGGGGCGATCGCTGGTTGACCATCCCCAGGGCCTGAGGCACTGAAGATCCAACCATCCTCCTCCGGATTGCTCTCGTCCCACAAGTCCATTAGGTCATGAAGTGCCCGCATGTCTTCAAAGGTAATACCTTCCATATTGGAGTTACTCTGTTCCAAATTTGGAACATTAGATACTGGTTTATCGTATAGTACTTTATACATTAAACGTCTTGCAAATAGGTGAAGATCCTTTACCAGTTCAAACTTGTCTGCATCCTCATCCAGGCAAAAAGCCAAGTTGTAACACCTTAGACTCATTGTCCGAAAGGGGATAAGAAGACCAGTTGATAATGTCAAATTTATCCCGACTCTCAACATCCAGAGAGTCGGGGCAAACTACTTTAAAGATTGATTAGATCTCTTCATAGGAGTAGGTGTGGTTATTATGCTCCGTTTGGAGTCATTTATGTTGCTAGAAAATATAGGTGCTGTCTTTAGGTCCATAGATGGTCCTGCGACAGATTGACCTTGAGTTTGTCCTGGTTGTGATAAGGGACCTGCCACCAAGGAAATGGAGTAAATGTTCCTTGTAGGTGTAGTTAGGGATAACAGTGAATGATTTAGTGTGCTACTTGACAATGTAGTGTTCAGTGTGTTATTGTTTTTAGTTTGTTGTGAGCGTATTTTCTTTTCTTTATTAGTGTTCTTTGCTGACCTAGATCGTCCCTGTGACCTGGTTTCACTGTCCTTCTTTCTCTTTCTAATGGCGCCCCCTTGCTTCTCCATGCATGTGATAATAGGTACAAAGGATGTTGAGGAAATCGACGAAGTGTCGGATTCAGCAAGATCCAGATTCATTGTTTGTGGTCCCTGACTAAATGGACCCCTTCTACGGGGAAAATTCCCCTGTTGGTTCCACTTGTAGGCCTGTTCATAGTCATATGCTTTCTTGTCTCTCAAATATTTATTGTCTTTTGTCTTAATCAGACTAGTGGAATATTTGGTTAAATGGTCCTTCAAACCCTTATCCTTTTCTATAAAGCACGCATGAGATCTCAGATTTGCATGATCTTCCTGCCATTTCAAAATTTCTCGATCCAATTCCACAATATCAGAGTCATATTGCTCACTCAATATTTGCATCATTTGTAAAGAGCTCATTTGTAGATTCTGTTTCCAAGCCTTTTTGACCTTCTGTTCTACTTTCTTTATATTGGGGAATATTTGAGGTTTAAGGTTGCCTACCCCTACATTAGAGTGTGCACACCAAAGCTCAAACACACATGCCTTTCTCTGTAGCCTCAGCTGCACAGGATAGTGCTCTGTACTGAGCTGCTTCATGTCCTGTTCATTCACAAACTGAAGCATAGCAAACACAGTTTACTATGCATCAGTCATGAATGAACACAGTTGTGAGTGAGTGTGTTTACTGTGTTCAATTAGAAAAGGAAGGCGCTGGTAAATTACATATTTACTAGCCCCTACCCACACTCCATCCTGAAACATCCCCCGCAGCAGCTGTGGGGAGAGGAAGCCCGGGCAGTAGGGGAATCAGCACCACACGTAGTGATTAGCGTGTGCCCAGGCACCCCTGGCACACCCTCTGCACGCGCCTATGTTTACAATATCTAAAGACTTTAGTATCGCATATCAACAGGCCCTTAACTGCAAATTGTTTGTTGGTACTTGTTGAAGTGAACATACTGTACGCTAAACCTCCTTTCATTGTTAGCCATTGTATTGTGGTATTTATTTATTTAATACAGGTACTTATATATAGCGCCATCAATTTACGCAGTGCTTTACATATTTTTTATACATTCACATCAGTCCCCTCAAGGAGCTTACAATCTAAAGGTCCCTAACTCACATTCATACATACACATACTAGGGCCAATTTAGACATGATCCAATTCACCTACCAGCATGTTTTTGAAATGTGTGAGGAAATTGGAGCACCGGGAGGAAACCCACACAGGTACAGGCAGAACATGCAAACTCCAGGCAGGTAATGTCAATTTTGGGATTCGAACCAAAGACCTTAGTTCTGCCAGGCAGAAGTGCTAACCACTTAACTTTTAATGGTAGATTTGGTGTTAAAAATAAAGGACAGTCTGTCCCAGTATCTTATCTCTTTTCAAAATGCTTGATTGTTTCTTTATTATACTGTATGTTGTATCTTAGATAGATATATGAGAATTATAAATGACCTGCTGCAGTCTTTTCTATAGTCTTCTGTATTGACCCCTAGGTACATGTAGGTATTAGGTATAGCTATTTCTTCAAATAGGAACTGTGCGATAATATGTAGCTATTTGCATTGTTTTCCTGTGTGGGCTAGTGTGAGTGAGTCAGTTGCCATCTAAGTAAAATAATTGACACCTATCCAGACTTCCTCACACCAAGGATGGGGTTTTATATGTTGTAACTTAAACAGGGTGGTTCAACAATTTTCACACTTCACATCCTGTTCTTGTATTATCAACATCTCCTCATTCCATGGTGATGGTACTGAGGTGTCTGTGCTACCAATGGGTATAATTGCTGGGGTATCTTCCTGACGCTGTTTGAAACTGAAGAAGCGGCTTGGAAAAAGTAGCTTAACAAAATGGCCACAATACAATAAACATTCCCTAGTAACATATTAGTTGAAATTCTTACCACCGTACTTACAGTTTACAAATGTCAATGCTGCTGGCTCCTGTTTTCTCAGCACTGCTTCCCTGAATTTCCAGGCTTTACTGGAAACTGTGGACAGTACAGTTTTGACTCAGTCTCTTAGGTATTAGTGAATTAAAGGGGAGGATCAGAATACTGCCCTGCCATTCTAAGCCACGTGACTGAGTTGCAGGGGAGTGCCTTGCCACCCAAGGTTTGTGTATTTTAGTTTGTTTCTATTTATGCAACCAGTGCAGAGAGACACAGCTATAGTTCCTGCATGCAAGTGTCCTCTATAGGACATTGCAAGAGGAAGGTGCCATCCTGAAACAGGAAACCTGGGTCAGCAGCCCTGGCACCAACTTCAATTGGAAACATAGGCAAGGATTAAAAGATAGCTGCTAAAAGAGTTTAAAAACAAAGGGTTTAATATCACTTTAAGTGGCACACTGCATTTTAGGAAACACTGGGCCAGATTCATCTTAAAGTGGTTCTAAAGCTGGATATTTTTGGGGGATATTTATTATAGCAAAAAGTAAAAAATAATGTGTTTTTTTCAAAATTGACGCTACTTTTTTGTTTGGGTACGCAATTGTCAGTTAAAGCGACGCAGTGCCGAATCGCAAAAAGTGCTCTGGTCATTTGCCAGCCAAATGGCTTAAGTTGTTAATGTTACTAAGGCCCCTTTCACACTGGGGCATTTTTCAGGCGCTACATCCCTAAAAATAGCGCCTGTATAGTGCCTGAAAAAAACTGGCACCATTCACTCCAGTGTGAAAGCCGGAGGGCTTTCACACTTGAGCGGTGCGCTAGCAGGATGGTAATTAAAAAAGTCCTGCTAGCAGCATCTTTGGAGCGGTGTATTCACTACTCCTAAACCGCTCCTACCTATTGAAATCAATGGGGCAGCGCGGCTATACCGGTTTTAACCCTTTTTCGACTACTAGCACTAGGGGGTTAAAACCGCACCGCTAGCGTCTGAATACCACCGCTAAAACGTCGGTAAAGCAGCGCTAAATATAGCGCTGCTTTACCGGCGACGCCACTCCCGCCCCAGTGTGAAAGGGGCCTTACTGTATTACAAATTTTAGTACTTGGCTTTGTCTGTTAGTTTCCTTGTCAAGATCTTATAATCCGCAAGTTAAAAATTTCTCCTGCTAAACAATTTTGCTTCAGGCAAATACTTTCTATTTACTTAATACTTTATTTATCTTATGTATATACTGCTAGCACTTATCAAACAGTGGAACCATCTGTCTTGTCCTACAGGAGCTTGTAATGTAATACTGCCAATTAACATTCCAAAATATGTGTGCATTGTGGGTGGAAATAACAGAAAAACCTTACAAATATAGCAAGAACATACAAACACAGATAATATCCTCATTAAAAATGTATTTAAAGACACCCCTACATAATTATGGTGCTAGCTACTAGGAATATTCAGGTTCACTGCTCCCAAAGGTTTGTAGCAAATCCTTTGGGTCTGAGGTTCACAATACCAGTGAATTTATGGGGAATTTGCCAGCCCAAATTTTAGAGGACCCACAATGTAATGGCTGACCTTAACTGTGGTCAGCAGGGTTAGATTTGCAAAGGGTTGGGTGCTAGCAGCAATTTGTCATTGTGTGTTGGAACTGTTTCAATGAAATGAAGGGTCTGACAAGGGAGAGTAGAAGTGTGCTATTCTGTGCTATATGGTGCTATATTGTGTAAATTATTGTTTAGGTAGAGGTGGGCAGGCCTAAATTGGGAGGCAGAAGTGCATTACGTGGTGGTAGTAGAAGGAGTATAGGTTCTGTAAGAGAAAGCTGCACCATCTAGAGGGAACATCAACTTTTTCTTTCACAAAATAGCCATGCTATATAGTCACAGTATGCTGTAGCAGTAGCTGAGTGGCCTAAAAACCTCTTCCTTGTGTCAGATGCAGAGCAGCTAGTGTCTACCAGTACTGCTAATCCACCCTCTTCCTTCTCGTCCCGTGCCAATTCCACCATAGCCCTGCAAACTTGCTATAGGGAGTCAATATAATTATTTGATCATATGGTTTGTGACTTTTGTCAGGAGAACGCGTGATGCACAAGCGCTTCTCTTTTCTAATATTGCAGAAGACAACAAAAGCAGAAAAAAGAGAAGAGAGTTCAGCCACACTGCTGTCTGGGAACATGAGGCATGGAGCAGCAAGAGGTAGTGATGTTCCAGCTAGAGATAACTGCTTGACACTCAGAGGCTTCCTGTACTCAATGTCAAGCAGTTAAGAGGGTCATGGGGCCACGATAAGCAACTCTGTCTCTAAACCACTTGAATGCCCATCATCTTTTTCTTTAATAAATTCTTTATTTAGGAAAAAATAACAGTACAACATTAGTAGACAGTACAAAGAGCAGCAATCAAACATATAATATCCATGCCTGTTGTCTTAATGCCAACTTGACAAAACTGCTGTTGCCCCTCATATTCCAGCTGGTGGAATCATCCTCCTGCTAGCCTGCGGCCTGTGCTACATCACAGTAGCATGTCACTTGTGACACATAGAACGAATTGTATCTGTGGCGCTATCACACTGTCAGCAGCAGGGAACACATGACCATGAACAGTTAGTCGAGTAGGCATGAGAAGCCTACATATATTTCACCGCACACTGAGTGAATCTTCTGGCAGCTGGGATAGATGCAGGACAGGGCAGACCACTGGAGCTAGTGCTGTCGCCACATGTGGTGACAGATAGTGACCGCATGGTCATCTGTACCCCTCCTCCTCACTAACATCATCCTCTGGTTCCTTAAAGTGGATGTAAACCCTGACATATACCCAGTGAAGTAAACAGCCTCAGATGATACGCAGACATGAAACAAATCTCCCTACACAAGTTTTACATGTATATCTTCTGTCTTCAGCTTTATATATTCTTTAGAAAGTTCAGATTGTGTTAGAGATTTTCTCTTCCTGTTCAGCACTGGAAGTGAAGTCTGGGCACAAAGCCAAGACAGCTGATTGGAGGAAAGGCACACCCCTACTCCACATAGGTAGACACTCTCAGAGCTGTTCTGTGAAAAGTTTAGCTCTCTGCTAATCTATTTATAGCAACCTCCCCGACACAAATTTCAGGCTGGTTTTATCACAGTTGACGCAGAACTTGTCAGAAGTTATCATGCTGATAACAGAATAACGGAGCAGGAGAAAGCCACGGGACCTAGTAGCTTGAAGAGCGATAATAAAACACTGCAGATATATGTGCCCAGCTTAAATTTCATGAATCGGGTTTACATCCACTTTAAGACCAACATGCCCCACAAAATACAGAGCATAGGCAATGTCCAGGCCAAATGCTGCCATACTGGACCAGAGTTGCTGGCAGCTCTCCCAGTCTTTATTGAAAGGGGGCCGACCCTACATCATTATTATTATTTATGGTACTTATATAGCGCTGTCAATTTACGCAGTACTTCACATATACATTGTACATTCACATCAGTCCCTACCCTCAAGGAGCTTACAATATAAGGTCCCTAACTCACATGCATATACTAGGGCCAAGTTAGACAGAAGCCGGTTAACCTACCAGCATGTCTTTGGAGGGTGGGAGGAAACTGGAGGACCCAGAGGAAACCCACGCAGGCACAGGGAGAACATGCAAACTCCAGTGTCGTGGTTGGGATTCGAACCAGCGACCCTTTTTACTGCTAGACAAGAGTGCTACCCACTACACCACTGTGCGCCATCATCTCATCTGTAGCCAAACAAGGTTGTGTGTGACAACAGCACTAATCTGCTGTCCACCCAAGGGTAGACTAACACATGTTCCTTGCCTGGCAAGGCAAGTGATGCAGCATTTCATCACAAATACCCTGGCTTCAAAAAGGTATTTTTTTAGGATACCAGGATTTGTGGATAATTTACCGTAGATGGTTATATACACCCCTGGCTTGTCTGGAAGAAGTGCAGAGCCAGCATCAGCTGCCTGCCAACCATATCATCTGTGGCATCCCTAGCTGCTGGTACTCTATGCTAGCCATGCCGCAGAAGCTGCATTAGAAGCAATGTGCCATCAATGAGTACTTCTGCAGTTATGGCATGAAGACGGGCTCTGGGGAGCTGGGGATCTTTTCATCGCAACCATGGCTCATCATTCAAAATTGATCTATCATTTGTGGCATATTTTGGAATAGCGGCCAAAATGGTCCTGATAATGCAGGAGCTTTGTGATGCAATCACTCTTGTGTTCCTTTTGGACCCCATTAAAGTCAATGGGATCCGAACGTCAAAAACCAAAAGTGACCAATTTGAAGGCTTATATGCAAGTAATTGGGCAAAAAATGGTTATAGGGGTCCGGATCAATAAATAAAAAGTTTTGAAAAACGTCATTTTTAAATGAGCAGTGATTTTTAAAGTGAAAGCATAATGCCGCGTACACACGTACGGACTTTTGCCGGCGGACCTAAGTCCAGCGAACAATCCGCTGGACTTTCCCGCTAGGTACGCCGGACTAAAAAGCGAACGGACTTGACCACACACGATCACGCAAAAAGTCCGGCGGTTCACGCGATGACGTACGCACGTACGACGGGACTAGAAAAAGGAAGCTCGAGATCCCAAACGACACCCTTTTCAGACTTCTGCTTAATTCGTTCGCTTCTGCCGTTCAGTTTGTGCTTGTGAGGTTTGTATCTGGCTTTCAGTGCGTGTGGAGCAGTGATTTTGTGATTTTTATAGGCCTTGCTGTTCTTCAGTGCGTTCTGTTAAGTTGTTTGTTTGATCAGCCGACCGTTTTGAAGCCATGGAGTGTGGACGTACTCGGGAACGAGTTCGTGCTGTGCAGGGGCTCGGTGTTGCGGTTAACACCTTGGCACGAGCCCGGTCCATGAACAGGGTGAGGAGGAGTTCATGTACCAAGAATTGGTTGCGCCAGCGTGACCAATTCTCGCATATGCCTTTGCTCCGTGAGATCCGTGAGAATAATCCTGATGATTTCAGGAATTATCTCCGGATGACGGACCCCTTTTTTCACCGTCTGTTGGCTTCGCTGTCCCCTTATATTAGCAGGCAGAATACCTGCATGCGGCAAGCCATCAGTGCGGAGCAGAGGCTAGTCGCCACGTTGCGTTACTTGGCGACGGGGAGAAGCTTGCAGGACCTCAAGTTCACGACAGGCATCTCCCCCCAGGCTCTGGGGCTCATTATTCCAGAGACCTGTTCTGCCATTATCCACGTCCTGCAGGAGGAATACATTAAGGTAAGTCTTCTCTTTTAAAATTACCTATGTCTTGTATGTTTGTTAATGTAGTGCATCAATGTCATCATTAGCTAATTACCATGATAGGACTATTCTATGAATGTCGCCTATTCCTTTTTTTTTTTGGATTTTGTTTTTTTGTCTAGTATTTTATGTTTGACTTATCGAAATAGTTTTAAGAATGTATTATTTAGTGGGTCACATGCATATTTGCTTGCACCAACCTCCCCAGCATGGAAGCTTGGCCCCCTAAACACCCCTAGCCTAGTCACTTTCTTTGGTTAAAAATGTATATTACCAGCTCCATTGTACAGCTTTACTCACCCCCCTTTCACCCCCCTTGACCCTCATTTTTAAATTGATTGCATGTGTTTTTGGTCAGCTTGTAATTATCCCCACCCCCCCCCCCACCCCCTGATAATTAATATCATGTGTTTTTGGTCAGCTTGTAATTATCCCCCCCCCCCCACACCCCCTGATAATTAATATCATGTGTTTTTGGTCAGCTTGTAATTATCCCCCCCCCCCACACCCCTGATAATTAATATCATGTGTTTTTGGTCAGCTTGTAATTATCCCCTCCCCCCCCCCACACCCCCTGATAATTAATATCATGTGTTTTTGGTCAGCTTGTAATTATCCCCACCCCCCCCACACCCCCTGATAATTAATATCATGTGTTTTTGGTCAGCTTGTAATTATCCCCACCCCCCCCACACCCCCTGATAATTAATATCATGTGTTTTTGGTCAGCTTGTAATTTTCCCCCCCCCCCACACCCCCTGATAATTAATATCATGTGTTTTTGGTCAGCTTGTAATTATCCCCACCCCCCCCACACCCCCTGATAATTTATATCATGTGTTTTTGGTCAGCTTGTAATTATCCCCTCCCCCCCCACACCCCCTGATAATTAATATCATGTGTTTTTGGTCAGCTTGTAATTATCCCCACCCCCCCCCCCACACCCCCTGATAATTAATATCATGTGTTTTTGGTCAGCTTGTAATTATCCCCCCCCCCCCCACACCCCCTGATAATTAATATCATGTGTTTTTGGTCAGCTTGTAATTATCCCCACCCCCCCCACACCCCCTGATAATTAATATCATGTGGTTTTGGTCAGCTTGTAATTATCCCCTCCCCCCCCACACCCCCTGATAATTAATATCATGTGGTTTTGGTCAGCTTGTAATTATCCCCCCCCCCACACACACACACCTTTAATTAATTGCATGTGTATTGTGTGACCTTACCATTATTTACTCCCCACCCACATCCCCATTATTATCTTCTCTGGTCCATCAGAGGGGTCATCAATCAGAGATTTGTCCCTTTTATCCTTAATCTTTTGGCTTTATTTCAAGGATTTACAAAATAAATACATATGTTCTTCCAAATTGTTTTTTAATTTGTTGCATTTAGTTTGGTGTTTTGGCTGGTTTATAATTTCAATTGTATCTTTCTGTTTGACTTCACAGTGTCCCTCCACGCCACAGGAATGGCAGACTGTGGCTTCCCAGTTTGCTGCCCGTTGGGACTTTCCCAACTGCGGAGGGGCGATTGACGGCAAACACGTGCGAATTGTGCCCCCACCCCATTCGGGGTCATACTATTGGAATTATAAGGGGTTCCATAGTATCGTGTTGATGGCGGTGGTGTCGGCACACTATGAATTTCTGTATGTGGATGTGGGGAAAAACGGCCGGATGTCGGACGGAGGAGTCTTCAACCACACGGAGTTCGGTCATCGTCTCCAAACTGGTGGGCTGGAGCTGCCACCAGATGAAGATAATGTGGAGGGACTCCCGTTCGTCTTCATTGCCGACGAGGCGTTCGGTCTGGGTGACCATCTGATGAGGCCATTTCCCCAACGATCCCTCACCCCTGAGAGGAGGATTTTTAATTATCGGTTGGCCAGAGCAAGAAGGGTGGTGGAAAATGCCTTTGGTATTATGGCCAACCGTTTCAGATTGCTCCTTACATCGCTACATCTGGCAGAGTACAAACTCAATACTATTATTCTTGCATGCTGTGTCATGCACAATTATTTACGGAAACATTCAGGAACATACTCCTTACCAATTGGCCCTGAGGCCGGAGTGGAAGGCAACATGACAGGGCTGGATAATCGCCCTCTTGGTTCCGCACCACAATCAGCCCAGCAAGTGCGGGACCTTTATTTACAGTATTTTAATGGTAGGGGGGCCATTGAAATGGCAGCAGACCCTTAAACCATCTTTTTCATTTACAATGAATAAATACAGTTATTTATGTTTGAAATATTGGTCGTTTCGTATTGTTTGGCTTTTAATTTGGCCTGTTTTATATGTTGTCCTAGTGCACATCTTAATAGTGGCAAACTTGTTTAGCGTTTAGTAAATAAGCCCTTTGTCAATGAACCACAACATGTTTTTGTCAAACTGGTAGTATTTAAAAAGAAGAAGCCACACATTTTTGAATTTGTGCAAACATTATTTTTTTTATTATAGTGCACATCCAAAACTTTTTTTTTTTTTTTTTTTTTTTTTTTGGTTGTTTTGGTATTTTTGGTTTTTTTTTTGTTTTTTTTTTTTTTTTGAACATGAATTTTTTTTTTTTTTTTTTATGTTATCTTTTTGACATTTTTTTGGTGTTTTTCTCACAACATATTGTTTTTTTTTTTGGGATTGATTTTTTAAAACAAACATAAAACATGTTTAAAATTGTTTAAAAATTTTGGCTTAGCATTTGAAATTATTTACACAATGTAAAAGTCCAGAACTTACAAAGTTCAACAGGTAACCCATGAACAGAAGAAGCCAAATTTTGAATATGCACACTAATTTAACTGGAAAATGGGTAATGTCAACATGTGCTATGTTCCATCATGGGGAATCAATGGACGTGTTTTGTGTGTGAAACCCCTTCCCTCTCACCTACTAGCATTAGGGGTTGCAAACACAAAATGCGTCCATTGAGATCCCCTGATGGCACATAGCACTTGTTGACATACCGTGTGCATATTTAAATTTTGGCCTCTAAAATTAGTTAAACAGCGCTTCAAAAGGGGAATGAAGGACATGATTGATGTTAAGAAATGTAAAAGGGGTCTTTAGATTCTCCCCAAAACATCAATCATGTCCTTCATTCCCTGCTGCATGGTGGCCATCTCCTTCTGCATGTTTTCCAGCTGCAGATTCCAGGCCATGATCTGCCCAATAAGCCTGTGGGCACTGTCAGTGGTAAATGGCTCCGCAGCTTGTCGTTCCACAAACAGATCAGCATCACCTAAAAGTTGGGTAGAGAAAACACAAGAAAAAAAGTGTCAAAAACATGCAGACCTTAATTTATTAGCTCAATCTGTGTTCTGAGACACTCACTTGGTGGGGTGCAGATTTGATCGACTTCAACGACCTGTTCCGCCACATCCACGCGTGGGCTTGGGCTAACTGCCCAATTAGTCTGGTGAGGCCGGGAGGTCCTCGTAGGTTCGGACTGACGTCTGAGTCTTTTGCCCCCTATGGTAATGGAACACAAAAAGGTACACTTTTGAATCACACTGATATTTGAGTGCCAAAATAGGATTAGTAAACATTGTTTAAAAGTCTTGCCAATTATTAGCAGTTTGTTAGAAGATCCTACTTGAAGACAGAATTGAAATGTCTATCTAATGAAACTCCAATACTTAAAGCGCCCTTCAACCCTAAATTTGAACTTCCGCTCATTGGATCCCTGCACCCCTGTGGTGTCTTATTTTGAACGTTTTAGGGGGGATGGGTTGCAGATACCTGTGTAAGGCAGGTATTTGCACACACATCCGGCCCTAGACTCCCACAGAAGTATACGCCACATCCCGTCCCACCGTGCTGTCTGCTGGGACACACAGGGGTCCCCGAGCTTGCGCGGACCAGTCCTATTGCATTGCGCAACTGGCGCATGCCCAATAGTGACCCGGGAAGTGAAGCCGCAAACATTAATTTCATGATTGCAAGATCAGAGATTGTAGCTGCACCATCCAAGGGACAGGTGAGTGTACTTCTTTGAAAAGTCACCACCTACAGTATTTAGAGATGATGAGCATTTTTTGGGAATTGTGAGCATGAGACCCTGCTTAACATATTTATCCCCCCCCCCCAAAACAGCCTCTGGAGTCCCTGTGTAAGTTACCCCTAAAACCCTTACTACAGCAGTAATTGTATAGATAGTGACAATAATAAACAACCTTACAACTCCAACAACCCAAAGCCAGGTAAACTCAATAAACGTTATGAAGACAAACGGAACTTTCATCAAATATGCGCAAGTTTCAGGTACGAATGGTAATAACATCTGCGCAAGTTTCAGGTACGAATGGTAATAACATCTGCGCAAGTTTCACGGACGAATGGTAATTACATCTGCGCAAGTTTCAGGTACGAATGGTAATTACATCTGCGCAAGTTTCACGGACGAATGGTAATTACATCTGCGCAAGTTTCAGGTACGAATGGTAATAACATCTGCGCAAGTTTCACGGACGAATGGTAATAACATCTGCGCAAGTTTCACGGACGAATGGTAATTACATCTGCGCAAGTTTCAGGTACGAATGGTAATTACATCTGCGCAAGTTTCACGGACGAATGGTAATTACATCTGCGCAAGATTAGACATATCAAGTATAACCATAGTAGCGCACGTGCTTGACTTACTTTTTTGATGGCTTTTCGAATTCTCCTGTATTGATCGTGCTCCCTGGATTTGATGTCGGACCATCGTTTGCGCAGTTGATCCTTGCCCCTTCGTACGCCGAATTTCTGCTCCAGGGTGCTGACGATTGTAGTGAGAATCTTGTCCTTGCGCAAGTTGGGTCGAGGGTACGGGCCATTTTCCCCGTCGTAATCTTCCCTTTGGAGGATGTCCACCATCTCCACCATCTCTTCAAAGGCCATATTGGTGGCCTTATATCTGCTGCTGGATGCAGATGTGTTGGCTTCTTGGCTTTCCTCCGCGCTACTGGCTGAGAATGTGTCCGCCATATTCATGAATTAATTCACCAACAATGCAACGAGGGGAAGCGGGGCGGGGAATACTCGTCATGAGGAACGTCATGGGCGGGCGACGCGGAGGACGCAGGCGGACTTCGACGCGTGCGCAGTGTATATAAGGCTGTTTGAGGGGCCCACGTGTTCCGAACGGAAGTAGCGAGCGCTCTGTACGAAGGTAAGTGTTTTCTAGGATGCATTACTGTGTTTTTTTTTGGGTTTTGGGCCAGCATTTTTTAAGGATATGTGTGTGTTGCTGCCTGTGTGTAGGGGTTGCTGCCTGTGTGTAGGGGTTGCTGCCTGTGTGTAGGGGTTGCTGCCTGTGTGTAGGGGGTTGCTGCCTGTGTGTAGGGGTTTGCTGCCTGTGTGTAGGGGTTGCTGCCTGTGTGTAGGGGTTGCTGCCTGTGTGTAGGGGTTGCTGCCTGTGTGGATGTGTTGCTGCCTGTGTGTAGGGGTTGCTGCCTGTGTGTAGGGGTTGCTGCCTGTGTGTAGGGGTTGCTGCCTGTGTGTAGGGGTTGCTGCCTGTGTGGATGTGTTGCTGCCTGTGTGTAGGGGTTGCTGCCTGTGTGTAGGGGTTGCTGCCTGTGTGGATGTGTTGCTGCCTGTGTGTAGGGGTTGCTGCCTGTGTGTAGGGGTTGCTGCCTGTGTGTAGGGGTTGCTGCCTGTGTGTAGGGGTTGCTGCCTGTGTGTAGGGGTTGCTGCCTGTGTGGATGTGTTGCTGCCTGTGTGTGGGTGTGTTGTGTAATGTTTGTTAAGAAAAACTGGTTGTGCGTTTTAAGTAACATTTGTGTTTTTGGTCTTTTGTATTGCCATTACTAACAAAACAGAAACAAACATGTCATCACCCCAGTTGAATCCATTCAAGGACCAGCAGTTCATGTCCGAATTCATTGCCCTGTACAGAAAAAATACCAACCTGTGGCAGCTCAAGAACCCTTTGTATGGCAATAGGGATGTCCGGAAGGCAACACTGGGGCCACTTGTGGCTTTTGTGAAGACTAAAGTCCCCAACGCAAACACCAAGTTTGTGGAAGCCAGAATTGCAAGTTTAAGGCACATGTACAAGCGGGAGCGCAAGAAGATTGAGGAATCAGTCAGATCAGGAGCAGCAGCAGAGAATGTTTATGTACCCAAGCTGTGGTACTACAACCAACTGACTTTTATAGGTGACCAGATGGAACCCAGGGAATCACTGTCGACTCTTCCCTCCACCCTTCCCTCCACTCTTCCCTCCACTCTTCCCTCCACCCAGCTGAGGCTTCCACGGAAGGAGAAGACCCCTCCACCTTGGAGCAGGCTGATGCGCCCAGCTGGAGCCAGGTATATATTTAGTAGCCTAAATTGTGATTGTGTGAATATTAATGCTGTCAACGTTAAAATGTGAAACAATTAACACCCTGAACTCAGAATTGTGAAAAAAACTGACAAAAATTATGCACACTTCTAAAAAGTGTTGGTGCAACATATCGATACATATATAGTGTATACATACATCCAGTAGTGGCAAAAAAAGCGTTAGACAACATTGGTGATCTGCTTGGAAAATGCAGGGGTCCAAATGATAGCCTTTTGGATCTTTTGGAAAATTTAGATGCTCGTTCCTAAGTTTACAATTGGATGATTGAGTAGGCCAGAAACCACAAAACAGGTGTTTGATTTTTGTTTTTATTTGCACACAGGATGAGCTGACCCAGGATGATGCCGGGACAAGTGGTATGGAGGAGGAGGAGGACATGCCCAGCGAGAGCCAGGAGGTGGCTGGGCCCAGCACGAGCCAGAGTGACAGCCAGACCCAATTAAGAAGTCTACCTCGACCCCTGCCCTTACCCCCAAGAAGGCCCAGGAGGATGACCATTGTGGAGGAGGAATCACTGGAACTGATTCGGAAGGCGAGTGCGATTCTCGACAAAACCCCCCTTCCAGAAGAGGGCTATGCCAGCTACGTGTCCAGCAGGTTGCTGGAAATGGAGAGGGGCCAACGGCACCTGTGTGAGGGCCTAATTTCTGAGGCAATTAGGGGGGGTTTGAGGGGTGAATTACGAGAATCCACCCGCCTGACCCATGAAGGCCCGACACCAACTTCTCCTCCTCCTCCTCCTCGTCTTCCTTCTCCTCCTCCTCCTCCTCCTCCTCCTCCTCCTACTCCTCCTCCTACCACAAGTCAGCCTCCAAGGAAGCGTGCAGGGAAGACTGCAGGGAAGAGTGCAGGGAAGCGTGGTGCGAAGAGTCGGAAGTGATTGCCTGGCTTCAGTCTGGTCTCACAGAAGACACAGGCTGTTGTAGTGCCACAGCTTGGGGACATAGATGTCATCTGCTGCTGTTCCTGGTCTGTCTGATTCCTGGTCAATCTTCTTGTGCTCCCTATATTGTATGAAATGTGCCCAAGCTTAATTTTTGGCTTCACAAACTTGGTGTCTGCCGTTGGGGCAAAAAGTCTTCACAAAATCTACAAGTGGCTCCAGTGTTGCCTTCCTATTTTGTTTTGCCTTGTTTGTTTTAACCAGAATAAATGGTCATTTAATTTTCATCAAATAATGATATACGTGCTTGTTATTCAAAAACATAGTTTCTTTAGGAGTAGGCAGGTACATGTCTAAACATTCATTTGACAATACAAGTGTAAAGTGCAACTTCAATGGAACTGCAAGTGCAGTCGCTGGAAAGGTGAGGTTTAAGATCGGAATTAAGGGCAAGCTCTGCTGACTCCACAATTGTATCATGTGTAATAACTAATCCTTTTGATAACCAACAAATAATAAAAAATATCTATATAGAGATATATGTACATATATAATATATAGATATATATATATATATATATATATATAATTTTATTTTTATACACGTATAGATCTATATATCTATATATATTTATATATATATATATATATATATATGTAGATATCGATATATATTTTTTTGCGCTTATTGAGAAATATAGATATATTTTTCATTTGGTGATTTGGATATCTATATCTATATCTATATATATATATATATATATATATATATATATATATATATATATATATATATATATATATAATATATATATATATATATATATATATATATATATAATATATATATATATATATATATATATATATATATACAAATATATAACTTCACTAAAGAATGCTGAAGAAAAAACGTTCGGGAGTACTCTGCGTGAATATACAAGCAGCAAGGCAAAATCATTCTTCAAGTACGATACCATACAAATCCCGCTGTCAGAAAAAAAAAAAAAAAAAATTTCAACAGCGTGACGATTGTGCGAGCTTCAAAACGAAGGCTAGTTTTACCAGACCGAGCGAGTCCGTGACATAATAGCTACTGAGCATGCGTCCTTTTTGGTACGCCGGACCATACTACACACGACCGGATTATCCGCTGGACTGCCAAGTCCAGCGGATAATTTGAGAACAAAACCTGAAACTTTAGTCCGCCGTACTTTGGCCAAAAAAAGTCCGCCGGCGCCCACACACGAGGGGATTATCCGCTGGACTTCGGTCCAGCGGATAATCCCGCGGGATAGTCCCTTCGTGTGTACGCGGCATTAAAATGACTAAAATCCTTCCAATATAGTGCCTATAAAGTGTCAGATTTGTACCATGTCTAGAATCTGCTGCAGCAATAATTGCATTTATAAAGCCAAAAAATATTTAATTTTCCCTGCAAGCTGCTTTTATTTTGCTCAGCAACAGCTGAGGAGACAGTGTGTATGATGAGGCCACAATGTAGTGCGGTGGGAACAAGATTAGAGATTTTTTGGATACATTCTGGTGTCACTTTGACTTTGTATAGAAGTAAGGGGTGTGTAAAAATTGGTCTTTGGATGTCACTGGTGCCTTCCCACCGTAACCCTATAGAGGTAATCTTGATGAAAGCAAGAATTGGCCGTGCTGCAAAAAATTGCAATTATATGCACCTGTCAAACAGGTGCAGAAAAATTCCTCTTTGGGTGTCGGGGGCGCTTTCCCACCGTAACAAAACTCCTCCTTATGCAGAAGTCTGCATAACATTCACTGTGCGGTCTCTGACGATTCTATTTGACCTTTAATTGTTATTATCAGGCTTCAGTGTTTTATTTCCTGAGATATAATCAATGTGAATGTTCAGCTGTTATTTATGCAAATTAGGTAGTCGATTTGTTCCTTTAATTGGATCTTACTATTACCTGTACTTGGCGCATTTTTTTCTTTTTATAAAGTACCTATATTAGACAGGTATCTGCTCCCCTCTCCCCCCTGAAAGGTGTCAGATGTGACACTGGAAGGAGGGAGGATTGCGAAAAGTGGAAGTTCCATTTTTGTGTGGAACTCCGCTTTAAAGATGACAGAAACACTGTGAAATACGGGTTGTCATGTGACTACCGGGAGATGCCCTGAATTAATTTGTAGCTTGCTTCCACAGTTTGTGGTCATACTACAGCCTTTTGTTCTTATCTCTGTCTGCTTGTTCAGCTCTTTCCAGAGCACAGTAGTAAATGCAAACCCTAATTAAATGTAATTTCTACAAAAGCACTGTGTATTAAAGCAATTGCCATTTGTAATAAATAATTGTTTTCGCCTTTTCTTTCATCCTTTGTTTCATCTCAGTGTTGCAGGTCCTGTAGCCTCTTTGTAGCTACTACATATCTACATGCATGTACTCCCAGCATTCCCACCAGCCAAGTGAGCTGCTGGGGGGTGGGGGGGGGGGGCGGGGGTGATCCACAGCTTACTGGCCTACCAATACAGCATAGTTCCCAACTGTCCCTGATTTTGAGGGACTTTCCCCCATTCGGAACAAAGCCCCTCTGTCCCTCATTGCTCCTTGTTTGTCCCTCATTGTGGTCTGATCTATATAGTTGTACAGTATCTCACAAAAGTGAGTACACCCCTCACATTTTTGTAAATATTTTATTATATCTTTTCATGTGACAACACTGAAGAAATTACACTTTGCTACAATGTAAAGTAGTCCGTGTACAGCTTGTATAACAGTGTAAATTTGCTGTCCCCTTAAAATAACTCAGCACACCATTAATGTCTAAACCGCTGGCAACAAAAGTGAGTACACCCCTAAGTGAAAATCTCCAAATTGGGCCCAACGTGTCAATATTTTGTGTGGCCACCATTATTTTACAGCACTGCCTTAACCCTCTTCGACATGGAGTTCACCAGAGCTTCACAGGTTGCCATTGGAGTCCTCTTCCACTCCTCCATGATGATCACGGAACTGGTGGATGTTAGAGACCTTGCGCTCCTCCACATTTCATTTGAGGTTGCCCCACAGATGCTCAATAGGGTTTTGGTCTGAAGACATGCTTGGCTAATCCATCACCTTTACCCTCAGCTTCTTTAGCAAGGCAGTGGTCGTCTTGAAGGTGTGTTTGGGGTTGTTATGTTTGAATACTGCCCTGCGGCCCAGTCTCCGAAGGGAGGGGATCATGCTCTGCTTCAGTATGTCACAGTACATTTTGGCATTCATGGTTCCCTCAATGAACTGTAGCTCCCCAGTGCTGGCAGCACTCATGCAGCATCAGACCATGACACTCCCACCACCATGCTTGACTGTAGGCACACTTGTCCTTATACTCCTCACCTGGTTGCCGCCACACATGCTTGACACCATCTGAACCAAATAAGTGGTTCCAGTAATCCATGTCCTTAGTCTGCTTGTCTTCAGCAAACTGTGGGCTTTTTTGTGCATCATCTTTAGAAGAGGCTTCCTTCTGGGACGACAGCCACGCAGACCAATTTGTTGCAGTGTGCGGCGTATGGTCTGGGCACTGACAGGCTGACCCCCCCACCCCTTCAACCTTTGCAGAAATGCTGGCAGCACTCATATGTCTATTTTCCAAAGACTTCAAGACTTCTGGATATGACCTTGAGCATGTGCTCTCAACTTCTTTGATCGACCATGGCGAGCCCTGTTCTGAGTGGAACCTGTCCTGTTAAACCTCTGTATGGTCTTGGAAACCGTGCTGCAGCACAGTTTCAGGGTCTTGGCACTCTTCTTATAGCCTAGGCCACCTTTATGTAGAGCAACAATTCTTTTCTTCAGATCCTCAGAGAGTTATTTGCCATGAGGTGCCATGTTGAACTTCCAGTGACCAGTATGAGAGAGTGAGAGTGATAACACCAAATTTAACACGCCTGCTCCCCATTCACACATGAGACCTTGTAACACTAATGAGTCACATGACACCGGGGAGGGAAAATGGCTAATTGGGCCTAATTTGGACATTTTCACTTAGGGGTGTACTCACTTTTGTTGCCAGCAATTTAGACATTAATGGCTGTGCGTTGAGTTATTTTGAGGGGACAGCAAATGTACACTGTTATACAAGCTGTACACTCACTACTTTACATTGTAGCAAAGTGTAATTTTTTCAGTGACGACACATGAAAAGATATAATAAAATATTTACAAAAATGTGAGAGGTGTGCTAACTTTTGTGAGATACTGTATATAAAATACACTACTTATCTATCAAAACGTGTTTCCCAGTGCTAAAGCTTTCATCCAATTTCTAAATGGTTGCATTTGTTAATTCCAAAAGTCAATATAAGAGAATAGTAGTGATTTGTTGAAGTGACATTAAAATTGAAGTTAAAGTGGATGTAAACCCAAATTTTTTATTTTTTTTTTTTTGATGTCATAATGTAGAGAATAAGATTTCCTTTCATCTTAGCCCAGTCTTGCCACACAGATTTACTCGAGGCCTGAGCAATCGTCTTTTATTGTTCAGTTAGAGAAATACTTGAGGGCTGAGCAATCCTCTTTTGTTGTTCAGTTAAGCCCCATACACACGCTCGGACAATCCGCGGACAAGGTCGGTCGGACTTTGTCCGACGTACTTTGTCCGATGTTGGCGTTGCGTACACACGGTCGGACTACGTTGTCGGAATATCCGGTCCGGAAGAACGTCGTGACGTAAGTCGTCGTCCACGAGATTACAAAAGGGAAGTTCAGCACCACGTCAGGCACCCGTTGGGCTCCTTCTGCTGATCCCGTGTTTATCGAGAGTTAGTGGAAGTTTGGTGACTTAAGATTCGCGCTTCTCAGTTTTCAGACTCAGATCGTTACTGCTCTTCAGTTTGTGCTTGTCGTGCGTATCTGTTTATTAGTGCGTGTAGTCAGTTCGCATTTGTTGGTCATTGCGGCCTATATCTTGATATAGGACGCTTTGATTTGCACTGCTTATTGTCTGCTCGTTGCTGGTATTCACTTCGTTCTTTCAGGCCTTGCTGTTTATCGGTGCTTTCTGTTTGTCCGTTCTGACCAGCCGACCTTTTGTGACCTTCTGAGCGATGTTTCCCGTGCGTACTCGTCGCCGAGTTCGTGCTGTACGCGGAATTGGTGTCGGGCTTTTAGCTTTGACCCAAGACCCGTCCATGAACAGAGTGACGAGGAGTATGTGGACCAAGAATTGGTTGCTTCAGCGTGACCAGTTCTCGCACATGCCTTTGCTTCGTGAGATCCGGGAGAATAATCCTGATGATTTCAGGAACTTTCTCAGGATGACGGACCCCGATTTTCACCGTCTTTTGGCTTTGCTGACCCCCTTTATCAGCCGGCAGGATACCTGCATGAGACAAGCCATTACTCCGGAGCAGAGGCTTGTTGCCACGTTGAGGTACTTGGCGACAGGGAGAAGTCTTCAGGATTTGAAGTTCTCTTCAGGTATCTCTCCCCAGGCCCTGGGAATCATTATTCCAGAGACCTGTTCTGCCATCATTCAGGTCCTGCAGGAGGACTATATTAAGGTAACATTTCTACTTTACTATTCCCTTCTATGTATGCTCTGTTTGCTAATGACTTGTATTTTTGACCTCCTTCCCTAATTACCATGATTGCAATATGTTCTAATATGCTGTGCCCCTTTTCTCCTTCATGCATTTTTCCCTTCACTTACCTCACCAGCATGCTCTTCTGCCCCAATAGACACCTATGGCCTACTCACTTAAGCAATGTCTTTTGTCTGCTGCATAGTATTGTTTGCCCCCAAACACCCCCTAAAATATGCACAAATGTTTGCTGTGTGGTTTACTTCATGTAGAGCCCCCTTTTTTAGTTCTTTTGGTGGTGGGGGGGGGGCAAACTCATTAGGAACCCCCTCCCCCAACTGCTCTGTCAGATGGTACCAATCCTTTATCTGCTGGCTTTCCCAAGGTCCATACACACTATATACCTACCTCTTTATAGTGCGCATCTTTAGGGATGAATTCAGCAAAGCATGTAGTGCAAGGGACTGCCTCCATACATTCCATTTCCTATTTTTTTGTCTTCTTTCCCTCCTATTAGCTTGCTTGGTAATTTAATAATGTCACACTGTGCCTGCCTTTTTTGGGGGGGGGGAAATGTTATTTGATCTTTCCTGTGGCCTGCCAATAGTGTTAAGTACAGAGGGTCTGGCCAAACTAGGCCACATTATTGAGCCATTTGCCAATCAATGAAGTGCAGAGGGTTACCTGTCCACCACCCCCCCCCCCAAAACCATAGTTATTGCCAATGTCCCATCAGAAGTGGGGGGATTGATGGGGGGGTGAGTAATCTATGTAAGGGGAGCCTCTACTTTTCTGTGTAAATACTTTCCAGCCTCCAATTTTATACAATGCTCTTGTTCCAAGATGTTGATTGTCTAATCTGCTTGCAATGTTTAGGTGCAAAGTGACTCATTTTTTTTTCTTGTTTCACTCCACAGTTCCCTTCCACGCCACAGGAATGGCAGACTGTGGCCTCCCACTTTGCCAGCCGTTGGGACTTTCCTAACTGCGGAGGGGCAATTGATGGGAAACACGTCCGCATCGTCCCACCGCCCAACTCGGGGTCCTACTATTATAATTATAAAGGGTTTAATAGTGTAGTGATGTTGGCGGTGGTGTCGGCAACATACGAGTTTATGTATGTGGACGTGGGGATGAACGGCCGGATATCGGATGGTGGGGCCATTACGCACACGGAGTTCTACTGGCGTCTCCAAAGTGGCAGTCTGTGCTTGCCACCTCCAGAGGAGAATGCCGAAGGACTCCCCTTCGTCTTTGTCGCAGATGAAGCGTTTGCGCTGACTCCCCATGTGATGAGGCCGTTCCCGATGAGGACCCTCACCCCGGACCAGAGGGTCTTCAACTACAGGCTGTCCAGAGCCAGAAGAGTGGTGGAGAACGCTTTTGGCATCCTGGCCAGCCGCTTCCGCCTGTTCCTGACGGCATTTAACTTGGCGGAATACAAACTGAACCACATAGTTCTTGCCTGTTGCATATTGCACAACTTCCTCAAAAGACATAACAGGAACTATGTGGTGCCCGTTGGCCCAGATGTGGAGGGCCCTCCAAATGCGGACCTCACAGCCCTTCGAGTGGCACGTCCAGGCTTGCCCCCTCTCAATGCCCGCGTGGTCCGGGACCAATATATGGAATACTTTGTGGGTAGGGGGGCCATTGCTCTGCCTGACGATGTGTGAGAGGCATTTTTTAATAAATCTGATATTTTAACCAACCTCTGATTTCTTGTCATTTCAGTCTTCTTTTTAGCTTATTTTACTTTGACATTTTTTCCCTTTGCCTTCGACAGTGGTAATGCACTTTCTGGGCAAAAAGAGGTAACAGTCTCTTCTTCCCAAAAAGTTTTTTCTCATGTGTGTTTGCTACCTAATCTTTGGTCTAGAGAAGGTTTGTCCTGCATAACTGACACCCAAAATACTCCTTTTCAGCACCAGGTGTGACATGTGTGTATTCTCCAAAATGCTGTGCTCCGTGTTTTCGGACAAAGCACTGTGGGTGTCATTTACATAAGTCAAATCCGCTATGCTCTACAAGTGCATTGAAAAAGTTCCCTGGGAAAGGAAATTGCAGTGCAAAGTGGATTTGCCTTTAGTAAATAACACCCATTGCCCCCCATATCCTTTACATTTTACATACATAATGCATTGTTTTATTTAAATAAGGAAGCCACACATTTAGAAAATGTAAAAAGTTTACTTGGAAAACATTCACAAGTGCGTTTACAATCTTCACGCCAAAACTGACAACATCTTGGTTATTTACAACATTATTTACAAAGATTACGCAATTTGTAAAACCAGGCATGGAGCTAAGCAGAACCTATGAAGTAGGAAAGTTCAACTTTGTAAAGTGAAGACAAGATCAGACATGACTATATGTTCAAAGTGTGTTTGATCTTGCCTTCATCACATGGGGGGGGCACCCCCGAAAAGTGGAAATTTGGAACATGCACACAATTTGGTTCTGAAAATGGTCATTAGATGGTAAAACACATGCCTAGAAGCTTCAAAAGTGCCATTTTCCATCATGGGGATGAATGGACGTTTTTTGGGGGTGCAACCCCTTCACCACAACCACTTTCGTAGTTCGTAAAGTGTTTGCACCCCCAAAAAAACGTTGCCATTCATCCACCATGATGGGAGCTAGCACATGTGGACACAATGTGTGCATGTTCCAAATTTCACACAGTTTTTAAGTTGCAAATGTGTTCAGAAGCTGGCACAAATGTGTGTAAATTACTTGGTGCTTTTTCATATTTTTCCTAAAACATCAATGATGTTCTTCAATTTTTGTTGAACATCATTGATGTTTTGCTTTATGTAATCTAGATCTCGATTGCAGACCATTATCTCTCCGATGAGTACGTGGGCACTCTCTGTGGTAAAGTGCGATTTTTCTTCCACAACATCCACGTCACCTAAAAACCACAAACAAAAAAAATGGGGTGTTGGAAATGAGGCAGCCATACATGGATTAGCTTACCAGTAGCTGTGTTCTCCCACACTCACCTGTTGTGGTGACAATTTCTCCAAGTTCGATGATCTCTCCTTCCTCCTCCTCCTCCTCTGCTTCTGCTCTTTCCACTTTTTTGGGAGGTGTTGGTTTGGGGGTTTCCTCAGACGGCCCAAGTTTTCGCTCCCCTATGAGAATGTCCAAAAGGAAGATTTAGCAACACAAGCTATTGAGGGCAGAAATAGGAAGTGACAAACATTGCTTGAAAGTGACGGACACTATTTTAGTTTGGCCAGTTACAAATGTCAACTACATGAATGAAGTCACTTTGTAAAGGTGCTAAACTGACTAGCTTTTTGGTAGAAGTTTGTGTGATGGAGACCCCCCTCTAGTATCCACTGGAGCACATGTGTGGAAAAGCATAATAAAAAGGGGGTTTGGGTGTCCCAGCACTAGTGCTCTAGAGTCCAGATGGGTAAACAGCTACTGAGTGACCTCTCCTTTACATTGAATAAATTGGCTTTACATTCTTGATGACATTTCTAGTGAGAACAAACTTCCTTTCCCCAAAAAAACACCAAACATCGTATTATAAGTGGCCGAACGATCGAGGTTGCGTACGATCGAATGCACACACACACGACCATGACAGTGGCAGAAAGATCGAGGCTGAGTACGATCGAATGCACAGACGAACCTGAAAGTGGCCATTTTGGAATGTACAACTTGGTAAAAATCAAAACACAATGGAGCAGTATGCAAGCAAGAAATCAAACACAAAACACAACTACTTACTTTTTTGAAGAATTCTCTTGATCTTTCTGTACTGATCGGCCTCCCTCAGTTTCAGGTCTGACCAGCGTTTCCTGAGTTGCTCCTTGGATCGTTGTACCCCAAAATTATTGTACAGCCTCCTCACAACTTTAGACATGATCTTGGCCTTGCGGACATTGGGGTTGAGGTAAGGCCCATACTTCCCATCATAGTCGCTCCTCTTTAATATGTCAACCATCTCCAACATTTCTCCAAATGACATATTGGAGGCCTTGAATTTCAGGTTCCGGGATCGGGACGTTTCTGCCTCCGGACTTTCCTCGTCCTCCTCCTCGTTGGTGGGATATTTGTGGCGCACCTGCTGTGTCCCCGCCATGTGCTCTCCCCACTACGCCGTAAAGAGAAGGGGTGGGGAATAGACGAGAAAGATCGTCAGGGGCGGGCGGAGTTTGAAGCATGCGCAGTGTATATAAAACGTCACACGCCTGTGTCGTAGCCACGATCTGGGAGACGAGGGGAGAGAAAACTCACACGAGACGATCGCTACAAACGAAGGTACAATTTAACGTTGGTACATAACTAGCCTAGACTGATTTGAACTTGAGGCTTCTTTAGGGAGAAGATTAGGAGAGTTTAGCCTGACAGAATTTTGAGGGTTTTGTGTGTTGTTGTGTCTTGCAGAGATTGATATGAAGGGATTCAACGACATGAGTTTTCTCCCCCTCTTCATTGCCAAATACAGGGATTTTCCCATATTGTGGCAGGGTATACACCCACATTACACCAACAAACCAAAGAGGCACGCAGCCCTGGAGGAACTTGTGGAATTTGTCAAGCCAAAGTTCCCCACGGCAACTGTTGATGATATTAGAAAGAAAATTGGCAGCCTGAGGAGTGCGTATATCAGGGAGAGGAAGAAGGTCGTGAAGTCTGAGGAAACTGCAACTTCAGCAGATGAGGTCTATGTCCCCAAGCTCTGGTACTATCAGAGTCTCCATTTTCTGAAGGACCAGGCTGATGTCACGGAGCCAACCTCAACTCCTCCTTCCACGCTTCCTTGCGCCCAGCCCACCCCTGATGAGGCTTCCGAGGAGCAACCTGGGCCTTCCAGTCTGGAAGAGGTGGAGGAGCCCAGCTTGTTCCAGGTATAGTAGTTTTGTTACCATTTATGGGAATAATGAATGATGTTCACTTAATTCAGGATCGCCAATTGCTTAGTTCCTAACGTGTTTGACATATCAACAGACAGTGGTGTGGGAGACATTTGGGGCCAGAATCTAAACTGCTGGGCTGAGAATTGTATGGTTTGCTATTTGTAAACATTTTGCACCAGTCACTAGATGAGAATTGTGTGTGTTTGATGAACAAATAACTGAAACTATGTCCCTTTTTCCTACACAGGAAGACCTCAGCCAGGAGGTGGCTGTGGAAGGTGGCAGTCAGGAGGAGGCAGGGGTTAGTGGCAGCCACCAGCTGGGTAGTGGCAGCCAAGAGGGGTCTAGGCCTCGGAGCCTGACTGACACCCAAACCCCTCCCCTCCGCCCTCCGTACAAAAGGGCGAGAAGGGGGGGTTATGCGGCACAGTCAGCGCTCCGGATGATAAGAGAGGCTTCAGACTCCCTACATGCCACACCCGCCGACGAGGAGACCTTTGGCTCGGTGGTTGTCACCAAAATGATGGGTATGGAGGTGGGGCAACGCAACATGTGTGAGGGGCTCATCCTCCATGTCCTAAATAAGGGTAGGGCTGGGGAGATGACCCCAGTCACACATGTTTGCCATAGCTACCATGCTCCACCTCCTCCTCCTCCTCCTCCTCCTTCTGCCACCCCACCAGCACGACAGCCCCAGCGTGCAAGGAAGCGTGGAAGGAAGACCTGAGAGTGACGACCTGCAATCAGTCTGGTCTGACAGAAGATGGAGCCTCTTGTAGTACCAGAGCCTGGGGACCTAGATGGCATCTGCTGCAGTTCCGGATACTTTGGACTTCACGACCAGATTGCACTCCCCTTAATATACGTACTCCTCAGGCCCCCAATTTTCTACGCTTGAACAATGATGGTTGCCGTGGGGGGCCAAGACTTTGCAAATTCCCCAAGTTTCACCATGGCTGCGTTCCTCTTTGGTTTGTTGGTGTGACCTAAATAAAGGTTTTTTTGATTTGAAATAATCATTGACTATTGTGTTTTACTTTGCTACAATGACAGTTTTTCTTTGAGTAGGCTGGTACATTTCACTAATCCTAAAGTAGAATTAACAAGGGGCAACAACAACAAACAACCTCCTAGTAAAATTAAGCAAGAAATACAAATGTAAATAATGTGTTTTTGGTAATTTGAGACACACAACCCCCCTCCAAAAAAAAAAAAAAAAAAAAACATTCAAATATGTATTCCCCCAAAAAAAAAAAAAAAAGACAAATCATGGTAAAAAAATAACAAAGATTCTTTTCCGTTCAGAGTAAAAATAAACATGTAGTGTATAAATGGTGCAAAGTAATAAAGAAGTAAGTTTGTGAGAAGTGCGGGTGAATAGGAGCAGCTAAAAGATGTCATTCTTGTTGCATTGTAAAGAAAAAGAGAATGCGCTGCATTAAAGACATTTTAACATTGCAGCGTGACGAATGTGCTGTGTCGATTAGGAAAGGTAGTTTTACCTGACCGAGCGCTTCCGTCACAGAATTTCTTCTGAGCATGCGTAGCACTTTGTCCGTCGGACAAGCGTACACACGCTCGGATTTGGTGTGATCGGACCGGGTTGACGGCAAATCTTTCCAGCAGGAGATAAGACTTTGTCCGACGGACAAACCGACGAACACTGTCCGATGGTGCATACACACGGTCTGATTTTTCAACAACCTTGTCCGATCGGACCAAATTGATGAAAAAGTCCGACCGTGTGTATGGGGCTTTAGAGTAATCTTGACAAAGTCTTGAAAACTTTGTCAAAAACGCCCCCCTTGCTGTGAGTGACAGGTGGTTTACATATCTCATGCACTAGCCTGAGACAGGTTATCATCAGATCACTGGATGTTCTACTCTGCCCAGCTCTGACTACATACATGTCCCCTAAATCACTTGTCTGTCTATAGTCTGCTGACTGTTCACTGCATCCCATGATGAGAAACATCCAGTCAAAACACAGTAAAGCTGGGAGAGCTGGAGGGGAGGGGGATGTGAACTGTGAACTTTTTACACAGGATGTGCCTGTCTCAGGCTAGTGCATGAGATATGTAAATCACCTGTCACTCACAGCAAGGGGGCATTTTGACAAAGTTTTCAAGACTTTGTCAAAGATTTCTCTAACTGAACAATAAAAGAGGATTGCTCAGGCCTCAAGTAAATCTGTGTGGCAAGACTGGGCTTAAATGAAAGGAAATCTTATTCTCTACACTATGACATCAATTTTGGGTTTACAGCCACTTTAAGGCTAAATAGAAGTCTTGTTAAAAAAGTTGCCTATACCCCTGTAGCACACCCCACGTTGGAGCTGCAGATGAGCAGGGATCCCGCACTCCAGCAAAGCCAGGCACACAGTCTTCACAGGCACACAATAGTCAGAAAACAGTCCTCAGCTTTTTTTTTGCTGTTGTTTTATTAGAGGGTTAACAACTTGGATGGGGATTAGGGGGGTTATAGGATGCCTACTTGACTGTAACGAGAAGTTCAGGGACAAACTTCCTATGTACAACTTCTTCAACTTCTTCCTCCTGCACACACTTTCTCTACTTTACACAGCTTCTGCTGGTTCACTCCTGAGGGAACTTGACAGACTCCTTGTCAGTTCAGTTTTGACCCACTACAGGAAGGAACTCACAGTCCCTTAACAGCAGCACATATGGAGTAAAACAGAATGTGATCTTTCCTTCTGCCTCCCCTTTTGGCCGTTGGTCCCAGCTCCACTCCTTCAGGCAATGCCAGCCCACCTGGTTGCTTCTCTACACCAGTCTGCCTGACTGACTTTTCACCAGCCCACCTGGCTGACTCGCTCTGGAGATCTCTCAGGAAAAAAAGGTAGAAGACTTAAGCCCACTGCTGTCTTCAAGGAAGACTAGCTACATGTGACAGTCTCCCCCCTTTGTTAGTCCCTACAGTGTTGCTCTTCTCACTCTGTCTTCCATTTGCTCCTGTGCCTCCAGAAAAGCTTCCTCCCTTGTGTTTTTGGCAGAATGCTTCCAGCACCCAAGCCCCAGCCCAAGGCAGGACACCCCCCCCCCCAGACTAGGGGGTACCCCTCACGACCACGACAGCCTCCTCAACACTATATCTCCATCTTCCACCCACCTGCCCTGCTGGCATGGCCCATGTTTATTTTTGGGGTAGTTCCAGCCCCCTGCCAGCTTCTGGGGATTGGCTAAGGCCCCAAAAATATTCATGGCAGCCCCTCCTAGCCCCCACCCTCTAGTTCTATAAGGCTGTTCAACCTTCCAGACAACAGGGAAAGGCACCAGAGAGCTGCCAAGATGAGTCATCCAGCCCCGGACCAGATTATATTTTACCTACTCTACCAATACTAGTAGCACACACTAAATGTTGCTACACCCTCCTCCCATGTTGCATACTTTTTGTAAAAGAGATCAATGTTTATACCTTCTGTGACAGAACCCACTGTCACTGTGTGTTTTGGAAGGGGCTGGGCGTTGGCCTCCTACCCACAGACTATGGCCCAGAATGGACTTGGGAGAGACTTGGGGACAAAGTGCCATTGAGATAATGCGATGTAATGCTGCATCCCTTCTCTCCCCCCCCCCCCCTCTTGTTGCTGTGTTAATTGTGTTGGGTCATGGCATGTAGACGAAAGGTCTGGACTGGAGACATCTCCCAGCAGGGGATCTGTTAGGAGGGGCTGCCTGCTTATCATAATCCCTTTATGTGTTTCAACTGTAGTTGTTTGGATATACAAGTGTTGAGTTTCCATTGGTTCTTCCTTGTCCCCTACCCCCTCTATGACAAGGCTAAGGGGGGTGTCCCCAACTGTGTTTAAAAGTGTATGTTTGAAACTTAATAAACAGTTTATGCTCTGGATGTTTAACCCTCAACACCTGTGTGGCTTGTCTCGTGATTGAGGGGTTAAGGGCTGGTTATGGCGAATCTGCAGGCTGCGGGTGCATTTGGAGGACAGGAGACACAGGTCTGGCGGAGATTCTCAGAAGAGACACTGAAGATCCGTCACAGTGGTGGCAGCAGTGGGATGTCTCCTGCAGTCCAGGACATCCAAATCACCACCGGGATTCAAGATCCGGGCAGCCATCGAGGAGCGATACGGGGACCAGCCAGCATGAGAGCGGAGTTCGGGAGGAGGCTGCAAGGCATGCGGAAGCAACATCGGGGACCAGCGACAGAGCACACCATGCTCGGCTGGGAGGATGTGATCCGCCGGCAACTCTGGCAAGAGATGCTAAGCCACGAGCGGCACCATCAGGGGAAGATCCTTCCCTCCTCTACAGAGATGTACTGGACGCAGTACCGTGCACGAGAGGTGTTTCTGAGGGAACAACCGCGAGATGATTGGAAGACGGAGCTCGGAAGATTGGTCCGGGAGGAGATGAGGCTGGACGCCAGCTACAGAGCCCTCCGGTGGTTTGCGGCTCAACTGTGGCCAGGTACAGCAGATGGCAGCCCGACAGAAGGCGTTGGCTACGGCAGCGTGGGGCTGCTCCATAAAAAAATGTACGGAGACCCAGACTTTGGGAGCATCGAGGAGTGGCGGCTTGAAGACATCCTGGACTTCCGAGATGAGGTGCTGGACCTCCCAGAAGAGGCATGTGACCTGGGGGAATTGGAGTTCCTGGTTGAGCAGGAATGGGAGCTCGAGATTGCCTACAAGCGGCTGTTTGACGGTGATCAGCAGCCCGGCATGGCTCCCGTTGCCTGGGACTGTCCGGGAGAAAAAGCGGACAGTCGCAAAGATGCAGAGCAAATGGGGCCAGGGGTACCCCTACGTTTTCCCGTTCTAACCACAATGGAAGAAGCGGCGATGATACAGAGGGCACTGCGAGTGCTTGAATGCCGGAAGGCATCAGAGGTTCCCCAGGCAGCGAGACAAGCTAATAGCATAAAAGTCTCAGAAGGGGGAGTTGAGACGGGCGCTGGAAGGCTGGTAGATGGGGATCAGCAGCAAGTCCAGAGTATCGCATCCGGTGTCCCAGCAGAAGCGCTGGCTATGGGGCAGAGTGCCGCTGGCCCCTGCCCAGCCCTCAGTATGTTTTTGGTAGGGTTTGGGAGATGGCCCCTGTCAAAAGTTGCCCCAGCAGCTGGTCACAGAACCGGGAGGGGAAAAAACCCTTCCCCCTCTTCAGCGGCTGAATATCTTTGCATATGTCCCCCCCAGCAGAAGCGCTGGCTACGGGGCAGAGCGCTGTTGGTCTCTGCCTAGCATCAGAAAAAGAGATGGAGAGTCTGGGAGATAGTCCCTGCAAGATACCTCCCCAGCGGCTGGTAACTACACCAGGAGAAGAGCAAGTTCCTTTTCTTCCTCAAAGGCTTAGCACTACCAGCCTATGCTCCCTACCAGCTGAAGCGCTGGCATCGGGGCAGAGGATTATTCAGCTCCCCCCAATACATGCAACCAGGCCCCGGATCACGGGAGTGCGGACAGGCAGTCCTGCTCTAAAGCGGCTGTTTTTATTCACGGGAGACCGTATGTGCGGTTTTGCTCCCCAGCGCCAGAGTCGTACTGATTCTTTTTCTGTTTGCCTGGGGTGGGAATTTGTGACTAACGCAGGTCCAGACCAGTTGGGGGTCAAGGACCTGGTTAGTCTGTTTTTAAAAGGGGAGAAATGTGACAGAACCCACTGTCACTGTGTGTTTTGGAAGGGGCTGGGCGTTGGCCTCCTACCCACAGACTATGGCCCAGAATGGACTTGGGAGAGACTTGGGGACAAAGTGCCATTGAGATAATGCGATGTAATTCTGCATCCCTTCTCCCCCCCCCCCCCTCTTGTTGCTGTGTTAATTGTGTTGGGTCATGGCATGTAGACGAAAGGTCTGGACTGGAGACATCTCCCAGCAGGGAATCTGTTAGGAGGGGCTGCCTACTTATCATAATCCCTTTATGTGTTTCAACTGTAGTTGTTTGGATATACAAGTGTTGAGTTTCCATTGGTTCTTCCTTGTCCCCTACCCCCTCTATGACAAGGCTAAGGGGGGTGTCCCCAACTGTGTTTAAAAGTGTATGTTTGAAACTTAATAAACAGTTTATGCTCTGGATGTTTAACCCTCAACACCTGTGTGGCTTGTCTCGTGATTGAGGGGTTAAGGGCTGGTTATGGCGAATCTGCATGCTGCGGGTGCATTTGGAGGACAGGAGACACAGGTCTGGCGGAGATTCTCAGAAGAGACACTGAAGATCCGTCACACCTTCCTCATCCACTTTGGAGCATACATGTGATCCAGAAGCAGTGGCTCTCCTGTGTCCCTGAGCGTTGTTGGCACTCCTTGGCTGACTCAGAGCAGCCTCTGCTTCTGGATCAAGTGACCACACAGAAATGGATTCAATAAAAAATGTATTTACTCAGCTTTTAAAGAGGAGCTCCAGTCATTTTTGTGTTTTCTTAAAAGTCAGCAGCTACAAAAACTGTAGCTACTGACTTTTAATAAACACACACCCACCAATCCCAGGTTCCAGCAATGTGCTCACCCAAGCCGTCCCTTCCTACTGTCTTCTCTCCCCTGTGCCGGCATCTCAACTGTGGACTCCTGGCTGTGATGGTTTGTGGCTTCACAGCCGGGTGCCCACTGTAAAATGCCCGAGTAGCAATGCGCCTTGTGAATGATCCTGCAGTGTTTTGGAACCTGTGACGTGGCCTAGAAGACTGTGGGGAGGGAGAGGAGAACTTTGGTCAGATTGCCTAGGCGATCCAAGTGGAAGTGGGAGCGGGTACCCAATTTTGAACCCCCCCCTGCAATAAAAGTACCATTTGTTGAAGAAGAGGGGGGATAGAGGCCTTAAAGCAGCTCTCCCCATTTTGGCAGGAACACTGCTTTATAACTCATACCAGAATCAAAGGATTTGGAATATATCCCAGGGATTCTAGCCTACCAGACCCACCGGAAGTGACGCTATCGAGCTTGCTGCTTGTTTTTACTCTGTTTGTTTGCTCATCTTAAATAAAATATTAATAAGGACCTGGGACACTCAACTGGGATCTAAAGGAGGATGGTCACCAAGGACCACAAAGACATATATATCCATGCTGTAACCTTACAGCCGTAAGGTAAGGGGCCATCTACATCACCCCCACTAGGATCGCATGGAATTGGGATAACAGCACAGGATAGCCACAGTTAAAACACTGCACACCAGAATCCACCAATACAGCTACTTGCACTGCACTTGGAATAAACTTTTTTTGATGCACTTATGATATATATGGATGTTTATTGAACACACCCGCTGTGATCCGTTTTTTAACCGCTATATTTATTTCAGTATTTATATATGTTATTGAACACCCTTTTCACTTTAGTCACGATTTATATGTGGGATTCACCCAATACCACCACTATATAGCCATTTCTGGATTGCGACTTTCGATTGCGATTTTCTTGCAAATTTTTTTGCATTTTTTGTTTATAAATTATTTATTTCTACTGGATTTACCCAGCCATTTATTCTATTACACTTGTGAATTATCACCACTATACAGCCACTACTCACTTTATTTATTGTTCACTTCTTCTTTTATGTGACATTGTTTTATGTGGCACCTCGATAGAGACACAACTGTGCTGAATTTAAGATCCGATCCCTGATTCCAGGGGGGGGCACTTGACCCCCCTTGCCCCTACCTGCGGACGCCCATGCCTCTGTGGGATGCACTGGTGTTCTGTGCAGCCACATGCAGGCAGCCTGTTCAAATCAATGATGGGCAGCCGGCTGCAAGCATCTCCGATTGCATTGCAGAGTGTACATCCAAGCGGATCCAATATACAAATCAGAATACACACAGACTGGGCCGCCCACAGAGAGCTGGCGACTGGGAGCACACAACAAATACTGTGCGTATATTAATTGATTGTTTGTGAATAATAGTGTGCTTGTGTTTGGACACTTTCTTTGGTAAAAGAGTTGGAGTATATGGCTATTGCCGCAAAATATCAAAGTGGAACAAGGGTTCTCACTACAGCTGCAGCCAGCTGACCTCAGTAGCCCTCTCACATAAAATACAAAAGGATAAGGTAATAGGGTCACTAGTAAAAACAAAAGCAGCAGGAACACATGGGCAGGCCTGGATTTAGTGCTGGGCCACCTAGGCTGTGACCTAGGGTTTAATGGCTTTTAGGGGAAACCCAGAATTTTTTATCCTAGTCATTTTTATTTATAAGCTTCCCAAAAACTAGACAACACATATAAATAAAATACTATATTCCACCATTCCTGGGGATCCATTTGCAATCTTGGAACATCAGCTTTATGCTCGGTTCACACTGGAAACGGCGACGGATCGCACAGAAAGGATGTTTGTTCCTGTTCTCCATTTTAAGGATGAATCAGTGCCGAATCTTTGCCTGAATTTGGCCCTGAAAAGGAGCCAAAGATGCATAACGTTTCTGTGCAAGCCGCTCCACAGCCGCCCAGGAGATATGTGAACTGGCTCCATAGAGAGACGGTCACATTCTCCCGCTATGCAAATTAGATGTGGGTAAACCCACATCCAATTCACATAGGTGTTAACCCAGCCTTATGCCCCGTACACACGGTCGAAAATTCCTACGGAAAATGTCCGATCGGACCATGTTTTTCCGTCGAAATTTCCGACTGAAAAAATTTGAGATCCTGCTCTCAAATTTTCCGACAACAAAATCCGATCAGACTTTTTCCGATCGTGTGTAGAGAATTCCGACGGACAAAGTGCCACGCATGCTCAGATCAAATTACCAGACCAAAGCTATTGGCTACTAGCCTCTACATAGTTCCATCATACGCATGAACTTCACCACGTTCAGAATGATCGGATTTTCCGACAACTTTGTCCGACCGTGAGTATGCAGCACCAGTGTCGGACAAAATCCGTCGGAAAAAATCAGACGGATTTTGTGGTCGGAATTTCCGACCGTGTGTACAGGGCATAACTCTTATTAGCACTTTGTTTACCCTGCAGGTAAGCTTTAACAACTTTAAAGTGGTTCTAAAGACTAAATGGTTTTTTACCCTAATGTATTCCACGCATTAGGGTAAAAAACCTTCTCCGTCACAGGATCCCCACCTCACCCCCCATATACTTACCTAAGCCTGATCTCGATTCACCGCTTTGCATAAGAACAGTGGCTCTTTTGGCTCTCTCCCTCCTCACAGGACAGATTGATAGCACTGGGAGCCATTGGCTCTGCTCTGATAAACAGTATTGGTGCTTTATAAAATCCTCCTGTGTGCAAACCGCCATTTAGGACCAGTTATCTACGGTGGTAATAATATATAACAATAAACATAACACATATATAATGTCCTCTGATAAACATTGCTGTTACACTAAAAAGTCCAGATATCATGAAAATAAAATGAACAATAAAGTAACAGGTGCTCTTCACAAACGTTATTCAGTGCTTCTCAAAACCATTCCACAGAGCAGGTAAGTTTTTTTTTTATTTTTTTTTTATTTTTTAAACAACTAAAGCTTTATAATTACTTTATTTTTTTTTATTTTTTTTTTTTAAGAATACATACTGGCAGCATGGGAGAAAATCCCAGAGACAGAAGGAATGAAGATTTGAAAGTTTATATCCACAGTAACTCATCTTTCCATTGTATCTTGCATTATATGTTGTTTCCTGTCAGACAGAATCCCGATTAACTGTAGATTAGCCACCACTTCATTAGAGGCCAGGTCCATAGGCAGATGGCCCCATATGTCTGATAGATGAATATGGGCTCCTCCATCGAGTAGTGCAATTAGGGTTTCCACTGAACCATTTCTTGCTGCTCTGTGAGCTGGGGTTCTTCCAGTGTTGGAATCCGAGGTGTTTGGGTTTGAGCCATAATCCAAAAGAAGTTGGGTTATCTCTGGAAAATCCAGGTTCACCACCTTAATTTTAGAAACAATTATTTAGATTGTGTTTTAGACATTCAGCTTGCTGCAACATTTTATTTTTAATGTTTTATGTGAAGTGCATGAAGTGATCTAGCAGGACTTAATTTTCTGTCTAAAGTTCCACTTTAAAGTAAATTAAAGGGTTTGTAAAGTTTAGCTTTTTTTAAATAACAAACATGTCATACTTACCTGCTCTGTGTTATAGTTTTGCACAGAGCAGCCCAGATCCTCCTTCTTCCCCCTGCTAAGTGCCCCCATAGCAAGTTGCTTGCTTTGGGGGCACTCGTGCAAGCTCACCTCCAAGCCACATCACCTTCCTCACTGGCTGTGATTGGCAGTAATGGAAGAGAGCCTGGGAGCACTTCTGCAGATCACTGGATCAGACTCAGGTGAGTATAAGGGGGAAGCTGCACACTGAAGCTTTTTTACCTTCAGGTATAGAATACATGAAGGTAAAAACCTTCAGCCTTTAGAACCACTTTAATCAATTAACAGTTTTATGGCAATAATAAGAATATACTAGGGGAATTCATAAAAAGTCATAGACACTCTTTAGAATTCCCTTGCACCTCTGCACCCTAATGGTCGGTGATTGTGCAGTTACTGAGCTTTCTCCCTGCCACTGTACACATCACCTCAGTTCCCCATCAGCATCCGTCCTCCTAGCAGGCAATGAGGCCTTGGAGACTTGTTCCTCATCAGGTCTGCCCACTGTGTGGTAGAGGTCTATGGAGGGTCGTCCGTTCAGGTCCGCCAAAAAAACTGACAGGCGGACCTGAACGGACCGCCCGTGTGAAATAGTAGCTGTAATAGCTGTGTTTCCTATGCTGTGATTGGCCCACAACTATCACATGGTATCTGGGCCAGCAACCATCACAGTAACCTGTTGTGATTATCTGTACCCAATCACAGATCACTAGTATTCACAACTGATATGAATCATTAGTACGTTTTAGTACATCCCAGTGTGTTTTTGATGCATTTTACCATGTTCCAGTACAATTCAGTGCAGAAAAAATGCAGCATGTTCTACTCTTTTTTTTTTTTTTTTTTGGAACTGGAACGCAGTGGAAATGATGGTGTAAACTATGCCATTGGAAACCATATAAACTACTTTACATGCATTTCTGATGCAGAAAACAAATGCACTGGACTGCATGTGGTGTGAACCGGTCCTAACAGTCCAATGTCCCTCGTCAGCATTGGCATTATCTACCTGAGCTTGTGTAGTCCAGTGTACATTCTAAATAAGACTGCGAGCAGGCAATAAGGAGCCTGCCTGCTCACAGTCTTTACATTTGGGACTTTAGTTTATGTGAAGTCATATCAAAAAAGCACACTATCACTATCACATTCAAAAATCTTTCTAGTGGCTTACTGAACATCTTTTTTTTTTTTCCCATAAAAAGTTTTTATTAGGAGTAAGGAAGAGTGTGCATACAAATCACAACATGTGTCAAATGAAAACATTGAACAATTAGGATACAGTTGTACAAATCTAGGACGCATCCTAAAATAACATGGAACATAATAACCAGGAACAGACCAGTTAGTCAAGTTATGGCGTATGCAAGGTAAAGGATCACTTTTTCATTTTCCCCTCTCGCCCCCCCCCCCCCCCAACAACATCAGTCATTCAACCAAGGAGAGGAGATGACAAGAGGGTTTGTTCCAGGTCAGGGCATTGATACAGTGTATCCTTATGTGTTGAGAGGTTGAGAGGCGTGTGAGAGTTACATTAGTTTGGGTTGAAGGTCATGTAGGCGGCAATTAAGGGGGAAGGGAGGTGAGAAGAACAGGAAAAGAGGGGGGAGCCAGAAGAGGGAGGAATAGGGGGAATAGGGAAGAGGAAGAGAGAGGAGAGAAAGGAAGAGAAGAAAAAAAAAGTGGGGTGGGGGGAGGTTCAGGGATATAAGGGCTAAAAGAAGGAAGAGGGTGGTTGGGTGTTACTATGGGGCTTTGGACACCTACAAGTGGACCCGCTCCCCACTACCCCCCGCTCCTCACTGAGTTGCCCAAGCCAAGTACTGGTGGTCAACGACCGACTTTAGGGAACATGATTACGATAGCGTAGTTGTAAAGTGAGCCCAGCATGTCCATATGATTGAGAATTTATGCATTCTTTCTTGGGAAATATGAATCAATTCCTCCATTTCCTTTATTTTGGATAGTCTTGCGAACTATTCCATGATCGTTGGAGTGCGTGAAGAGCGCCAGTGTATAGGGATGCAAAGTCCAGCCGCATTCACCATATGCATGGCCAGTGATTTGTAGTAGTCCTTTTTTGACAGGGATGTGTGGTGTAGGAGAAATTATGCAGGGGTGTAGTCCAGGGTGAATGTAGTGACATGCTTGATGAGTCCATGTACCGCCCTCCAGAAGGGTTGGAGTCGTTCGCACTCCCACCATATGTGGAGCATAGTGCCTTCCATTTTCTCGCATCTCCAGCAAATGTTGGGGATGGTAGGGGAAAATTTATGAAGGCGTGAGGAGGTTCTATACCATCTAGTGATGACTTTATAACAGTTTTCTTGGATGGCAACATTTAAGGAGCATTTGTGAGCGTTTTCATAAATAGTATCCCAACTCTCTGTAGAGAGGGATTGTTGTAAATCCCTGTCCCAAGAGGCTTGTGAAGGAGTAGGAGTAATAGTATCTGAAAGGAGGGTGTATAAGTAGGAGATCAAATGCCTTTGCGGTGTGTTACGGGTGCATGGGGACTCAATAGGTGTAAGTTGCCTTGTCCAATTGGTTAGATGTGAGTGGGTCGAGAGGAAATGTCGGATTTGTCTAAATGTCCAAAAAAAAAAAGGAGGTGTTCTTGGAAATGGCTACTAGGTTTTCCAAAGCGATAGGGGATCCCTTTGAAAAAAATAGATGTACCAGCACATAGGCCCTTTACAAAATAATCTAGAGTGGGTGACTGGGGACAAAGAGAAGGCTAATTTATTAAATACTTTCTTCAGCTCTGTGTATACAAAGGAGCATGGGGGAGCTCATGTCCATAATGGGGGTGGTAGTGACACAGCCCCAAATCCACAATGGCTCAAAAGTGATATGGTCCAGAAATATTTAGACAGAATAAAGGTGGATAAAGCACCTGGACCTGATGGCATCCACCCACGGATCCTAAAAGAATTGAGCTCTGTAATTTCAAAGCCATTGTATCTAATTTTTAGGGACTCATTAATGACAGGAATAGTACCACTGGATTGGCGCAGGGCGAACGTGGTGCCTATATTTAAAAAGGGAACAAAGTCTTTACCAAGTAACTATAGACCTGTTAGTTTAACTTCTATAGTTGGGAAGATACTGGAGAGATTAATAAAAGACCACATAGACGAGTTCTTGCAGGAAAAAAATATTTTAAGCAACAGACAGCATGGATTCATGAAAGACAGAAGTTGTCAGACAAACCTCATTTCTTTTTATGAGGTGGTAAGTAAAACCTTGGACAGAGGGGTGGCGGTGGACATGGTATACTTGGATTTTGCAAAAGCGTTCAATACAGTTCCCCACATGGCTCGTGTAAAGGTAAGGTCTACAGGTTCGGAAATATCGGTTTGTAAATGGATAGAAAACTGGCTAAAAGACAGAATTCAGAGAGTCGTGGTTAATGATTCTTACTCTGAATGGTCTAAGGTTATCAGTGGTGTACCCCAAGGTTCAGTGCTGGGACCCTTACTTTTTAATATCTTTATAAATGATATTGGGTCTGGGATCAAAAGTAACATTTCTGTCTTTGCAGATGACACCAAGCTATGCAGTGGAATAACGTCCTTACAGGAGGTCTCCAATTTACAAGCCGACCTCAATGCTCTGTCTAATTGGGCGACTATGTGGCAGATGAGGTTTAATGTTGATAAATGTAAAGTTATGCACTTGGGGGCTAAGAATATGCATGCATCATACATGCTAGGGGGAGTACAACTGGGGGGATCCGTAGTGGTGAAGGATCTGGGGGTTTTGGTAGATCATAAGCTCAATAATAGCATGCAATGCCAAGCTGCGGTTTCCAAAGCGAGCAAAGTCCTTTCTTGTATTAAGAGAGGTATGGACTACAGAGAGAGAGATATAATTTTGCCCCTGTTCAAATCATTAGTAAGACCTCATCTGGAATATGCTGTTCAGTTTTGGGCACCAGTTCTCAAAAAGGATATTGGGGAACTGGAGAAAGTGCAGAGAAGGGCAACCAAACTGATAAGAGGCATGGAGGAGCTCAGCTATGAGGAAAGATTAGAGGAACTGAATTATTCACCCTTGATAAGAGGAGATTAAGGGGGGATATGATCAACATGTATAAATATATAAGGGGTCCATATAGTAAACTTGGTGTTGAGTTATTCACTTTACAGTCAACAAAGAGGACAAGGGGGCACTCTTTACGTCTAGAGGAAAAGAGATTTCATCTCCAAATACGGAAAGGTTTCTTCACAGTAAGAGCTGTGAAAATGTGGAATAGACTCCCTGCAGAGGTGGTTCTGGCCAGCTCAGTAGATTGCTTTAACCACTTCAGCCCCGGACCATTTGGCAGCCAAAGGACCAGAGGTCTTTTTTCAATTTCGCACTGCACTGCTTTAACTGGTAATTGCGCGGTCATGCAATGTTGTACCCAAACGAAATTGGCGTCCTTTTCTTCCCACAAATAGAGCTTTATTTTGATGGTATTTGATTGCCTCTGTGATTTTTATTTTTTGCGCTATAAACGGAAAAAGACTGCAAATTTTGAAAAAAAAAGATATTTTCTACTTTTTGTTATAAGAAAAATCCAATAAACTCAATTTTAATCAAACATTTGGGCCAAAATGTATTTAGCCACATGTCTTTAGTAAAAAAAATGCCAATAAGCGTATATTTATTGGTTTGCGCAAAAGTTATAGCGTCTACAAACTAGAGTACATTTTCTGGAATTTACACCGCTTTTAATTTATGACTGCCTATCTCATTTCTTGAGGTGCTAAAATGGCAGGGAAGTACAAAACCCCCCCAAATGACCCCATTTTGGAAAGTAGACACCCCAAGCTATTTGCTGAGAGGCATGTTGAGCCCATTGAATATTTTTTTTTTTTAGTCCCAAGTGATTGAATAAAGACAAAAAAAAAAAAAAAAAAAAAAATGTTTTCAAAAAGTTGTCACTAAATGATATATTGCTCACACATGCCATGGTTATATGTGGAATTGCACCCCAAAATACATTTAGCTGCTTCTCCTGAGTATGGGGATACCACATGTGTGGGACTTTTTGGGAGCCTAGCCGCGTACGGGGCCCCGAAACCCAAGCACCGCCTTCAGGATTTCTAAGGGTGCAAATTTTTGATTTCACTCCTCACTACCTATCACAGTTTCGAAGGCCATAAAATGCCAAAATAGCACAAAAACCCCCCAAATGACCCCATTTTGGAAAGTAGACACCCCAAGCTATTTGCTGAGAGGCATGTTGAGCCCATTGAATATTTTTTTTTTTAGTCCCAAGTGATTGAATAAAGACAAAAAAATAAAAAATAAAAAAAAAATATTAAAAAAAAGTTGTCACTAAATGATATATTGCTCACACATGCCATAGTTATATGTGGAATTGCACCCCAAAATAAATTTTGCTGCTTCTCCTGAGTATGGGGATACCACATATGTGGGACTTTTTGGGAGCCTAGCCGCGTACGGGGCCCCGAAACCCAAGCACCGTCTTCAGGATTTCTAAGGGTGCAAATTTTTGATTTCACTCCTCACTACCTATCACAGTTTCGAAGGCCATAAAATGCCAAAATAGCACAAAACCCCCCCAAATGACCCCATTTTGGAAAGTAGACACTCCAAGCTATTTGCTGAGAGGCATGGTGAGTATTTTACAGCTCTCATTTGTTTTTGAAAATGAAGAAAGTAAAGAAAAAAAAATATTTTTTTTCTTTTTTCAATTTTCAAAACTTTGTGACAAAAAGCGAGATCTGCAAAATACTCACCATACCTCTCAGCAAATAGCTTGGGGTGTCTACTTTCCAAAATGGGGTCATTTTGGGGGGTTTTATGCCATCTGGGCATTCCATGGCCTCCGAAACTGTGATTGGCAGTGAGAAGTGAAATAAAAAAATTACACCCTTAGAAAGCCTGAAGGCGGTGATTGGTTTTTGGGGTGACGTACGCGGCTAGGCTCCCAAAAAGTCCCACACATGTGGTATCCCCGTACTCAGGAGAAGCAACAGAATGTATTTTGGGGTGTATTTCCACATATGCCCATGGCATGTTTGAGCAATATATCATTTAGTGACAACTTTTTGTAAAAAAAAATATATATATATTTTTTTTTTCATTATTCAATCTCTTGGGACAAAAAAAATAAAAATTTAATGGGCTCAACATTGCTCTCAGCAAATAGCTTGGGGTGTCTACTTTCCAAAATGGGGTCATTTGGGGGGGGTTTGAACTGTCCTGGCATTTTATGCACAACATTTAGAAGCCTATGTCACACGTCACCCACTCTTCTAACCACTTGAAGATAAAGCCCTTTCTGACACTTTTTGTTTACATGAAAACATATTTTTTTTTTGCAAGAAAATTACGTTGAACCCCCAAACACTATATATATTGTTAAAGCAAAGGCCCTACAGATTAAAATGGTGGGTGTTGCATTTTTTTTTTCCACACAGTATTTGCGCAGCGATTTTTCAAACGCATTTTTTGTGGAAAAAATACACTTTTTTTTATTTTAATGCACTAAAACACACTACATTGCTCAAATTTTTGATGAAATAAAAAATATGATCTTAGGCCGAGTACATGGATACCAAACAGGACATGCTTTGAAATTGCGCACAAACACGCAGTGGCGACAAACTACATACATTTTTAAAAGCCTTTAAAAGCCTTTACATGATACCACATTAGATTCACGGAGGAGGTCTACTGCTAAAATTACTGCCCTCGATCTGACCTTCGCGGTGATACCTCACATGCATGGTGCAATTGCTGTTTACGTATGACGCCAGACCAACGATTGTGTTCGCCTTTGCGCAAGAGAAGGGGGGCAGGGTGCTTTTTTTTTTTTTTTTTTAATTTTTTTTATTTATTTAGCTTTTTTATTTTATTTTTAAAACTGTTCCCTCCATTTTTTTCTTTTGTTATCATTTTTATTGTTATCTCACGGAATGTAAATATCCCCTATGATAGCAATAGGCAGTGACAGGTACTCTTTTTTTGAAAAAATTGGGGTCTGTTAGACCCTAGATCTTTCCTCTGCCCTCAAAGCATCTGACCACACCAAGATCGGTGTGATAAAACGCTTTCCCAATTTCCCAATGGCGCGGTTTATATCCGGAGGGGGGACATTCCCTCCCACTGCTTGTAAAAGCAGTCTAGAGGCTAATTACCCGCTAGAATTGCTTTTACATGAAAGCCGATCACTGGCTGAAAAGAATGATACCAAGATGATACCTAAACCTGCAGGCATCATTCTGGTATAACCATTCAAAGTCCAGCAACATACTGGACATATATTGTAATCTTTATTTTTCATGCAGCCTCTTGGCTGAACGAAAAAAAGAGATTGATTGGTGGGTATGCCCACCATTAGAATACCTCCCTTCATCCACCCACTTCTAATGATGGGCATACATGCACCATTTATATATGCCGAAGCATGGGGCATCCTCCCACAAAAGTTATGCCATGTACACACGGTTGCACTTTTCCACGGGGCAAGGCTCCGTCGGAATTTCGACCGTATGTACGCAGCATTAGGAGCCAATCCCCCCCCCCCTGCTGCCCCCATGCTTCGGCATATATGCTCTTTTTTTTAACTGTGGTGGTGAAATCACCTCCTACAGTGTTGGAGTCGCGTCTTTATGTATCGTGGGAGCAAACACTGTTGCTGTCAAGATAAATAAATCCGCGCTGCAACTGAATGGCGCACCTGAAAACAAAAAAATGGTTAACACTAAAACACAGTAAACAAAATTACATACCTGAAAAGCAAGCATGATAAAACATAATAAAACATTGCAGAATAGAATGGAGTAAAAAAAGAGCAACAATAGAGAGAGAACAATAAAACGACAACTATTTTTTTATTTTTTTGAGATTTACAGGTAAAAAAGCTCCTGACTGTTAGCGACTGAATCAAAACGCTACCACAAAAAAACTGTTAGCGATCGCAGGGATCAGGCCTGACTCTGCGAACGCTGCAGTTATGTGTGCTTAGTGTTTTCTAAATGACAGTGATCGATCGATACTGCACTTGGGTGGGCTGGGCTGGGCTGGGCGGAGGGGGAAAACGCAGGTGCTAGCAGGTATCTGGGCTGATGCCGCTAACAATGCGTTTTTTTGGAACCCTAAACTGCTGGGACGCTAGTATAGATCTGATCAGATCAGATATTGATCTGTTCAGATACTGTACCACTAAGGGAGGTGTATGCTTTGTGCGTGGGTGTTTGCGGTGCTGGCACTAACCTGGGGCGACGCAGACCTTATTTGACCCTAAAACCTAATTGATATCACCCGCCGGGCGATCAGGGGGTTAAACCGTTATTGGGTAATAAATGGCGGGTGCCCTGACAGTATAAAAAACAAACTATCTAACCAGCGTCACCCGTAACAGTTATACGGTGATCACTGGTGAAAGGGTTAACTAGGGGCAATCAGGGGGTTAAAACCTTTATTAGGTATTATATGGGGGTACCTGACGCTATATAAAAACCTGACGGGGAACCTAAATAACTAACTGGCTAACCAGCGTCACCAGTGACAGTTATACTGTGATCACTGGTGAAAGAGTTAACTCTAGGGGCAATCAGGGGGTTAAAACCTTTATTTAGGTTGTAATATGGGGGTACCTGACCTATAAACCTATTTATGAACCTATATAAACCTGGCGGTTACCTAAAAAAAAAACTGGCTACCTAGCGGCACCAGTGACACTTATGCAGCGATTAGAAAAACGATCGCTTAGTGACACTGGCAAAAGGGGGTGAAAGGGTTAACTAGGGGCAATCAGGGGGCTAAAACCTTTATTTAGGTTGTAATATGGGGTACCTGACCTATAAACCTATTTATGAACCTATATAAACATGGCGGTTAACCTAAAAAAAAACTGGTTACCTAGCGACACTAATGCAGCGATCAGAAAAACGATCGCTTAGTGACACTGGCAAAAGGGGGTGAAAGGGTTAACTAGGGGCAATCAGGGGGTTAAAACCTTTATTAGGTAATATATGGGGGTACCTGACACTATATAAAAACCTGACGGGAACCTAAATAACGAAATAACTAACTGGCTAACCAGCGTCACCAGTGACAGTTATACTGTGATCACTGGTGAAAGGGTTAACTCTAGGGGCAATCAGGGGGTTAAAACCTTTATTTAGGTTGTAATATGGGGGTACCTGACCTATAAACCTATTTATGAACCTATATAAACATGGCGGTTACCTAAAAAAAAAATGGTTACCTAGCGACAGCAGTGACACTAATACAGCGATCAGAAAAACGATCGCTTAGTGACACTGGCAAAAGGGGGTGAAAGGGTTACCTGGGGGGCAATCAAGGGGTTAAACCTTTATTAGGGGGGGGTAGGGGGCTACCTTGGACCTAAAACTAACTGCACTGACAGTTATTACAGTCACACTGACACTAAATGCAGTGATCAGTAAATAAATGATCACTGCAATTAGTGACACTGTGACTGGGGGGGGGGGGCGGGGGTGATCTGGGGTGATCTGGGGGTGACAGGGGGGTGTTTTGTGTGCCTATGTGTACTGGTGTCAGTGTACTGTTGGTGCACTAACCTGTGTGTGTTGACTCCTCGGCGTTCCGGTCACATAGACCGGCGCACCGAGTGTGACATCACTTCCTCTGCCTGTGTTTTGATTGACACAGACAGAGGAAGCATCTGATTCGCCAGGAGCGATCGCGAGGGGGTGGCCAGAAACCACTGGCCGTCCCCTCATCCCGGATCGCTCCTGAAGCGATTCCGACCGTCCCCGCCGGCCGGGGGGGGTCCGATCGGACCCCCCACGCGCCTGAAGAATGGCACGTACAGGTACGTGGTTCTGCCTGTACGTGCCATTCTGCCGACGTATATCTACATGGGGCGGTCGGGAAGTGGTTAAGAAAGGCCTGGATACCTTCCTAAATGTACATAATATAACTGGGTACTAACATTTATAGGTAAAGTTGATCCGGGGAAAATCCGATTGCCTCTCGGGGGATCAGGAAGGAATTTTTTCCCCTGCTTCAGCAAATTGGAGCATGCTCTGCTGGGGTTTTTTTTGCCTTCCTCTGGATCAACTGTGGGTATAGAATGGGGTATATGGGATTGTATGATATATTTATTTATTTGTTTTTTTTATTTGTGGTTGAACTGGATTGACTTGTGTCTTTTTTCAACCTAACTAACTATGTAACTATGTAACTATGTAACATCATCAAAGGGCTATTCGTGGCGTAAGAAGGAACAAGATTTGCCCGGAGGGAACGCTGGGTTACCTCGCAGTGTAGTCAAGGGTCCCGTTATTGGAACGAACGTTCCGGATTTTGTTGTCCTTCTAAAGGCCCGTAGGGAGGAGTAAATAAGCTGGTGTGTTACAAGGGTCTTCGGCTAATGTATAGGGGGTAACCAGGGAAGCAAGTGTAAGGATATAATGTACATAATATAACTGGGTACTAACATTTATAGGTAAAGTTGATCCGGGGAAAATCCGATTGCCTCTCGGGGGATCAGGAAGGAATTTTTTCCCCTGCTTTAGCAAATTGGAGCATGCTCTGCTGGGGTTTTTTTTTGCCTTCCTCTGGATCAACTGTAGGTATAGAATGGGGTATATGGGATTGTATGATATATGTATTTATTTGTTTTTTTTATTTGTGGTTGAACTGGATTGACTTGTGTTTTTTTTCAACCTAACTAACTATGTAACTATGTAACTATGTAACATCATCAAAGGGCTATTCGTGGCGTAAGAAGGAACAAGATTCGCCCGGAGGGAACGCTGGGTTACCTCACAGTGTAGTCAAGGGTCCCGTTATTGGAACGAACGTTCCAGATTTTGTTGTCCTTCTAAAGGCCCGTAGGGAGGAGTAAATAAGCTGGTGTGTTACAAGGGTCTTCGGCTAATGTATAGGGGGTAACCAGGGAAGCAAGTGTAAGGATCCAAGCGTGAGGTAGTTTTCTAGTGAAACCCATATGAATGTATGTTCCAATCAGCAATCCTCATGGGGTGACAAGCTAGGTAATACTTGTGTAGGTCCGGTAATCCTTTACCCCCTCTGGTTTTGTGAAGTGTAAGACGAGAATATTTTATACGGGGAGGGGAGTTTCTCCAAATGAAGGTGGAGCAGGCCTTCCAATAGATCGAAAAGGATGATGGGGGAAGGTGGATCCTGGATAGTTTGTATTAGGTAGAATAATCGTGGTAGAACGATCATTTTGACCAGTGCCACACGTCCGAACCACGAGACATTCAGTCCAATCTTTGAAATGATTTTGAACCTTATTTAGGGCTATGTGGGAGTTCTGCGTGTAGGAGTCTGTCAGTCGGCTTATGATTTGGATACCAAGGTATGTAATTGCCTCTCTCTTCCATCGAAAGGAGAAAGATTCCTGGCGATGAGTCACCTCCTGTGGAAGAAGAGTGGCGTTCAGGGCATGGGATTTTGAATGATTCATTTTGAGGTTTGATAAGCTGCCAAAGAATTCAATGTCTTTAAGCAGGTTGAGCAAGGTGATCCGAGGTGATTTCAAAGAAAGTAGGATGTCATCCGCGATAGCCGCTACCTTAAATTCTCTATCGCCTATGATCAATCCCTGGATGTCAGGGTTGGATCTAAATCTATTGAGGAAGGGTTCTAGGGTCAAGATATAGATTAGAGGGGACAATGGGCAGACTTGGTGCATTCCATTGCTTATGGTGAAGGCGTCCGAGGGATTGGAGCATAGAGCCATTATGTGTGCCATCATGCGAGGTTCGAGGCCGATGGCCAAGAGGGCCTCGCGCATGTAGTCCCAGGCCACCCTGTCGAACGCCTCCGCCGAATCAAGGGAGAGAAAAAATCCCAGGGATCTGGAGGATGTGAGCCAGTGATGGAGATTCAATGTGCGAATGGTATCATCCCTGGCTTCCCTGCCAAGGACAAAGCCTACTTGGTCTAAAGAGATAAGGTCAGGTACAAAGGGGAGTAATCTGTTAGCGAGGATTTTTGCATACATTTTTATGTCCATGTTTAACCGGTTCCCGACCGGCGCACAACGATATACGTCGGCAGAATGGCACGGACAGGCAGGAGGGCGTATATATAAGTCCCTCCTTAATGCCGTCCGTGCCATCGGGAGCGCGCCGGGAGCGGCGCGCTTCCGCACCGGTCAGGACCACCGTGAGGCCGGTCGCGGGTCCCGCGGACTCGATCGCCGCGGGGACACCCGCGATCGTCTCACGGGAAGGCTGAACGGGGAGATGCGGAAATACACAGCATCTCCCCATTCTGCCTAGCAACTAGTGACGCCAATCTGTGCTCCCTAGATGCAGCTAGAAAAAAGAAAAAATATCAAAGAGATGTAAAAGACTTCGATGATGACCTTGTTTTTAAATGGCAAAATAAACCAGATGAGCCGGGAATCAATTCCAATGCCAGCTCACCTGTGAAAGAGGTCAGACTAGACCTGAACCCCAAAGAGGAAAAACAGAGAGAAATTCCCTCAAACACTAATGCCCATGGCAATTATAATGGGTATAATACACCAAACCAAAAACCGAGATGGAACAACAATAACTATAACTGGAAAAAACCATTTTGGACGAACAATTGGAACAATGGTTATAACAACAACTTCCAGGGAAGACCATACCAGCAACCCCCCTACAATAGAAGATCACCAACACCTCCTTGGAGGAACCAAGAAAGAGAAGGAGAAAGAAATCATTATATAGACAAAAGTAGGAGAGACGACAGAACATGGAGAGAGGAAAGACCGTATCATCAAGACGACAGAAGAGGTAGATCCCCACATAACAACTACTACACTGTACCAGTATACAATAAGTTTGAAAACCTGAGAAGGTACGAAGGGAGGAAGGAAGTCAGGTGCCTATCGCTCTACTTCTGGTTTGCGGCCGCGACCGGAAGTTCATCTATGCTGATGCAAGAGAACTTTAAATGTGAGTGGATATTATTTTTGTTTCAATAAACCTGTTTTTTACTACACATTGGAGCGCTTCTTTGTACCTTTAACCCCTACATGCTGATCTAACCCGTGAGTGACCCCTTACCCCTGGAGTGCCTTTTTGGATCGGAGTAGGAGTCCATAGGAGCCCATAGAAGCCTATAGGAGCCCATAGGAGCCCATAAGAAGGAGGACCCGGAAAGTGACCAGGCTTGCCACTTTAGAGGCTATCTGCTCCACTAGGCCTGTAGGGGCCGCAAATAGAGGTGAGAGGCTGGGGGAACTAGTAGGGTGCACCCCTGAAGTCAGCACAGAGCACTGCCTGCACGGATCATCACTGTGATCAACACAAAGATTCCTGAATATTTCTACTCACCTTCACTTATTCCAGAGCATTATGCTCTTCATTGTTCCAGATTGTGGACTTTATCGTTTATTTTCCGCCATTTTTTTCTTTACAAGCTGGGACTTGTAGTGCACCAAATTTTATTTTTATTTTTTAATAATTTTTTTCAGCGATATTATTGTTTTGGTATCATCTGATTATACCATACCTACAGTGACACACTCTATTCATCTGTATGGTCACTTTGTCATTATTTTGGATATTTCTGCACATTCAATCATTAATTTCCCTTGCAATTTCCTTGCAATTCCCTTGCACTTTCAGAATCAATTTATCGGTTCTCTATTGGTTCTTTATTCACATATTTTGCACGTTGCACTGTGCACCTTTTATTGCTAGAAGATTTCGTGTTCACTATTTTTAACCCAACTCCATCATCATACCCCAGCACATATATTTATTTTCAGCACGGTTATTTTAGCACCATCACTTTTATTGAACATTTTTTCATTTTATACACACGTCTTATATTTATTCAATATTTTATGTGTATTGCTATTAAGGAATTTTATCTATTTAGTTCATTATTTTATGTTTTTATATATCTATTTATGTGAAAGGTCACTCATCTTTCGGATACTCTGAGCTTTGCAAACTGGTCATTTTAGATTATTTTTAGATTATTTATTGATTTACATAAGGGTTAGCGCCACATACCCTCTTCATTCAATTTTACCTTTACAAGTGTGAGATCACTTATATGTTGGCTGCTTTCCTTTTCCATTTTTCTCCTTATTTGATTTAATAGTTTTTGGTTGAGCGCACTGGTTACCCCTATTATCTAAATCTGTGCTCCCTGTGATTGGAGCAGAGATCAGCATTCACTAGCTGACAGCCACGCCCCCCCACAGTAAGAAACACACCCCTAGGCATACTTAACCCCTACACTGCCCCTTGTGGTTAACCCCTTCACTGCCAGTGTCATTTATACAGGAATCAATGCATTTAAATAGCATTGATTGCTGTATAAATGACAATAGTCCCAAAAATGTGTCAAAAATGTCTGATGTGTCCGCCATAATGTCGCAGTCACAATAAAATCGCTGATCGCCGCCATTACTAATAAAAAAAAAATTATTAATAAAAATGCCATAAAACTATCCCCTATCTTGTAAACGCTATAACTTCTGCGCAAACCAATCAATAATCGCTTATTGCGATTTTTTTTACCAAAAATATGTAGAAGAATACGTATCGGCCTAAACTGAGGAAAAAAAATGTTTTTTTTTATATATTTTTGGGGGATATTCATTATAGCAAAAAATAAAAAAAAATGCGTTTTTTTTTTAAATTGTCGCTCTTTTTTTGTTTATAGCGCAAAAAATAAAAACCGCAGGGGCGATCAAATACCACCAAAAGAAAGCTCTATTATTGGGAAAAAAAAGGACGTCAATTTTGTTTGGGAGCCACGTCGCACGACCGCGCAATTGTCAGTTAAAGCGACGCAGTGCCGAATCACAAAAAGGGGCCTGGTCCTTTGGCTGCAAATTGGTCCGGTCTGAAAGTGCTTAATAGGGATATTGGTCTATAGTTTGAGATGTGAGCGGGGTCTTTACCCTCTTTTGGTATGACGGTTATATGCTTCCAGAATTCTGCCTGGCCTTACTTGAGGGTCGGAGAGGGCGTTGTAGGTGGATAGTAGCTTAGAAGATAGGATGCCTACAAAGATTTGTAATACTGGAGGGTGAAGCCGTCGGCCCTGGGCTTTTGCCCATTTTCATTTGTTTGATTGCCATCTCTAATTCTCCTATAGTGAAGGGGATCTCCATGTAATTGGCTTGTTGGGAGGTAATCGGTTTCGGGCTGTATTGGGATAAAAAGTCTCTAATGCGCTGGGTATGGGTTTCTATTGGGGTCGGATCCGGGTGGCTGGACTGCAAATTAGAGTTTTGAATAGAAGCGTTTGAATTCTTTCGCTATATCCTCATCCTTGGATAAGAGCCTTCCCTGAGCATTGCGTAAGTGGTGAATTGTAGAGGAACTTTTGGATGCTTGAACCCTACTGGCTAAAAGGCGCCCGCTCTTGTTGCCATGCTCATAGAAGACTCTTTGGCCAAGAATATAGTGTCTCCTGGTGTGTTTGCCTAGTTTCTCCAGAAGGAGAGATCGTAATTAGTAATTCCTGTAGAGTGGACTGTGCATGTGCTTTTTTTGTGGGAAATTTCTAGGGTTTTGATCTTACTGAACATCTTTTATAAAAATATAAATAAATGTTTGTATATGTTATTTTCATAGTTTTAATAAGCAGTCCCATAATTACACATCCACTCTTCCTCTTCTGGAGTGCAGGACAGTAAGGAAAGCCACTGTCAATCAAACAGAGCAGGGGGAGTGGCAGCGTCAGAGCTGGAACTTGATTCACGTGTACAGTATCTCATGAAAGTGAGTACACCCCTCACATTTTTGTAAATATTTTATTCTATCTTTTCATGTGACAACACTGAAGAAATTACACTTTGAAGTAGTGAGTGTACAGGTTGTATAACAGTGTAAATTTGCTGTCCCCTCAAAATAACTCAACACAACCATTAATGTCTAAACCGCTGGCAACAAAAGTGAGTACACCACTAAGTGAAAATGTCCAAATTGGGCCCAAAGTGTCAATATTGTGTGTGGCCACCATTATTTTCCATCACTGCCTTAACCCTCTTTGGCATGGAGTTCACCAGAGCTTCACAGGTTTTCCACTCTTCCATGACGACATTATGGAGCTGGTGGATGTTAGAGACCTTGCACTCCTCCACCTTTCATTTGAGGATGCCCCACAGATGCTTAATAGGGTTTAGGTCTGGAGACATGCTTGGCTAATCCATCAATTTTACCTTCAGCCTCTTTAGAAAGGCAGTGGTCATCTTGGTGGTGTGTTTGGGGTCGTTATCATGTTGGAATACTGCCCTGCGGCTCAGTCTCTGAAGGGAGGGGATCATGCTCTGCTTCAGTATGTCACGGTACATGTTGGCATTCATGGTTCCCTCAATGATCTGTAGCTCCCCAGTTATTGCAGCACTCATGCAGCCCCAGACCATGACACTCCCACCACCATGCTTGACTGTAGGCAAGACAAACTTGTCTTTGTGCTCCTCACCTGGTTGCTGCGACACACACTTGAGACCATCTCAACCAAATACGTTTATCTTGGTCTCATCAGACCACAGGACATGGTTCCAGTAATCCATGTCCTTAGTCTGCTTGTCTTCAGCAAACTGTTTGAGGGCTTTCTTGTGCATCATCTTTAGAAGAGGCTTCCTTCTGGGACGACAGCCATGCAGACCAATGTGATTCAGTGTGCGGCGGATGGTCTGAGCACTGACAGGCTGACCCCCCACACCTTCAAGCTCTGCAGCATTGCAGGCAGCACTCATATGTCTATTTCCCAAAAACAACCTCTGGATATGACGCTGAGCATGTGCACTCAACTTCTTTGGAGCGATCCTGGCGAGACATGTTCTGAGTGGAACCTGTCCTGTTAAACCACTGTATGATCTTGGCCACCATTCTGCAGCTCCGTTTCAGGGTCTTGGCAATCTTCTTATAGCCTAGGCCATCTTTATGTAGAGCACCAATTCTTTTTTTCAGATCCTCATAGAGTTCTTTGCCATGAGGTGCCATGTTGAACTTCCAGTGACCAGTATGAGAGAGTGAGAGCGATAACACCAAATTTAACACACCTGCTCCCCATTCACACCTGAGACCTTGTAACACTAACGAGTCACATGACATCGGGGAGGGAAAATGGCTAATTGGGCCCAATTTGGACATTTTCACTTAGGGGTGTACTCACATTTGTTGCCTGCGGTTTAGACATTAATGGCTGTGTGTTGAGTTATTTTGAGGGGACAGCAAATTTACACTGTTATACAAGCTGTACACTCACTACTTTACATTGTGGCAAAGTGTAATTTCTTCAGTGTTGTCACATGAAAAGATATCACAAAATATTTACAAAAATGTGAGGAGTGTACTCACTTTTGTGAGATACTATAATTCTACTGTATTAATCGTAAGGCCTGGTTCTTACCTATAAATTTTTTAGTGCGTTTTCAGTTTTGAAGAAACACACTACAGTCCATTTAACATGGTTTCCTATGGATGCAGTTCACATCTGTGCATTTTATGGAAAGGGTCAGTGACTTTTTTCTGGTTTTTGGTTCCATTGACTTCAATGGAACAAAAGGGTGTATTGAAAAACGCAAAATGCACCTGCAATATGCAAACTGCAACCTGCATAGATGTGATCAGGTCTATGCATTTTTAATGCTTTTTGCAGTTTTGCACTACAGAACGTGTTCCATAGGAAACAAGAGGGCAATCTGTGACAAAGACCTGAAGCGCTGAACTGTATGCTGTATACCGGGCGCTTGGGTTCAGCACATCACGGATCTGGTGGACAGATTACTGGGAGGGGCTGGGGAAGACCCGGCTGTTATGGTGCACGTTGGCACCAATAACAAAGTCAGAGGCAGATGGAGTGTCCTAAAGAACGATTTTAGGGACTTAGGCGCTAAATTGAGGAAAAGGACCTCCAAGTTAGTATTTCAGGAATACCTTCTCAGTACCTCGAGCCACACCAGAAAGGCAGAGGGAAGTAAACAAGTGGCTGAGGAGCTGGTGTAGTAAGGAGGGGTTTGGGTTCCTGGAGAACTGGGCCGACTTCTCAGTCGGACACCAGTTCTATAGAAGGGACGAACTGCACCTAAATGAGGAGGGTGCAGATCTGCTGGGAGTGAAGATGGCTGAAAAGTTAGAGGGGTTTTTAAACTAGATGATGGGGGGCTGGGTACAGAGGTAGAGATAGTCAGCAATGAACATGTTCCAGAGGGTAGTATTGGGGGCATTAGTGGTAGGTTGACTAAAGCACATAAACCCGAGGTAAGTATAGTAACAAGTCCTATTTGCAACCTCGGAACACCCAATAAGAGGACAGTATGTGACCGGTCTAAACTACATGGCATGTTCACCAATGCCAGGAGCCTGGCGGACAAGATGGGTGAACTAGAGATACTGTTGAACGAGGAGGATTTCGATTTTGTGGGAATTTCAGAGACCTTGTTCAACAGCTCTCATGATTGTCTGGTTACCATTCAAGGTTATTCCCTTTATCGCAGGGATAGAGAGGGAAAAAAAGGGGGAGAGGTATGCATATATATTAAGAATAATGTACAAGTGAATGTGAGGGATGATATCAATAAGGGAGCTAGGGAGGAGCAGTAAGCAGTAAGGATGGGAAGTGTCATCATAATGGGGGATTTTAATTGTCCAGACATAGACTGGGCAGTGGGTACCACGCATTCGTCTAAGGCTCGCCAGTTACTAAATGTCTTGCAGGACAATTTCATGGGTCAGATGGTAGACGCACCAACTAGAAACAAGGCATTACTAGATCTACTGATTACCAACAATACAGACCTGATCACAGATGTGGAAATATGGGGCATTTTAGGAAACAGCGATCACAGGTCAATTGGCTTCAGTATAAATCACACAAATATGAAACACAAAGGGGAACACAAAGCCACTGAATTTCAAAAGAGCCAACTTCCCTAAACTATGAACCTTGCTAGAATATATAAATTCGGATAAAATCTTAGAAACAAAGAACATGAAAGAGAGATGAGTTTGGTTTAAGAGCATATTAAAAAAGGGCATTAGCCAGTGCATCCCATTGGGAAATAAATTTAAAAGAGCGAACAAAAGTCCTGGATAGCTTAACTCTAATGTAAAAATGCATATAAAAGCAAAGGAGAACTTGAAAAAGAAAATCAAAGGAGAAGGCCTTCAAAAAATACAAGGCTGAGGGATCATCACCAGCATTCAGACTTTACAAAGAATGCAACAAGATATGTAATGGTGCAATTAGGGCGGCTAAGATAGAGCACAAAAGACACATAGCGGAGGAGAGCAAAAAAAAATCCCAAGACATTCTTTAAGTATGTAAACAGTAAAAAAGGGAGGACAGACCATATTGGCCCCATAAAGAATTAGGAAGGACATCTGGTTACAAAGGATGGGGAGATGGTGAAGGTATTGAATTTATTCTTCTCCTCAGTCTTCATGAGGGAATCGGGGGTCTTTAGTAACCAAAACTGTAGTGTTTGTCCTCATGACACATCACAGGAAGCACCCTCATGGCTAACAAAGGACAAAATTAGAAATAGACTTGGGAAACGTAACATTAATAAATCACCGGGACCAGATGGCTTGCACCCAAGGGTACTTAGGGAACTCAGTCAAGTAATTGCCAGACCATTGTTCCCAATTTTTACTGACTGGAATGGTACCAGCTGATTGGAGAAAAGCCAATGTAGCACCAATATTTAAAAAGGGCCAAAATACATCCCTGGGAATTACAGACCAGTTAGCCTAACATCAATAGGTATGCAAGCTCTTGGAGGGGATGATAAGGGACTATATACAATATTTTAGTAATGAGAACGGTATCATTAGCAGTAATCAGCATGGATTCATGAAGAATCGTTTTTGCCCAACCAATCTATTAACCTTCTATGAGGAGGTGAGCTGCCATCTAGCTAAAGGAAGGCCCGTATCTGGATTTTGCAAAAGCATTTGACACAGTTCCCCATAAATGTTTACTATACAAAGTAAGGTCCGTTGGCATGGACCATAGGGTGAGTACATGGATTAAAGCCTGGCTACAAGATCGAGTTCAGAGGGTAGTGATAAATGTGGAATACTCGGAATGGTCAGGGGTGGGAAGTGGGGTCCCCCAGGGTTCTGAGCTGGGACCAATCCTGTTTAATTTGTTCATAAACAACCTGGAGGATGGGGTAAACAGCTCAATCTCTGTATTTGCAGATGACACTAAGCTAAGCAGGGCAATAACTTCTCCGCAGAATGTGGAAACCTTGCAAGAATATCTGAACAAATTAATGGGGTGGACAACTACATGGCAAATGAGGTTTAATGTAGAAAAATTTAAAATAATGCATTTGGGTGTCAAAAATATGAATGCAATCTACTCACTAGGGGGCGAACCTCTGGGGGAATCTAGGATGGAAAATTACCTGGGTGTCCTAGTAGATGATAGGCTCAGCAATGGCATGCAATGCCAATCTGCTGCTAACAAAGCAATGAGAATATTGGAAGCATTAAAAAGGGGATTAACTCCAGGGATAAAGCGATAATTCTTCCACTCTACAAGACTCTGGTCCAGCCGCACCTAGAGTATGCTGTCCAGTTCTGGGTACCAGTCCTCAGGAAGGATGTACTGGAAATGGAGTGAGTACAAAGAAGGGCAACAAAGCTAATAAAGGGTCTGGAGGATATGATGATATTAGTTATGAAGAAAGGTTGCGAGCACTGAACTTACTCTCTCTGGAGAAGGGATGCTTGATTTCAATATACAAATACCATACTGTTGACCCCACAATAGGGATAAAACTTTTTTGCGGAAGGGAGTTTAATAAGACACGTGGCCACTCACTAAGATTAGAAGAAAAACGGTTTAACCTTAAACTGTGTAGAGCAGGGATTTGCAATTAGCGGACCTCCAGCTGTTGCAGAACTACAAGTTCCATGAGGCATAGCAAGACTCTGCCTCTGGGGTCATCCTTGTGGCTGTCAGAGGCATGATGGGACTTGGATTTTGCAACAGCTGGAGGTCCGCTAATTGCATATCCCTGGTGTAGAAGGTTCTTTATTGTATATTGAATTCCCTTCCACAGGCGGCGGTTTCAGTGGGGGGGGGGGGGGGGCATCGATAGTTTAAAAAAAACTATTAGATAAGCACCCAAACAACCGCAACATACAGGGATATACAATGTAATACTGACATATAATCACACACATAGGTTGGACTTGATGCACTTGTGTCTTTTTTCAACCTCACCTATTATGTAACTATGTTAAATGGACTGTAGTGCAAATCTGCAAAATGCAAAAAGCATTAAAAATGCATAGGTGTGAATTAGGCCTTAAATTGTATGTAATGCCCTCCTCTATTTAGACTTCTAGGCCAAAATTAGTTTTTGGCTTCACTGTAGTCAATGAAGCAGTAATCTATTGTTTTTTTTCTGATCAGGTTTTCCAAGCTAAGTGTTTGATTTCTCTTCTAGGAGAAGCTTCCAGAATATAGAGCAGGTGGAGTCAAATGCCCAGTATGAATATTATTTATCATGCCTATCTCTGAAAGGAGGCATTCAGAAGGTGGCCAGGGAGGTGATACATGTTTGAGAGGCCTTTCCAGAAAATTATTTTCTCTCCAGGGAGGGTTTCAGTACTCTTGGGGCTGATGCCCCTGTGAGATATATAGTGAGATAAGAAATTGAAGTGTGGACCTCAGCAAGTGCTGGGCTGAAAGCCTGGAGAAGATTGCTGAAGGATTATTTGCTGGATGGCACTATGCTGAATTCCTTGTCTGGAGAAGGGTCTTTTGTCTTCCTCACCGATGAAATACCCATGGATGCTGGGTGAAAGACACCTCCTGGGACACTGAGTAAAGACCTTATGCCTCGTACACACGAGCGGACTTTCCCGCGGGAATGTCCGCCGGACAATCCCCCCGTGTGTGGGCGCCGGCGGACTTTTTGGCTCCAAAAGTCTGGCAGACTAGGTTTTAAGTTTTGTTTTAAAATTGTCCGCTGAACTCGGCAGTCCGGCAGACAATCCCGCGGTTAGTATGCTAGTCCGCCGGACTTTTGGAAATGATACGGCGAAAAACGGCGTGGGGGTCCCCCCCAAATCCATCTCAGACCCTTATCTGAGCACGCAGCCCGGCCGGCCAGGAAAGGGGTGGGGACGAGCGAGCGCCCCCCCTCCTGAGCCGTACCAGGCCGCGTGCCCTCAACATGGGGGGTGTCCTGGGGAAAGGGGGGCCGTGCACCCCCCCCACCCCCAAAGCACCTTGTCCCCATGTTGATGAGGACAAGGGCCTCTTCCCGACAACCCTGGCCGTTGGTTGTCGGGGTCTGCGGGTGGGGGGCTTATATAAGCTTATATAAGCTTTAATAAGGGGGCCCCCAGATCCCGGCCCCCCACCCTATGTAAATGAGTATGGGGTACGATGTACCCCTACCCATTCACCTAAGGTGTAAAGTGTAAATAAAAAAAAACACAATTTTTTAAAAATATTTTATTGCACTGCTCCGGGGGGTCTTCTTCCGTCTTGGGGGGTCTTCTCGCCGGACTCCTCCGCTATTTTACCTAGCTCTTTTACTGAGCAGAGGAGCCCAGCTACCTTCTTCGTCGTCGCCGCCGTCGTCTGGGGGTCTCGATCCGCCTTCAGGGGTCTTCCGGGGTCTCTTCTGTTCTTGTCGCTGTCGTCGCTTTCTGCGCCGCTACTGCCGCCGACTTCTTCTTCTTCCTCCTCTTCTTCTTCTTCTTCTTCTTCTTCTTCTTCCGATGTTGACTCGTCGCTGTCTCTGGCCGGAATGGCAGAGCTGCGCTGTGTTGTGACTTATATAGGGACAAGGGGGCAGGGTCACATGCTCATGTCACATGGTGACCCCGCCCCCCTATGATGTCACAGTCCCAGCATCCTCCGGGACTGTGACATCATAGGGGGGCAGGGTCACCATGTGACATGAGCATGTGACCCTGCCCCCTTGTCCCTATATAAGTCACAACACAGCGCAGCTCTGCCATTCCCGCCAGAGACCGCGACGAGTCAACATCGGAAGAAGAAGAGGAAGAAGAAGTCGGCGGCAGTAGCGGCGCAGAAAGCTACGACAGCAGCAAGAACAGAAGAGACCCGGAAGACCCCCGAAGGCGGATCGAGACCCCAGACGACGGCAGCGACGACGAAGAAGGTAGCTGGGCTCCTCTGCTCGGTAAAAGAGCTAGGTAAAATAGCGGAGGAGTCCGGCGAGAAGGCCCCCCAAGATGGAAGAAGACCCCTGGAGCAGTGCAATAAAATATTTTAAAAAAATTGTGTGTTTTTTTTAATTTACACTTTACACCTTAGGTGAATGGGTAGGGGTACATCGTACCCCATACTTATTCACATAGGGTGGGGGACCGGGATCTGGGGGCCCCCTTATTAAAGGGGGCTCCCGGATTCCGATAAGCCCCCCCGCCCAACAGACCCCGACAACCAACAGCCAGGGTTGTTGGGAAGAGGCCCTTGTCCTCATCAACATGGGGACAAGGTGCTTTGGGGTGGGGGGGCCGCGTGGCCCCCCTTTCCCCAGGGCACCCCCCATGTTGAGGGCACGCAGCCTGGTACCGCTCAGGAGGGGGGGGGGCGCTCGCTCGTCCGGGCCGGGCTGCATGCTCGGATAAGGGTCTGAGATGGATTTGGGGGGGACCCCCACGCCGTTTTTTTCAGCGTGGGGATTCCCTTTAAATCCATACCAGGTGACGGGGCTAGCGTGGCGGCATTCACTGCCTTCGCTAGCCCCGTCTACCTGCAGTTACGTTCTAAATGAACGGACTTTGCTCCGTGTGTGGGCAAGTCCGTTCATTTTCAAAAGTCCCGCAGACTTTTTCCAGCGGATTGTCCGCCGGAGAAGTCCGGGCGTGTGTGGGCAAGTCACACGCTCGGAAAGTCCGGCGAAGCCCCGCTGGAAGGTCCGGCGGGTTTGTCCGCCGGACTAGGTCCGGCGGACATTCCCGTGGGAAAGTTTGAGCGTGTGTACGAGGCATTACTGTGGACATGATTGGTGGCCTCTGTCCCAATGTGGGAGAACCCTTGTATTTCCAGCAGCCCCTGGGGGTAGCACTACATGTATTTCCATTTTTGCAGTCAAATTTCAGAAAACCGCACTATAAATATGTTATGTGTTCCTATTTGCACAGCTTGCCTAAAAGTAATAATAAAAAAGTATATATTTCTTACCTTTTAACTTAAAATACAGGGGGTTGATTTCTAAATTCATAGCCATTTGTTAGAACAGTGTTCAACTCTAGTTTACAACTGATAGACAGGGTTAAATATGGCACCCTCTTAAATGATACTGTATAAAGCAGGGAGATCATGTAAGGATTTGTAGGCAAGTAAAAAGCAGTTATAAAGGTCACAACAATTAAATTTTTTTTAAGCTAGGTGATGTTATTGGGAACATGTAACAAATATAAAGTAGTTGTTTTCCCAATTTAGCTGCAAAAGTGGAAATACACTTTAAAGTGTAATATTTAATTTTAATCAGGCACCAGGAGCTTTAAGTCATAATGTGCTAGTATGCACAGCTTACTAGCACATTATGGCAGACTTAGCTGGCAAGCGATCCCTTTCAGCTCTGCGCAGTCAGCCCTCCTGTCAGTCATGGACATTGCCGTCTACTCCTTGTCTTCCTTCTGGGTTCTGACTCTTTGGTGCCCTAGTTGGCAGGGTCACGATGACATCACATAAGAAAAAAAAAAGGTTATGGAAAAACCAACAAGATTCATACAGCTACCACATCATATGAGACCAAGCGGTATGCAATATATTAAAATATCCAAAAATTGCTCAAAATGAAACCATCCATCTTTGGCAATAAAAACAAGACAACATTATTTTTAATCTACACAAGTAAGGTCCAGACATCTTAAAGTGTTACTAAACCCACAACAGTAAAATCAGTGTGTATATGCAGTAAAGCATGCTTGTTATACTCACTGTGGAACCTATAGTTAATCCTCTGCATTGTGTAAAAATCCAGTTTGATGCTTTCTTTTCTGATCCTCTCTTTCTTCCACAGTCCCCAATCTATCTCCTGAAAGAACAGAGCCTTGGGGGCTCAGCTTGGTGCGTATTGCTAGAGAGTTTCTTTTTTTCTTGGGAGAGTGCATGTGATCAGCACAGGGCCAATCAGCACTGTCCAGATAGAGGATTAGGGGTCCTGCAGCCTCATAGGAAAATCAGGGGAGAATGAAAACTCTTTCTACAAGCTTTAACCAGACACTGATAGTAGTCACAAGACTGCAATATACTGCTGATGAGAAAAGGTATTTAGAAGTTTATATTTACTAAAATAAATGCATTTCCATGTGCTGTGTACTGTGGGTAGACCAGATATAGTAAATGCAGGGTCCTGGGTTTAGTAAGTTAATAAACACATGTTATGATAAAGGAAATGGCGTATAAATTTCTAAATGTTCAAGGTATCTATAATGTACTACAATGTATCTATGTGTGTTTTAACATGCAATCATACACCTCTCTGCTCTAATTTCTGAAAACATATAGCAAGAAGTCTGAGGGCACCAGTCCTAATAGATCAGAATTATCTAGGTAACATATTTATTCAATGCATGAAATATCTCTTTGAAACCGTCTTGAGTTGTTAATCCAGTGATGATAATTTGCAGACAGTCCTTGCAGACTTGTGGCTACTTGTCTATCACAGAGGTTCCATCCTGTGTGGCTTCCCATCAACCAGTCATTGTCTTAAATGCAGCTGTCAGCTAATGCTGACATATACATCCGTTGTCTGCTCTTTACCATACTGCTTACCAAGAGCTTACATAGCCTTATGTATACTCAGCTTGTGACCCATTGAAATTGTGACTCTGCCACTCATCTCACATCTCTGCCTCGATACAGCTCCACTTACCGGCACTCAGATCTTTTATTGGCAAGGGGCGTCCTGATGAAACTAGTTAGGGCCAGTTCACACCACAGAAACAGTCCATATGCGTTTCTGCATGCATGTTTTTGATGCATTTTTAATGCATTCCAGTATGTTTTTCCCCTTTTGTTTGTTTTTTCTCCAAAGTTTCCTGTTTTTTTTTTTGTAATGCATTCTGATGTGTTTAAATACCTTCCGGTGCATTCTTGATGCATTTTGACACATTCCAGTGCAGTTCCTTGTAGAAAAATGTCATACTTTTCTACTTTTGTTGACTGTACTGGAATGCCCTGTACTGGTATGAACTTTGCCACTGAAATCCATGTAACCTACTGCCCATGCCTTTTTTATGCATAGAAAAAAAAAAATGCACTGGACTGCATGTGGTGTGAACTGGCCCTAACACCATACTGGTGAAACGCATTGATGTTAGCTCAGTGTCTGGACATCAATAAGCAATACCTCCAGGCCAACTAAAGAGTGTTGGTAAGTGGAAGTGGAGGTGGTAAACCATGTGAAGCTCGGGTAAGCAGTATGTTATAGAGCAGACAGTGGGTGTAGATGTCGGCATTAGCTGATAGTTGCATGTAAGGCACACACTTGATGGACTTGTGTCTTTTTTCAACCTCACCTACTATGTAACTATGTAACTGGTTGACCAGAAGTCGCCAACATGAGATGAAATCTCTGTGGCAGGGAAGTAGCTACAAGTCTGCATGGACTGTCTGTGTGAGAGCACCCTAGAGCAGGGGTCGGCAACCCCCGGCACGAGTGCCAGACACGCAGCTGTATTTATGATGGCACGTGAGCTAAGTATTGCTGTCTACCGTGGTATGCAATACCTGCCTCCACCATTGATTCCTGGTTAAGCCGCACTCATTGGCTTTGCCTGAGTCCCGGGATGAAAGCGTGCAGTTGCCGATTCCAAACCCCGCCTCCCCATTGAATCCCTGGGCAGCCGCGCTCATTGGCTGTGCCTGAGTCGAAGGATAGCAGCGCGTGCGCAGTTGCTGGTTCCAATTCCCACCTCCCCATTTGATGCCTGGCTGGGTCCCGGGATGATGGCACGTGTGCAGTTGCCACCCCCCAGCCCCACCCCCTCTATCGGCAGGACTAGTATAATGAAGAGGCAACAGCTGCAGTCCTGTGGCACTTGGAAGCTGGGACACACGGTTAAAGGGGAGTTCCAGGCCTTTTAAAAGTCAGCAGCTACAAAAAGTGTAGTTGCTGACTTTTAATAAACAGACACTTACCTGTTCCATGGTCCAGCGATGCGGCCGAACCGGGTGTCGCTCCTCTCCCCCTCCTCTTCGCCTCTTCTCCATTGCCACTCAGGGCACCCGGCCATGACAGCTTTTTTAGTCTTCACATCCGGGCACGCACGGCGCATGAGCGAGTCACGCTGCGCTCCTGGAGTGGATAGGCGATCTCCTGGGACCTGTCACGTGTCCCAGGAGATCGCCTAGAAGGAGGGGCCGCCTAAGACGAAACGAACAATCGCCTAGGCGGTTCCTGGGCGGAAGGAGGAAGTGGGACAGGAAGTCCCCCTCCTAATGAAGCCCCCACTCCCCCCCCCCCAAAAAAAAAATGTCATGCCAAATGTGGCATGTAAGGGGGTGAGGAGTGCTTAAAGCGGAAGTTCCATTTTTGGGTGGAACTCCGCTTAAAGGAGCGGTGACTGCCCTCTCCAGTAGCTGGTGTGTGCAAGCATTTTGTCTGCTGTCATTTTTTGTATTGGGTACTTGCTGGCTTGGCCCTTTGCTTATGTTTTTTTTTTAATCTCTTCAGTCTGGGTTCATGGGTTTTGGTTTGTTTGCTCTGGTTTTGGGAATGTGGCTAATAGGCTAGGAATGCAGGTGGACAGGGTTGGCTGGCACTGTATTGTTTCATGAATGGGGTGTTGTGACTTTGCAAGTTTGGTGGCTGGCATGTGGGCAAATATGTTGCGGTATGTGTGTGTGCAGTTGTGCGTGGGTAAGTGTATGTGTATGCATATACAAGAATGTTGTGCGTGTAAGCGCATTCTTTATGTGTTGGTGTATATGTGGTTGCAATGTGTGCATGGGTGGGTATGTATGCACGTGCAAATGTGTCTGCATGGAATGTTGGTGTGTGTGTGTTTTGGTTGGTGTGTGATAGTGCTGATTGTCACGGATGGGGTTATGTGTATGTGCATGTTTTTTTGCGTTGGTGATTGGGTGTGGGTTTGTATATGAGGGTGCCTGTGTGAGCACCCATGTATGGGTGGTTTGGACATGGTCAGGATTATGTGGTTATTATAGGTGGTGGAGTATGGGGCACTTGAATACTGCTGGGTTGGATAGAAGGTAGGATATTCTTGGTGGAGTTGTGGTTTGATGAGTGAGATTATGGGGGTTATGGTTGCATGCGGTACATGGTCTAAATAGATGGAGTTTTTATGTAATGCAGGCAACTCAGGGGACCCTAATGTAACGTGGAGAGACTCTGGGGACCCTGATTTAATGAGGGGCTTTGGGGACCTGGTGTAAGTGGGGGGAACTTTGGGGACCCCAATGTAAGGGGGGGCTCTGGTGATTGATGTAAGTCTGTGGAGCATCTGGGGACCCTGATTTAATGGGGAGGGGGTTCTGGGGACCCTGATGTAATGGGGAGGCTTTGTAGAACATGATGTTATGGGGGAGAACACTTGGGACCCTGATGCAAGGGGGAGGGAACACTGGGGACCCTGGTGTAAGGGGGTGAGGATCTATTGGGACCCTGATGTAAAGGGGGACCCTGTTATAAGGGAGGGCTCTGGGGATCCTGATGTAAAGGGGAGAGATCGAGGGACCCTGATGTAAGAAGGAGAGAAACTATGATGTAAGGGGGATTTTAGAAACTCTGATGTAAGTGCTTACTCTGTGTTTTCTAAAAGTAGTAGTTAGTGAAGGTGCAGGAATTGGGGTGATCTGAGGTGTGAAGGTCCAGGAATCTTGGTGATCTGAGGTGTGGAGTTGCAGAAATTGAGGTGATCTGTGGTGTGGAGGTGCAGGAACTTGGGCTCAGTGGCGTATCTAGGGTATGGCAGCCATGGCAGGTGCCATGGGCGCCATGGGGGGGGGGCGGCAAAAAAGACGCCCCCGCACAATAAAACAGTCCCACCCGTCCTCTCGCGGCCGCCTCCCGCACTAATGCAGTCCCCTGCGCCACGGCCGGCCTGCTGGAGCGCAGCGCCGGCACAGCACTTCACTAGCAAGTGAGGAGGGAAGCGACAGTCTCCCCCATCTCATGACGGCTGATGAGTTGACTCACCCGGGTCATCTACGTAGCCGTAGTGTAACTGGCGGAGGCGGAGCCTAACGCAGAGGCGGAGCCTAACGCGGAGGCGGGGCCTAATGCTCCGCCTACCCTCCTCTCTGCAGCTGCTTCAGCTTTTCCCCGGAGCGAGGTCTCCCGGGTCTGTGTGATGTCACGTGACTGTGACGTGGTCGGTGACGTGACCATGAGGACTCTGGAGGCTTGAGAAGAGAACTCTAGAGAGAACACTACGTCACTAGAGAGAAGAGAAAAAAATTGGAACCCCCAGACAGCAGCACCTGGAAGGATTAGCACTGCAGCCGAGAAGCAGGTACAATTACAGAACCAGTCAGTCCACGATCTTGAGCATCAAATATAGTGCTCAAACAATATGGATTAAATAAATATGCTTAGCCATAGATATCACAAGTAAAGTATAATAAAGTGATTTGTGCAAGTAGTACCTGCTTTTGCACAAATCACTTTTATTACACTTTATTTATGATATCTATGGCTAAGTATATTTATTTAATCCATATCGAGCACTATATTTGATTGGCTGCTTGCTTCTGCTTGGGCCTAACAGTAACACACACACACAAGCGCACATGGGGATGACTTAAAGTCATCATGTGTGATTCTGCGTGTGTGCCAAGCAGACAGGGCCGGTGCTCTGTCGAGAAATGCCCGGCTATCGAATAGTGCCCAGGTGGAACTGCGCATGCGCCGCACGGAGCCGCAGAACAGCTGAGTTTGCGCTGTTGTCCCGTGTGGCCGAGGCACGTTCATGTAGGTGAGGGACGGATATTTACATGAAGGGGGCGGATATTTCAATGATGGGCAGTGCTGGGGGGGGAATTTGTATAGATGGCCAAAGAAATTTGCAAAATAAATCTTTATCTGCTATTCATTTTGAACGCCGCGGGCGTGTTTAGTCAATTGAAGGGCAGATTTGTCTATATTACATAAAGGTTTCTTTACCAGATTTGTTTGTTCAGAGATAAAAATTCCGCCCCTAGCACTGGCCATCATTGAAATATCCGACCCCTTTATGTAAATATCCGTCCTCACCTACATGAACGTACCTCGGCAACGCGAAACAGCTGATCTTAAGCTCAGCTGTTCTGAGGCTCCGTTCTGCGCACGTGCAGTTCTGTCCCAGCATTTTTCGATAGAGGGTACTTCTCGACAGAACACCGGCATTACCACTAGGCAAACTAGGCAGCTGCCTAGGGCACCTGGCCACTGGTGATCCTACTCCCTCTCTACCTCTGTCCAATGTCAGAGGCGCTGGCGCAGCATTTATGGGTGCTGGTAAGGCCGCATTTATGGGTGCTGATGTTACTGCATTTTTGGGGTGCTGGTAAGGCCGCATTAATGGGTGCTGATAAGGCCACATTAATGGGTGCTGATGTTACTGCATTTATGGGTGCTGGTAAGGCCACATTTATGGGTGCTGATGTTGCTGCATTTATGGGTGCTGATGTTGCTGCATTTATGGGTGCTGGTAAGGCGGCATTTATGGGTGCGGATGTTACTGCATTTATGGGTGCTGGTAAGGCCGCATTTATGGGTGCTGGTAAGGCCGCATTTATGGGTGCTGGTAAGGCCGCATTTATGGGTGCTGATGTTGCTGCATTTATGGGTGCTGGTAAGGCCGCATTTATGGGTGCTGGTAAGGCTGCATTTATGGGTGCTGGTAAGGCCGCATTTATGGGTGCTGATGTTTCTGCATTTATGGGTGCTGGTAAGGCCGCATTTATGGGTGCTGATGTTGCTGCATTTATGGGTGCTGATGTTGCTGCATTTATGGGTGCTGGTAAGGCCGCATTTATGGGTGCTGGTGTTGCTGCATTTATAGGTGATGGTAAGGCCGCATTTATGGGTTCTGGTAAGGCCGCATTTATGGGTGCTGGTAAGGCCGCATTTATGGGTGCTGATGTTGCTGCATTTATGGGTGCTGATGTTGCTGCATTTATGGGTGCTGGTAAGGCCGCATTTATGGGTGCTGATGTTACTGCATTTATGGGTACTGATGTTACTGCATTTATGGGTGCTGGTAAGGCCGCAAATGTTTTGACAGGGGCACAGTTTCAGTGCTTGCCATAGGCGCCATTTTCACTAGATACGCCTCTGTATATATGTAGGTGAGGGACGGATATTTACATGAAGGGGGCGGATATTTCAATGATGGGCAGTGCTGGGGGGGGAATTTGTATAGATGGCCAAAGAAATTTGCAAAATAAATCTTTATCTGCTATTCATTTTGAACGCTGCGGGCGTGTTTAGTCAATTGAAGGGCAGATTTGTCTATATTACATAAAGGTTTCTTTACCAGATTTGTTTGTTCAGCGATAAAAATTCCGCCCCTAGCACTGGCCATCATTGAAATATCCGACCCCTTTATGTAAATATCCGTCCTCACCTACATGAACGTGCCTCGGCAACGCGAAACAGCTGATCTTAAGCTCAGCTGTTCTGAGGCTCCGTTCTGCGCACGTGCAGTTCTGTCCCAGCATTTTTCGATAGAGGGTACTTCTCGACAGAACACCGGCATTACCACTAGGCAAACTAGGCAGCTGCCTAGGGCACCTGGCCACTGGTGATCCTACTCCCTCTCTACCTCTGTCCAATGTCAGAGGCGCTGGCGCAGCATTTATGGGTGCTGGTAAGGCCGCATTTATGGGTGCGGATGTTACTGCATTTTTGGGTGCTGGTAAGGCCGCATTAATGGGTGCTGATAAGGCCACATTAATGGGTGCTGATGTTACTGCATTTATGGGTGCTGGTAAGGCCACATTTATGGGTGCTGATGTTGCTGCATTTATGGGTGCTGATGTTGCTGCATTTATGGGTGCTGGTAAGGCCGCATTTATGGGTGCGGATGTTACTGCATTTATGGGTGCTGGTAAGGCCGCATTTATGGGTGCTGGTAAGGCCGCATTTATGGGTGCTGGTAAGGCCGCATTTATGGGTGCTGATGTTGCTGCATTTATGGGTGCTGGTAAGGCCGCATTTATGGGTGCTGGTAAGGCTGCATTTATGGGTGCTGGTAAGGCCGCATTTATGGGTGCTGATGTTTCTGCATTTATGGGTGCTGGTAAGGCCGCATTTATGGGTGCTGATGTTGCTGCATTTATGGGTGCTGATGTTGCTGCATTTATGGGTGCTGGTAAGGCCGCATTTATGGGTGCTGGTGTTGCTGCATTTATCGGTGATGGTAAGGCCGCATTTATGGGTTCTGGTAAGGCCGCATTTATGGGTGCTGGTAAGGCCGCATTTATGGGTGCTGATGTTGCTGCATTTATGGGTGCTGGTAAGGCCGCATTTATGGGTGCTGGTAAGGCCGCATTTATGGGTGCTGGTAAGGCCGCATTTATGGGTGCTGATGTTGCTGCATTTATGGGTGCTGATGTTGCTGCATTTATGGGTGCTGGTAAGGCCGCATTTATGGGTGCTGATGTTACTGCATTTATGGGTACTGATGTTACTGCATTTATGGTGCTGGTAAGGCCGCAAATGTTTTGACAGGGGCACAGTTTCAGTGCTTGCCATAGGCGCCATTTTCACTAGATACGCCTCTGCTTGGGCTGATCTGGGGTGTGATGGCGCAGGAACTGGGGTTGATCTAGGGTGTGATGGCGCAGGAACTGGGACTGATCTGGGGTATGATGGCACAGGAACTGAGGGTGATCTGGGGTGTGATGGCGCAGGAACTGGGACTGATCTGGGGTGTGATGGCGCATGAATTAGGGATAATTTGGTGTCTAGAGGTGCATGCATTGGGGCTTATTTGAGATCTGAAAGTGCAGAAATTGGGGTGATCTGAGGTGTGAAGGTACAGGATTTGGCATGATATGAGGTGTGAGGGTGCAGGAACTGGGGTAATATGAGGTGTGAAGGTGCAGGAATTGGGGTGATCTGAGGTATGAAGGTGCAGGAACTGGGGCTGATCTAAGTTGTAATGGTGCAGGAATTGGAGTGATCTGAGATGTGAAGGTGCAGGAACTGGAGTGATCCGAGGTCTAATGGTTCAAGAATTGGGGTGATTTGAGGTGTGAAGGTGCAGAAATTTTTACTATTATTCTTCTTACTATTATTAGTCATTTTTTCTTTTTAGTCATTGAGAGTGTGAAGTTTACTTTTTTTTTTATAACCGTCACTCTCACTTTTCTTTAAAAAAAAAAAAAGTGCCACACTGTGCTCATAAGGTTGCCTACCCTTGCCCTAGAACTTGTGAGTATACCTGGCTTCCTAGCATTGTGTTCAGAATGTTTGTGTGACCCATGGCAAATGACACTACAATAATTATTTATCTCAGGCCTTAGGTTGCACAAACATTATAAAATGCATGGGCTTTGGACTGCAGTTATTTGTAGGCAGCTGTGCTGGAGTCAAGCATCTAAGTTGAAGATTGTTACTCGTGTAGTTACTTTTATGCCTTTGCTACATTCTTTCTTTTCACATAACTGAAGATTGCTACATGTGTTTTCTTTAAAGCAATTGCTACATCTCCTCTTCTGCCAGCTGATCCTTACTTGCCATTGAGCTCCAAAGACTGCTGCTTGTCATTTCTCAGCTTTCACAGCTACATGTTGATTATAGCTACACGCGTGATTTATGCCTTTAATTGTGCAATTCTCATTGATGGATTAACAACTCTGATCCATTAGCATTGGTGCACTTAGATTTTTTGCTCTATGTTTTCAGAAACTAGAGCATGAACACTTAAACACATAGTCATTTAATTATGTATAGGCGATTGCCTTTAATATCATCCTTTTTGCTATAATAAATATCCCCCCCCCCCCAAAAAAAAAAAAATCCTCACCAGTTTAGGCCAATATTTTTGGTAAAAAAAAAAATCGCAATAAGCGTATATTGATTGGTTTGTGCACAAGTTATAGCATCTACAAAATAGGGGATAGATTTATGGCATTTCAATTTTTTATTTTTATTTTTTACTAACAATGGCAGCGATCTGCGATTTTTAGTGGGATTGCGGCGGACAGATCGGACACTTTTTTGGGACCATTGACATTTATACAGTAGCTCCGGCGTTTCGCCGCAAGCCCTCCCCTCTAGAGCTCTTGAAGCGGCCGATTCACCCAGGGGAGCCAACCTGCCGCAGTAAAACTGCGGCAGCTGGTCCTTAAAGCGGAGTTCCACCCTAAAGTGGAACTTCCGCTTATCGGATTCCTCCCCCTTCCGGTGCCACAATTGGCACCTTTCAGGGGGGAGGGGGGTGCAGATACCTGTATACAGGTATTTGCACCCACTTCCGTGACGAATCATCCGGGGCTGCCCCACCCCTATCCGGAGATGCCCCGTTGTGTCTTGGGAAACACAGTTCCCAGGACACAGCGGGGACCAATAGAGGGGCGCAGCGCGACTCGCGCATGTAGGGAACTGGGCAGTGAAGATGTTGCGTCTTCACTTCCTGATTCCCTGACAGAGGATGGCGGCGGGGCAGCGAGAGACGATCGATCTCTCGTCACATTCTGCCTACACCGCTGGAACCAGGAACAGGTAAGTGTCCATTTATTAAAAGTCAGCAGCTGCAGTATTTGTAGCTGCTGACTTTTAATATTTTTTGTGCTGGTGCAGCTCCGCTTTAAGTGGTTAAAATTTGATGATCTGAATCATTTAAGTGTGAGAAATATGACTATAAAAATCAGGAAGGGGGAAAATACTTTTTCACAGCACTGTATGGTTTAAGACGTCTGAACTTTACTTGTGTATATTAAAGATAACATTGTCTTGTTTTATTGGCAAGGGTTGAGGGTGTCATTTTAGATAGTTGGTTGTATTCTTAGTACTCCTATGAGCAATTTGTGTAATTAATAAAGATTCATTTGATTTATTAATATATTGTATGCCACTTGGTCTCTTATGATGTGGTAGCTGTTGTGGCAGAGCAAGGCCCTGCCTGTGTGAAAACATTGTGTGAGAAATTGACAAGGGGTTATTGAGATTACTCTTTGAATAGCTCCAGAATATCAGTTTTGAGTGGAGAACGGTGGGTATTCATCTTTCTTCCAGGTTTGTAATTCCAGGATCAGGTTCTGGAGCTCAGGGGCTTCAAAGTGCTTTTCTAATCCTATGTCCACATTTTACCAGGAACCAGCAGGCTGAGTGTGCAGGTGTTCACACCTGTTATAATCTAGGACCGTGTTCTCTGAACACCCAAATTTTCTGTGCTCACCGAACACACAGTCAAAATGATGTTAAGAAGTGGGGCTGGGAAGCCAGATGGATGAGTCATCAGCTGTCAGCGGGCTTCCCTGCTGAACTCATCTAGTGTGTTTTATTTTTGACATTTTTTTGGGTGAAAGAGTAGGGGTACAATGTACCCCTACTCATTCGCATGGGGGGGATTGATCTGGGGGGCCCCCTAGTTAAAGGAGGCTTCCAGACTCCAATAAACCGCCTCCAACCATCCAGGGTTGTCGGGAAGAGGTCCTTGTTTCCATCAACATGGGGACAAGGTGCTTTGGGGTGGGGGGGCAGAGCCCCTCTTCCCCAAGGCACCCACCCCCCCCCCCTATGTTGAGGGCATGTGGCTTGATATGGCTCAGAAGGGGGGCTGTTCACTTGTCCCCCCTTTTCCTGGCCTGCTAGGCTGCATGCTCAGATAAGGGTCTGGTATGGATTTTGGGGTGGACCCCATGCTGTTTTTTTTTTACATTTTGGTGCAAGGTTCCCCTTAAAATCTGTACCAGACCCAAATGGCCTGGTATGGGCTGGGGACACTGTTTTTTTTTTTTTTTTTTTTTTATATTGCCTGCTGGCAATTGCAACCGCAAGTCAATTTAATTGTGATTTGACTCATTTTATTTTCTTTAGAAATAAATTTTTTGCTGCAGCAGGTTCTATACGTGCTACAGATGTGACAATTTGCAGGCAGACTAAGGGGACCCCTTAGGCACTATATTTAATTTTTATTGTTTCACTTTAAGCAGCATTAAAATCACTGCTCCTTTAAAAACTATCTTTTAAAAAAAAAAAATTGCATTGATACTTGGTAGTAGTCGGGCCCCCATACCCTTTTTATGGCCAATAACTTGCATATAAGCCTTCAAAAGGGACACTTTTGACTTTTCATGTTTGGGTCCTATAGACTTCAATGTGTTTTGATGTTCGGGTCCAAACTTTTGCTATGTTCAGGAGTTCTGGTGTTAACTGAACCAAAGGGTGTCTGGCCCATCTTTGGACCTGACAGTAGTTCGGGGCCCTACCTAACAGACAGGCGGTCTGTGCATAGGAGTCAGGAGGACTCCAATCCCTCTCCAGGAGTGAGAGAGCACTTAGATTTTTTGCTCTATGTTTTCAGAAACTAGAGCATGAACACTTAAACACATAGTCATTTAATTATGTATAGGCGATTGCCTTTAATATCATCCTTTTTGCTATAATAAATACCCCCCCCCCAAAAAAAAAAATCCTCACCAGTTTAGGCCAATATTTTTGGTAAAAAAAAAAAAATCGCAATAAGCGTATATTGATTGGTTTGTGCACAAGTTATAGCATCTACAAAATAGGGGATAGATTTATGGCATTTCAATTTTTTATTTTTATTTTTTACTAACAATGGCAGCGATCTGCGATTTTTAGTGGGATTGCGGCGGACAGATCGGACACTTTTTTGGGACCATTGACATTTATACAGTAGCTCCGGCGTTTCGCCGCAAGCCCTCCCCTCTAGAGCTCTTGAAGCGGCCGATTCACCCAGGGGAGCCAACCTGCCGCAGTAAAACTGCGGCAGCTGGTCCTTAAAGCGGAGTTCCACCCTAAAGTGGAACTTCCGCTTATCGGATTCCTCCCCCTTCCGGTGCCACAATTGGCACCTTTCAGGGGGGAGGGGGGTGCAGATACCTGTATACAGGTATTTGCACCCACTTCCGTGACGAATCATCCGGGGCTGCCCCACCCCTATCCGGAGATGCCCCGTTGTGTCTTGGGAAACACAGTTCCCAGGACACAGCGGGGACCAATAGAGGGGCGCAGCGCGACTCGCGCATGTAGGGAACTGGACAGTGAAGATGTTGCGTCTTCACTTCCTGATTCCCTGACAGAGGATGGCGGCGGGGCAGCGAGAGACGATCGATCTCTCGTCACATTCTGCCTACACCGCTGGAACCAGGAACAGGTAAGTGTCCATTTATTAAAAGTCAGCAGCTGCAGTATTTGTAGCTGCTGACTTTTAATATTTTTTGTGCTGGTGCAGCTCCGCTTTAAGTGGTTAAAATTTGATGATCTGAATCATTTAAGTGTGAGAAATATGACTATAAAAATCAGGAAGGGGGGAAAATACTTTTTCACAGCACTGTATGCTTTAAGACGTCTGGACTTTGGTAGTTCGGGGCCCTACCTAACAGACAGGCGGTCTGTGCATAGGAGTCAGGAGGACTCCAATCCCTCTCCAGGAGTGAGAGAGGCTGCATGGGGCATCCAGAGAGTGCATGTCTGCATAAGGCAGATTATGTCAGTGACAGAGCAACAAGGAGCTGATCAAGAGTAAGCTATCAGAAAGCTTGAGTTTAAGAAACTGTGAGGCCCCTTTCACACTTTTGTGACTTGTCCTGCCAGTTGGGACTGCAAAGTTGCATGACAAGTTGTACCCCATGATTTCCAATGAGTACCATTCATATCTGTCATATCTTTGAAGTCGCACCGACTTTGTTCGATCTTTGATGTGAGTTGAGGTCCATAGACCTCAAGTTTACACAGAAATTCCCTAAAATTGAGGCAAAATCACGGCCACAAAATCCATGTAAAATTGTGGCGAAATCATGCGACTTTCAAGTCGCGGCAGTGTGAAAGGGGCCTGAGGGAGATGTACTTAAACTGGAGAGTGCAAAATCTGGTGCAGCTTTACTTACCTAGAAAACTATCAGCTTATTGTCAAAGCTTAACTCAACAAGCTGAAGTTAGAAGCTGATTGCTTGGCTACCATGCACAGCTGCACCAGATTCTGAGTGCTCAAACTTTAGTAAGGCTCCTTACACACTTGTGCGACTTGTCCTGCGACTTGAGACTGAAAAGTCGCATTAAAAGTCATACCCCATAATTTCCAATGAGTACCATTCATATTTGTGCGACTTCAAGTCGCACCGACTTCAAAGTAGCCCCTGTACTACTTTGGTCCGACTTTGATGCGAGTTACACAGGCATTCCCTGAAATCGCGATTTTGACGTGATTTTGCTGCAATTTCAGGGAATCCATGTCAATGGACCTCAAATCGCATCAAAGTCAGACCAAAGTAGTGCAGGGACTACTTTGAAGTCGGTGGGACTTGAAGTCGCACTGATATGAATGGTTATCATTGGAAATCATAGGGTACGACTCCCAAGTTGCAGGACAAGTTTCACAAGTGTGAAAGGGGCTTTAATCTACCCCATAGTATATGTCTCTTCTGCAATACAGATCCTGCCTGCTCACAATCCCCCTGTGTGTGTTGATCTGAAGACCAACTCTAAGGCCTAGGCTTGAGGCCTGAAGGCAGCCGCGTGGCAAGAGAGTGACCCAAGGCAGGAGGCTGAAGTATTCTGTTAATTACAGTATCGCAAATTACAGTACTATTGGAAACCCCCTGCGTGAGCAACTTATGTCTTTTGTGAAGTTTTCCATTCAATTTAATAAAAATGGGCCACCAAACCCTTAAACGGAGTTGAAGTGCACTGACCCTTACTGTTATGCACTACCATTGAGTTAAGACATTCTCCAATGCCACACTGTATAGGCTATGTTAGCCATGCAATAACCTTTTTGTATGTATGGAATGTTTTGAGCCACAGGCCACACTTGATTATAGTCAGTTGCTCTACAATTACGTAGATTACATGTTTTTTTTTCCCTATTTTTTATCAAAGTGACATCATCATCCCCACGCATTTGCGCAGGAGTCACATCATCACAGCACAGAGGCATACCGTAAATGCACGTTGAGCTACGCATGCGAGGCTCAGTATACATAAACACTGACAGGCAGGGAGCAGGATTTAAAAGAGACCAATAAAAATCCTACCCGTAAGTGTTGATATTTTTTTTAGTTTGTAATGGGAGAATTTCTAAAACTTGGGAATACAGGAGCCTAGATTTGTGCTTAAAGTGACACTAAACTTAAAAAAAAAAAAAAACTGATTACAGGGCCGTTAAGTAGGTAGATGCGTATGAATTATTTTTGGAGAACAATGATATTGTTTAATGGGACTTTGATGAAAGAAAAATGTGTCTGTATATATGCATTCTTTATATGAAGTTCTTTCTTTACTAAACTAACAAAGGGAGTTGACCTGATGCAAATTGCAATGCTGCTTTTCCTCTTACTGGAGATCACGTGTATTCCTTTATGAAAACTTTATGATCATGTAATAACCTGAACCCTTTCCCGCACTTTCACAGCTTGTCATGTGTGTATGAAGCTCTTGTGCCCCCCGGCTAGGAAAGAGGATAAGATGCTTCCAGATGTCCCAGACTAGTAGTGTACAGCAAAAAAGTAGTCAGTAGACCTGCCTGGCATCTAACAAGAGGCTTCTAGGGATTGATTTTACTTGTTCTGCCCGATTAACTGTTGCTGAGTATGCAGAAGGGGGCAGCAGAGAGCCCAGCAGCCAGTGTCTCTTATGCCGCGTACACACGTGCGGACTTTTGCCGGCGGACCTAGTCCAGCGGACAATCCCGCGGGACTTTCCAGCTAGGTCCGCTGGACTTTCCGAGCGTGTGGACTTGTCCACACACGCACGGACTTCTCCAGCGGATAATCCGCCGGCCAAAAGTCCGCGGGACTTTTGAAAATGAACGGACTTGCCCACACACGGAGCAGTCCGTTCATTTCGAACGTAACTTCAGGTTACGTAGCTAGCGTAGGCAGTAAACGCCGCCGCGCTAGCTCCGCAAGCTGGCATGGATTTAAAGGGAATCCCCACGCCGAAAAAACGGCGTGGGGGTTCCCCCCAAATCCAAGTCAGACCCTTATCCGAGCACGCAGCCTGGCAGGCCAGGAAAGGGGTGGGGACGAACGAGCCCCCCCCCCTCCTGAGCCGTACCAGGCCGCGTGCCCTCAACATGGGGGGTGCCCTGGGGAAAAGGGGGGCCGTGCGGCCCCCCCACCCCAAAGCACCTTGTCCCCATGTTGATGAGGACAAGGGCCTCTTCCCGACAACCCTGGCCGTTGGTTGTCGGGGTCTGCGGGCGGGGGCTTATCGGAATCTGGGAGCCCCCTTTAATAAGGGGGCCCCCAGATACCGGCCCCCCACCCTATGTGAATGAGTATGGGGTACGATGTACCCCTACCCATTCACCTAAGGTGTAAAATGTAAAGTACAAAAACACACACACTTTTGAAAAAATATTTTATTGCACTGCTCCGGGGGTCTTCTTCCGTCTTGGGGTCTTCTCGCCGCACTCCTCCGCTCTCTTCTGCTCTTTTACCTAGCTCTTTCATGAGCGGGGGGAGTCCGGCTACCTTCTTCGTCGTCGCCGCCGTCGTCTGGGGGTCTCGATCCGCCTTCGGGGGTCTTCCGGGGGTCTCTTCTGTTCTTGCGGCGGTCGTCGTCTTCCGCGCCGCCTTCTTCTTCTTCTTCTTGTCCTTCTTCTTGTTCTTCTTCTTCCGATGTTGACCCGTCGCTGTCTCTGCCCGGAATGCCTGTGCCGCTCTGCGCTCGGACTTATATAGGGACATGGGGGACAGGGTCACATGCACATGTCACATGGTGACCCCGCCCCCTTGTGTTGTCACAGTCCCGGAGGATGCTGGGACTGTGACATCGCAAGGGGGCGGGGTCACCATGTGACATGAACATGTGACCCTGTCCCCCATGTCCCTATATAAGTCCGAGCGCAGAGCGGCACAGGCATTCCGGGCAGAGACAGCGACGGGTCAACATCGGAAGAAGAAGAACAAGAAGAAGGACAAGAAGAAGAAGAAGAAGGCGGCGCGGAAGACGACGACCGCCGCAAGAACAGAAGAGACCCCGGAAGACCCCGAAGGCGGATCGAGACCCCCAGACGACGGCGACGACGAAGAAGGTAGCCGGACTTCCCCCCGCTCGTGAAAGAGCTAGGTAAAAGAGCAGAAGAGAGCGGAGGAGTCCGGCGAGAAGACCCCCAAGACGGAAGAAGACCCCCGGAGCAGTGCAATAAAATATTTTTTCAAAAGTGTGTGTGTTTTTGTACTTTACATTTTACACCTTAGGTGAATGGGTAGGGGTACATCGTACCCCATACTCATTCACATAGGGTGGGGGCCGGTATCTGGGGGCCCCCTTATTAAAGGGGGCTCCCAGATTCCGATAAGCCCCCGCCCGCAGACCCCGACAACCAACGGCCAGGGTTGTCGGGAAGAGGCCCTTGTCCTCATCAACATGGGGACAAGGTGCTTTGGGGTGGGGGGGCCGCACGGCCCCCCTTTCCCCAGGGCACCCCCCATGTTGAGGGCACGCGGCCTGGTACGGCTCAGGAGGGGGGGGGGCGCTCGTTCGTCCCCACCCCTTTCCTGGCCTGCCAGGCTGCGTGCTCGGATGAGGGTCTGACATGGATTTGGGGGGAACCCCCACGCCGTTTTTTCGGCGTGGGGATTCCCTTTAAATCCATGCCAGGTCACGGAGCTAGCGCGGCGGCAGTAACTGCCTACGCTAGCTACGTAACCTGAAGTCACGTGCTAAATGAACGGACTTGCCGATGAGCGGCAAGTCCGTTCATTTTCAAAAGTCCCGCGGACTTGCCCACTAACGGCGGGATTGTCCGCTGGAGAAGTCCAGCGGATAATTTTAAAACAAAACTTAAAACTTTGGTCCGCCGGACTTTGGCGCCAAAAAGTCGCCGGCGCCCACACACGAGGGGATTATCCGCTGGACTTCAGTCCAGAGGATAATCCGCGGGATTGTCCCTTCGTGTGTACGCGGCATTAGGGAAACCTGAGTGTAAAGCTTCGTACCAACAATGAGAATTTCAGATAAATAATTGTCCTTTTTTTTTTTGCATGTTAATCTCATATCGAAAATGAAGAGGTAACAAAAATGTAACACTTAAGGACCAAGCCTCTTTCTGAGAATTGTTGTTTACAAGTTAAATTTTTTCTTGCTAGAAAATTACTTAGAACCCCCAAACATTTAAAAAAAAAAATTCTACACCCTAGAGAATAAAATGGCGGTCGTTTCAATACTTTCTGTCACACCGTATTTGCGCAGCAGTCTTACAAGCGCACTTTTTTTTAGAAAAAAATACACTTTTTTGAATTAAAAAATAAGACAGCAGTAAAGTTAGCCCAATTTTTTTGTTTATATTGTGAAAGATAATGTTATGCCGAGTAAATTGATACCCAACATGTGATGCTTCAAAATTTTGCCCGCTCATGGAATGGCGACAAACTTTTACCCTTAAAAATCTCCTTAAGCGACGTTTAAAAAATTCTACAGGTTGCATGTTTTGAGTTACAGAGAAGGTCTAGAGCTAGAATTATTGCTCTTGCTCTACCAATCGCAGCGATACCTCACATGTGTGGTTTGAACACCTTTTTCATATGCGGGCGCTACTCACGTATGCATTCGCTTCTGCACGCAAGCTCGTCGGGACAGGGCGCGTTTAAAAAATATATATATTTTTTTCTTATTTATTTTACCTTTTATTTTTTATTTTTACACTTTTTTTAAAAAAAAAAATTGTCGCTTTTATTCCTATTACAAGGAATTTAAACATCCCTCGTAATAGAAAAAAATCATGACAGGACCTCTTAAATATGACATCTGGGGTCAAAAAGACCTCAGATCTTATATTTACACTAAAATGCAATAAAAAAAAAATTGATCATTTAAAAAATAATTTCAAAAAATGTCCCTTAAAGAGCTCTGTGTGGAAGTGACGTTTTGACGTTGCTTCCGCCCTGCATTGTTATGGAGACGGGTGGGGGCCATCTTCCCCTCACTTGTCTCCATGCCCAGCAATGGTGAAGATCCTATCGCCTCAGAGGGCACCAGAGCGCGGTGGGAGGGGGGCCCTCTCCCACCGCCGATAAAACTGATCTCACGGTGAATCCGCCGCAGAGACCACTTTTATCTTAAACTGCACCGCTCACTGAAGAAGAGGATACCTGGGTTATGGCAGCTGGCTGCTGCCTTAACAACAAAATTCCTCTTTAAACAGCCAACGTATAACGATGGTGGGCGGTCCGTAAGTGGTTAAAATTGTTATTTGAATGCCCAGGTTGGTAGCCATGATGGTGCCACATCCTGGTAAGTAGATACAGAAAGAAGGTTTATAGAAGGGACTTTTGGAAAGGCACCACTATGACAAATATATAAAAAATACAAATATCGTTTTATTAAATACAATCTTAAGACAATAATAAAATACATGCAACAGTGAATACTAATTTTTCACAGAATAGGACTTTCTTCATAACAAGAAATGGCTCTAGATCCCAAAAAGAATCGCAGGTAACCCTACGCGTTTCACAGATTGGACAACTGTCTAAAAATATAAACAGTAATAAGTGTCATAAACACATACAGTAAATGCACATAACATGTATATAGGAAAACATATGAAGTAAGGCACCTTACTATATATGGCACAGAACGCATGTATGCAAGAGCACCAGGAACCCTCAAAAGAATTGTTTTCTACTTGTGGAGGCTTTGGAGGGGTCCTGGTGCTCTTGCATACATGCGTTCTGTGCCATATGTAGTTGCCTTACTTGATATGTTTTCCTATATACATGTTATGTACATTTATGTGTTTATGACACTTATTACTGTTTATATTTTTAGACAGAGTCCAATCTGTTGCTCTTGAGAACCCCAGAGGAAGACCCTTGAGTCGAAATGCATAGGGGTACCCACAATTCTTTTTGGGATCTAGAGCCATTTCTTATTATGAAGAAAGTCCTATTCTGTGAAAAATGTATATTCACTGTTGCATGTATTTTATTATTGTCTTAAGATTGTATTTAATAAAACTATATTTGTATTTTTTATATATTTGTTATAGTGGTGCCTTTCTAAAAGTCCCTTCTATAAACCTTCTTTCTGTAGGTATGAAAAATTTTCATACAACAGAATACAACTTAGGAAGTAATGTATTGATTTTTTTTTTTTTTTTTTTTTTCAAATGAATACTGCACGGATTAAACGAAAATTCTTTGTGCTTGTCAGTCGAATCATTTCACATGAACTGTCCTGATTGGCTCTTGAAAGAGCATTAACGATCAGATTATCATACGATCGCTACAAAATCTGTATTTTCTCATCAAGTGTGCTAGGTGTAAAACAGTGGTGGGAAGCCACAGCCAATCAAGCATGGCAGCAAATCTGACTACAGACTTCATGCTCAGTTGGATTAAAGCGGTTGTAAACCTCAGACATGAGTAGGAATAAAGCATATCCCTCTACTGTATAGTGTGTACTTGTGTCAGTTAAGAGCACTAAAGCCGGCCATAGACGGAGCAATTTTCTTCCCTGCAACCACAGGTTGTAGGAAAGTAAATTGCTTGATTCCCTCAATAACACAGAACGTGTTGAATCCTTCTGATGGAACTAATGTGTTCTCCCAGCGGGGAAAGCTGTCCCAGCCAGGATAACACAGTGATTATTGCTAATGGATATAACAGCCACTAGCAATAATCACATGTAACATCCGACAGGCTGGTTGTACCCAAGTTAATTAATCAACTTGGTTACACCCAGCCTGCCCATACATGTTTTCGAATCTTGGCCTGTCCTGGCTGAACTGGCAGAGATTTGAACCATCTATGGCTAGTGTCACTTTTGTCTGCTGCTTCGCTACTCTGCTATCAGCATGAATCACTTGTGACAAGTTTTCCTTACAACAAAATAAAAAAGATGACAGGGGAGGGATCTCCAGCTGCTTGACAGCCTCAGCTCTGTACCTGTGTGCTGAGTGGAGAGGGGGGTGTCCCTTCCCTCCAATCAGCTCAGACCTATGCTCACTGAACTCTGCATTGTGTAATTTCAGCTCTCCATCCCCTTTTTTTCTGACAGCTTAGACAAGCTTTAAAATTAAGCACTTAAAATGGATGTAGAGAAGAGAAGACTGCAGATAGACAGGTACAACTTGTAGGATGATTTGTTTCTTCTCTGTGTATCACCTGAGATTTGTCACTTCACTGGGTATGTGTGAGGGTTTACATCCACTTTAAAGTAGAAACAAGAAAGTAAAGGAGGAATAATTGCATGTCTTACATTCAGTTAAGTTCAGTCAAATACTAACTATACTTAAATCTGCTCCCACCTCCATTCTAAGCCCTATTCTAACTACCCTGTAAATAAAGGATGCCTATATTTACCTATTCTGAGGGAGCTCCAGTCACAGCGGCTGGCTTCAGTGGAGAGGAGAGATTGCTGACAATGGCTGTAGAGCCTGTGTGGTGACATTACTCAAGTGGTAGTAAACTCCGTTACACCACTTGTACCTACAGGTAATTAAATTCTAATATAATATAAGCCTATAGTGAGGCTTACCTGTAGGTACTGTGAATATCTCCTAGACTTACACAGTTTAGGAGATATTCAATGTGTATGCAGCCGGTGACCTTGTTGGACCTTACAGTGCTGGACCTTCAGAGCATGTGCCAGAAATGACGGCTCCGGCGCGAGTGACTTCATTGCGTCCCCGGCCAATCATATAGCCCGTGACCCCGGAAGGAAGAGGTGGTAGATGTCAGCCCTCTCAGCGGTGACATTGTGGCACTGGAGAGCTTCTTTCTAAGGTAATGCATCTGATGCATACTAGCACATTATGCCATTGCCTTGCAGGGAATCTTTTTTTTCCCCAGCAGCTGTGAGTTTACTATCGCTTTAAGGTAAGGTGACTGACTTGGCCAATGAAGATTATTATACTTTTCTGCCTTTGAAAGATCTTGGGTTGTTTTTTTTTTTTTGTGTGACTATTCTCCATTTTAATGTTTATGTGTATGGGGAGGACAAGTTATCCCCTTTGTTAAGAATTTTTCTAATAAAGTTAAAATTTTTGTTTAGTTACATTTTTAAAAAAAGCACCAGAGACAGTATTTACATTTAATGCAAAGTGTCACTGTGCTGATAACTGCTCTTTTAGTTGAAGTTTGCCCCCCCCCCCAATTCCATCACAACTGTAATCTTCTGTGGTGTGGTGCAGGGATGATTATGATCAGCTAGACCTGTCACATGTACCCATCATGGGCTGACTATGTTCACCCTTTCTCATACCTCCCAACTTATTGAAATGGGAATGAGGGACGCCTATCAGCAAAAGTATGCAGGCATAGGACACACCCCTGACCACACCCCCTTAAAGGAGAATTGAACAAAAAAAAAACAAGATTGGTTAAACCCACAAGTGCTTTTTTACCACTACTATTCCTTTATATTGGCTTTTGGAATTTACAAATACATCAATTTAGAAATCAGATGAAAGGTTTAGTGCTGGAAAACACTTTTTGATAGATAAAAAGTGCAAATTTATATACATCTATGTAGATCAGACCAAAATGAGGGACAAATGAGGAGGAATGAGGGACATTGCTCCAAATCAGGGACAGGCCCTCCAAATCAGGGACAGTTGGGAGCTATGCTTTCTTCCCCCCTCCTCCATTCATAAAAGCTCTACTATAGTTTCCATCAATGAAAAGCACTCTATAAATGGAAAAATCTAACCTTTCATTCATCTGCTTGTTCTCCATTCTTTGATGTAAGCTATAGTCCAACTTCTATGAATAGTGGAGGGGGGTGGAAAGGGCAAGCACTTCTGATGAGAGCCTGTGAGAGGTGTAGTGCTTATATTAACCCTGACAGCACTGTAGGATTATGGCTGTGAGGGTATGAGGGGCAGAAGACTTTGGATTTCAACTAAAAGAGCAGCCAGCAGGACAAGGGGGCTGATTTTTCTTCTTTTTTTTTGTTTACTTTGCTAAACTTTGGCTTCAAAAGTAATTAGGTAATGATTTATAATTCTGTTTAAATTAAAGTGAAAATTACTCTTATGTTAAAACTCTCATTCGGCACTTTAAGCCCACATTCATTATTTAACTTCAACGCCAATATTTTATATTAAAATTAAATGCAATCAGTTAAAAACCATATAGGTTTAAAGTTTGAACTTGTTCTCCCGCCGATAATCTCGGCACACTGAGAATCCTCATTGACTGACACAGAAACGGGCAGTTTGTGAAGCTGTGATCTGAGTGCTTCACTGGCGATCTGTGTCACAATTCACAGTCCCCGATTCACCATCTCAGAGGTGGAGAATCAGGGAGTGAAGAGAGAATCCGGGGGATCTGAGGGAGAAGGTGGAAGATTATTAACTTCCTTCTACCTCGATCAGATCCCCCAAGACAGTAACCATGTCCCCCTGTCATAATTATGTGTGTGTGCATATATATATATATATATATATATATATAAATATATATATATATATATATATATAATGTATGGGGGACTCTTTATTTTATTAGCATTAACCATGCCGTCTGTCCGTGTACTGAGCAGTGATAATTTATCACTGCTTAATAAACTGACATCTCTGTGTTTCGTGCATTACTGGTGCTGTAATCTCATAAACTCTCACGAGATTCCAGTATCAGGGGTCGTTCTCCACTGTTTGAAGCATTTGTAGATCTCTTCACTCCTCCAAAGGAGAAGCGATCTACAAAGCTTCATAAACTGGCATCCAGAGGAGAACGATCTCCTCTGAGAATGCCGGAGAATGAAGCAGTGACATTTTTTGGCAGGGTTTCACACTGTGAAAAGTATAATATATAAGTGCTGTTTTGCATACAGAGGGGAATGTCATATCGAGAGTGTAGACAGTGAGTATTCAACCCACAGCATTTAAGTGGTTGTAAAGGCTGATTTTATTTTTTTTTTACACTATTAGAATTTTTATCCAAAAATGTGTTCAACAATTCATAGGATAATAGTGCAAAAATTTTCATGAAAATTCTTGAGCTAATTTGTGCAACAATTTGTATGAAAATTCTCCAAAACATTCAAATGTCATTCAAAAGTAGTTCAAGAATTTGTTTTAATAGTCAATTTTGAAATGAATGTTCTTTATGCAAACCACATACAGTACACTGTTAAGCCTCGTACACACGATTGGATTTTCCGACAGGAATTGTGTGATGACAGGCTGTTGGCGGAAAATCCGACCATTTGTATGCTCCATTGTTGTCGGATTTTCCATGGACAAATGTTGGATCACAGGTTTTAAAAATTTCCGCAAACAAATGTCTGTTGTCGGATTTTCCGAGCGTGTGTACACAAGTCAAAAGTACAAACACGCATGCTCGGAAGCAAGGACGAGCCGAAAGCGTTCGGTCTTGTAAACTAGCGCTCGTAATGGAGAATTTACATTTGTGACGTGGCAAATTATGAAATCTGCAAATGCAGCGCACATTCTCTTCTTCTTTAATGGGATAATAATGAAGCTGCTTTGCTGGTTATACTGATGAAGTTATTGCAAACAAATTTTTCAAAGGCTTTTTTTTTCTAGTGATATCAAGAATAATATTATTATGCTTTTTTTTTTGGCAAGTTACCACAACACCATTATCCTGTAGTTTTTAAGATCAAACATACAACTATGTTGGTGTCCCTTGTCAATTTTACATTGTATTTTTTTAAATGTAACTGCCTACTCCCAAAACACATAGTATTATTCTACACTTTTTTTTATTGTGCATTAAAAAAAGAAAACAAATAAAATTAGACATGTTATCTGAGAATAGAACGTAACCAAAAAGTGCATTCTATTAATCCAAAAATATAGAAAATCTACTAAATCAAATCATTATTATTCAACCAAAAAATTAAATAAAAGCCTCATGCATGTGTCCTGCTTCTTAATATAGGGGGTCAACAATGCCAAGAGTTGGTGGTCCATTATCCGGAGATAATTCCAAAAATCATCTGGATTATTCTCCTGGAGCTCCCGCAGCAAAGGCATGTGACATAATTGGTCACTATTAATAAAGCAAACAATTTTTGGTCCAAGAAATCCTCCTCCTGTTCCTGGCCTGGACTTGGGTCAAAGCAATAACTCCAAGGCCAATCATAAATAAATAACACATTATCTCCTTTGATTCCACAACATGTCTGGTTGACAAACGGCCGTTCAGAAACTAACTGAAAAGCATGAAATTAAAAGTGCGAACTAAAAAACAAAATGAAAAGCACGAATCAACACTCAACAAACTTCTACTAACACAAAATTAGCAGAAGGAGCCCAAAGGGTGGTGCTAAAAAGCTGAAAAACCACATAGTACGTCACTACGTTCGTGTTTGTATGCAAGCCAAAATCCAGGCACACGCCTTCGGACAAAAGTCGGAGGTTTTGTCTGAGGAAAATCCGATCGTGTGTACGAAGGTTTAGAAATTTGTACATTTGCAGAAAAATCTCCTCTCCGCTTCTTTGAATTTTCTCATCACTGCGGTCAAAAACAAATGTTGTTTCAACATTATTATCATTATACAAGATTTATATAGAAGCAACAGTTTGCGCATCGTTTACAGGATTCTTACAATGTTCTAACACTGACAAAATGGCGAACAAAATCCTGATAGCATATACCCAGCTTTAGGTTCAAATGAGGGTGTTTTTTTAATTTTTTTTTATTTTACAGAAGCATATAAAAATAAATTTAGTTTAAAAATGTTTTTATTGATTTTAGATGTTATTGACAGTTTTTTTTGTTTGTTTGTTTGCTTTTTTCATGCATTTAAAGAGAGAGTCCACCCCAAAAAAAAAATTATTAAAAGCCAGCAGCTACAAATACTACAGCTGCTGACTTTTAATAAATGGACACTTACCTGTCCTGGAGTCCAGCAATGTCGGCAGCCGAGGCCGATCAATCGCTCAGCTCTCGGCAGCTTCTAAGTTCAGCTTGTTTCATTTTGACAAAAAAATAATAAAAAATCTGGATTGATTGGTTTCTATGCAGAGCTGCACCCCACTGAGCCTGGTTAATAACCATAAATGGTATTTATTGCAGCTTACCAATCCTTAGGTGTGGTGGCTGCCAGTAAGTGTTATTTGTTTTTTCCTTTAACAGACCAAAGGGGTTCAACTTCCTTTAACAGACCAAACATTGCAGCCGTGGGTTGAGACACATTATTTAACACTACAGGGGTGATTACAATCAGGGCCAGATAAGGAGCACCATGTGCTTGATGCTGAAGATTTTGGTGGACATTTTACTGGGAACCTTTCTGTGTTTCCAAGAGCCTGTGTTGGCATGTGCCCAAACTCTAAGCCCAGGGTCACACATGTGCGTTGCGAATGGAAGCTCCGGTTTCGTTGTGAAGATAAAAATCAGTTGTTCAGAGGTTCCTCTGAGTTTTAGCTGCGGATCAGTGAGCAGAGAGACGGGGGAGGTGTAGTGAGGAGAAGGAGAGAATTTGTGTTCAGAACGGAATGCATCTGCGAATCAGATGCGTTCACATAGAAGATAATGGGCTTGTAATTCGCACCGCAATGCCCAGAAAACGCACACGTTTTTTGTGCAATGCGCAGTGCGAATGCAACGCACATATGTGAACCAGATGCATTCAAATGAATATATTTTAAAATGTCCTGCGAATTGGATGCGGTGTAAGCCGCATCTAATTCGCATAGGTGTGAACGGGGGGCTAAAGGGTGCAGCCGCATAGGCGTAACATTAGGGAAGCCTGGCATTTGATTTGCCAGGTTGCCATAAGGGCCGTGCATTGGCGTGCACTCTGAGCTGAAAGAGTGCAGCCGCGCAGGCCTAACACTATGGAAGCCCCAGATTTCTGTAAGAGCCCTGCATTGGTGTGCCCCAGGCTTCCGTTAGAACTACTCATGTGGTGCCCATTATCAATCCCACCACCCTGCCCAGGTGGAGCATGCGGAATGCAGAGTCTGTCAAGGAAGATCTCTCCCAGTTGGGCCATTGCTTTTTATGAGCAGTGTGTTCTTTTGGGGTTTGCTGGGCCTATATTAAGGTAGGGGCCTGGAGCTGCAGCTCCAATAGTCCCTATGTTAATCCAGCCCTGATTACAATGGTCAGGGTTTTTATACTTGGTATAAAATCTTTTATCCCAACAGAAAAAAAACAACTCACTGTAATGCCGCATACACACGATCGGAATTCTTGTCGGAAAAAGCTCTGAAGGGTTTTCCAGACGGAATTCCACTCAAACTGTCTTGCCTACACACGGTCACACCAAATTCCGACCGTCAAGAACGCTGTGACGTACAACACTACAACGAGCCAAGTTCAATGCTTCCGAGCATGCGTCGAATTGTTTCCGAACATGCGTAGGAATTTTGCACGATCGGAATTTCCGATAGAAACTTTTCCGTCTGAAAAATTTGAGAACATGCTCTCAATTCTAGCAAATTTCCGATGGAGCCTACACACGGTCGCATTTTCCGATTAAAAGCTCTCATCGGTCTTTTTCTGCCCAAATGTTTTAAAATAAAGAGTTAAAAAAAAAATGCTATCTGGAGTTCCCCGTTATTTGTTAGGCACATCTGCTAGTCCATCTAATGCCTCGTACACACGTACGGACTTTTCCCGGCGGACCTAAGTCCAGCGGACAATCCGCTGGACTTTCCCGCTAGGTACGCTGGACTAAAAAGCGAACGGACTTGACCACACACGATCACGCAAAAAGTCCGGCGGTTCACGCGATGACGTACGCACGTACGACGGGACTAGAAAAAGGAAGCTCGAGATCCCAAACGACACCCTTTGGGCCCCGTCAGCTAATCTCGTGTGTATCGCGTGTTAGTTGACGTTTGGTTAGAGACGATTCGCGCTTCTCAGACTTCTGCTTAATTCGTTCGCTTCTGCCGTTCAGTTTGTGCTTGTGAGGTTTGTATCTGGCTTTCAGTGCGTGTGGATCAGTTCCTACCTGTTCTCAGGCCGTTCTGGTCCGCTCGTTCCTGTTTTTCAGGTCGTTCTTCATAGGCCTTGCTGTTCTTCAGTGCGTTCTGTTAAGTTGTTTGTTTGATCAGCCGACCGTTTTGAAGCCATGGAGTGTGGACGTACTCGGGAACGAGTTCGTGCTGTGCAGGGGCTCGGTGTTGCGGTTAACACCTTGGCACGAGCCCGGTCCATGAACAGGGTGAGGAGGAGTTCATGGACCAAGAATTGGTTGCGCCAGCGTGACCAATTCTCGCATATGCCTTTGCTCCGTGAGATCCGTGAGAATAATCCTGATGATTTCAGGAATTATCTCCGGATGACGGACCCCATTTTTCACCGTCTGTTGGCTTCGCTGTCCCCTTATATTACCAGGCAGAATACCTGCATGCGGCAAGCCATCAGTGCGGAGCAGAGGCTAGTCGCCACGTTGCGTTACTTGGCGACGGGGAGAAGCTTGCAGGACCTCAAGTTCACGACAGGCATCTCCCCCCAGGCTCTGGGGCTCATTATTCCAGAGACCTGTTCTGCCATTATCCACGTCCTGCAGGAGGAATACATTAAGGTAAGTCTTCTCTTTTAAAATTACCTATGTCTTGTATGTTTGCTAATGTAGTGCATCAATGTCATCATTAGCTAATTACCATGATAGGACTATTCTATGAATGTCCCCTATTCCTTTTATTTTTGGATTTTGTTTTTTTGTCTAGTATTTTATGGTTGACTTATCGAAATAGTTTTAAGAATGTATTATTTAGTGGGTCACATGCATATTTGCTTGCACCAACCTCCCCAGCATGGAAGCTTGGCCCCCTAAACACCCCTAGCCTAGTCACTTTCTTTGGTTAAAAATGTATATTACCAGCTCCATTGTACAGCTTTACTCACCCCCCCCCTTTCACCCCCCTTGACCCTCAATTTTAAATTGATTGCATGTGGTTTTGGTCAGCTTGTAATTATCCCCCCCCCACACCCCCTGATAATTAATATCATGTGGTTTTGGTCAGCTTGTAATTATCCCCCCCCCACACCCCCTGATAATTAATAGCATGTGGTTTTGGTCAGCTTGTAATTATCCCCCCCCACACCCCCTGATAATTAATAGCATGTGGTTTTGGTCAGCTTGTAATTATCCCCCCCCCCCCCACACCCCCTGATAATTAATATCATGTGGTTTTGGTCAGCTTGTAATTATCCCCCCCCCCCCCACACCCCCTGATAATTAATAGCATGTGGTTTTGGACAGCTTGTAATTATCCCCCCCCCCCCACACCCCCTGATAATTAATATCATGTGGTTTTGGTCAGCTTGTAATTATCCCCCCCCCCACACCCCCTGATAATTAATATCATGTGGTTTTGGTCAGCTTGTAATTATCCCCCCCCCACACACCCCCTGATAATTAATATCATGTGGTTTTGGTCAGCTTGTAATTATCCCCCCCCCCCCCCCCCACACCCCATGATAATTAATATCATGTGGTTTTGGTCAGCTTGTAATTACCCCCCCCCCCACCCCCTGATAATTAATATCATGTGGTTTTGGTCAGCTTGTAATTATCCCCCCCCCCACACCCCATGATAATTAATATCATGTGGTTTTGGTCAGCTTGTAATTATCCCCCCCCCACACCCCCTGATAATTAATATCATGTGGTTTTGGTCAGCTTGTTATTATCCCCCCCCCCCCCACACCCCCTGATAATTAATAGCATGTGGTTTTGGTCAGCTTGTAATTATCCCCCCCCCCCCACACACACCTTTAATTAATTGCATGTGTATTGTGTGACCTTACAATTATTTACTCCCCACCCACATCCCCATTATTATCTTCTCTGGTCCATCAGAGGGGTCATCAATCAGAGATTTGTCCCTTTTATCCTTAATCTTTTGGCTTTATTTCAAGGATTTACAAAATAAATACATATGTTCTTCCAAATTGTTTGTTAATTTGTTGCATTTAGTTTGGTGTTTTGCCTGGTTTATAATTTAAATTGTATCTTTCTGTTTGACTTCACAGTGTCCCTCCACGCCACAGGAATGGCAGACTGTGGCTTCCCAGTTTGCTGCCCGTTGGGACTTTCCCAACTGCGGAGGGGCGATTGACGGCAAACACGTGCGAATTGTGCCCCCACCCCATTCGGGGTCATACTATTGGAATTATAAGGGGTTCCATAGTATCGTGTTGATGGCGGTGGTGTCGGCACAATATGACTTTCTGTATGTGGATGTGGGGAAAAACGGCCGGATGTCGGACGGAGGAGTCTTCAACCACACGGAGTTCGGTCATCGTCTCCAAACTGGTGGGCTGGAGCTGCCACCAGATGAAGATAATGTGGAGGGACTCCCCTTCGTCTTCATTGCCGACGAGGCGTTCGGTCTGGGTGACCATCTGATGAGGCCATTTCCCCAACGATCCCTCACCCCTGAGAGGAGGATTTTTAATTATCGGTTGGCCAGAGCAAGAAGGGTGGTGGAAAATGCCTTTGGTATTATGGCCAACCGTTTCAGATTGCTCCTTACATCCCTACATCTGGCAGAGTACAAACTCAATACTATTATTCTTGCATGCTGTGTCATGCACAATTATTTACGGAAACATTCAGGAACATACTCCTTACCAATTGGCCCTGAGGCCGGAGTGGAAGGCAACATGACAGGGCTGGATAATCGCCCTCTTGGTTCCGCACCACAATCAGCCCAGCAAGTGCGGGACCTTTATTTACAGTATTTTAATGGTAGGGGGGCCATTGAAATGGCAGCAGACCCTTAAACCATCTTTTTGATTTACAAAGAATAAATACAGTTATTTATGTTTGAAATATTGGTAGTTTCGTATTGTTTTGCTTTTAATTTGGCCTGTTTTATATGTTGTCCTAGTGCACATCTTAATAGTGGCAAACTTGTTTAGCGTTTAGTAAATAAGCCCCTTTGTCAATGAACCACAACATGTTTTTGTCAAACTGGTAGTATTTAAAAAGAAGAAGCCACACATTTTTGAATTTGTGCAAACATTATTTTTTTTATTATAGTGCACATCCAAAACTTTATTTTATTTTTTTATTTTTTTTTTTTTTTTTTTTTTTTGTTGTTTTGGTATTTTTGGTTTTTTTAATTTTTTTTTTTTTTTTTTGAACAATTTTTTTTTTTTTTTTTTTTTTTTTTTTGTTATCTTTTTGACATTTTTTTGGTGTTTTTCTCACAACATATTTTTTTTTTTTTGGGATTGATTTTTTAAAACAAACATAAAAACATGTTTAAAATTGTTAAAAAATTTAGGCTTAGCATTTGAAATTATTTACACAATGTAAAAGTCCAGAACTTACAAAGTTCAACAGGTAACCCATGAACAGAAGAAGCCAAATTTTGAATATGCACACTAATTTAACTGGAAAATGGGTAATGTCAACATGTGCTATGTTCCATCATGGGGAATCAATGGACGTGTTTTGTGTGTGAAACCCCTTCCCTCTCACCTACTAGCATTAGGGGTTGCAAACACCAAATGCGTCCATTGAGATCCCCTGATGGCACATAGCACATGTTGACATACCGTGTGCATATTAAAAATTTGGCCTCTAAAATTAGTTAAACAGCGCATCAAAAGGGGAATGAAGGACATGATTGATGTTAAGAAATGTAAAAGGGGTCTTTAGATTCTCCCCAAAACATCAATCATGTCCTTCATTCCCTGCTGCATGGTGGCCATCTCCTTCTGCATATTTTCCAGCTGCAGATTCCAGGCCATGATCTGGCCAATAAGCCTGTGGGCACTGTCAGTGGAAAATGGCTCCGCAGCTTGTCCTTCCACAAACAGATCAGCATCACCTAAAAGTTGGGTAGATAAAACACAAGAAAAAAAGTGTCAAAAACATGCAGACCTTAATTTATTAGCTCAATCTGTGTTCTGAGACACTCACTTGGTGGGGTGCAGATTTGATCGACTTCAACGACCTGTTCCGCCACATCCACGCGCGGGCTTGGGCTAACTGCCCAATTAGTCTGGTGATGCCGGGAGGTCCTCGTAGGTTCGGACTGACGTCTGAGTCTTTTGCCCCCTATGGTAATGGAACACAAAAAGGTACACTTTTGAATCACACTGATATTTGAGTGCCAAAATAGGATTAGTAAACATTGTTTAAAAGTCTTGCCAATTATTAGCAGTTTGTTAGAAGATCCTACTTGAAGACAGAATTGAAATGTCTATCTAATGAAACTCCAATACTTAAACCGCCCTTCAACCCTAAATTTGAACTTCCGCTCATTGGATCCCTGCACCCCTGTGGTGTCTTATTTTGAACCTTTTAGGGGGGATGGGTTGCAGATACCTGTGTAAGGCAGGTATTTGCACACACATCCGGCCCTAGACTCCCACAGAAGTATACGCCACATCCCGTCCCACCGTGCTGTCTGCTGGGACACACAGGGGTCCCCGAGCTCGCGCGGACCAGTCCTATTGCATTGCGCAACTGGCGCATGCCCAATAGTGACCCGGGAAGTGAAGCCGCAAACATTAATTTCATGATTGCAAGATCAGAGATTGTAGCTGCACCATCCAAGGGACAGGTGAGTGTACTTCTTTGAAAAGTCACCACCTACAGTATTTAGAGATGATGAGCATTTTTTGGGAATTGTGAGCATGAGACCCTGCTTAACATATTTATCCCCCCCCCCCCAAAACAGCCTCTGGAGTCCCTGTGTAAGTTACCCCTAAAACCCTTACTACAGCAGTAATTGTATAGATAGTGACAATAATAAACAACCTTACAACTCCAACAACCCAAAGCCAGGTAAACTCAATAAACGTTATGAAGACAAACGGAACTTTCATCAAATATGCGCAAGTTTCACGTACGAATGGTAATTACATCTGCGCAAGTTTCACGCACGAATGGTAATTACATCTGCGCAAGTTTCAGGTACGAATGGTAATAACATCTGCGCAAGTTTCACGGACGAATGGTAATTACATCTGCGCAAGTTTCACGGACGAATGGTAATTACATCTGCGCAAGTTTCAGGTACGAATGGTAATAACATCTGCGCAAGTTTCACGGACGAATGGTAATAACATCTGCGCAAGTTTCACGTACGAATGGTAATTACATCTGCGCAAGTTTCACGGACGAATGGTAATTACATCTGCGCAAGTTTCAGGTACGAATGGTAATAACATCTGCGCAAGTTTCACGGACGAATGGTAATAACATCTGCGCAAGTTTCACGTACGAATGGTAATAACATCTGCGCAAGTTTCACGTACGAATGGTAATTACATCTGCGCAAGTTTCACGGACGAATGGTAATTACATCTGCGCAAGTTTCAGGTACGAATGGTAATAACATCTGCGCAAGTTTCACGGACGAATGGTAATAACATCTGCGCAAGTTTCACGTACGAATGGTAATTACATCTGCGCAAGTTTCACGGACGAATGGTAATTACATCTGCGCAAGTTTCAGGTACGAATGGTAATAACATCTGCGCAAGTTTCACGGACGAATGGTAATAACATCTGCGCAAGTTTCACGGACGAATGGTAATTAAATCTGCGCAAGTTTCAGGTACGAATGGTAATAACATCTGCGCAAGTTTCACGGACGAATGGTAATTACATCTGCGCAAGTTTCACGGACGAATGGTAATTACATCTGCGCAAGTTTCAGGTACGAATGGTAATAACATCTGCGCAAGTTTCACGGACGAATGGTAATAACATCTGCGCAAGTTTCACGGACGAATGGTAATTAAATCTGCGCAAGATTAGACATATCAAGTATAACCATAGTAGCGCACGTGCTTGACTTACTTTTTTTGATGGCTTTTCGAATTCTCCTATACTGATCGTGCTCCCTGGATTTGATGTCGGACCATCGCTTGCGCAGTTGATCCTTGCCCCTTCGTACGCCGAATTTCTGCTCCAGGGTGCTGACGATTGTAGTGAGAATCTTGTCCTTGCGCAAGTTGGGTCGAGGGTACGGGCCATTTTCCCCGTCGTAATCTTCCCTTTGGAGGATGTCCACCATCTCCACCATCTCTTCAAAGGCCATATTGGTGGCCTTATATCTGCTGCTGGATGCAGATGTGTTGGCTTCTTGGCTTTCCTCCGCGCTACTGGCTGAGAATGTGTCCGCCATATTCATGAATTAATTCACCAACAATGCAACGAGGGGAAGCGGGGCGGGGAATACTCGTCATGAGGAACGTCATGGGCGGGCGACGCGGAGGACGCAGGCGGACTTCGACGCGTGCGCAGTGTATATAAGGCTGTTTGAGGGGCCCACGTGTTCCCGAACGGAAGTAGCGAGCGCTCTGTACGAAGGTAAGTGTTTTCTAGGATGCATTACTGTGTTTTTTTTTGGGTTTTGGGCCAGCATTTTTTAAGGATATGTGTGTGTTGCTGCCTGTGTGTAGGGGTTGCTGCCTGTGTGTAGGGGTTGCTGCCTGTGTGTAGGGGTTGCTGCCTGTGTGTAGGGGTTGCTGCCTGTGTGGAGGGGTTGCTGCCTGTGTGTGTTGCTGCCTGTGTGTAGGGGTTGCTGCCTGTGTGTAGGGGTTGCTGCCTGTGTGTAGGGGTTGCTGCCTGTGTGTAGGGGTTTCTGCCTGTGTGTAGGGGTTGCTGCCTGTGTGGATGTGTTGCTGCCTGTGTGTAGGGGTTGCTGCCTGTGTGGATGTGTTGCTGCCTGTGTAGGGGTTGCTGCCTGTGTGTAGGGGTTGCTGCCTGTGTGTAGGGGTTGCTGCCTGTGTGTAGGGGTTGCTGCCTGTGTGTGGATGTGTTGCTGCCTGTGTGTAGGGGTTGCTGCCTGTGTGTAGGGGTTTGCTGCCTGTGTGTAGGGGTTGCTGCCTGTGTGGATGTGTTGCTGCCTGTGTGTAGGGGTTGCTGCCTGTGTGTGGGTGTGTTGTGTAATGTTTGTTAAGAAAAACTGGTTGTGCGTTTTAAGTAACATTTGTGTTTTTGGTCTTTTGTATTGCCATTACTAACAAAACAGAAACAAACATGTCATCACCCCAGTTGAATCCATTCAAGGACCAGCAGTTCATGTCCGAATTCATTGCCCTGTACAGAAAAAATACCAACCTGTGGCAGCTCAAGAACCCTTTATATGGCAATAGGGATGTCCGGAAGGCAACACTGGGGCCACTTGTGGCTTTTGTGAAGACTAAAGTCCCCAACGCAAACACCAAGTTTGTGGAAGCCAGAATTGCAAGTTTAAGGCACATGTACAAGCGGGAGCGCAAGAAGATTGAGGAATCAGTCAGATCAGGAGCAGCAGCAGAGAATGTTTATGTACCCAAGCTGTGGTACTACAACCAACTGACTTTTATAGGTGACCAGATGGAACCCAGGCAATCACTGTCGACTCTTCCCTCCACCCTTCCCTCCACTCTTCCCTCCACTCTTCCCTCCACCCCAGCTGAGGCTTCCACGGAAGGAGAAGACCCCTCCACCTTGGAGCAGGCTGATGCGCCCAGCTGGAGCCAGGTATATATATTTAGTAGCCTAAATTGTGATTGTGTGAATATTAATACTGTAAACGTTAAAATGTGAAACAATTAACACCCTGAACTCAGAATTGTGAAAAAAACTGACAACAATTATGCACACTTCTAAAAAGTGTTGGTGCAACATATCGATACATATATAGTGTATACATACATCCAGTAGTGGCAAAAAAAGCGTTAGACAACATTGGTGATCTGCTTGGAAAATGCAGGGGTCCAAATGATAGCCTTTTGGATCTTTTGGAAAATTTAGATGCTCGTTCCTAAGTTTACAATTGGATGATTGAGGAGGCCAGAAACCACAAAACAGGTGTTTGATTTTTGTTTTTATTTGCACACAGGATGAGCTGACCCAGGATGATGCCGGGACAAGTGGTATGGAGGAGGAGGAGGAGGACATGACCAGCGAGAGCCAGGAGGTGGCTGGGCCCAGCACGAGCCAGAGTGACAGCCAGACCCAATTAAGAAGTCTACCTCCACCCCTGCCCTTACCCCCAAGAAGGCCCAGGAGGATGACCATTGTTGAGGAGGAATCACTGCAACTGATTCGGAAGGCGAGTGCGATTCTCGACAAACCCCCCCTTCCAGAAGAGGCCTATGCCAGCTACGTGTCCAGCAGGTTGCTGGAAATGGAGAGGGGCCAACGGCACCTGTGTGAGGGCCTCATTTCTGAGGCAATTAGGGGGGGTTTGAGGGGTGAATTACGAGAATCCACCCGCCTGACCCATGAAGGCCCGACACCAACTTCTCCTCCTCCTCCTCCTCGTCTTCCTTCTTCTCCTCCTCCTCCTCCTCCTACTCCTCCTCCTACCACAAGTCAGCCTCCAAGGAAGCGTGCAGGGAAGACTGCAGGGAAGAGTGCAGGGCAGCGTGGTGGGAAGAGTCGGAAGTGATTGCCTGGCTTCAGTCTGGTCTCACAGAAGACACAGGCTGTTGTAGTGCCACAGCTTGGGGACATAGATGTCATCTGCTGCTGTTCCTGGTCTGTCTGATTCCTGGTCAATCTTCTTGTGCTCCCTATATTGTATGAAATGTGCCCAAGCTTAATTTTTGGCTTCACAAACTTGGTGTCTGCCGTTGGGGCAAAAAGTCTTCACAAAATCTACAAGTGGCTCCAGTGTTGCCTTCCTATTTTGTTTTGCCTTGTTTGTTTTAACCAGAATAAATGGTCATTTAATTTTCATCAAATAATGATATACGTGCTTGTTATTCAAAAACATAGTTTCTTTAGGAGTAGGCAGGTACATGTCTAAACATTCATTTGACAATACAAGTGTAAAGTGCAACTTCAATGGAACTGCAAGTGCAGTCGCTGGAAAGGTGAGGGTTAAGATCTGAATTAAGGGCAAGCTCTGCTGACTCCACAATTGTATCATGTGTAATAACTAATCCTTTTGATAACCAACAAATAATAAAAAATATCTATATAGAGATATATGTACATATATAATATATATATATATATATATATATATATATATATATATATATATATATATATATATATATTTTTATACATGTATAGATCTATATATCTATATATATTAATATATATATATATATATGTAGATATCGATATATATTTTTTTGGGCTTATTGAGAAATATAGATATATTTTTCATTTGGTGATTTGGATATCTATATCTATATCTATATCTATATATATATATATATATATATATATATATATATATATATATATATATATATATATATACAAATATATAACTTCACTAAAGAATGGTGAAGAAAAAACGTTCGGGAGTACTCTGCGTGAATATACAAGCAGCAAGGCAAAATCATTCTTCAAGTACGATAACATACAAATCCCGCGGTTCAGAAAAAAAAAAAAAAAAAAATTCAGCAGCGTGACGATTGTGCGAGCTTCAAAACGAAGGCTAGTTTTACCAGACCGAGCGAGTCCGTGACATAATAGCTACTGAGCATGCGTCCTTTTTGGTACGCCGGACCATACTACACACGACCGGATTATCCGCTGGACTGCCAAGTCCAGCGGATAATTTGAGAACAAAACCTGAAACTTTAGTCCGCCGTACTTTGGCCAAAAAAAGTCCGCCGGCGCCCACACACGAGGGGATTATCCGCTGGACTTCGGTCCAGCGGATAATCCCGCGGGATAGTCCCTTCGTGTGTACGCGGCATAACACTACCCTCTCCCAGACTGAGCACTGCTGTCCAAGGATGGCTCTGTTGCTCCTCCCAACAAGAGTGGGGGTGACCCTGGGACAGAAGTGTGCTAGGTTTTCAAAAGAAATATTTTTATGAAGTTTCTGAGGACATTCAATCAATGGACGGATGTCATTCCTAAGTACAGTTTAGAGTTTGCTTTTAACATTCAATTTTGGAATGAATGTAATTTACTGAACAAAAACCACATAACTGTTAGAAATTTGTTTGTGGACGGGAAATTTACAATCCTTCTCCAATGTTCTCATAACTGTGGGGTTTGATTTACTAAGACTGGAGAGACGCAAAATCTGGTGCAGCTCTGCATAGAAACCAATCAGCTTGCATGTTTTTTTTTTTGTCAAAGCTTCATTGAACAAGCTAAAGTCAGAAGCTGATTGGTTTTCATGAAGCGCTGCACCAGATTATGCACTCTACAATTTCAGTAAATCAACCCGAGTGATTGAAAACAAACAAATGTTGTTATAATGAAATTTTTAACCCAAAAATCTACTAGTATATACTATAGCCAGCTTTACTGGCAGGATCTCCATGTGAAAATAAAGGGGAAAAGCCTAAAAAGAAAATGAAAGCAGCCACCACTTCTAAGAATTGTTAAGGTTCAACGTATGACATTTTAGCAAAACTTCTGCTTTTTCACATGGATTGAGTATTCCAAGTGAGCACAGCTTCACTTTTTTTTTTTTTTTTTTACTAACATTATCTTTGCCAAGTGAACGTGCCCAATGCTAAGTGAACTGTCTCTACTCCTTTAGTAAATCAACCCTATTCTATATAATGATAGGTACTGCTGCACTTTTTTCAGTTACATAGGGGTTTATTTACTAAAGGCAAATCCACTTTGCACTGAAAGTGCACTTGGAAGTAGATCCGAGGGGGACATGCAAGGAAAATAAAAAACAGCATTTTTGCTTGTACATGATTGGATGATAAAATCAGCAGAGCTTCAACTCATTTCAGATCTCCCCCTCAGATCTAAAGCAAGTGCACTTGCAGTGCAAAGTGGATTTGCCTTCAGGCTTTGTTTCCACTATTGCGTTTTACCTAAATTTTTTTACCGCAATTTTTTGCCGCAATGCCTGTGTATTCTTGAGGTCTATGGACCTCAAGTCGCATCAAAGTGGGACCAGAGTAGTGCAGGGACTACTTTGAAGTCGCTGCATCTTGAAATCGCACAAATATGAACGGTACTCATTGGAAATTGTGGGGTACGACTTGTCATGCGACTTTTCAGTCCCAAATCGCATGAAAAGTTGCACTAGTGGAAACCTAGCCTTAGTAAATGAACCACATAGTTTAATAGTGCAATGCTTGTGCGAATGTGACCTTAAAAAAAAAAAACTAGGATATTTAATAGTTAACACACAAAAAAGTTTGATCTGGTGAAAACTAAAAGCCAGAAAAACGACCTTCCTACCTACCTACCATTTAATTCACAGAGCTATAACATGGGCTCCAAACATGTTACAATCTGCCTGTACAATCAACTTTAGGATTTTCCAGAATTATGTGTATTCTGAAGTCTATTTCAGCAATCCAATCCAGGCCCTTGCACTACATACTCGGTAAAAGATCTAAAAAGCTCACCACACACATTACAATCGCACTGTACAATATCTATTACATTGTAAGCTCGCAGGAGCAGGGCCCTCGTAACCCTCTTGTATTGAATTGTATTGTTGCTGTATTGTCTTCCTTTATATTGTAAAGTGCCATGCGCAAATGGTTGGCGCTATATAAATCCTGTACAGGGGGTCCCTGACTTATGAACGCCCGACCTACGAACCTCTCCTACTTACGAACCGGGCGCTGCGGGGACCCTCTGCCATTTTCCGTGGACCCTCGGCCGTTCTGCGCATGCACGGCCAGACGGAGCCTCGGAAAATGCCGGCAAACATCGGAAATGTCCATAATTTGCCGCGCATGCGCAGAACGGCATTCGACGGAACATCGGAAATGTCCGTAATTGTCGTTCTGCACATGCGCGGCCGACTTACGAACATTTCCGATTTACAAACAGGAGGACAGTCCCTAACGGGTTCGTAACCCGGGGACCCCCTGTATTATAATAATAATAAATAAAATAATCCTTTAGAAAATCTACTAACAATTATGTAGTGCGAAGGCCTGCCTAATTGGATACAAAAGAACTGTGCAGGTTAGGTAGGTCCTTGAAATACATAGTTTTTGCAAATCTAAAGCTGATTGTACAAAGGTTGTACAGTCCGATTGTAATGTGTATGGTGAACCTCAGTCCAATGACATTTGAAAATTACATTTACATGGTTATTATACTGGGGTTGATTTACTAAAACTGCAGAGTTCAGAATCTGGTGCAGCTGTGCATGGCAGCCAATCAGCTTCTAACTTCAGATTGTTCAATTAAGCTTTGACAAAAAAAAATGGAAGCTGATTGGTTTCTAGGCAGATCTGCACCAGATTTTACATTCTCCTGCTTTAGACCCCATACACACTATTGGATTTTCTGAAGATTTTTGTCTTCAGATTTACCAAAATCATGTAGTGCCAGGGCCTGTCTGATTGTATACAAATTGAAACTCTTAAGGTTTGACCTTATAGTATATGGTTTTGGTAAATCTGAAGACAAAAATCTGCAGAAAGTATAATAGTGTCTATGGGGTCTTAGTAAATCAACCTCACAGATCCCTATCCTTGTGTATAACTTTCTGATATGAGTCTTGTGGTTTATTATGACCTCCTCACTGGACTGCTGTACCAGCTATTGGGGTGATTCAGGTAGAGGCTATCCAATCGGTGAAGGGATATAGGTAATAAGTGTACAGAGTTGTCAGCCAGCATGTAAAGGATTATCAGCCATAAATCATGTAGTATAATAATAATAATAATAATCAGTCCTTCTGTGCCAGGTACAAGTCAGTGATCAGTGTCATGGATTGCATACACAGAACAATTGTATATATGATCATATTGTTGATAGATTTACTGTCCAATCAAAAATAGGATCAGAAGAGCAAAATGATCAATCAATGTACCATATACTCAAAAGTGGCCATACTCTGATAAATGATTGATTTCTATTCCAATCCAATATCTATCTCAATTGGAAATGAGTGATTTCTTTCCCAATCCAATATCTATCATATTGGAAATGATTGATTTCTTTTCCAATACAATATCTATCATATTGGAAATTATTGATTTTTTTTCCCCAATCCAATATCTATTATATTGTTGATAGATTTACTGTTCAATTAAAAAAAGGATCAGAAGAGAAAAATGATCAACCGATGTACCATCCACTCAAAAGTGGCCATACTTTGATAAATAATTGATTTATTTTCCAATCCAATATCTATCATATTGGAAATGATTGATTTATTTTCCAATGCAATATCTATCACATTGGAAATGATTGATTTATTTTCCAATCCAATATCTATCATATTGGAAATGATTGATTTTGTTTTTCAATCCAATATCTATTATATTGTTGATAGATTTACTGTCCAATCAAAAATAGGATCAGAAGAGTGAAATGATCATTCGATGTACCATACACTGGTGGCCATACTTTGATAAATGATTGATTTCTTTTCCAATCAATCTCTCCCAATAGACATATATTGTTCTAGAGTTGATAACACCATCAATGAACATGCCACACACAGGGCAAGTCAAATTTGATGGATTGTTGAAAGATACCATCAGACAGTTTTTGATTGCATCTTAGCAATAACCTGCATTGATGAAAATACAATTGAAATAATGATCAGAGCAGAGGCAACACTATCAATCATTTGGCAGCAGGGCCGATCAACTCAGTTTGATCGAATCCAATGAGAAACGAATCCAAGCTATGTAACATGTCTTGATCAATAAGGAAGTTATGGTTGTTTGACAGTTCACCATGTCGATTGTTTTGATCAAATCACACTCTGATCAGATTATAAAGTCAAAGCGTGTATAGCCACCATAATAATCATATTGAATTATCTACTTTTATTTATTTATTTATTTTTATACATTTTTTTCATATATCAAAACATTATACAATCATATCAAATAAGGATTCATAGTGCACAATACCACAGTTATATATATGTTTTTTTCTTCTTATCTTAATTAATTGATATTAATTATCATGTTACAGGCTCAATCTCTAAGCACCATTTATTTTTCCTTTCCAAGAACGAGTCTTGGTTTTGCCTCTATAGGCAGAGAAATAAACAACCAAGGAGAGAGAGGAAAAAAAATAAAAAATAAAATAAAAAACAACAATCTACTTTCTTATGATCAGATTTTTTGCAGATCAGAATAATTCCAATCACATCGATCTATATGGCTGGAATCTATAGGACAATTGAAGGATTGTGCCTTGTATGGCTTTATTTTCTGAATTTCTCATAGTGTGTAGAGAGGAAAAAGTCCGATTTTGAGCAATGTAAATCTGACTGATCAAAATACAGTCGTATTTATGATCAAATTATCTCAGTGCTGCTGATAGATGCAAAACAATCGCTAATTTCCTGGTTCCTGATTGATCAACTCGGTTTTCTCACATCCAATCAGAATTGAATCTACAGCTGGATACACATTATACATTTTTGGTTGTCCAATAACCTTTAGATTTAAGGGCCTGCCCGATTGCATACGATTTGAAAGAATTTATGTTTGGCCTCAAATGTATTTGGTAAGAAAACAAGAAAATTGTATTAAACATGTTTAGCTTTAATGGATTAGAAATGAGGTTATTGCTATTTGATTGCAGATTTGATTGCTTTGATCAAATCACACACCGATTGGCTTAAAAAAAATTAGGCATATATAACCACAAAAAGATTTTTATTATTTTTTGGGAATTGAAATACAATACAGTAAAGTGAGATACTGCGGTTGATTTGCTAAAACTGGAGAATCTGGTGCAGCTCTGCATAGCAGCCAATCAGCTTCTAACTTCAGCTTGTTCGATTAGGCAAACAATAAAATAAAATCTGGAAGCTGATTGGTTTCTGTGCAGAGCTGCACCAGATTCTGCACCAGTTTTAGTAAATCAACCCCAATAGTTTTGTAATTATTATCCGATTCTGTGATAAGAGACTGCAATGTGTACTGCCACCATAGCGGCATGGAGGGCCCTGCCCATGTGCTGCCATTCTCAATGTATTTTCTTTGTGTTCTGAATTACTTTACGTTTGCATCCTGTAAACTTTATTTATAGTCAAACTACACACAGTCATATTGAGTATAACTGACGAGGATCCCCACCTACCTGAATGGCCGTGTACCCGGAGGAGTTGATGCCATTGGGGTTTACCCCCATCTCTAGGAGAGCCATGACCAGGTGTACATGTCCCTGAGATGCCGCCCTTGTCAGCAGATCATACAATCTCTGCATGGTGGGAGAAGCGGAGATCGGCCTGTGCACAATGCACGATGCCAACAGCGGAGCCCCGGGAAGGTGACAGTGCCACTGACACTGTCAGGGAAGAGCCAATCCGGGGAGAGGAGGGAGGAGCCTGCTTCCGATCACCCTATACAGGAAACAAACGCGCTTCTATTTTTAGCCTATAATGCTATAAAAAAGTGAACTGTGATTGGCGAAATGTTAGTAAAGTCTGAATCACTGTGCATATATTCACATAACCTGACCTCTAGATTCTGTCTGTGACACCAAACACATTGTGTTATAAGTATGTGTTCTCTCTTTCTTTAGAAAAACTGTGAGCAGACAGGCTTTTTATTGCAGAAGAGATATCTAATATCCTTTCTGCAACAGAATAAACCTACCTGTCTGATCGCAGACTTCTGTACACTGATCTGGGCATGAGCAGCCGGTGCCTGTGTGCCAGGATGGCTAAAGTGCATTCAGGAGTGACACCATCCCAGGTTATGCAGGAGTGACACCATCCCAGGTTATGCAGGAGTGACACCATCCCAGGTTATGCAGGAGTGACACTATCCCATGATAGGCAGGAGTGACACCACCCCAGGTTATGCAGGAGTGACACCATCCCATGTTATGCAGGAGTGACACCATCTCAGGATATGCAGGAGTGACACCATCCCAGGATATGCAGGAGTGACACCATCCCATGTTATGCAGGAGTGACACCATCTCAGGATATGCAGGAGTGACACCATCCCAGGATAGGCAGGAGTGACACCATCCCAGGATAGGCAGGAGTGACACCATCCCAGGATATGCAGGAGTGACACCATCCCAGGATAGGCAGGAGTGACACCATCCCAGGATATGCAGGAGTGACACCATCCCAGGATAGGCAGGAGTGACACCATCCCAGGTTAGGCAGGAGTGACACCACCCCAGGTTAGGCAGGAGTGACACCATCACAGGATATGCAGGAGTGACACCATCCCAGGATAGGCAGGAGTGACACCACCCCAGGTTAGGCAGGAGTGACAACATCCCAGGATATGCAGGAGTGACACCACCCCAGGATAGGCAGGAGTGACACCACCCCAGGTTAGGCAGGAGTGACACCATCCCAGGTTATGCAGGAGTGACATCATCCCAGGATAGGCAGGAGTGACACCATCCCAGGATAGGCAGGAGTGACACCACCCCAGGTTAGGCAGGAGTGACACCACCCCAGGTTGGGAAGGAGTGACACCACCCCAGGTTAGGCAGGAGTGACACCACCCCAGGTTGGGCAGGAGTGACACCACCCCAGGTTAGGCAGGAGTGACACCACCCCAGGTTAGGCAGGAGTGACACCACCCCAGGTTAGGCAGGAGTGACACCACCCCAGGTTATGCAGGAGTGACACCACCCCAGGTTAGGCAGGAGTGACACCATCCCAGGTTAGGCAGGAGTGACACCATCCCAGGTTATGCAGGAGTGACACCACCCCAGGTTAGGCAGGAGTGACACCACCCCAGGTTGGGCAGGAGTGACACCACCCCAGGTTAGGCAGGAGTGACACCACCCCAGGTTGGGCAGGAGTGACACCATCCCAGGATATGCAGGAGTGACACCACCCCAGGTTAGGCAGGAGTGACACCATCCCAGGTTATGCAGGAGTGACACCATCCCCTGAAATGCAGGAGTGACACCATCCCAGGTCATGCAGGAGTGACACTATTCTAGGTTATGCAGGAGTGGCACCATCCCACATCAGCCAATCAAGATGGAAGGGAGAAGGTACCACTAAGGGACTTGTGGGTGTAGGACCATTGAAGCAAAGAGTTTGACAGATTTTAGTTTTACAATAGTCCCTTCTATATTACTTTAAGCCTCCTCCAATTATTTTTTTTCTTGCTGCTGTGATTTGACTTCCTGTTAGAAAATTGCTACATTCATTTTTATTGTTCATAAGATGTTCTAGGCCCGCAGGGTTCTCCAAACTCTCTTAACAAAGGGCCAGTTTACAGTCCTTCAGGATTAAAGCGGAGCGCCACCCAAAAGGGGAAGCTCTGCGTATTTGCTGCCACATTTGCAGAGAGGATACCTGGTTTTGACAGGTACTCGCTCCCACTTCCAGATGACTTTGCCGCAGCAAACTCATATGGAAGTTCGAACCCCCCTTTCCTCCTACCCCCGCCGCTGGGCCATTTGCAAAGTGCAGCGCACTGGGCGCATGCACAGTAGTATACCGGCTGTAAAGCTGCAAGGCTTCACTGCTGGTTTCCCTTACCCAAGATGGTGGCCGCAGCACCCAAGAGCTGATTGAAAAATTGGCTTGGGTGAAGACACTGCTGGATTTGTGGACAGGTAAGTGTCCTAATATTAAAAGACAGCAGCTACAATATTTGACTTAAGGGGGGCAGGATTGTAGGCATTGGGAGTAGTAAAAGGTCACAACAGTGGGAATAAATAATGCCCCATCATTGGTGTCATTGGGGAAAATTCTGCCACTTTATTGGTGTCAGTGTGTGGGGGGGGGGGGGGGGATTATGCCCTATTGTTGGTATTAGTGGATGAAAATAGTGCCCCAAGGGCCAGATAAGAGCAAGCAAGGGACCTCATCTGGCACCTGGGACACAGTTTGGAGACCACTATTCTAGGGACTACGAATTATTATGGGCAATGGGATGTGTAGTGTAACAAGTAACATGCACTGCTGTTGGAAAAAAATGTAGTGAGGGGGAAAAGGAGAGTCCCAGGAGCTCGTGGAGGAAATAAGGTAGCAAAAAAAAAACACACTGGGGTTGATTTACTAAAACTGGAGAGTGCAAGATCTGGTGCAGCTCTGCATAGAAACCAATCAGCTTCCAGGATTTTTTGTTGTTGTTGTCATAGCTTAAACTGACATTAAGTTTCATTAAAAAAAAAATATTAACAATGATGTTATACTTACCTGCTCTGTGGTTTTGCACAGAGCAGCCTCAATCCTCCTCTTTTTAGGTCCCCTGCCTATTCACCTGGTTTCTCTTATTTAGCCAGTGCCCCCAATAACAAGCCGCTTGCTCTGGGGGCACACGTGCCTGCTTGCTCCAGAGCCCTGCTCTATGCATCCATAAGAGACACAGAGCTGCAGCTCCTTCTCTCTTCATTGATTTACTGGCTGTGATCGACAATAGCAGGAGCCAATGACTGCTATCTCAGCCAATGAGTAATGAGAGACCTGGGAGAAGCTCAGCTCTTGTGCACATTGCTGGATCCAGAGGGAGCTCAGGTGAGTATTAATGGGGGGGGGGGGGGGGGGTGCTGGTGGGGCCACTGCACACAGAATGTTTTTTTTTTTTTTTTTTATCTTCATGCATAGAATACATGAAGGATATGGACTCTTTACAACCTTTTTTTTTTTTTTTTTTTCAATTTATCAACTTTGTGTGATCAAAACAGTTTTTTTTTATCTCTGCCACTCCATTTTTGTTTTGCTTGCACCATGTTCAGTTTTATCTTTTGTCAAATTGGATATTGATCGTTCAGTTTTATAGTACTGTACATGGTGATTTGCACCACTGATACCACCATCGGTGATTTGCATGTGTCATTATATATCTTTTACACAAAACAAGTGTGATATGTCTCTGTATTTATCACAAATGTTGTACAAAAAAAAAAAAAAAAGAAGAATATTTTAACCCTTGTACTTTGTAGATAATTTTTTTTTCCACCTTGAAAAGTCCCATGGAACTTTGATAGTCATATCCTCACCCCTCTGAGTTTTTCCCCCCCTATCACATGAGCTTACAAGCTGCTTTTCAAGCCAGTATTAACTTCCTCCCGCATAACAACAGGGATGGTTAATTACTGACATTTTTTTAGACCACCACTTCAGAAACTCATCAATCACTAGATTTAGCACTTTGTTAACTAGTAGCATTTGTGAATATCAGTTAGAGTAGCAGTGAGGTGTGTACAGTGTTTGAAATACAGTATATATCATATACAAACGAAACGTTTAGCTATATCTAAAAGTGTATCTGTTGCAGACATTTATGCTTGTAAAGAAAAAAAATATATATATATATATATATATACACACACATACACACATACATATCTTATACACACACACACATACATATATACGATCAGTGTTGCCAACCTCCAGTGGCCTTTTTTACTGACAAAACATGCAAATTTTACTGACAGGAGCACATTTTTTACTGACAACCTGAGAAATTACAGAACTCTAATTGAAAACTAACACAGTGAATATTTAAACAGTATAAACATGATATGGAAACACTGACAATACCTATAACAATGTAATTTGCTTGATTTGCATCTAAAAAGTCAACACAGCATGAAATGATAATTTACTAGCAGTTGTAAAAAAAAAAAAAAAAAAAATTGTTACAAACTGTTAGTAAATTTACTGACGGTTGGCAACCCTGTTCTAGTTCTTCTCTACTGATAATCTGCTAATGTATAAACTTTATACCTATATACCTGCATACGTCTTCAGGGGGTAGAATGGTAGCTGGTATTGTATGAGATACATAGATGGATATATGCCACTTTCTACTAATGCCTTTCATGAGCAAGACATTTTGCAGGAGTCTGGGACATGTTGTGGGGTCCATCTATGGACTGTTGGGTAGACTGGACCACACACAGAGGGAAGGTCAGGGAATTATGATGTTTGATAGCTGTACGCAGGTCATGCCCAGTGTTCTTTCCACTCACCCCTATACTGATCCTACTCATTACAGAAGAAACAACCAATATTCCCCAATACTATCTGTACATGGAAGTGGGTTGTGGAGCTGAACAGAACAGGTAACAGTAATAGTCACACCGAATGTATCTAACATGTATTGATGTATATACATTGATTTATTCTTTCTTTATTTGTGTTATTTTTAACAGATGTTATCTGAACACGGACACGTGAAGATTGTCTCTGAGACAAAGGCATATACATGTATTAATCAGAATCATTAGAGGGTCCCATCTCCTCCCCACCCATGGATGTGCCAGCATTTCACGACCAGACAGTAAATACCCGTTTGCCAATAGTGAAACACTGCTGAACAGCCACAAAGAGGGTAATAAATACTTGTGTTGTCATAGATAAAAATCGAACATACACATGTGCAAAAAGAATGCCAGTGCAATTCAGACATGTCAGATGGAGGTATATGTATGTAGCTAGGATGTCATGATGGAGGACATTCCATGAAAAATACGTTGTACACGTTTTATCAAGAATTCCTTGTAGTATTAATGTTAAAATAAAATAAAATCAATAAAAATAAATTCATGTTAAAAAATAATAATTCCTTGTAGTGATATAAGTGAAGTCAGACAAAGCGGAATATATTGGAACTGAAAATATCTTAATTTTCCAGTGCTTTACACAACAATACTATAATGTTATAAACGGATTTCGGATGTCGTTCAAGGGCCTGCCTGGTTGGATACAAATTGACTGCATAAATAAAGTAGGTCCTGATATGACATCGTTTTGGTTGACCAAGAATATGCTATCAGATTGTATGGTTTATGTTGATCCTTATAGTATAATCCTTAAGTATCCTTAAGTATAAGATCCTTAAGATCCTTAAGTATAATCGACTGTCATAGATAAGTGAGGTGCCCTCTTGTCAATTGTTTAGCACCTCAACAACTGCACAGTCTCCTTTATGTTGTCTGGAATTATTAGCAGCATCGCCCAATTGATGCCAATTTGCTTCCTCTTATTAAAATGTGGATATTATCGACAGTTCCCTGAATATATGTTTGTATTACTTATTATATGTGTTTATAACTGTATTGTCTCCTTTTTGTAAACTGTTGGCGCTATAAAAATCATGTATAATCATGTATAATAAATAATATTACATTTAAATTTAAATAAAAAGTGTGTCCATTATAGAATACACAGATCCCTTGTATGTTTTAGTGGCATAACCAATAGAACATATCCACGTTGTAAAGTATACGTTCAATTTAGATGATCACTAGTGGTTAGCATTGGGGGGGGGGGGTTAACCACTTATTATTCAATCAAATGCAAATTTTTCTGTTAATTTATTGTGCATGATTGGGTAACAGCTCCCCATATCATTTTTGTTTTCTTTTTAACAGGTAGCCTTTCCTTATACAATTCGCCAAATAAACGGTTCCTAAATCAATCCAATTAGCTTTAGGCATCAAAGAGAACAGCATTTTACAGGTATTATTTTTTTTTTAGCAGTAGTATACGTGCACAATCAAATGGTAGAAGGTAATATAATTTTACTCCAGTCATTGTAGTGACAGGGTTATTTTACTAATGGTTATTGCATATGATATTTATGTGTTTTTTTTTTTTTATTTGCTTTTTTTTTTTTTTATGTTGCATGTGGTACTAAAAGATTAAATTAATCAAAGTAAAATATGAATAAATTGGTTAATATGAACAATAAATACCGCCCAAAAATGAGATAAATGATCAGTCATAAGTCAATTCATTATATTAAAAATCACAATCGTTATTTATCTGTAGGTGGTTGATACATTTATTTTTTATTAGGAATGTACAACGTAACCAATGGGGTACTTCTGCACTGGCCGGTAAGTTAAAAGGATACAAAGTATCAGTGTGGAAATATTATGCCCGGGCTCAGGAATGTAAATACTTTGTATCATTTCATTAGAAGGAAATCGTTTTGAAGGCACATTTTAGTTTCCCAATTTTTTTTGTGTAACTTCATTCACTGAGCAATTCCTTCTGATGCGGTAAATGCTATAAAAGAATACAAAAAGTTATTAAGTGCTAACTTAAAAAAATTAAAGAATAAATAGAAAAATGTCTTATTTGAAGAATACGATACATATTTATGCAATACATTATAGCATAAATATGTATCGTATTCCTCAAATAAGACATTTTTCTATTTATTCTTTTAATTTTTAATTTTTTATTAGCAAATTGACTATTTTCTAAATAAACACCACACAAGTTATTTAAAGGCAAAAAATGAATGTGGTATTTAATACATTGACCCAATAATTAAATCACCCAAAAAGTTGGGGGTGGGTCAATGCAAAAAGCAAGATCGCAGCTTCTGTGTTCAAATATATGTGTTCTGTACAGAACTCTTGTCTTCCCATAAATCCTGTGTTCTCTTGCTCGAGAAACATGAGAAGTAGAAAATATATGGACCTGTGACATACTGTATGTGTGATTGTCGGACAGTACCAAGATCAGGCGATCAGATCGGATGGGAGGGAAACCAGAAGAGTGACAGGTCTGAAGTAGACATCTATCTCAGTAGGCTCAGTTTCCATCAGGATAAGTATTTAAAAAAAGGTGACAGTTGTTTTTATTTGAATTTAATAGGATTTGAAAATTACAACACAAGGCTAAAGTAAAGATCCTCTATTTATTATTATTCTAATGTGCTATTATTTTGTCTGGTGACATATGTGCTGTACTATCGAATATAATAAAATCAGCCACAACCATGTATAATGAAAGGTCCCATGAATGGAGGCAACCAAACATCTAACCTTTTTTGACAAGGAATGCTTCATGTGATAAAAAGAGTAATCACATAGCATTGTACACACTGCCAGGTCCCATACAGTATATTGTTGAAGTCACTTTTCCTTTCATTCTCATCTCTAACCAATATGTACATAGTAATGTCAGATGAGGAAAAGTATGAAAAAAAGACAACTCTAATCACAGTCTTCATTGCAGAAGTTATAAGATATTAGGAAATGTGTTTGGAACAAGAATCAAGGATAGATAACTTTACCAAGCAAACTATATTCTGAAATACATCACTGTGCATTGATTGGTTGGTTATCATTTCCAAAAAGACATTATTAACATTGCTTAGTTGACACCCAAAGGCTTTTTGTTCTCTTCTAAAATATATAAATGTTACTAATATTAGTATTATACATAAATATAAATACATATATAAAAACAGTATATATAATACATGTACAGCACTGTATAGCATGGGTCATTATTAATACATCAAATAGTAACAATAATAATAAATAAAATAATATATCAAAACTATAAATAATAATAAGAGCATGCATTAATAATTGTGTTTTTATTGATATCAATGCATTTCTGTGACACTTCTACTGCAGTGTTTATGGCTATATAAATACACTCCAGTACAAGCGCCACAGCAATCTGTAACACCTCAGCTGACGCTCTGTCCCGATTCAATTTCCCGTTGTTCTTTTCCCAGGAACCCGGAGCCGATTCGACCATGGCTGCCATCCCTCACTGGTCTCAACTGACCCTAGTCTGAGTCACCACCTTCACGGCACCACCAGTCTTACAATCTTTTGCCAAACAATAAACCATTACCTCCCTAAAAACAAGTCTTTGCGCCCTTTTCTTAACTACTCTACTAGCAGAAAGGGCCTCACGGCGCAGCTCACCAGGGCTTACCTTTACATCGTTAAGGACCGAGGGCTCCGACCATAAATAGGAAGGCCAGCATGGTGGCCTGCAATTATGGGAGGAGCCCGGAGGGTATATATACCAGACCTCTCCACGAGGCCGGTGTCGGTTCCAGCGCGCCGTACCCGCCCACCCATTTCCCCTTCTCAGAACACTCCAACACATTTCTCTACAGAAACAGCCATTACTCCTCAGGTAAGCGCCCTTTTCTTAACTACTCTACTAGCAGAAAGGGCCTCACGGCGCAGCTCACCAGGGCTTACCTTACGGTAGACCAGGGCACACTTCAGGTCTAGTTTGTTGTCTGTCTTGTGGCGTGTTTATGTTTGCTCCTTTACATCGTTAAGGACCGAGGGCTCCGACCATAAATATTTATATATATATATATATATATATATATAGATAGATAGATAGATAGATAGATAGATAGATAGATAGATATAGATATATATAGATATAGAAATATCTCTCTCTATATATATATATATATTTATACACTTTAGATTGCTAACCTGCTTGTTTTGGGGTCTGTAATGGTGGGGAAGATGTCCTCTCACTGTATAGCTGCTCCTGAGTGAAAGAAGGAAGTCAAAAGACTTCCTGCTTTCTCCAGAATACTGAGGCAGCTTCCCGCTTCTCTCTCTGATTCTCCACCTCTGAGATGGTGAATCAGAAAGTGAGAATCCTGTCACAGATCGCCAGTGAGGTGCTGAGATCGCACCTTCATACACTTGCCGTTTCTGTGACAGTCAGTTACAGATTCTCACTGTGCTGAGATAATCAGTGGAGAACATGTTCTCATCTGATTACCTCAGTTTCATACACTGGTAAAGACCTGAGATCAGCTGTGAGACTTGGGATCGCAGCTGATCTGTTTCATAAAAGGACACCTCAATGCATTGCTGTGACACTTCTACTGCAGTGTTTATGGCAATATAAATACACTCCAGTACAAGTGTCACAGCAATCTGTTAAAATAAATAAAAATACAATTATTGGTATTATATAGTGGTGGAGAAAGCTTAGGAATTTATATCATGCAAGCTTTAAGGATCTTAAAAATGATTGTTGCGTACATTTTGTCTGTGCACATTGTAAGTCACAGCTGCTTTTTACAGGCAAAAAACACCAATGAAGTATACACTACAACTGTACTTTTATCTATGAATCCCATTAAAATATATCTACATATACTGTACTATTGACACTGGGCAGGAAGGGGTTAAGATCTTCGGCGACCAAGGGGTTAAATATGTGCCTAACATGTTTCTATGTGTGTACTGTGTTCCTGCTGTTACTGGGGATCTAGTTGCTTTCATTCTCTGCTTAACAGGTAATGAAAAAACAATTGATCTCCTGTCACTGAACACAGCTCTGTGCTGTTTACACTCACAGAGCTGTGTTCTGTGAGACTCAGAGTCAATCACCGGCTACGTGATTCTGCGCAGCCGGCTTGCACTGTCTCAGTGAATGTACAGTGGGCAGTCAGAAAATGGTTAAGCCAATGATCTGCTAGAACCCCAAGATCCTTCTCCACCATTGATTCCCCCAGTTGTAGTCCTCCTAGTATGTGTGATGCATGCATATTTTAAGCAAATTTTCCAAGGATGAGGGCTGCTCTCCAAGACTTATGCCGCACACACACGGTCGGATTTTCCCAAGGGAAATGTTGGATGTGAGCTTGTTGTCGGAAGTCCGACCGTGTGTATTCTCCATCGAACATTTGCTGTCGGACTTTCCGGCAAAACAAATGTTTGCTAGCAGGTTCTCAAATTTTCCGACAACAAAGTTCCACCAACAAATGTTTGCTAGCAGGTTCTCAAACTTTGTTGTCGGAAAGTCTGATCGCGTGTACACAAGTCCGCGCACAAAAGTTCACACATGCTCGGTCTTGTAAAACTAGCGTTTGTAAAAGAGATAGCACATTCGGCACGTGGCAAATTTTGAAATCTCTCAATGCAGCACATTCATTTCTTCTTTATAATGCTAGAATAATGAAGTTGCTTTGAGTCCTGACAAACTGATTTTTTATTATTTCTCGTGATCTTCTGAATAATCTTTGTTTTTGTTGGGTTTTTTTCTCGTGATCTCTAGAATAATCTTTTTTTTTTTTTTTTCTAGTAATCTTTATATTTTTTTTGTTTGCTTTTACTTGTGATTTCCAGAATAATCTTTTTTTTTTTTTTCTAGTGATCTCCATTTTTTTTTCTCGTGATCTCCAGAATAATTTTTTTTATTTTTTTTCTAGTGATCTCCATAATATTTTTTGTCATTTTGTGCGTCAAGTTACCACAACATTATTATTATCTTGTATTTTGTAACCGCAAAGAGATACAACTATGTTGGTGTCCCTTGTTAATTTGACATTGTATTTTTAAAATGTACCTGCCTACTCATAAACAAATTGTCCTTTTTGACGTAAAACACATAGCCAAATATTTGTCAAAACAAAAATTAGAAGTTTAATAGGGGTCATAACAAAATAAAGAGGAAGGTAAAGCTGGAGAAACAGTTGGAATTGGTGAAGCCTTTGTACCCCAGGGCAGACATCAATTATTTGACTGTCAAAATTGGTAACCGGAGCAGTCCATTTAATAGGGAGCACAATACGGTCCAGGACTCCGAGAGATCGGGAGCAGCAGCAGATGACATATACGTCCCGAGGCTGTGGTCTTACAACAGCCTGCGTCTTTTGTCAGACCACACCAAACCCAGGCCATCACTCTCAACACTTCCTTTCATGCTTCCTTCCATGCTGCTGTGGTGGGTTGGTTGGCTGTGGTGTTGGTGGTGTTGCTGGAGGTGGTGGAGGAGTATGGTCCAACTCACACAGGTGGCTTTGATTTGTGAGTTGGCCCCTCATCCACTTGTTTAGGGCCTGAAGAATGATTTCCTCACAGATCAGGCGTTGGCCCTCCTCCATGTGTTCGAGTTTACTTGCTGTCACACATCCAAATGACTCGTGGCCACCAGGGGTCATTGTAGCCTGGCGAATTAAACAGTCGCTGACTCCTCCAAGTTCCTTGCCTTCCTGGTCCTTTTGGCTGGAGGGCAGAGGGGAGGAACCTAGGATTCCGTCAGGCTGCTTGCCACGGCCTCCTCCTGGCTGAGACTTTATTGTGTATATAAATGGTACATAGTTTTAGTTTTTTGTTGTTTTTTTCATCAATCACACACAATTTTGAGCTCATGACTGTTGCAAATTGAATGGTAACAAATAGAAAAGTCTATCATTCTGACCCCAGCATTTTTCATTCTTGTCCCAATCATTTTTGGCTACTATTGTCTATTGATATGTAAACCACTTTGTTAAATCAGAAATTAGTGATGAATAACATCTAGTTACCATCATTACATTTTTGCCAAGAAATATGTTCAACAATGCTATACCTGGGTCAAGCTGGGCTCCTCCACATCTTCCTGGGTAGAAGGCCCAGGTTGGACTTCAGGAGCCTCAGCTGATGTGGAAGGAAGAGTGGAAGGAAGTGTAGATAGCGATGGCCTGTTTTCACTCTGGTCTGACAAAAAACGCAGTCTGTCGTAGTACCACAGCCTGGGTACATATACGTCATCTGCTGCTCCTGATCTCATGGAATCCTGGACCTTTTTGCACTCCCTATTATATGTGCTCCTCAGTCTACCAATTTTGGCCTTCAAATAGTTGATGTCTGCCGTGTTATACACCGGCTTCGCCAATTCCATCAGTTTCTCCAGTGCTGCCTTCCTCTTTTGCTTGCTGGAGTAGTCTCTGCATGTCACTTGCCAGAGACATGGCAGCTCCCTGTACATGTCTAGGAATTTGGGCAGGAAGTCCGGGTCAGTGAATTTATCCACCATTTTATCTGCAAGACACAACACAAGACAAACCCTAATGTACGGCTAAACTCTCCTAATCTTGTCCCAATATAGGCCTCAATCTATAAGCAGTATAGGCCACTAACCACTGATGCCCCAAGTTAAAATTGTACATTTGTTTGCACGATCAGTGTTTACGATCCTCCGTCCTCCACTCACAGATCGTACGTACGGCACACGTGTGTTATGCTTTATATACACTGCACATGCGTGAAACTCCGCCCCTGTCCTTCTTTCTAGTGTATCCCCCGCCTCTTCTCTTTCTGGGCAGTAGGAGAGTACATGGCGGAGACACAGCAGGTGTGTGCTGTGAGCAGCAATGACGAGGAAAGCCTGGCGCAAGGCAATTCCAGATCCAGGTATAAGGCCTTAAATGTGTCCTTTGTAGAGATGGTGGACATCTTGAAGAGGGCAGACAATGATGGGAAGTATGGACCTTACAGAAACCCTAACTTGAAAAAGGCCAACATCATCACTAAAGTTGTGAGAAGTCTGCACAGGAATTTTGGGGTACGACGATCCAAGGAGCAATTGAGGAAACGCTGGTCAGACCTGAAATTGGGGGAGCAGGATCAGTATAGAAGGATCAGGAAAGTGCTTCAAAAAAGTAAGTATTTGTCCTGTGTTCCTATTATTAAGTGTTCTTGCATAGCAAGACCACTTATTGTCATCTCACATATATATTATTATTATTCTTATTATAGCCAAATTTATCACCCTAACTTCTCCCACAGCTTTTACACTACATATACCGAATATAGGTGTCCTTTTATGAAACTGAGATCAGCTGCGATCCCAAGTCTCACAGCTGATCTCAGGTTTTTACCAGTGTATGAAACTGAGGTAATCAGATGAGAACATGTTCTCCACTGATTATCTCAGCAGTCAGCACAGTGAGAATCTGTAACTGACTGTCACAGAAACGGCCAGTGTATGAAGGTGCGATCTCAGCACCTCACTGGCGATCTGTGACAGGATTCTCACTTTCTGATTCACCATCTCAGAGGTGGAGAATCAGAGAGAGAAGCACAAATCTAAAGTGTGTATATATATGTATATATATATAGATATAGATATAGATATATCTATCTATCTATCTATCTATATATATATATATATATATATATATATATATATATATATATATATATATATATATATATATATATAAATAGATAGATAGATATACACATACACATTGAAATAAACACACACACACACATATATATATATATATATATATATATATATATATATATATATATATATAGATATATATATATATATATATATGTATATATATTATTCTACCTGCATTTAACCACTTTAAGACCAGCCTCGTTTTGGATTTTAGGTGTTTACATGTTTAAAACAGTTTTTTTTGCTAGAAAAAAACTTAGAACCCCCAAACATTATATATTGTTTTTTTTCTAACACCCTAGAGAATAAAATTGCGGTCGTTGCAATACTTTTTTTCACACCGTATTTGCGCAGCGGTCTTGCAAGCGCACTTTTTTTGGAAAAAAGTCACTTTTTTGAATAAAAAAATAAGACAACAGTAAAGTTAGTCCAATTTTTTTATATATTGTGAAAGATAATGTTACGCCGAGTAAATTGATACCTAACATGTCACGCTTCAAAATTGCGCCCGCTCGTGGAATGGCATCAAACTTTTACCCTCAAAAATCTCAGTAGGCGACGTTTAAAAAATTCTACAGGTTGCATATTTTGCGTTACAGAGGAGGTCTACGGCTATAATTATTGCTCTCGCTCTACCGATCGCGGCGATACCTCACATGTGTGGTTTGACCACCGTATTCATATGCGGGCGCTACTCACATATGCGTTCGCTTCTGCGCACGAGCTCGTCGGGACGGGGCGCTTTAAAAAAATTTTTTTTTGTTTTTCTTATTTATTTTTCTTGATTTTATTTATTTTTACACTGTTTTTAAAAAAAAAATAAAAATAATTGGCTCACTTTTATTCCTATTACAAGGAATGTAAACATTCCTTGTAATAGAAAAAAGCATGACAGGTCCTCTTAAATATGAGATCTGGGGTCAAAAAGTCCTCAGATCTCATATTTGGACTTCAATGAAAAAAAAAAAAAAATGTCATTTAAAAAAATGACATTTGAAAATTCCTCTTTAAGAGGTATGGGCGGAAGTGACTTTTTTTGACGTCGCTTCCGCCCTCCTATGGTATAGAGATGAGTGGCGGCCATCTTAGCGTCACTCATCTCTAGACACAGGAGGGGAACGGACCCGATCGCCTCCGCCGCTGCCGACGGTTCCGGTAAGCGGCGGAAGGCGCGGGAGAGCGGCGGGAGGGGGGGGGGGCACCTCTCCCGCCGCCGATAACGGTAATCTCGCGGCGAATCCGCCGCGATGACCACCATTATCGGACAGCCGACCGGCGCCTGAAGAGATGGATACCTCGGTTGTGGCAGCATCTGCTGCCGTTACCGAGATATCCCTCTTCAAAAAATGGACGTACATCGTCGTGCGCCGGTCGGAAAGTGGTTAAATGCTATTATTAATGTCATTTTTATATCATTTTTAATTTATTAGTCAATAAAATTTTGTAAACCCTGAAATATGGTTTTACCCATGGCATGTTCCATTAGGCTACTTTCACACTGAGGCGCTGGGCGTGCTGGCGGTAAAGCAGCGCTATATTTAGCGGCACTTTACTGTCGTTATAGCGGCGCTTTTCGAACGCTAGCGGGCAGTTTTACCCCCGCTATTGACTGAAAAAGGGTTAAAACCACCCGCAAAGCGCCACTGCAGCGGCGCTTTGCAGGGGGATTTGGAGCGCTGCCCCATTGTTTTCAATGGGAAGGGGCGCTTTGGGATCGGTAAATACACTCCAAAGATGCGGCTTGCAGGACATTTTTCAGCATCCTGCAAGCGCACCGCTCCAGTGTGAAAGCCCGCGGCTGTTTGAAGGCGCTTTGCAGGCGCTATTTTTAGAACTTTAGGCCCCTTTCACACTGGGGCGGTTTTCAGGCGCTACAGCGCTAAAAATAGCGCCTGTATAGCGCCTGAAAAAATCCGGCCCCTTTCACTCTGCTTTCACACTGGAGCGGTGCGCTAGCAGGACGGTCAAAAAAGTCCTGCTAGCAGCATCTTTGGAGCGGTGAAGGAGCGGTGTATTCATAATTCAAATTCAAATTGAAATCAATGGGACAGCGCGGCAATACCGCCGGCAAAGCGCCGCTGCAGCAGCGCTTTGCAGGCGGTTTTACCCCCTTTTCTGCCGTTAGGGGGGGTTAAAACTGCACTGCTAGCGGCCGAAAACCGACGCTAAAACGACAGTAAAGCAGCGCTAAATAAAGCGCTGCTTTACCGCCGACGCCGCTCCCACCCCAGTGTGAAAGCTGTCTTATACAGGGGTTTATCAATTATGAAATATATTTTATTTTAATTTATTAATAAATATTTATACTTGTATACTTTATTAAAATTATTTTTTAATGATTATAAATGTATTTTACATTTATATGAATGGTGTAAAGCTGCATTACATATGTGGATTACATTAATTTACTATACACCATTCACATTTAAATAGGCACATGTATGATCTTTAAATATTGATAAAAACAATGTTTTTTTAATAATTAGGTTAATGTATATTGTGTAGGGGGAATTTAACTTTATTATTTTATTAGTATGTAGGGGAATAATGTGTTAATTAGTGTTTAACTTTTGTATTTTAAATCGCCTCAGACTGTAATCCCGCTACATCTCGCGAGATTACAGTGTGAGGAGAAATTCTGAGGAGTTCCCGGCGTTTGTAGATCGCTTCTCAACTCAACATGAGAAGCGATCTACAGACCATCATAAACAGGCACTCAGGGGAGAGCGATCTCCTCTGAGAATGCCTGAGAACAAAATAGCGGTATTTTAACGCACTTTCATAAAAGGACACCATATACCGAAATGTGCGGATTGTTCCCAAATGGTGTGCTATTACTTTGTGGAACTTTGTTTCGCCGAATGGTTCGCAAAATATCGTCGTTTTGCGGTGAAATTTGTCCCATAGGAATGAATTGAAAAATGTTCAAAACTAGAGTGGGAGGTGACAAAAGCTCTGAGGAGAATTATAGCTCCTCCCACACAGCTCTGAGGGCAATTATAGCTAGTCCCACACAGCTCTGAGGGCAATTATAGCTCGTCCCACACAGCTCTGACGAGAATTATAGCTCCTCCCACACAGCTCTGACGAGAATTATAGCTCCTCCCACACAGCTCTGAGGGCAATTATAGCTCCTCCCACACAGCTCTGAGGGGAATTATAGCTAGTCCCACACAGCTCTGAGGAGAATTATAGCTAGTCCCACACAGCTCTGAGGGGAATTATAGCTCCTCCCACACAGCTCTGAGGGAATTATAGCTCCTCCCACACAGCTCTGAGGGCAATTATAGCTAGTCCCACACAGCTCTGAGGGGAATTATAGCTAGTCCCACACAGCTCTGAGGAGAATTGTAGCTCCTCCCACACAGCTCTGAGGGCAATTATAGCCCCTCCCACACAGCTCTGAGGGCAATTATAGCTCCTCCCACACAGCTCTGAGGAGAATTATAGCTAGTCCCACACAGCTCTGAGGGGAATTATAGCTAGTCCCACATGATCAGCCAAAACATTATGACCCCCCCCCCCCCCCCCGTGATCAGCCAAAACTTTATGACCCCCCCCCCATAAAAAAAATAATAATAAAAAAAAAAATCATTTTTGAAAAAAAAATCATTTTTGAAAAAAAATCATTTTTGAAAAAAAATCTTTTTTGAAAAAAAATCATTTTTGAAAAAAAATCATTTTTGAAAAAAATAAAAATCATTTTTAGAAAAAAGAAATAATTAAAAAATAATTAAAAACGTAAAAAATAAAAAAATAAAAATTTTTTGAAAAAAAAAATGTTTATTTACTCAAGCCACTCCACCCAGTTACTCCGCCCATTCCAGTAGGTGGAGGCAAGAACACATCACACAATTTCCCCCCAAAAAAAAAAAATTTTGAAAAAAAATAAAAACTATTTAGAAAAAATAAAAAAATTTTGAAAAAAAAAAAAAAATTTTGAAAAAAAAAAAAAAAAATAATAATTTTGGAAAAAAAGATCATCTAGTTATTATTCTTATTATAGCCAAATTTACCACCCTAACTCCTCCCACAGTTTTTACACTACATATACCGAATATATACCGAAATGTGGTTTCTTGATATAGGTGTAAATATGGCAACTTTATTCCCATTTATAGACATGTTGTTCATTTTCAAATTTCTGAACTTTCAAATTTCGAATTTCCGATCTTTCATTTCCGTTTTTTGGAATTTCCAAATTTCCGAATTTTTGTATATTCTCAAATTTCCGAATTTTCGACTTTTCGTATTTTTACATTTCCGAACTTCCGATTTCCCGATTTCCGATTTTTCGGTTTTCGATTTTCCGATTTTCGATTTCCGATTTAACCATTTTCCGATTTCCGAGTTTACCATTTTCGATTTTCCGATTTCAGAATTTCCGATGTTACCATTTTCGATTTTCCGATTTCAGAATTTTCGATTTTCGGTTTCAGAATTTCCGATTTCCCGATTTCTGATTTCAGAATTTTCGATTTCCCGATTGCCGATTTCCCGTATCCCATATAACAAATATATACCGAAATGTGGTTTCTTGATATAGGTGTAAATATGGCAACTTTATTCCCATTTGTAGACATGTTCATTTACAAATTTCTGAATTTTCGAATTTCGAATTTCCAATCTTCGATTTCCGTTATAACATTGCAAGCAGATTAGACACAAACATGCTTGACCAACATAAGTATAACATTTATTTAAATTAGTATTTAAAAACAAAAGTATAAGGTCAACTTATCAGATTCCTCACCCCCTCTGATCGCCCATTGTAAAAATTTTAGGGTGGGGAGGTTGATGTTTTGGACAGGTAACCCTCTCCACTTCATTGAGAGCAGAATGCATAAATAATGTGTGTTACTTTGGCCAGCCCCTCCTTACTTACACTATTGGCATCCCACTGGACAGGTATAAAGTGTCATAATCCAAAAATATGAATACACACTGTCCAAATTGAAGCACATTTTTACATTCTGCAATTAACTATCAAGATAATAGGAGAACAAAACTTGAAACAGTACCATTTGAAAATATTCAGGCAGGCACTTGCACTACATGCTTTGGTGAATTCATCCATAAATATGAACACAAAAGAGATAGGTATAGTGTGTATGGGTTTGGCAAAGTCAGCAGATAGAGTATTGTATCGGTTGACTTAGCGGTTGGGGGGAGGGAGGGTGCCAAATGAGTTTTGGCCCCCAAAAAAGAGCCTCTTGCACTATGCCTGAATTTAAGGACAACAATAACATTTGGACACATTTTAGGGGGTGTTTAGGGTAAGCACTACAATGGAGCTAACAAAATATATTGTTAAGTGACTAGGCTAGGTGTGTATGGGCCCAGGATAGCATTCTGGGGAGGTTAGTGAAGGCAAATATGCATTAAGGACAAAAAAGGAGCATTAAAAGCTTACAGAATGTATGAGGACAAAGAGGACATTCACAGCATATTAAAATCATGGTAAATATGGTAATTATTAGACATACGAATTCTGTATGGAATACGAAATTCCGTTTACGAATTTCGGCTCCAAATTATTCGAATCCAACTACCAAATATCGAATTTCAACTAATACGAAAGAAATTATTATAGCGGATATAACGAATGATTCGAATAAATTTGAGATTCAGTATATCCGTTTACGAATTTCGGCTCCAAATTATTCTAATCCAACTACCAAATATCGAATTTCAACTAATACGAAAGAAATTATTATAGCGGATATAACGAATGATTCGAATGATTCGAATGAATTTGAGATTCAGTATATCTAATATCGAGAACTGTCCCTGCACAAAGTGTCATTTTTGCAGGAAAAAAAGCTCGCGGCTAATGAATTGTCGGCTCCCGTAACACAGAGAACAGTCATTCATTGAAAGTCATTGAAAAAAAAAAAAAAAAAAAGCGTGGGGGTCCCCCCAAATTCAATTACCAGGCCCTTCAGGTCTGCTATGGATATTAAGGGGAACCCCACTTCAAATTTTTAAAAAATGACGCCCCCCCCCTCCTGAACCGTACCAGGCAACATGCCCTCAACATTGGGAGGGTGCTTTGGGGTCCCCCCCAAAGCACCTTGTCCCCATGTCGATGAGGACAAGGGCCTCTTCCCCATAACCCTGGCCATTGGTGTTGTAATGTGTTAATGCCAAGTTATGCAGGATATTGTATTAAAGTAACATATTGACCAGACATTCAGTTGAGTTGTCAAACTGAACTGAATTTAAACATATCAAAGGGACAGCTGAAGACCCTTTGATGTGTAAATCTTATGCAAGTTGTGTGTGTGTGAGGTATGGCCTTTTAACCCAGTTGAACATTTCAAAGGAAGTATTTATTGATGGTAATTAGACCTGAGGGGGTATTCATGGTAAACATTTAGCAGAAACCCCCCCCCCCCCAGTGTCAGACCAGTATTTGAGAAGACATTCAGGCTGTCTTTTCAGTCTAGAAAATATCTCAGAGAAGGGTCCGTGATTATGAAGGCACAAGTCTAGGGAAAATATTCCTTGTCATAGGTACTCTGTTGGATTTTGTCATCTGTAAGACTGTTCTGTTTTGGAAGCTAATAAAGTGCGCCTCTCTGGAGAATTGGGTTTGCTGCGGGGACAATACTTATTTATATCTACTATTCATCTACAAAGGACATTTTAGATCACGCCAATTGGTTGTGGGGGTCTGCGGACGGGGGGCTTATCGGAATCTGGAAGCCCCCTTTAACAAGGGGACCCCCAGATCCCGCCCCCCCCTGTGTGAAATGGTAAGGGGGTACAAAAGTACCCCTACCATTTCACCAAAAAAGTGACAAAAATGGTAAAAATGACAGGAGATGGTCTTTGACAATTCCTTTATTAAAATCTTCTTTCATCTTCTTTCTTCTGGTCTTCTTCCTTCTTCCTTTCTTCATCCTTCGGTTTCTTCATCTTCTCCTTCCGGCATCTTCTTCCATCTTCTTCTTCCATCTTCTTCTTCCTCCGATCCACTTCTTCTTGCATCGGCATCTCTTCTTGGGCTGCTCCTCGCAATGGGAGGCTCCCGCTGTGTGAGGCTTCGCTGCGTCTGACAGGTCTTTTACAACGGAGGACGGGGCCCCCGCCCCCCTCTGACGTCATGGGGAAAGCCATAGGGAAGTCCCCATGACGTCCCCGTGTGTCAGAGGGGGGCGGGGTCACCAGGTGGCCCCGCCCTCCATTATAATAGACCTGTCAGACGCAGCGAAGCCTCACACAGTGGGAGCCTCCCATTGCGAGGAGCGGCCCAAGAAGAGACGCCGACGCCATGGAAGAAGATGCCGGACGGGAAGACCAGAGCAAGAAGAAGCGGATTGGAGGAAGAAGAAGATGGAAGAAGATGCCGGAAGGAGAAGATGAAGAAACCAAATGATGAAGAAAGGAGGAAGGAAGACCAGAAGAAAGAAGATGAAAGAAGATTTTAATAAAGGAATTGTCAAAGACCGTCTCCTGTCATTTTTACAATTTTTGTCACTTTTTTGGTGAAATGGTAGGGGTAAGTACCCCCTTACCATTTCACACAGGGGGGGGGATCTGGGGGTCCCCTTGTTAAAGGGGGCTTCCAGATTCTGATAAGCCCGCCGCCCGCAGACCCCCACAACCAATGACCAGGGTTGTGGGGATGAGGCCCTTGTCCTCATCAACATGGGGACAAGGTGCTTTGGGGGGGACCCCAAAGCACTGTCCCAATGTTGAGGGCATGTGGCCTGGTACGATTCAGGAGGGGGGGGCACTCTCGTCCCCCCTCTTTTCCTGCGGCCTGCCAGGTTGCGTGCTCGGATAAGGGTCTGGTATGGATTTTGAGGGGGACCCCACTCCATTTTTTTTGGCCGGGGTTCCCCTTAAAATCCATCCCAGACCTGAAGGGTCTGGTATGGATATTTAGGGGGGACCCCACGTCATTTTTTTTTAAATTTGAAGCAGGGGTTCCCCTTAATATCCATAGCAGACATGAAAGGCCTGGTAATTGAATTTGGGGGGATCCCCACGCTTTTTTTTTTTTTTTTTTTTTATCAATGACTTTCAATGAATGACTGTTCTCTGTGTTACGGGAACCGACAATTCATTAGCCGCAAGTGATTTTAAATAGCTTTTTTTACTGCAAAAATTACACTTTGTGCAGGGACAGTTCTAAGCACGGGAAACATGCGCCGCTTCACATACTATAGAGTGGTAACGTTAATACGTTTTTGGATAATTCGTTATTTATCGTTACATCGTTATCGACACATTACGAATAATAATTAAATATCCAAAAACGTATTACCGTTACAACTCTATAGTATGTCTGTGAAAGGGGCGCATGTTTCCCGTGCTTAGAACTGTCCCTGCACAAAGTGTAATTTTTGCAGGAAAAAAAGCTATTTAAAATCACTCGCGCCTAATGAATTGTCGGCTCCCGTAACACAGAGAACAATTCGAATCCAACTACCAAATATCGAATTTCAACTAATACGAAAGAAATTATTATAGTGGATATAACGAATGATTCGCATGAATTCGAGATTCAGTATATCTAATATAGAGAACTGTCCCTGCACAAAGTGCGTGGGGGTCCCCCCAAATTCAATTACCAGGCCCTTCAGGTCTGCTATGGATATTAAGGGGAACCCCGGCTTCAAATTAAAAAAAAAATTACTTCGGGTCCTCCCTAAATATCCATACCAGACCCTTCAGGTCTGGGATGGATTTTAAGGGGAACCCCGGGCCCAAAAAAAAATAAAATGGCCTAAGGGTCCCCACTCAAAATCCATACCAGACCCTTATCCGAGCACGCAACCCGGCAGGCCGCAGGAAAAACGAGAGCGGCCCCCCTCCCTCCTGAATCGTACCAGGCCACATGCCCTCAACATTGGAAGGGTGCTTTGGGGGTCTGTGGGACAAGGGCCTCTTCCCCACAACCCTGGCCATTGGTTGTGGGGGTCTGCAGGCTTCGCTGCGGGCTTCGCTGCGGGCTTCGCTGCGTCTGACAGGTCTTTTATAACGGAGGGCGGGGCCCCCGCCCCCCTCTGACGTCATGGGGAAAGCCATAGGGAAGTCCCCATGACGTCCCCATGCGTCAGAGGGGGGGCGGGGTCACCAGGTGGCCCCACCCTCCGTTATAAAAGACCTGTCAGACGCAGCAAAGCCTCACACAGCGGGAGCCTCCCATTGCGAGGAGCGGCCCAAGAAGAGACGCCGACGCCATGGAAGAAGATGCCGGACGAGAAGAACAGAGCATGAAGAAGCGGATCGGAGGAAGAAGAAGATGGAAGAAGAAGATGGAAGAAGATGCGGAAGGAGAAGATGAAGAAACCGAAGGATGAAGAAAGGAAGAAGGAAGACCAGAAGAAAAAAGATTTTAATAAAGGAATTGTCAAAGACCGTCTCCTGTAATTTTTACAATTTTTGTCACTTTTTTGGTGAAATGGTAGGGGTAGTTTTGTACCCCCTTACCATTTCACACAGGGGGGGCCAGGATCTGGGGGTCCCCTTGTTAAAGGGGGCTTCCAGATTCCGATAAGCCCCCCGCCCGCAGACCCCCACAACCAATGGCCAGGGTTGTGGGGAAGAGGCCCTTGTCCTCATCAACTTGGGGACAAGGTGCTTTGAGGGGTCACAGACCCCCAAAGCACCCTCCCAATGTTGAGGGCATGTGGCCTGGTACAGTTCAGGAGGGAGGGGGGGCCGCTCTTGTCCCCCCCTCTTTTCCTGCGGCCTGCCAGGTGTTGAGGGGGACCCCACGCCATTTTTTTGGCCGGGGTTCTCCTTAAAATCCATCCCAGACCTGAAGGGTCTGGTATGGATATTTAGGGGGGACCCCACGTCATTTTTTTTTTAAAATTTGAAGTGGGGTTCCCATTAATATCCATAGCAGACCTGAAGGGCCTGGTAATTGAATTTGGGGGGACCCCCACGCTTTTTTTTTTTATCAATGACTTTCAATGAATGAATGTTCTCTGTGTTACGGGAGCCGACAATTCATTAGCCGCGAGTGATTTTAAATAGCTTTTTTTCCTGTAAAAATGACACTTTGTTCAGGGAAAGTTCTCGATATTAGATATACTGAATCTCGAATTCACTCGAATCATTCAAATCATTCGTTATATCCGCTATAATAATTTCTTTCGTATTAGTTGAAAATCGATATTTGGTAGTTGGATTCGAATTGTTCTCTGTGTTACGGGAACCGGCAATTCATTAGCCGCGAGTGATTATTAACGATTCGTAACGATTCGTAACGATTTGAAACGATTCGAAATGTTTTTAATGATTCGTACGAAATTCGTATTTCATACGAATTCGAATGAAATTTCATACACAAATTAGTTTTTTTTACGAAATAAAACGGAAGGAAACGAAACAAATTTTTTGACGGTTCCCATGTCTAGTAATTATGGAATGATAAAATAAATACAATACATTAACAAACATTAAATACATAGAATGTGATGTTAAAGGATAAAAATTACCTTATTATAGTCCTTCTGCAGGACCTGAATGATGGCAGAACAGGTCTCTGGAATAATGATTCCCAGAGCCAGGGGGGATCCCAGTTGTAAACTTAATATCCTGGAGACTTCTCTCCGTCGCCAAGTACCGCAAGGTGGCGACAAGCCTTTGCTCAGGATTGATGGCTTGCCGCATGCAGGTGTCCTGCTTGGTAATATAGGGGGACAGCAAAGCCAACAGGCGGTGAAAAACGGTGTCCGTAATCCGGAGATAGTTCCTGAAATCGTCAGGATTATTCTCCTGGAGCTCCCACAGCAAAGGCATATGAGAGAATTGGTCACGATTAAGTAAACAATTCTTGGTCCATGAACTCCTCCTCCCCCTGTTCATGGACTGGACTTGGGTCAAAGCAAGAACTCCAACACCAAGCTCAAGAACAGCAAGAACTCTACAATGAGAATGTAACCGCAACATGGCTAGAAAACGGTTGGCTGGTCAGAACGATCTGACAAAACGCACTGAAAATCAGAAAGAACCTGAGAAGAATGAGCTGAAAATCAGAAACGAGCGGACAAGAACGCACTGAAAGACAGGAACGAACTGACAACATGCACTGAAGAACATATACGAACCGACAAGCACAAACTGAAAAGCGGAAACAAACTGAAAAGCACGAGGCTGAAAAGCGCAAATCATCTCTCACCAAACTTCTACTAACACGAGATAAACACAAGATTAACAGAAGAAGCCCAAAAGGTGGCGCACTAGCTATTGAACTTCCTTTTTATTGGCTCGTTGTATGTGTTGTACGTCACCGTGTTCTCACGTTCGGATTTGTTGGCCAACATTTGTGTGACCGTGTGTATGCAAGACAAGTTTGAGCCAACAACCTTTGAACAAAAATCCACGGTTTTGTTGGCAGAAAGTTCGATCGTATGTACGTGGCATTAGACTTAGACTAGAGAACAGAAATGGAAATTCTTCAAAACGACTGTTTGTGAACTCACTGTAAAATATATTCTCATGGGCAATAAGTTTAACCACTTGCTTACTGGGCACTTATACCCCCTTCCTGCCCAGGCCAATTTTCAGCTATCTGCGCTGTCACACTTTGAATGACAATTGCGCGGTCATGAAACACTGTACCCAAATGACATTTTTATCATTTTGTTCACACAAAGAGAGCTTTCTTTTAAAGGGTTACTAAACCCTCATGTTTTTTTTTTTTTAAATAACAAACATGTCATACTTACCTCCACTGTGCTGTTCGTTTTGCACAGAGGGGCCCGATCCTCCTTTTCTGGTGTCCCCCGGCAGCTCTAGTAACTCCTACCCACATCAGGAAACCACCTAGGAAAAGCATTCTCCTTGGGGGTACAAAGCTGTAAATAATATGAAAAGCGCAATTAAAAATATAAAATGTAGGAACACTATCATCATTTAAACCTGACAAAGAATATAACAAAATATGTAGAAAGGAAATCAAAATTTGAAACGAATGACAGATTGAAAAAGAGAGTAGGACAAACCCCCAAAAATTCTTCAAATATAATAATAGTAAAAAGGTCAGGTCTGAGCATGTAGGCCCTACAAAATAATCTAGACAAAGAGAAGGCAAATTGATTAAATACCTTCTTCAGCTTTGTGTATACAAAGGAACATAATAGGAATGATATTGACAAAGCCCCAAATGATCCACAATGGCTCAAAATGATACGGTCCAGAAATATTTAGACAGAATACAGGTAAATAAATCACCTGGACTGGATGGCATACACCCACATGTCCTAAAAGAATTAAGCTCTGTAATTTTAAAGCCATTGTTTTTTAATTTTTTGATGACTGGTATAATACCACTGGATTGGAGTAAGGTCAATGTGGTGCCTATATTCAAAAAGGGATCAAAGTCTTTACCAAGTAACTACAGACTGGTTAGTTTCCCTACTACAGTTAGGAAGATACTGGAGAGTTAAATAAAAGACCACATAGAAGAGTTTTTAAGCAACAGACAGCATGGATTCATGAAAGACAGAAGTTGTCAGGCAAACCTGATTTCTTTTTATGAGGAGGTAAGTAAGACCTTGGACAGAGGGGTGGCTGTGGACGTGGTATACTTGGATTTTGAAAAAGCGTTTGACACAGTTCACCACACACGGCTAACGTGTAAGGTAAAGTCTACAGGCTTAGAAAGATCAGTTTGTAAATGGATAGAAAACTGGCTAAAAGACCGTATTCAGAGAGTAGTGATTAATGTTTCATACTCAGATTGGTCTGAGGTTATCAGTGATGTTGATACCTGTTTGATCCTGCCTGTGCACCTGCTCCTGAGATTAAGCTGACCATGCTCGCATGGCTGCCAATCCATGCTGGCATGGTCAGTTTATGTCCTGTGTCATGCCGCTGCTAATACGTTCTTGTTGTGCTAGAGCACAGCATGCCTGTATCTTTCATGTCTGTGGAAAGCCACACCCCCTCCAGCCACGCCCCCTCCAGCCCCTACTCGCTTCTTCTCATTTGGAAATTGGCTGGGGGAAGTGATGTTGTCTTGAAATATGTCACATTGTATGCGGTTTCAGGGTGGTTGTGGTTGCTTGAATGGGGGAAGATCTATGCGTAAACTTAAGCCTGGTACACACTGTTTTTTTTTCATTCAACCCAGTGGGATGAGCGAAAAAAAAAAAAAAAAAGCTCAGCTTGAACTGCAGTATTAACGATCCAATGTTAGTACAGCGATCTCCCCTGCTGAGCAATTTTGTTCTGACAGGGGGATGGCCCCACTACCAGAATACACGGTCAGTGTGCTGAGCCATTGGCAGAAGCTGGCCAAGCAATTAGGTTCTGTTGGACCGGCTGCAGTACACATGGGCCGAATGTCAGGAGGAATGTCAGGAGGAATGTCTCAGTAAGTTAGGCTTACTGAGTATGCAACTTCTTTATTTTTAAATCTCTGCCTATGTTCCAGTTTAGGCTGGTGCCATAATTGCTGCCCCAGGTTTCCTGTTTTAGGTTCGCTACATTGCATGTGGGAACTAGAACTGTGTCTCCCCACACTGCGTGCATCCATAGAAATACACAACCCTGTAGCCTAGGATGGCAAGATACTCCTCAGCTCCTCCCTTCTCCTCCCCATCCATCTCCAAGCTAACAGATTGGCTCAAGACTGCACTGGTCACTGTTAACTCTCCCCTCTGGAGACTGGAAGTTTATTGAAACAGCATTTACAGAGCAGGAGCCAGCAGCATTGAAAGTTGTGAACTGCAAGCGCTGGGGTGAGATTTTTAACAAACCATGTTTTCCCGGGAAGTGTTTATTTTGTTGTGCTCAATGTGTTAAATTAAAATATCCTGGAGGGGGGGGGGGGTTAATACTGCTTTAATGCAATTCAAGTTGGAAATTTAAAACATTTGATCTAATTCAAACATTGTACATTTGGATTAAATATGAGTTTGACGTCAATGCAAACTTAGGCAACACATTCACATAAATGGAAGATCATTGACTGCTAAAGGCATATTTTATACTTATTGTAAGGAAGATCCAGTCTGCTCCAGCATAAAGAAACCTGTGCAGGCATGTGGCCCTATGAGTAGGCAGGCTGCCAACCATGCATAAGTGAGCAGGAACACACGCGTTAGCATGCGTGAGCATGCATGAACATATAGTACTGGTGTTGGCGCCAAGCGGCATATAAACTAGAGCAGTGCAGAGGGGGATTGCCTAGTGGTTTTTAGATAGTTGCTGGTGATTACTGGAAACTTGACCTGCTAATTCTGCCTTCTTGTGTATGGCTCAGCCTGCATTCAGACCTACCTCTGAACCTTTGCCTGCTCATTGTAACATTAGCCTGTCTTCTGACATGTACCTTGGTTGTCACTGATTGCTGAGGAAGAAGCCCTTAGTGGCCTCGAACATTTTTGCTTCTGTTGGTGACATTAAAATGTCACACCTGTTTTTCTGTATAGGGTGAGTTGGTGATATCTTGGATTGGACTTCTACTGCCCAGCTGTCCCCGACCCTGGGTTGTATCCACAACACTGTTCCTGCTTCCTGATTTGGTACCTTGCTGGTCTGATGATATGGATCTCACTTGGGGCCCGAACTCTTCTTCTGTTTGCCATGTTTCTGACACCTGCTGTAGTACCTCAGCATTCTTGCATAATGTTCCTGCTCCATGGCCTACATGTGTCTGTTCAATGCACGACAATCACACAGATAGACTACTGCCTGCTTACCAGAACCTGTACCACGCCACATCCACCCCTAGTCCCTGCAGCATACAATAGCGATGAAGGGATTGTTGGGAGGAATCACAGTGGCCAGTGAGGTTCCAGTCAGGAAGTGTTGAATCGAATCAGCGCCAGGTGTTTCGATACAGAGTAAAGTTTTTTGCACACTGGCCAATGGACAGGTAAATATACTGGTTATTATACTCCCCAACATGTTAAATGGAACAAAAAGGCAACAGTATATTGCTCTCCATTTAAAAAGATGTATTTTCCCCACTTATAAAATGCTCTTACAGGAATATAAAAGATAATGTGCATATAGTTACATAGTTACATAGTTAGCTAGGCCGAAAAAAGACACAAGTCTACCCAGTTCAACCATAAAAAAAAAAGAAATAATAAATAAAAATATGAAATATCGTACAATCCAATATACCCAATTCTATACCCACAGTTGATCCAGAGGAAGGCAAAAAAAAAACCCAGAAGAACATGCTCCAATCTGCTACAGCAGGGGAAAAAAAATCCCTTCCTGATTCCCCTAGAGGCAATCGGATTTTCCCTGGATCAACTTTACCTATAAATGTTAGTACCCAGTTATATTATGTACGTTTGGAAAGTATCCAGGCCTTTCTTAAAGCAATCTACTGAGTTAGCCAGAACCACCTCTGCAGGGAGTCTATTCCACATTTTCACAGCTCTTACTGTGAAGAAACCTTTCCGTATTTGGAGATGAAATCTCTTTTCCTCTAGATGTAAAGAGTGCCCCCTTGTCCTCTGTGTTGACCGTAAAGTGAATAACTCAACACCAAGTTCACTATATGGACCCCTTATATATTTGTACATGTTGATCATATCCCCCCTTATTCTCCTCTTCTCAAGAGTGAATAAATTCAGTTCCTCTAATCTTTCCTCATAGCTGAGCTCCTCCATGCCTCTTATCAGTTTGGTTGCCCTTCTCTGCACTTTCTCCCGTTCCCTGATATCCTTTTTAATAACTGGTGCCCAAAACTGAACTGCATATTCCAGATGAGGTCTTACCAATAATTTGAACAGGGGCAAAATTATATCTCTCTCTCTGGAGTCCATACCTCTCTTAATACAAGAAAGGACTTTGCTTGCTTTGGAAACCGCAGCTTGACATTGAATGCTATTATTGAGCTTATGATCTACTCTATGATCTATAATACTCGCCAGCCAGTTCACCACTCCAGACTCCACTGCGGTGATGACTTGACATTTCAGGCGCAGCTCCACTCTCTTAAATGTGTTGTGCCCTCCTATTGTGCTTTTTCAGTAGGAGATCTGAGCCTTTAAATAACTCCAAGCTTCATTACAATTTCCCACACCTGAGACAATAAAACGTCCGCTATATGACCTATTCCCCTGCTTCTTCCACCCATCCTGGAAAAAAAAACTCCAGGATTTAAGGACACCTAACCCAATGTTACTTAACCCTTCATGAAACACTGAAAAACACTTTCAGGTGCGCCATTGTAATGTCTCTCACATCTTATCCTTTATTCACACGTTTGTCTACATAAAATCCATAAAACATATTTAAAGAGGAGGTCCAGCCCCCCCATGAAAAATTTAATATACTAAATAAATAATAAATAAAATAAATTTAAATACTGTAGCTGCTGACTTTTAATATTAGGACACTTACATGTCCTGGAATGTAGCGATGTTGGCACCCCAGCCAATGTTTACATCGGCTCTTGTGTGCTGCCAATGCCTGTCTTGCGGCTTCACAGCCAGTTCTCTGCTGCGCTTCGTTAGTGGTCTGATGGTGGAGGAAGGAGGAGCTGAACTTCCGGTGGACTTCGCTGCATCTCGCCGCAGCCAGGTCTCTCGGAAGTGGGGACAGGTACCTGTCAAAAGGGGTACCAAAGGGGGTACCCCCTCCCCACTGAAAGGTGCCAAATGTGGCACCGAAGGTGGGAGGAAGGAGAGAAGTGGAGCTTCCCCTTTTGGGTGGAGCTCCGCTTTTATAAAAAATAGCAATAAAATAAAAATTAAAAATGTCAATAAAAAAGTAAAAATATACTAGAGGAAAAATCTTGATCATTCCAACATAAAAAGACTCAACTATTTCTCAATGTGATCAAGATTTTCCTCTGGTATATTTTTCCTTTTTTGGACATTTTAAATTTAAATGTTATTGTTATTTTTATTAAATACATTTTATGGATTTTATGTGAACAAATAATGTATGTATGAATAAAGGATAAGATGTTAAAGACATTACAATGGCACACTGAGTGGTGTTTGTTTCCGGGATGGGTGGAAGAAACAGGGGAATAGGTTACTTTCGGATAGCGGGCATTGTATTGTCTCAGGTGTGGGAAATGGTAATGGCGCTTAGTTATTTAAGGGCTCAAATCTCTCGGCTCCCCACCTACTGAAGAAGCCCAAGAGGAGAGCGCAACACATTTAGGAGGGTAGATCTGAGCCTGAGACATCACGCCATCACTGCAGTGGAGTCTGGAGTGGTGAGCTGGCTGGTGAGTTGTATTATATGCGCATTATCTTTTATGTTCCTGTAAGTGCATTTTATAAGTGGGGAAAATAAACTTGTTTTAAATAGAGAGCACTATGCTGTAGCCTTTTTGTTCAATTTAACATGTTGGGAAACTGTAGCAAAGAATGGGGGAAGGGGGGAGGGGTAACAAACCCTGGGACTTTAACAGTGTTCAAAGATGGAAACAAGGTAAAGACACACTAACAGCATCAATAAAATGTTATATTTTATTATAAAAGTAAAAAACATGAGGAAATTGAACCAACTGTGTCAAGGTTATAAGTTTCACTAAGAGGCACATATACAAATAATACCACTCAACATGTTTTGCTCTTAGAGCTTCTTCAGGAGTTTCTGGTAAAATGTATATTATGCTAGGAATAACAAAAAAGACAAAGATGAAATCTCATGCTTTGCATGTGCTGTTGTTCACATTAACAGAACACCTCATTTAAATGTTTAGACCTGCGCTGCATTTATTTTTGAATCAGCAGGATACCAATTGATTCTATTTCCTTTTTCATCTATTTAGAGGTAATTCCTTCATCTTAATATAACTGTTTTCGACTGATGGCATTTTTTAGATCGGAGGTTAACATCTGATTATGATTTTGTCTTTCAAATATTTTTCTTATTTCCCTTCATCAGGGATATATAAATTCACGTCCTCCTGCAACCACTTGGAATCAGATACATAGGTGGGGCATTCTGACCTTATATGGGACGCATCATTTTTCCATTTCCTAATCAAGTTTATATGCAGCTCTTTGGCAACCCAGGTAGGATTCATCTCCCTCCCACACCTATATTTATTTGTATATCCCTTATTCACTTGACTTCATTATATATGTAATGATTATCTATGTAGCTGTATTTACCAATATACCTACAGCCATTTATCTGTTTGTTTATGTCAAACAATCAACATGAGATTTCATCATTGTCTTTTTTGTTATTCCTAGCATAATATACATCTCACCAGAAACTGAAGAAGCTCTAAGAGCGAAACATGTTGAGTGGTATTATTTGTATATGTGCCTCTTAGTGAAACTTATAACCTTGACACCTTGAAACTTATAACCTTGACACATTGACAATGAAGTTCAATGCTTCCGAGCATGCGTCGAATTGTTTCCGAGCATGCGTAGAAATTTTGCAAATTGGAATTGCTACAGACGATCAGAATTTCCGATCGGAACTTTTTCCAATCGGAATCTTTCCGATCGAAAAATTGAGAACATGCTCTCAATCTTTTGCTGGCTGGAATTCGGGCAGCAAAAGTCAGATGGAGCATACACATGGTCGCATTTTCCGACTAAAAGCTCTTTCGCTGGCCAAATTTTCAGTCGTGTGTACGCAGCATTAGTTGTTATTATGTTGGGGAACTGGCGAGAGGAGAAGGATTGAATCTCCAGAGTCCTTTGAACGGTGGAGTGAGGAGGTATCTGCCTGGAATAAGGAATACCTGTCGGATGAGATTTACTAGATGAGCGTTTTATCACTTGATGTGAGGTGAGCAGGCATTGCAATAGGTGGTGGATAAACACTTCTCACAAGAAGTCAGAATACATTGTGTATACAGAGCACTGGGTGTTGGACTTTTTATTAGGTGGATGCACACTTGGCCTTTATTCATTTATATATGTTAAAAGGATTTTGGTTTGTTTATTTTTGATTGCAAAGTGTTGCGCTTCACTATATTGGATGAGTATTTATGTTAGGGGGTGAGGTGAGAACACGATATAAAGATAAACAGTTTTTTTCCTCCGGTAAATACATTAAATAAAGAACAACAAACAACCATTCCATTGCGCAGCACTGTGTGTATACACTCAAGTGAATAGGTAAAAACATCTAACCACTCACATGTACCCAGTGTGTATATCGCGTATATCGCGGGTGTTATCGAAACAGTCAGGCTTATACATGCAGTGCTGCGCAATGGAATGCTTGTTCTTTATTTCATGTAATTACCGGAGGAAAAAACATCAAGAGAATCTAAAGGTAGGAGCGCTCACGACATATGAATTCGGGTGTTATCGCAACAGTCAGGCTTATACATGCAGTGCTGCGCAATGGAATGTTTGTTCATTTCATGTAATTACCGGAGGAAAAAACATCAAGAGAATCTGAAAGATAGGAGCGCTCGCGGCATATGAATTCTTCCCAACATTATTAACCACTTCAGGTCTTTTTTCAATTTTGCACTGCACTGCTTTAACTGATAATTGCGCGGTCATGCAATGTTGTAACCAAACAAAATTTGCGTCCTTTTTTTTCCACAAATAGAGCTTTCTTTTGATGGTATTTTATTGCCTCTGTGATTTTTTTTTTTTTTGCGATATAAACGGAAAAAGACCGAAATTTTTTTAAAAACATTATATTTTCTAATTTTTGTTATAAGAAAAATCTAATAAACTCAATTTTAGTCAAACATTTGGGCCAAAATGTATTCAGCCACATGTCTTTAGTAAAAAAAAATGCCAATAAGCGTATATTTATTGGTTTGCGCAAAAGTTATAGCGTCTACAAACTAGAGTACATTTTCTGGAATTTACACAGCTTTCAATTTATGACTGCCTATCTCATTTCTTGAGGTGCTAAAATGGCAGAGCAGTAAAAAAAAAAAAAAAATGACCCCATTTTGGAAAGTAGACACCCCAAGCTATTTGCTGAGAGGCATGTTGAGCCCATTGGATATTTTTTTTTTAGTCCCAAGTGATTGAATAAAGAAAAAAAATTATTTTTTGTTTACAAAAAGTTGTCACTAAATGATATATTGCTCACACGTGCCATGGTTATATGTGGAATTGCCCCCCAAAATACATTTTGCTGCTTCTCCTTAGTATGGGGATACCACATGTGTGGGACTTTTTGGGAGCCTAGCCGCGTACGGGGCCCCGAAAACCAATCACCGCCTTCAGGATTTCTAAGGGTGCAAATTTTTGATTTCACTCCTCACTACCTATCACAGTTTTGAAGGCCATAAAATGCCAAAATAGCACAACCCCCCCCCCCCCAATGACCCCATTTTGGAAAGTAGACACCCAAGCTATTTGCTGAGAGGCATGTTAAGTCTGTGGAATATTTTATATTTTGCCACAAGTTGTGGGAATATTACAAACTTTTTTTTTTTTTTGCCCAAAGTTGTCACTAAATGATATATTGCCCACACATGCCATGGGCATATGTGGAATTACACCCCAAAATACATTCTGCTGCTTCTCCTGAGTACGAGGATACCACATGTGTGGGACTTTTTGGGAGCCTATCCGCATACGGGACCCCGAAAACCAAGCACCGCCTTCAAGATTTCTAAGGGCATAAATTTTTGATTTCACTCCTCACTACCTATCACTTCCTATCACAGTTTTGAAGGCCATAAAATGCCAAGATAGTCCCAAGTGATTGAATAAAGACAAAAAAAAAAAATGTTTTACAAAAAGTTGTCGCTAAATGAAATATTGCTCACACATGCCATTGTTATATGTGGAATTGCACCCCAAAATACATTTTGCTGCTTCTCCTGAGTATGGGGATACCACATGTGTGGGACTTTTTGGAAGCCTAGCCGTGTACGGGGCCCCGAAAACCAATCACCGCCTTCAGGATTTCTAAGGGTGCAAATTTTTGATTTCACTCCTCACTACCTATCACAGTTTTGAAGGCCATAAAATGCCAAAATAGCACAACCCCCCCCCCCAATGACCCCATTTTGGAAAGTAGACACCCCAAGCTATTTGCTGAGAGGCATGTTAAGTCCGTGGAATATTTTATATTTTGCCACAAGTTGTGGGAATATTACAAACATTTTTTTTTTTTTTTGCCCAAAGTTGTCACTAAATGATATATTGCCCACACATGCCATGGGCATATGTGGAATTACACCCCAAAATACATTCTGCTGCTTCTCCTGAGTACGAGGATACCACATGTGTGGGACTTTTTGGGAGCCTATCCGCATACGGGACCCCGAAAACCAAGCACCGCCTTCAAGATTTCTAAGGGCATAAATTTTTGATTTCACTCCTCACTACCTATCACTTCCTATCACAGTTTTGAAGGCCATAAAATGCCAAGATAGTCCCAAGTGATTGAATAAAGACAAAAAAAAAAAAATGTTTTACAAAAAGTTGTCGCTAAATGAAATATTGCTCACACATGCCATTGTTATATGTGGAATTGCACCCCAAAATCCATTTTGCTGCTTCTCCTGAGTATGGGGATACCACATGTGTGGGACTTTTTGGAAGCCTAGCCGTGTACGGCCCCCCCGAAAACCAAGCACCGCCTTCAGGATTTCTAAAGGGTGCAAATTTTTGATTTCACTCCTCACTACTTATCACAGTTTCGAAGGCCATAAAATGCCAAAATAGCACAAAACCCCCCCAAATGACACCATTTTGGAAAGTAGACACCCCAAGCTATTTGTTGAGAGGCATGGTGAGTATTTTACAGCTCTCATTTGTTTTTGAAAATGAAGAAAGTAAAGAAAAAAAATCTTTCTTTTTTCAATTTTCAAAACTTTGTGACAAAAAGCGAGATCTGCACAATACTCACCATACTTCTCAGCAAATAGAATGGGATGTCTACTTTCCAAAATGGGGTCATTTGGGGGGGGGGGGAGGGGGTTGTGCCATCTGGCCATTCCATGGCCTCCGAAACTGTGATTGGCAGTGAGGAGTGAAATAAAAAAATTACACCCTTAGAAAGCCTGAAGGCGGTGCTTGGTTTTTGGGGTCCCGTACGCAGCTAGGCTCCCAAAAAGTCTCACACGTGGTATCCCCCTACTCAGGAGAAGCAACAGAATGTATTTTGGGGTGTATTTCCACATATGCCCATGACATGTTTGAGCAATATATCATTTAGTGACAACTTTTTGTAAAATAACATTTTTAAAAATTTTTTTTTTCATTATTCAATCTCTTGGGACAAAAAAAAAAAATATTCAATGGGCTCAACATGCCTCTCAGCAAATAGCTTGGGGTGTTTACTTTCCAAAATGGGGTCATTTGGGGGGGGGGGGGGGGTTTGAACTGTCCTGGCATTTTATGCACAACATTTAAAAGCTTATGTCACACATCACCCACTCTTCTAACCACTTGAAGACAAAGCCCTTTCTGACACTTTTTGTTTACATGAAAACATTTTTTTTTTTTTGCAAGAAAATTACGTTGAACCCCCAAACACTATATATATTGTTAAAGCAAAGGCGCTACAGATTAAAATGGTGGGTGTTGCATTTTTTTTTCCACACAGTATTTGCACAGCGATTTTTCAAACGCATTTTTTGTGGAAAAAATACACTTTTTTTATTTTAATGCACTAAAACACACTATATTGCTCAAATTTTTGATGAAATAAAAAAGATGATCTTAGGCCGAGTACATGGATACCAAACACGACATGCTTTAAAATTGCGCACAAACACGCAGTGGCGACAAACTACATACATTTTTAAAAGCCTTTAAAAGCCTTTACAGGTTACCACATTAGATTCACGGAGGAAGTCTACTGCTAAAATTACTGCCCTCGATCTGAACTTCGCGGTGATACCTCACATGCATGGTGCAATTGCTGTTTACATATGACGCCAGACCGACGCTTGTGTTCGCCTTTGCGCAAGAGAAGGGGGGCAGGGGTGCTTTTTTATTTTTACACCTATCATGGCGCATCAATAAAACGCAGTAAACAGTAAAGTATAACAAAATTACATACCTGAAAAGCAAGCATGATAAAACATAATAAAACATTGCAGAATAGAATACAGTAAAAAAGAGCAACAATAGAGAGAGAGAGATAGAGAGAGAGAGAGAGAGAGAACAATAAAACGAAAACTATTTTTTTTTTTTAATTTTTTTTTTTTGTACTTTTTATTTTTATTTATTTTTTTTACACTTTTTTTTTGTAACTATAATTTTAACTGTAAAACCTGATGGGGAACCTAAATAACAAAATAACTAACTGGCTAACCAGCGTCACCAGTGACACTTATACGGTGATCACTGGTGAAAGAGTTAACTCTAGGGGCAATCAGGGGGTTAAAACCTTTATTTAGGTTGTAATATGGGGGTACCTGACCTATAAACCTATTTATGAACCTATATAAATCTGGCGGTTAACCTAAAAAAATAACTGGCTACCTAGCGGCACAAGTGACACTAATGCAGCGATCAGAAAAATGATTGCTTAGTGACACTGGCAAAAGGGGGTGAAAGGGTTACCTGGGGGGCAATCAAGGGGTTAAACCTTTATTAGGGGGGGGGTAGGGGGCTACCTTGGACCTAAAGGGGCCTAAAACTAACTGCCCTGACAGTTTTTACAGTCACAACTGACACTAAATGCAGTGATCAGTAAATAAATGATCACTGCAATCAGTGACACTGTGACTGGGGGGGCAGGGGGTGATCTGAGGGGTGATCGGGGGTGACTGGGGGGTGAAATGTGTGCCTACGTGTCCTGGTGTCAGTGTACTGTTTGTGCACTTACTTGGATGTCTTCACTCCTCGGCGTCCCGGTCAGAAAGACCGACACAAGGAGTGTGACATCACTTCCTCTGCCTGTGTTTACAATTCACAGGTAAGGGAAGCTTCTCATTCGACAGGAGCGATCGCGAGGGGGTGGCCAGAAATCACTGGCCGCCCCCTCATCTCGGATCGCTCCTGAAGCATGTGGTATCCTCGACCGTCCGCCAGCGGGGGGGGGGGTCCGATCAGATCCCCCACCCGCTGGAAGGCAGGCAACTACAGGTACGGGGGTTTGCCTGTACGTGCCATTCTGGCGACGTATATGTACAGGAGGCGGTCGGCAAGTGGTTAAGGAAAAGGGAAGTTGCTTTCTGTCTTATTCATTTCATTTATTTATTTATTTATTTATATGCGATCTTTATACATGTGATTTGATTATCATTACTAGTACTGAATGATTGGTTTGGAAATCACCATTCACTTGCAGATTACTTTATATTTGCTAGTGGATTTCTTGAGGAGAAATTGCTTTTTGCCATTGTCCCAGTCTGTATGCAATTAAACCAATCAACCAGGGATAGATTGGCTGGTGTATGTGGACTCATCAGCACTCCATCTAATTGTATGCATTGGTTGAATCACTCTACATATTGATTCACCTTATACACTTATTCACTTAAAGTTCCAGGGTACTATTTCCTCTTGAGCCTTTTAACAGAAATTTATTTATTTATTAACCACATAAGGAGCTTGGAATTACAACACAGTGCACTTTAATTATTTATTTATTTGAACACAAGATATTCAAAACTCGCTTTGGCAGCACATATACTAAAATTGGAACGATACAGAGAAGATTAGCATGGCCCCTGCGCACGGATGACACGCAAATTCCTGAAGCGTTCCATATTTAAAAAAAAAAAGAAAAAAAAAAAGAAAAGATATTCAAAACATTTGTCACTGATATTGGGCAGATTAGAACACTGCATTTTTCATTTATTTTAGGTCTACTAATATTTTTAGGTTTATTTTGCGCACTATTTGTACACTTTCTGTATACTTTTTTTTTTAATGAATTTTTAAGTGTGGGAGCACTCTTATTGGTTGCAGCATATCATTTGGCTATCTTATTAATATTTATTGAAGTTCTTTTTTTTAATATTTATCAGCGCTGTAGTATTTTATCACACATAACATACGTACACATAAGTATAGTTTGTTTGTATTGGGCAGCGTGGATTGCATAAAAATAATATTATAACACTGAGTTCTGCAATTGTCATTTTTTTTAACCCCTTAACTGGGTCACTTTGAATAGATATGGCTGAACTGAAGGATGATGGGAAAGACCACTCACATTGCATTGAATGGGCAAGGGACAGTTTTATACCAATTTTTTTGGGAGACAATATTATAAAGGGCCTGAACAAAGAGGGTTTAATATTTGTTAATAACAGGGACGTCAACATGATTCTGGCAAGATCCAATGCTCTGTTTTCTTAGATTGTTACCTGTGGAAGTTATGCAGGCAACTGTCTCAGCCAAACCCAGAAGAGCACTTGAGAAGTGGAAAACAAACTGTTCATCTGGTACCATGACAGCCCCAACGTGTTTCACTCTTCACAGGAACGTAAGCCTAGTACACACGATCAGAAAATCGGACGAAATATACCACTTTGGAAGCAATTTTACGATAATCTGATTGTTAGTACACAGCTTTCAAAAGCCGTTCACAACAGTTAATCCAAAATTATCCGAAGAGACGAACACAAACATTTTTCTCGTACGATATCCGATTGTACAATTTTCCTTTAATCAGTACCGTATCATCCAAAAAGAAAAATCGTAAGAGCAAGACTCGGAAATTAAAGAATATATTACATTACAATACAACATATTACATCACTTCCGAAGTTGTATTTTGTTGTGCGAGAATTTTTGTAACTTCAGTAAACTCTTAATTTTCGATATGAGACTAGCATGAAAAAAAAACAGATGATCATTTGTCAAATATTCTTATTGTGTGTATGAGGCTTTAGTCAAAGACCCTATCACTAAGCTCCTCTGAGGAGTAAAAAGTGTTGGCGCTGTCATGGAACCAGGTGAACTGTCTGTGCATGGTTTGGCTTTATTAAATTAGTTGGCTGTTATGGTAAACTGCTCTCCCTTTCTTTGCTCTGGATAATCCAAAAGTTACCTGTACAGTGGCTCATGACCGTGGAGAGCCAGCTCCTGCAGCCGGGAGACAAAAGAGACAAGAATAGCCTGGGGCAGAACATGGTTTGCTTCCAGTACACAGTTATAAAAAAAAGTTGGAAACTGTGTCTGTGAGGTGAACTAAGCAACACAGTTTCCCCAGATCTATACCTATGAAAGCTACCCGAAACACTAGGATGTGAAACACTAGGATGTGAAGCACTTCCATTGCCTGGGGGAATGCCTTAACTCCTGACAGACCATTAAGATAGGAATTGCAGTGCCTGTGAGTGAATGAGGACCTGAATGGATAGAGAGGCGATGAACAAAATAAAAGCAGCTGAGAAATTTGCTGTGGTCATATGAGTACTCTAGCCACAAGTAAAAAATCTGTATGTTTTGCTAGAAAATTACTTAGAACCCCCAAACATTATAATTTTTTTTACCTAGAGGTAATCGTTGCAATTTTTTATGTCACACCGTATTTGCCCACTGATTTTTCAAATTAAATATTTTTTTGGAAAAATACACTTTAATGAACCCTAACCAGTTCCCGACTGGTGCACACAGATGTACATTGGCAGAATGGCACGGACAGGCAAATGGGCGTACAGGTACGTCCCTTTAAATTTACCGCCGCGCGCGCGCCAGTCGAGACCTCCGTGAGTCGGATCGTGGGTCCCGGGGAGGAAGAACGGGGAGATGCTAAAGTAAACAAGCATCTCCCCGTTCTGCCTAGCAACAGTGCCACTGATCTCTGTTCCCTGTAATTGGAGCAGAGATCAGTGATGTGTAAAACACAGCCACGCCCCCCACAGTTAGCAACACGCCCCTAGGACACACTTAACCCCTACACTGCCACCTATTGGTTAACCCCTTCACTGCCAGTGTCATTTACACAAGAATCAGTGCATTTGTATAGCACTGATTGCTGTATAAATGACAATGGTCCCAAAAATGTGTCAAAAATGGCTGATGTGTCCGCCATAATGTCGCAGTCACAATAAAAATCACTGATCGCCACCATTACTATTAAAAAAAATTATTAATAAAAATGCCATAAAACTATCTCCTATTTTGTAAACGCTATAACTTTTGTGCAAACCAATCAATAATGCTTATTGTGTTTTTTTATCAGCCTAAACTGAGGAAAAAAAAAAAAAGTTTTTTTATACATTTTGGGGGATATTTATTATAGCAAAAAGTTAAAAATAATGTGTTTTTTTCAAAATTGTCGCTCTTTTTTTGTTTACAGCGCAAAAAATAAAAATGCATGGGTGATCAAATACCACCAAAAGAAAGCTTTATTTGTGGGAAAAAAAGAACGTCAATTTTTTTTGGGAGCCACGTCGCATGACCGCGCAATTGTCAGTTAAACGACGCAGTGCCGAATCGCAAAAAGTGGTCTGGTCTTTGGCTAGCAAAATGGTCCGGTCACACACAATATATAACCCAATTTTTGTTAAGATATAAAAGATGATGTTACGCCGAGTAAATAGATACCTAACCTGTCATGCTTTAACCGCTTCAGCCCCGGAAGATTTTACCCCCTTCCTGACCAGAGCACTTTTTGAGATTCGGCACTGTGTTGCTTTAACTGACAATTGCGCGGTCATGCGATGTGGCTCCCAAACAAAATTGACGTCCTTTTTTTCCCACAAATAGAGATTTCTTTTGGTGATATTTGATCACTTCTGCAGTTTTTATTTTTTGCGCTATAAACAAAAAAAGAGTGATCATTTTGAAAAAAACAAAATATTTTTTACTTTTTGCTATAATAAATATCCCCCAAAATTATATAAAAAAAATGCTTTTTCCTCAGTTTAGGCCGATGTATTCTTCTACATATTTTTGGTTTGCGCAAAAATTATAGCGTCTACAAAATAGGGGATAGTTTTATGGCATTTTTATTATAAATGTTTTTGTTTACTAATAATGGCACCGATCTGCGATTTTTATCGGGATTGTGACATTATGGCGGACACATTGGAAAATTTGGACACATTTTTGAGACCATTGGCAGTTATAAAAATGCATTGATTACTGTAAAAATGTCACTGGTAAGGAAGGGGTTAACACTAGGGGGCGATCAAGGGGTTAATTGTGTTCCCTAGTGTGTGTTCTAGCTGAAGGGGGGAGGGGACTGTGTAGGGGAGATGACAGATCGCTGATCATACTCTGTATGAACAGACAATCTGTCTCTTCTCCCCTCAGAGAACCTAGAAACTGTGTGTTTACACACACAGATCCCGGTTCTCCGTGTGTCCGCAGCGATCGCGGGAGCCTGGCGGTGATCGTGACCGCTGGGCACTCGCATCGGCTTTGGGGGGCAATCAGCCAGCGTGCGCATGCCCCTAGTGGCCACACCCATTTCCCCCAGCCATGCCATTCTGCCACAGTACAACTGCGGCAGCTGGTCGGCAAGTGGTTAAAATTGCGCATGCTCGTGGAATGACGACAAACTACAATACTTAAAAATCTCCATAGGCGATGCTTTAATAATGTTTACAGGTTACCTGTTTAGAGTTACAGAGGAGGTCCAGTGCTAGAATTATTGCTCTCGCTCTAATGTTTGCCTCAATACCTCACATGTGGAGTGCGAACACCATTTATATATGCATGCATGGCTTACTGTATGTATGGGGGCGCTCTACATTTTGTTTTGTTTTCTTATTTATTTTATTTTTTATTTTTACACTTTCCCTTTAATATTTATTTCTTGATCACTTTTATTCCTATCATAAAGAATGCAAATAAGTAATGTAATAAAAATAAGGGATGACAGGTCTTTTTTTATTATCAATAAGACCCCAAATCTCTCCTCTACCTTTAAAAGCAAGAGAGAGAAAAAAAAAAAAAACAATCTTTTGCTTTAAAAAAAAAAAAATAATTGTTTACTTTCGTCCTAGACCATCATGACGTCGCTCCAGTCCTCAAAGATCATAGAGACGATCAGAGACGGTCTGATCTCTGGTAACTTTTATGGCTAGCCATGCTAACCTTCAGATCATTTTCCGGTAAAAACTGTAAACACAGACGAGCAGAGGAAGGAGGGGATGACCCCTCCCACTGCTTCTGAAAGCTAATTAGCCACTTGGACTGCTTTCATGGGAAAGCCACTTTCCGGCTGATAGCTTCATCCATAACACTGGTAAACCACTTGCAAGTCACAACATATATATATATATATATGTATTGCAGTCGGCAAGTGGCTAGAGAGCATTTGGTTGAATTCCTTCACTTTGCTTTACTTTGTAATGGTATCATTTTTGAACATTAAAGTGGTTATAAAGGCAGAAGTTTTTTTTATCTTAATGCATTCTATGCATTAGGATAAAAAACATTCTTTGTGCAGCAGTCCCCCTCAGCCCCCCATACTTACCTGTGATTGGACACAGCTGATCACAAGGTAAAGAGCAGCTGATTGGATCTTTACCTCAATCTGTGATCAGCAGTGTTCTCTGGGCACTGAGATCACAGAGCGTGCCGCCTGTGCCCCACAGGCGGTGCGTGGTGGGTGCTTTCACGGTGCACCATCAAATGACGGCGTCCCAAACTGTCTGGCCGTGCTGTAGCCATCATTCGGCTATATTGCTGTCGGCAAGTGGTTAAAGCATATCTGTATTCAGAAAATAAAATCATATATTAATTTCCACATTGTATTCCAATGCTTATATTGGATTGTCAAATATCATACTTACCAACTGTCTCAGATTTGACAGAGCAGTAATTATTTTTAGTAAGCTGTCCCACCATACTCTTGTTCCAGACTGCGTCCTGGAAATCAGAGCCACAGTAACAGCTTACTGCCATTTCTGTCATTGCTACCCCCACATGTCTGGGGTGTTTCTGTCATTGCTGCCCACAGGTCTGCACATCAATGGGGATCATTGCTGCCCACATGTCTGCACATTATCGGAACTGGAATCCTCTCCCTAAACCTCCCCCAGCAGTTTCAGGAGCTCTCATGCAGGACCGCAGGAACTGGCTACTGCTGTTTGAGTGGGATGAGGATGCCCCCAGCCTTGGAGATTGCGCCTGTCTGGAAGAGGGTGGTAGTGAGCTGAGTAGCAAGGGCAAGTGTGTGTGGAGGTAAGCTCAGCTGGTGGTACATATCATGGGTTAGTTTTCTGGAGGTACCTCTAATACTGAGCTACGTCTGCTGAGTTACCCTAGCATAGTATAGAAGTGCTGTTAGTTGACAAATGAGAAGATAGTATCTCCATTTTCATGTGGCACTGTGGGAAACGGGGCTCATCAAGGATGTTCTAAAGCACTGCTCAACCTGTTGGCTAAGCCAAATGAAATGTGTGGAAAATTTCTTTCAAAATGGGATGCATTGCAAGGGTACTTTATAACATATTTCAAAGATGGAGAAGACAACAGTGGACAAGGTAGGGAAATGAAAAGATGCGAAAGAGAAAGAATTTGGATTCAAAGTTTGAAAACAGGATCACAATGATCTACCTGTGTTTAATCCAAGTGGTTTTAAATGATGTAGACAGCTTTAACCACCTCAATACGGGGCACCTTCAACCCCTTCCTGCCCAGGCCAATTTTCAGCTTTCAGCGCGGTCACACTTTGAATGACAATTGCACGGTTATACAACACTGTACCCAAATTAGATTTTTGTCATTTTTTTTGAGAAAGAAAGCACTTGGGATCATAGAACTTTTTTTATTTCAAACCAAATAACATTCAAGACTCTATAACCTGTGGGTTGAATAGGCCGTGCCCTTTATTACAGGTATAATAATAATTCATAAATTAATCATTAAGAATATTAAATTTGATAAATCAATACTTATATCATATAGTAAATTATTAATATAACATATTCATATCTCAGCTATATAAGCTTGAGCTAATATTTTAAAACCAACAAAAAATCATAAACATCAAACACCTTAAAAAATTAATCAAACACATAAATAGGAAAGCACACTCTAATAAATCGAACACCTAATAAATAGAGCCACGACAGGGAGGGGATGGGTGGGACAAGCTTCTTTCCGTGTCTTCTTTCTTCTGCCTGTAAGATGACGCATTCTCTTTTCTTATATAGGTACTTGCTCGTGCCTGAGGACCGTTTATTGGATAACTGTCACATTTCTCACCAATCTAAGGTAAGTATTATATATATTTTTTTATTTTTTATTATTTAATAAATAAACTTTATACAAATATTAATTTGTCTCTCATGATCCCATATGTGGTGGGGGTGGGGACAAGTTATGCCCCACTCCTCACTTTTATTCTTTTAGACCCCTTTCACACTGAGGCGCTTTGCAGGTGCTATACCGTTAAAAATAGTGCCTGCAAAGAGCCCTGAAACAGCGGCTCCATTCACTCCAGTGTGAAAGCCCAAGGGCTTTTACACTGGAGCAGTACACTGGCAGGGCGTCAGAAAAAGTCCTGCCAGCAGCTTCTTTGGAGCGCATTGAAAACAATGGGGCAGCGCTGCTATATTGCCGGCAAAGCGCAGCTGCAGTGGCTTTTTGTGGGCGGATTTAACCACTTATAACCATTTTTCGTCCGCTAGCAGATTTAACCCCCTTTTGGACGTTAGTAGGCAGTTTTAACCCCGTGCCGAATAGAGCAGCTAAAACTACGGTAAAGCGCCGCTTTAGTGCTGACGCTGGCAGTGTGAAAGTGGTCTTAGTAGTATCTAACCGCTTAAGGACGGCCTCACGCCGATATACGTCGGCAGAATGGCACGGCTGGGCACAAGCACGTACCTGTACGTGTCTCTTTAAAAGCCCAGGTCCTGAGCTCCGTGACCGTGGCCGCAGAACCAGCGGACCCAATCGCCGCTGGTGTCCCGCGATCGGGTCATAGAGCTGAAGAACGAGGAGAGGTCTATGTAAACAAACCTCTCCCCGTGCTTCCTAGTGCGACTGACACTGATCGTCTGTTCCCTGTCATCGGGACAGACAATCAGTGATGTCAGACGACAAGCCACGCCCCTTACAGTTAAAAAACACACACACACACACTTAACCCCTCCCCGCCCCCTAGTGGTAACTCCTTCACTGCCAGTGTCATTTACACAGGAATCAGTGCATTTAAATTGCACTAATTGCTGTATAAATGACAATGGTCCCAAAAATGTCCGATGTGTCCGCCATAATGTCGCAGTCACAATAAAAATCGCTGATCGCCGCCATTACTAGTAAAATAAAAAATATTAATAAAAATGCTATAAAACTATCCCCAATTTTGTAAACGCTATAACTTTTGCGCAAACCAATCAATAATCGCCAATTGCAATTTTTTTTACCAAAAATATGTAAAAGAATACGTATCGGCCTAAACAGAGGAAAACATTTTTTTTTTTATATATTTATTTATTATAGCAAAAAGCTCTATTTTTGTTTATAGCGCAAAAAATAAAACCGCAGAGGTGATCAAATACCACCAAAAGAAAGCTCTATTTGTGGGGAAAAAAGGACGCCAATTTTGTTTGGGAGCCACGTTGCACGACCGCGCAATTGTCAGTTAAAGCTACGCAGTGCCGAATCGCAAAAAGGGGCCTGGTCCTTTGGCTGCAAATTGGTCCGGGGCTTAAGTGGTTAATCACCACTGGGTTTTTTTGTTTTGTTTTGCTTTGCTAAATAAACAAAAAAAAGATGGAAAATTCAGAAAATTTGTTTTTATTAGTTTCTGTTATAAACTTTTTCAAATAAGTAATTTATCTTCTTCACTGATGTGTGCTGATGAGGTTGCACTGATGAGCGCTGATGAGATTGAACTGAAGGGCACTGATGAGGCTGCACTGCTGAGGCAACACTGATGGGTACTGATGAGGTGGCACTGATGGGCACTGATAACCTGCACTGATGGGCACTTTTGAGGAGGCACTGATAAGCTGCACTGATAATAAGGGCTCTGATGATTAGTGCCCTGATTTATCAGTGTAAATGCTGTACTCACTGTGCCCTGTCAGACTGGCTCTCCTTTCCTCACTCGCTGTCTCTGTGTGAGGAAAGGAGAGCCAGTAACCAGCAAGACTGTTAAAATGTGACCAGGTGTTATTGGACACAGCTGGTCACATGATAAAGGGTCGCTGTGATTGGCCCTTTACCCCGATCTGTGATCTGCTGTGTCCAAGGGACACAGAGATCACAGACAGTTCCCTAAGCATGTTCTCGGGAGGAAGTCTAGGGATGCCCTCCCAGAACTGAACAGCCATGCTGTAGCCGTATATCTGCTATAGCGCGGTTGGCAAGTGGTTAACATACTGCTGCAATCAAAGGAACCACAAATTCACATTTTACATTAAGAAATTGTATAGCATTATAATCATTCTCAATATTGTAATATTGGACATTTTGGCAAACAAGAGTAAGTTCCTAGATATTGACTTCCCTATATATAAGCTTTTTCCTTGGTTTTTCTGCTCTACGAGCACATGAGGATGACCTAAGCAACACCATTATTAACACATGTTTTTCTGATGTGAGAGCATTCTACTGTGCTGCGCTTAAAGTGGTTGTAAACCCTTACAGACCACTTTAACCTACAGGTAAGCCTAGATTAAGGCTTACCTGTGGGTGCAAGAAATATCTCCTTAACCTACACGGTTAATGAGATATTTTCCTAAAAACGGGCACCAATGTCTACAGCGCATGCGCGCCATAGATAACGGTGCAGGCGCATGGAGCATGCCGTTAGTGAAGGCGATCATGCTGTCACTGACGGCTCCCGCGCGCATGTGCCGAAGTGACGTCAAGTCACTTTGGTTATCATGGCGGCAACGGAGGACGTGAACGAGGGTCGCTTCGGGGGCTTTGATCTCAGGTAAGTAATTCATAACGAGCTAGTATGCTATGCATACTAGCTCATTATGCCTTTGTCCTGCCGGGTGTTTTTTTTTTACATGGTTTACTACCTCTTTAAATATATGCATCAGAAATCCACTCTGGGAAACAAAGTTTTAAAAGTTGCCAGATATCTTAAACCAAAAAACAGATCCACTGTTGGATTTTGTGAAAAAAATTATATGTTGGAGACATTTCCTGGGATCGTTCCTTATGAAGAAATGGATCAATTGCAGTCTGAATATGAATTGTACCTAATAGCTCAAAACTCAGAAATTGGATTAGGTGAAGACCAGACTGCTGACAGAATTAAAAATATCTGGCAGAATATTTCTACACTGACTTGGACTTCCTTGTGATCTAAAAATATCCCCTTCTCTGCAGGCTTTCAAAATACATCCTACTCATTCAACATAGCAATGCCTTCTGGGAAACCATATTCAATATGATGTGAAAAGTACAAAATGAATCACAAAATCAGCTTGGAAAAGAAACAAAGGAGACTTGTTCTCCCACCAGTACATGCTCTGCACTTACTGGGCTTCGAAACACATTGTTAGGAATTTTGTCTTCAAAAATGAATTTGTTTTCCAAAGTGTCTTGTTATTAATGGAAGCCCAGTAATGAGCTTGTGAAGAAGGCCAAACACAACATTAACTTCTTCAGATCCACCTGCCAGTGCCCACAAAGTGCCATGAATCAGTGCCCACCAGTGCATAAGTGGTTTTGTGTTTTGTATTTTTTTTCGGTCTTTTAAATTTTTTTAACAAAAAATAAAAAACCCAGAGGTGATCAAATACCACCAAAAGAAAGCTCTATTTGTGGGAAAAAATTATAAAAATGTAATTTGGGTACAGTGCTGTATGACCGCGCAATTGTCGTTCAAAGAGTGACCGCGAAGGAAAAGAGGAAAGAGAAAGTTGTTCTGGAGACCAGGAAACAACTCTGGGATTTTTGCTTTTGACTTGGCAGTGTTATCATTATACTTTTTCTTGCCTTCATTTTTTCAAGTCTGCTCATCATAATTGGACCTACACATGTTTTATTTTGATACTTTTTGATATCATAAAATATACTTCAGATTAAAGAATGTATCAACTAAAAAGGCTATGACTCAAAGTAAAAACGAGTTTGCATGCCAAAAAATCTGATATTGTATGTGATCAAGGCAATAAAAACACCCCACATGTACCTAGCTTTACCTGCACTGAAAAAATGTCAAGAAGAAATTGCTTGCTTAAAGTGGTGTTCCACATTTGGCACCTTTCAGGGGGAGGGGGGACGGGCACTTGTTTTTGGCAGGTACCATTCCCCACTTACGGAGACGGCGCAGTGGTGCAGTCTCTCTGAATTTCAGCCACCCTCCTCCTGCCAATTAGAAAGCGTATCGCACTTCGCTTATGCGCAGTAGAGAAAAAAAAGACGCTTTCGCTGTCAAGGAGATCATCTGCCTACCGCAGGCTCCTCTGTTTGACATTTATTATATAGGTAAGGGGCAGGGCCACCTGTCTACGTCACCTGGTGCACCACTCCCCTTCTGACATCACGGACCGCTGCATGCTGGGTCCATGACGTCAGAAAGGGGCGGTGCCACCAGGTGATGTAGACAGATGGCCCTGCCCCTTACCTATATAATAAATGTCAAACGGAGGAGCCTTCAGTAGGCAGATGATCTCCTTGACAGCGAAAGCGTCTTTTTTTTTTTTCTTCTTCTGGGTGTGGCGGGCGACATGGATCTACATCAGTGGACACAGTTTTTTTTTATTTTTAATAAAGGATTTGTCAAAAACTGTCTGTGTTTTTATTACTTTTTTGGTGAATGGTGACCTGGAAATTTATAGATAGGCAACTCTTATCCTCATATTGATTAGTGGTTCCGAATTAATAAAAACTACTGCAGTAGGGAACAGACACAAAAGATACGCTCAGCATCTTTCCAAATAACTGTTCTACTTTATTATGACGCAATTGAAGGTTTTTATACACATGATTACGTAGGTATCACATTAATATTACAATTGTACGTTTATGGTAACAAGGGGCATATCATAGGCAGGCTAATTCTAATCAGGACTCAAAAGAATGTAAACGTACTAAAAACATTATTAGTGCCGTGTGCACAGTAAGGTCAGTGTGCAATACATACAAAATAGAATACAATTATATATAGAACTTACAAATTTCCATTACAGTCTCCTCTCTTTTGATCAATATTTTGATCACTAACCATACCTGCTATCACCTTTAACCTGGAACCTCCACACGCTTAGATGGAGGTAGTCCTGGCCAAAGAGGCAAAAACTCCATTGTGGAGAAAATAATAGCTGAGCATCTTTTTTCATTACAAAATGACTTTTCATTGTGAAAAACAAATGATTGATAAGTCATATTTACAGAGTACTGGCTGTACACTCCTGTGGCCAGAATGGCCTTCTAGCTTTATTGTTGGTATGCTGACTTATCAGCATATGTAAACACAGACAATTCTACATAAAATGGAAGATGTACAAAAGACAAATATGACTTCAACATGGCTAAACTACTTTTCAAATATATATATATATATATATATATATATATATATATATATATATATATATATATATATATATATATATATATATTTATATATATGTGTGTGTAGAATGTGATGCAATATTAATAACTAATATTATATCATCTATGTATAATTGTCTAGTCCCTATAATTTTGTTAGTCTGTTGAAACTATGAGCGCATGCTACTGTTAATATCACAATAATACAAGTTAGCTATGCAACCAAACACACGGTTTAAGATCAATCAAATCTAATTTATTTCCCAGGGAAATAAGAAAGCTTATATAAGCTTATTATTAGAAGTTACAAGATTACATAGCATACAATCACAATACAATACAATCGTATACTTAGCACATCCTAGTAGCTGAGATGGAATAAGAGAAATGTCCACATGGTTAGGCCCGAGTCATCATCCAAAGTCGGCCTCAAGATGGCCGAATAACAGCTTAGCAGAGAACAACCTCATGTCAATGACACAGAGGGAGAGCTCTCTGCTACAATCCCTTTTGAACAAACTCACTCATTCAAAACTCACCCCCATTGCCAGTCCCATTTGTTTTGCATCCAATAGACATCGCAAAGAGGTAATCCAGGAAGCATGCTGTTAGATCCACTAGGGGAAGCATCTCTCTTATTCTCTTGGACCCTGTAATCACCTCACATCAGGTGAGCCTGAGCCAAGCCATGGTTCCTTTGATTACAAAGCTTGATATGCTTCATTCCCACTGAGGCAACCTGGCTTATAGCAAACAGGAAGTGAATCGCAGAAACATTACATGAGTTCATATTGAATCCAGCATATTCCGCTTTGCGCCTAAAAGGCGCATACTACCCTTATTCAGACACGGCTCCTATTGAACAGTCCATAACTGTTTTGTCCCCAACATGTGTTTCCGAACCAGTATCTATAGAACAGTCCTTAAACGTCTTAACGTGTTGTGTTTTTACAACATGTGCAGAAACAGCTCCTATGGAACAGTCCATAATGGTCTTACCGTGTTATGCTTCCCAACACGTGCCGCTTTGCCACTGAGTGACACATACTTCTTCAGCGACAGCTTCCATGTCACCATTATGTATCTTTGGTATCTTCTCCTTTCCGGTATCTTCGGGACGGATGCAGTACAGGCAAGGGGTGTCCATTCATTCACCATTCACCAATACACATTCAGAGCAACATATCAAACAGGTCTCAAATACCGATCTATTATTTAGATAAGTCTCGAGGAGGGCCTTATTCACCCATATTATTAACCTACAATACGCATAGGTCATATATATACATATATCTGTATCCCATCCCTTTATGCACCCCGCTCCCAACCCTATAACCCTTTACTGTAAATATGGGTCAGGATTAGGCAGACTTGCTCACAGCGGTATTGCAGGGCTCTGACTTGGCAGCAAAGTCTCTAATTTGTACACAGAGACCCTACCGTCAATTCGTCCCTCAACTTGCATAGACAAATGGGAGACCCTTCTATATAAATATCGAGTCTACTCACACATATAAATCTGCCAAAATGACAAAAAACACACAATTCCATCCCTGTGCCTGGATTTCAGAGACCATGCCCAGGGTATACCATGCACCTCTACCTATGGTTAGGTTCAAGGAACCTTCTAGTTCTATGACTAGCGTTACATCGGTATTCTTTAGGACAAAGAAACAAACTCGTCTATGTCCTAAATAATACCCAGGTGCTTCCTTCCCAGCAATGATCCCTGAAATAACTTCCCAACATTTTTACGTTCATCATCACCACCATGTATTGACCTGGCATACAAAGGACATCATGGTCATGCTTCTGACCGAGGGAAGTATCAACCTGCCTCCAGGAAATGTTCACCCCATTGATGTGTCACCTGGCACCCTCTAGTCTGGCTGCACCATATAAATTCTGTTACGTCAATACATGCCCGACATTACCCAACTTTTCGTCTTTCAACTCCTCCCTCCAACAAAAAAAAAAACATATATATTTTAAATTTTCATGTTCTGATGGATTGGATGTGTTATATTCCTTCCTCCAACCTCCAACCCATTGTACGTATATTAATAACATGTTTGCATTCATCAGGAGAGAGTCCAGCAAAAAATGTTTCAAGTCTTGTTGATAGGCACAGTCTTTCAGATTCAGCACCAGATCGTCCATAGGAAAAGAAAAAGTATTAAAGTGAATCTTTTTGTTTGTCCCAACTCTCCTGAACAAATTTAGGGCGTAGTATGGCACTGACAAACTGCCAACCAGATAATCATCTGTCATCCATTTTCCAGAAACCTTTCCAATCTCGTTCCACCAGGATTCTGGAATTGAAAAACAAGAGCAGAATCAAATTCTTATCCATAATATCTGCTCGCTTACTATATTTACTCATATTTCCCTCCTTGGTATTCCTGGCTTCTGCAACTTTGACCAAACTATCAAAACAACCATGACCTCTTTAGGCAGAACCCACTCTAAAATGGACCCCCATGGTATGATCAAAAATTTCAAAACAGACGTCAATGTTGTTTCTCAAAAATTCTCAAATTAAAAACACTAAAAAAACAATGCATTTATCTTTATCTATAACCACTTCAGCCCCGGACCAATTGGCAGCCAAAGGACCAGGCCCCTTTTTGCGATTCGGCACTGCGTCGCTTTAACTGACAATTGCGCGGTCGTGCGACGTGGCTCCAAAACAAAATTGGCGTCCTTTTTTTCCCACAAATAGAGCTTTCTTTTGGTGGTATTTGATCGCCCCTGCGGTTTTTATTTTTTGCGCTATAAACAAAAATAGAGCGACAATTTTGAAAACAATGCAATATTTTTTGCTTTTTGCTATAATAAATATCCCCAAAAAATATATAAAAAAATATTTTTTTTCCTCAGTTTAGGCCGATACGTATTCTTCTACATATTTTTGGTAAAAAAAATCGCAATTAGCGATTATTGATTGGTTTGCGCAAAAGTTATAGCGTTTACAAAATAGGGGATAGTTTTATAGCATTTTTATTAATATTTTTTTTTTTTACTAGTAATGGCGGCGATCAGCGATTTTTATTGTGACTGCGACATTATGGCGGACACATCGGACATTTTTGGGACATTTGTCATTTATACAGAAATCAGTGCTATTTAAATAGCACTGATTCCTATGTAAATGACAGTTGTAGTGAAAGAGTTAACCACTAGGGGGCGGGGAGGAGTCAGTGTGACGTGTTGTGTGTTTTTTTTTTACAGTAGGCTGTACGTCTGACGTCATTGATCGGCGTTCCCGATGACAGGGAACAGCCGATCACTGACAGTCAGTGTAGGAAGCGCGGGGAGAGGTTTGTTTACACAAACCTCTCCCCGTTCTTCAGCTCCGTAACCGCTGGTCCCGCGGCCGGGGTCACGGAGCTCCCGACCGGGTCGCGAGCGACAGGCAGGCACATGCACGATCACGTACAGGTACGTGATTTTGCCTGCCCGTGCCATTTTGCCAACGTATATCGGCGTTAGGCGGTCGGGGTTAAGATGTATGCGCTAACCCCCTTTCAGGTGGACAAAGGCTAAACCTTTTGGAGCTTTTTACACCTGAACAAAACAACAATAAAACAGCTGACTAAAACAATACCCCAAAAAAATTCTGGCCATTATCACCCAAGAACAACATGACAAGACAACCACCATACAACAATGACAAACACTCAACTTTTAATTAAAGACATCCATGGATTTTTCTCCTGAGAAGAGTGCATGCTCCTTTGATCTGAAAGACAATTAGTTAATGGGAAAAACAACACAAACAAACCATTTTTTACCTCCATCACAACATTTGCTACCTCATTTGTAACTCTTTAGTGCATTAATGTCAGACTATTGTTTAAATGTTTTCATTGTTTGCAAACAATTACTAATTAATGAGCTCATGGTACCATGTGATAATCGATTATGCATTTACAATAACCTAACCCCGTGTTGGGCTCACTTTGACGGACCTGCAAACAAAACACAAATGTTTAGTATCCAAACCTGTTTACTCTTCCCTGGTCTCTGGAAAAGGAACACAAAGACAATGATTACGCATGATTATCATGACAATTGATCTTTTAGGAGCCCCAAGCCTTTTCCCATTAATTGTACTGCTAGGGGAACACATACAAGCCAGAATGGTAAAATAAACAGTTAAACTAAAAAAAAATTAAAAAAATTTAAAATAAAAAATAAAAAATAATTTTTTTAAAATAAATAAAAATATTAAAAATTAAAAAAAATATTAAAAAAAATGAATAAACAAAAAAAATTACAAAAAAAAATTCATAATAAGATATTAAACCTTATTCATAGAAAGGAAACTTTGATCAGAATATTTTTAACATACTTGCAGCTGACTAAGTGCTGCTAACATTTCTTCCCCCAGTGCTATGTTTGAATAACCATGCGGCTACCTCCATTTTGATTTTACGCAACTGTCCTACATATTGCAAAATAGGAAAAAACTGCGCTACCGTGGTGAACAATAAGTAAAAGCAGCTAACATATAAAACAAACAAAGTCAAAGCCAATATAAATGGAATAATGTAGCGCTAGAATAAACACACTGTGTGAAAGTGAGTAATATATACCAAAGACCTACATACACACGATAAGAGGCAAGTGTCAACAATAATGTGACATAAGTAATATATGCCACTAAAGGCAAAACAATGTGACATATACAAAACAATGTGGCATATGCAATAGGTGTCAATGAAAACACCATAAAACAAAATAATATAATAAAAAGTCCGTATTGAGTGAAACGCTGATAACAGCAAATCCTTCAAGGTAACTCAGGAACAGGAGAAGACTGGATAAGGATGACTTAAACCAGCTTGACTGATGACATAGAGGGATTGGGTACTCTTACCGCAACGGTTGGTTACAGCTACCATACGCTATTTGTATCAAGTAGGCTTGTGCGCTAGACCTCTTGCGCCAATGGGTACCAGATCAGGCAAACGGGAACCTGAGGTAGACACCACAGCAGGTAGGAACCGAACAGCAAACACCGCAACCGATCAACCTCTTATGGACAAGTTGTGAGATCCCAAGGTAGTCTACTCAGTAGGATCCCAAAAACCAGGGGAAAAAAGAGAAAATGGAAGCGACTCCAATGGTGCAGGTCAAAAAATATTTAAAATGTATTCACATTAGCATGTGACAAAATAAAATCTCGAGAATGAAAAACGGAAAAGGGTCAGCAATGTGAGAAGTGTGAGATAGCTGGCCACATTGAACTCCTATTGGAACAGAGAGCTATTTCACACTCACGTGGGGAAACTAAATATAAACTAAATAATAATTAAAAAAAATAATAATAAAAAAAAATTACAATAAAAATATATATTCCCACTTTTTCCTCAGTGCTGTGTGGTTTATCCTGTCAATCTACCGATTATATAATATAACCAAGGATGATCAATCCCTAACTCGCCAGTCTTAATGACTGGTTACTGGCCAAACGCACAAACATTTAACGTTCATACATATATCAGCCACAGCTCTCACCAGGTTCTACGCATCCGTTTCACTGATGAGATCTTTCACAGAATTTTCATGACCATCCCAGTGTGGTTTCAGAATTCGCGAGCCAGCGCCAATCTTGTCCACACTAGAGACGATTTTCCATTCTGGATGTCTGAGGATTAGGGACTCAAAACAACAAATGCCTTAGGATTTGTGAATCCTGCGCAGAAAAACGATATTCTACACCTTGGGGTGCCAAATGTAGAATGTGATGCAATATTAATAACTATTATTATATCATCTATGTATAATTGTCTAGTCCCTATAATTTTGTTAGTCTGTTGAAACTATGAGCGCATGCTACTGTTAATATCACAATAATACAAGTTAGCTATGCAACCAAACACACGGTTTAAGATCAATCAAATCTCATTTATTTCCCAGGGAAATAAGAAAGCTTATATAAGCTTATTATTAGAAGTTACAAGATTACATAGCATACAATCACAATACAATACAATCGTATACTTAGCACATCCTAGTAGCTGAGATGGAATAAGAGAAATTACCACATGGTTAGGCCCGAGTCATCATCCAAAGTAGGCCTCAAGATGGCCGAATAACACCTTAGCAGAGAACAGCCTCATGTCAATGCTTCCCAGCAAACAGACAGAATGACACAGAGGGAGAGCTCTCTGCTACAATCCCTTTTGAACAAACTCACTCATTCAAAACTCCCCCCCCCATTGCCAGTCCCATTTGTTTTGCATCCAATAGACATCGCAAAGAGGTAATCCAGGAAGCATGCTGTTAGATCCACTAGGGGCAGCGTCTCTATTAGCCTTGAGCTGTCTTATTCTCTTGGACCCTGTAATCACATCACAGCAGGTAGGCCTGAGCCAAGCCATTGTTCCTTTGATTACAAAGCTTGATATGCTTCATTCCCACTGAGGCAACCTGGCTTATAGCAAACAGGAAGTGAATCGCAGAAACATTACATGAGTTCATATTGAGTCCAACAATATATATATATATATATATATATATATATATATAATCTATATCCCCTACAATTAAAGTAATTTAATCAATAAAGTACACTAGACTGTGATCACAAAAGGGAAACAAATCAAACACAGAGATTTCTTTAATTTAGTCATTTTTGCAGTGTCTGGTGTGGATCCAGGTAAGTTTTGCAAAACTGTACATGAAATAGATTCTGTATTGAGTCTCCAAACATTTCCTTATATATAAATGTCTCTTAACAATCCACAAGTCACCTGGCTTTAGTTTTAGATCCTTCCAAAATTTTAGGATCTTGAATCGGGGAGAAAACACATAAATGAGTTTGTAAAAAACCTTTAAAAGATCAGCAACATTCTCTGTGAGATCAGAATGGAGGACTTCAGCTGCTGAGACAAGATATAAGCAAGTGAATAACACACTCCCAAACCAAATCCCATAGGGAGAGAGTCCAACATCCCCTTAGGGGCTTGATCAGGGGCGGCGCTACCACTAGGCAAACTAGGCAGCCGCCTAGGGCGCACTGCTGCCTAGGGGCGCTCGGCCACTGGTTTCCCTCCGCGTCTGCATGCTCTGCAGGCTGCAGAATGCAACTAACTCTGACCGGTAGTGTAATTAGAGGCGCAGCACTTGAGCCAGCGCTAGAGGAAGCAGAGCCGATGCTTTCTGTATACCGCCGCCTTCTGTCACATGGACAGTGTAAAGGGGGTGGAGCCAATGGTGGCGGAAATTATGTTTTGCCTAGGGTGTCAAAAACCCTTGCACCACCCCTGGGCTTGATAAATTATAAGAAAACACTCAGGAAAAAGTTTCTTACTCTACTTTGTCTGCTACATTGTAGACAGTAGGGAGTGTAAAAATACAACCTCAAAACTTCTAGTAAGGACTCTCCTATAAAAAATGATTTCCTATGTTACTCTCTGTACTTACAAACTACTTCGGATAACACTTTTTACTGTGGCCTTTTGCAGTAGCATTGGCCACTGGACATCCAGAAAACATGTCTATACAGACAAACTGCATACGCCTAAGATCCTGACTTGGGCATCTGGATATATCTTTTTGTCATCTCTGGAAGGGATGTTCAGCTTTTGGTAACACCTTTGGTAACAGGTAAAACAAGAAGTGGTATGTTATAAAAACAACGTGGTGATCCCTGGCTCTATCCCACGCTCATTTACTAAGGCAGCCATAACTGCTTGTGACTGATGACACAGTCTATGTGTCAAGCTGGAGGGAAAAGTGTGTCTGGCAGACATAAATGATCACCTTTTCCAATGTCCTGTTTCATAAGAAGTTACCCACTGTGGACCACTTGTTCTTCTCGTTCTGGGGTCCTTAAAGTTGAATTATTAATCCCAGCTATACTGGGCCAGAACTAGGGTGGAATCTGTGAGTTGCACAGACCCAGCAAATGTCCGGGGCTGTAAATGCAGCATCTTTAGTCGGTCTGCTTCCATGTGTGAGTTTTAATGTTAGTATGGCTACCTCAGCAAGAACCTGGAAGGCTGAAAACAGCCGATCAAATTAACTTAGCATGCTTGATTGGTTTACCTGCCAAAGTAAAAACAAACTTCTGGCCCTTCAAATGGAACCAAAAGCTCTCTATTTCTCTACTATCTATATAAATATACACTCTTTTTATAGCTCACAGGTTTTGCTAAAACATGGAGCTCTGCTTCTTGAGCTGGGGTAAAAGGATCCAATGACTCTAAATACAGAGTATCCTTCTGGGTGATAAACTGCATACTCAGTATAAAACTGGGAATAACTACAAAATGTTTTATATCTGGGCCTTCAGGGAGTGTGTCCTGCACTGGGCTCACAGCAGCTGATTCCTACGTCGTCAATTTAACACATGTGGTTTCCTTTGTCTCCAGCCCACTCCAATAGGGGCAATAAGGTGGCTGGATTCAAATGTACACATTTTTCATTGTTAGATTTGTACATAAACAAACTCATATTTTAAACCTTTCATTAGACAAACATTTAGTTAGCTGTATATTTGCTGCGCAGAATGTCGGACCATTAAAAATTTAATATTTGACCAAAATAATGTCTAACTTTATCTAATAGCACCTTTGCTTAAAGGTACAGCTCTGATATATCGGGGTGAACCCTTCATTACTGGGTCCAGTTTGCATAAATATATCACAATGGCTTGTTTTCTATTATGCTGTTTGTGTAAGAACTCCAGGTTCATGTTTCAAAAAGACAACCTTTTCCTGGCAATATTATAATAAATGATAACAATACCCTGCCGTCATGGAGAGATGTTCATAAATCCAAAATATTCTTCTGCTTATACCCACTGTACTTACAAGGAAAAGGGGCACATCATATCACAATCCACACATTCTGCTTTGGATTTAAAAATACAAATAAATAAAAACAAATGTACCAACAATCCTTGTGTATGATAGACCATTAAAGCACTCAGCCACATCAAAAACTATAAAACAACTGGCTGCAGGTGGGGTCTATCCTAACAGGGTGTGTGGACTTGATGTGATGAGTCTGTCATATTTCAATTTTATTTATTATTACTCTCACATCATGGACCGCACATCAATTTATTATAAGACCTTTAGATTTCATTTTTGTAGAAAAACTTCTTATGTATCTCATCCATCTTGGCTTTGTTAAACATTATGGCAGCTGTATTCCAATTAACAACATCATCTTAATCTTTTTTCTTTCCACTCAATAAATGTAAAATTACAAAATTGTTATCTTAAGCCCCATACACACGGTCGGAAAATCCGACCACCAAATCCATCGGATTTGGTCCGACGGATTTAGTCCGACACTGGTGTTGCATACACGCGGTCGGACAAAGTTGTCGGAAAATCCGATCATTCTGAACATGGTGACGTTTGTTGCCTACGACGGGACTATGTAGAGGCTAGTAGCCAATAGCTTTGGTCTTGTAATGTGATCTGAGCATGCGTGCCACTTTGTCTGTCGGAATTCGATACACACGATCGGAATTGGTATGATCGGACTTTGTTGTCGGAAAATCTATAGAGCAGGAGATAGAACTTTGTCCGTCGGACAATCCGATGGAAACTGTCCGATGGTGCCTAAACACGGTCAGAATTTCCGACAACATTGTCCGATAGGACAGAATCCATCGGAAAATCCGACCGTGTGTATGGGGCTTAAATCTAAACTAATCCCATTTTTATCAATTCCCCATTAACCTGGATTTCATTTCCAATCAAAGGTTGTCTAAACCAGTTACAATATTTCTATATTATTAATAAAATTGTTAAACTCATTTGAAATGATGATTTCAATATCACACCCTAATATATATCCACAGATAAAGTTCCTTAAAGGGGGACATATTACTTAATTTTACTTAATTACCTTTTTTAAATGCACTGTTTCCACCATCAAAGGATATTCAATTTGTGTAATACACGGTTAAATGTAACCTTAATTTTACCATGTTTGGAAAACAGATTAAAAAATAATTGTGATCACATTGTTTATCATTAGATTCGTTAACCCGGCACATAAAGTTATAAATGTTTTGTCTAAAAAAATGAAATTGGCATGGTGTCCTTCCAGTTATCACTGACCTCTCATCCCAGCTACATTCTTTCAGGAGAGCACAAAGGAGGGGGTCACATCTGCGTACATGACACATGCATATCATTCTCTCACTTTCTTTTAAATACTTCCTTGCTAAATTTCTGCTTTCCTTATTTTGTTCAGATATCTTTTGCATCCAATGTATTGTAATACCATACTTCACATACTGTACCTTCTATGATCAGACAGGCAGCCATAGTGCTCATCCTATCTTCCCTCTCTGACAACATATAAAGTATTCTGTTTTAACTCTCATTTCTCGTTTCTTGACTTTACTAGTTGTAGTGCCTGACCCCAAATTCATCCCACAAATTAACATGAAAATGTCCCTTTCTGTCTAGTGTTAATTGTCACCCTTGATCCATCCTGCTCACATAGATAGCTGTTTCTCTAGCTGTGTACTCTGCATGATTCTTAGTCCCTGTGGACTTCGGTGGTAACCCAGTTACACATTGTGGATCCATGTCCACTTTAACCATTAATCTAGGGGCTCAGTATAGGCGGAACCTCACCTTCGGTTCATATATAGCGCTCCTCTTGCGCTGGGCATTTTTGAGGGTTTCTTACCCTTCATTCCCTTACTTAATTGAATGCCCATAATGACTGGCCAGTATTCTCTACATGTGCCTATACCCTCTTGCCTCTAAACTACTTTACCTAGCAGATGTACTACATAAACCTGTGAACAGCACTATTCCTCCCTTTCTTATCTATAACACTCTGATGGACAGTAGACAGTGACAACATAACATATAACCACCAATCAATACAGTTCGATTAAGGGGAGTAAAATAGGTACCCTTTGTCCTGAAAATGCCTTACCGATCAAGGAAGTCTGATAACTCAAATGTAAGCAAAAGGCTTACCTCAGCCAGCTGATTATCAGAAATTCCCGGATGGTCTCAAGCTCCTCGTTTTGGATACTCAGGGTCACCTTTTAACCCCTCCTAGGCAAAGCTCGCCATCTGACCTGGAAATTTATAGATAGGCAACTCCTATCCTCATATTAATTAGTGGTTCTATCAGGGACCTGGTCCGCCGCGCGCCCCAGTGCGCAGGCGCATAGGTCCGGCGCTGCGGCGCACAGTAGGAGTCAGAGGGACGCTGTGGCGGCGCACGCACGTTCGCGGCCCAGCTGAACGGCGCGCGCGCATGCGCACTAGCGCACGCCCCATGTGACCTCCAGCCGGCCTATAAAAGAGAGGCCTCTGCACCCAAACAGACGCTGGTTCGTCTCTCAGCTGTTCCCTTGTACCTGTACCCGTGCTTGCTGTATCTACCTGCCTACCCGTTGCCGACCCGGATTCCATTGGACCTCTCTGCCTTCTCCTGACTTGACCCTTGGCTTGTGTTCCCGGATTACCGTCTCTCCCTTCTCCAGTGTTTGACCCTCGGCCTGTTTATTGGACTTCTGCTTCTGTCTTCTCAGTGTTTGACCCTCAGCCTGCCTTGACCCTTCTGCTTACGCCTGACCATTCTACCTGGACTTGCCCATCTGTATTTGATCCTCTGAACCTGTACCTAACTTACCTTGTGTTTGATCCTCAGCCTGCTGCCTGTCTACCCATCAGTGTTGGAACCTCAGCCAGTCTTCCAGCTTCTGCTCCACGATACCTGGATCCACGCCTAGCCACTACTCTACAGGTGGCTTGTGCCTCTTGGTGTCAACTGTCCCCTGTACCACCTTCAGGGGCAGTGGGCGCTGAGTCGCAAGGGCAACCGCTCTCGGCATCTTGGCCTCGGTGAGTACTTTAGTTCCTGATAGTACGAACCAGCCATGACAGAGGCCAACAGAGCGGGATCTCCTCTGGAGATGCTATGCCAACAGGTATCCGCCCTCATGGAAGCTGTACAAAAACTACAAGAGGGCTATGTACAAGTGGACAGTCGCCTCCAGCAATTGGCAGCAGCTTCCCTTCCGGCAAGCCCAGCTCCTGGACCAGCCAGTGGAGGTTCTGCACCACCAGCCCAAGGCCCACCTGCCATGATGATGGCTGTACCCGAACCTAAGGTACCAGTACCTGAGCGATTTTCAGGCGATCGCAGGAAGTTCAGGTCTTTTAAGAACGCCTGCACCTTATATCTTGCCTTACAGCCCCGCACCTTCTCCTCAGAAATCGTAAAAGTGGGATTTATCATGTCACTGCTATCCGAGGAACCCCAGACCTGGGCCCACGGCCTTATGGAGCAGAGGAACCCCCTGTTAAACACGGTAGACTCCTTCTTCGAAGCAATGGGCCAACTTTATGATGACCCCCAGCGTTCTGCCACAGCCGAAGCCACACTACATACCCTCTCCCAGGGTAAAAGGCTAGTAGAGGACTACACGGCAGAGTTCCGCAAGTGGTCAGCTGACACTACCTGGAATGAGGCTGCCCTCCGCTATCAATATCGGCTGGGGCTGAACGAAACCCTGAAGGATGAGTTAGCTCGTGTGGAGACCCCCACAACCCTAGAGGAGTTAATACAACTAGCCACTAAACTGGACCGACGCATGCGGGAACGGCGTTCCGAGCGCCTGCAAAATCCCCGACCAGTGTGGATTCCTCCTAGGCCTCCGCCTGCATACCCTGCCTCCTCCTTCCCTTCAGGTACGTCGGCTCCAGAGGGGGAGCCCATGCAACTTGGCCTAGTGCGCCCCCGGCTTTCCCAGGAAGAAAGACAACGCAGACGCAGATCCAATTTGTGCCTTTACTGCGGGGGTTCCGGACACTACCTACTGAATTGTCCCATCCGGCCCAGTAAGTTGCCACCTCAATCCACTATCAACTGTCAGTCCATTAACATTGTCCAGGCTTATGTGACTCTTTCTGTCTCCCTACAGCTGGCGGGAAAGAAGATTCGGCTTCCGGCCGTAATTGATTCGGGCGCCTGCAGTTGTTTTCTGGACATTTCCATCGCCAACGAATGGCATATTCCTTGCTTAAATAAAGAAAGACCTTTACTGGTTCACTTAGCTGATGGGTCCCTTCCACACTCAGGACCAGTAGTCCAGGAGACCCCACCTATCCTTACCACCACAGACTCTGGCCACCAGGAACTGTTACGATTTGACCTGATCTCCTCCCCGATGTTTCCCATCATACTTGGACTCCCCTGGTTACAGGCCCATGATCCCCAAATCCATTGGGACCGGAAGGAGGTCTCCTTCTCTTCTCCCTACTGTCACCAACATTGCATCTCCCCGGCTCCGAGCTGCCACCTGGCAGTCATCTCGGCACCAGAGAACCTTCAGCACATTCCGCCAGTCTACCAGGATTTCAAGGATGTGTTCGATAAAAAGAAGGCCGACCATCTACCACCTCACCGGGCTTATGACTGCCCCATCGAGTTATTGACTGGCTCCGTGATTCCTTTCGGGCGCATATTCCCGTTATCTGAGACCGAATTAAAGGCGTTGAAAACCTACATCGACGAAAACCTTGAAAAGGGCTTCATTCGGCCCTCTACCTCGCCGGCCGGGGCTGGCATTTTTTTTGTAGGGAAGAAGGATGGGTCACTCAGACCCTGCATCGACTATAGGGAGCTTAATAAAATCACTGTAAAAAACCGGTACCCATTACCTTTAATTCCTGAGCTTCTCCAACGTTTTCGATCAGCTAAGATTTTCTCCAAGCTTGACTTAAGAGGCGCCTATAATCTTGTCAGGATCCGCGCAGGTGACGAGTGGAAGACAGCCTTCAGGTCCAGGTTTGGCCATTATGAATATTTAGTTATGCCTTTTGGCCTGTGCAATGCTCCAGCTACCTTCCAACATCTGGTGAATGACATCTTTAGGGAGCACCTGGACGACTTTTTGGTTGTATACCTGGATGATATCCTCATTTTTTCTGCCACCTTGGATCTGCATCGGGAACACGTTAGGAGAGTACTTTCCATCCTTAGAACCCATCAACTATACCTTAAAGCCGAGAAATGTGAATTTGAGAAAGCTACGGTACAGTTCCTGGGATTTATCATCTCTACCAAAGGCACTGCAATGGATCCCCAAAAGGTCAAGGCAGTAATAGAGTGGTCAGCCCCCAAGGACAAAAAAGCCGTCCAACGTTTCATCGGGTTCGCTAATTTTTATCGGAGGTTCATCGTCGGGTTCTCTACTATTGTTGCACCCATCACCCGCCTAACCCAACAACATGGCCGTTTCCAGTGGTCTCAGGAAGCCCAGGATGCCTTCTCCAAATTAAAGAGCCTCTTCACCTCTGCTCCTATTCTTCGACATCCGGACCCGCTACTTCCCTTTGTACTAGAGGTAGACGCCTCGGAATCAGCCACAGGTGCCATTCTGTCACAACGTCACGGGCCAAAAGCCCTTCTTCATCCAGTGGCCTTTGCCTCCCGGAAATTGAGCCCGTCCGAAAGAAATTATGACGTTGGTGACCGTGAGTTATTAGCCATTAAAGCCGCATTAGAAGAATGGAGGTACCTTCTCGAGGGGGCAACCCACCCAATTACTATTTTTACTGATCATAAAAACCTCGAATATTTACGTACCGCCAAACGGTTGAGGCCTCGTCAAGCCCGCTGGGCACTTTTTTTTTCAAGATTCACTTTCCACATCTCCTACCGGCCGGGGTCCAAAAATGGCAAGGCAGATGCTCTCTCCCGAATCTACCCGGAATCTTCTCAAGTGTCGGAACCAAGCACCATTTTGGCCCCTCAAAATTTTCTGCTCCTTACGCCAGCGGATCTATCTTCTTCTCTCCTCGCTGCTTCAGCCCATTGCCAGGATCCCATTGTGTCTACCCTGGAGAGACGTGAAGACCTATTCTGGTCTCAAGATAAGATCTTTGTACCCCTAGAAGTAAGACCTTTAGTCTTGAAGACGCTCCACGACCATAAACTGGCAGGTCACTTCGGGAACCGAAAGACGGCTGAACTCATCTCACGCACCTTCTGGTGGCCAGGCTGGAGGCGGGACTGCCGCACTTACATCTCTTCCTGTGTCCCGTGCCAACGAAATAAGGGTCCTAAAACCAAGCCCTGGGGATTATTGAAGCCATTACCCATTCCGGAACGTCCATGGGCGGACATTTCAATGGACTTTATTGTGGAACTACCCCCCTCAGAAGGCTTTTCCACCATACTGGTAGTAGTTGATCGACTATCTAAAATGGGCCATTTCCTGCCCATGGTGGGTACTCCCTCTGCTCTTGAAACTGCCAACATTTTTATTAAAGAGGTCGTCAGGCTCCATGGGGTCCCCAGGAGCATTGTCTCTGACAGAGGCTCTCAATTCACCTCAAAGTTCTGGAAGGAACTCTGCAAAACCCTAGGAATTAAGGCCTGTCTTTCCTCGGCTTACCACCCACAGAGCAATGGTCAAACGGAGCGTACCAACCAAACGCTCGAGCAATATTTACGTTGTTTCTGCTCCTCTGCACAAGATGACTGGTCCTCCCTGCTGGCATACGCGGAATTCGCTTACAACAATTCCTCCCACTCAGCCACCAACCAAACTCCCTTCTGGGCAAACTCGGGCTTCCACCCATCTTTCCTCCCAAACTCGTTTCCTGAATCACCAGTTCCTGCTGTACAAGAACGTCTAGAGGCCATTCAAACCAATTTTAAAAAACTCCAGGAGACCATGCAACAGGCCCAAGAAGGGTACGAGAAGTATCACAACAGGGGAAGGAGGGAGAACCCTCATTTTAAAGTCGGAGAAAAGGTGTGGTTGTCAACGGCTCATCTCAGGCTCTCTTGCCCTTCACGGAAACTGGGTCCCAAATTTATTGGGCCATTTGAGGTTAAGAAGGCAGTAAACCCCGTGGCTTTTGAGCTCTCGCTACCTAAGGCATACAAGATACATCCTGTTTTTCATGCATCGCTTCTGAGACCTTTGGTTCCAAGTCCCTTCCCAAAGAGGGAGGAACTTCCTCCACCACCCGTCACAATCGATGGTATGGAAGAATTCGAGGTGGAATCACTTCTAGGGTGCAGAAAGGTGGGTCGTCAGCTACAATACTTAGTGAAATGGAAGGGGTACCCGCCGGAGGATAATTCCTGGGAGCCATCGGGAAATTTCCATGCACCAAGGCTAATTAAGATTTTCCAGCAGGAGCATCCCGAACTAATGGATAGCCTGGGCGTCCGGAGTCCGCCCCTCAGGGGGGGGCACTATCAGGGACCTGGTCCGCCGCGCGCCCCAGTGCGCAGGCGCATAGGTCCGGCGCTGCGGCGCACAGTAGGAGTCAGAGGGACGCTGTGGCGGCGCACGCACGTTCGCGGCCCAGCTGAACGGCGCGCGCGCATGCGCACTAGCGCACGCCCCATGTGACCTCCAGCCGGCCTATAAAAGAGAGGCCTCTGCACCCAAACAGACGCTGGTTCGTCTCTCAGCTGTTCCCTTGTACCTGTACCCGTGCTTGCTGTATCTACCTGCCTACCCGTTGCCGACCCGGATTCCATTGGACCTCTCTGCCTTCTCCTGACTTGACCCTTGGCTTGTGTTCCCGGATTACCGTCTCTCCCGTCTCCAGTGTTTGACCCTCGGCCTGTTTATTGGACTTCTGCTTCTGTCTTCTCAGTGTTTGACCCTCAGCCTGCCTTGACCCTTCTGCTTACGCCTGACCATTCTACCTGGACTTGCCCATCTGTATTTGATCCTCTGAACCTGTACCTAACTTACCTTGTGTTTGATCCTCAGCCTGCTGCCTGTCTACCCATCAGTGTTGGAACCTCAGCCAGTCTTCCAGCTTCTGCTCCACGATACCTGGATCCACGCCTAGCCACTACTCTACAGGTGGCTTGTGCCTCTTGGTGTCAACTGTCCCCTGTACCACCTTCAGGGGCAGTGGGCGCTGAGTCGCAAGGGCAACCGCTCTCGGCATCTTGGCCTCGGTGAGTACTTTAGTTCCTGATAGGTTCCGAATTAATAATAACTACTGCAGTAGGGAACAGACACAAAAGATACGCTCAGCATCTTTCCAAATAACTGTTCTTCTTTATTATGACACAATTGAAGGTTTTTATACACATGATTACGTAGGTATCACATTAATATTACAATTGTACGTTTATGGTAACAAGGGGCGTATCATAGGCAGGCTAATTCTAAGCAGGACTCGAAAGAATGTAAACATGTACTGAAAACATTATTAGTGCCGTGTGCACAGTAAGGGCAGTGTGCAATACATACAAAATAGAATACAATTATATATGGAACTTACAATTTTCCATTACAATGGGTAGGGGTACTATATACTCGATACTCATTCATAAAGGGGGGTGCCGGGATCTGTTAAAGGGGGCTTCCAGATTCCAATAAGCCCCTTGCCCACAGACCTGCAACCAGCGGCCACGGTTGTGGGGATGAGGCCCTTGTCCCCATCAACATGGGGACAAGGTGCTTTGTTGAGAGCATGTGGCCTAGTATGGTTCAAGAGGGGGGGTGCCCGCTCGTCGCCCCTCCCTTTCCTGACCTGCTGGGCTGCATGCTTGGATAAGGGTCTGTTATGGATTTTTGGGGGACCCCACAATGTTTTTTGTTTTTTACATTTTGGTATGGTATGGATACATTTTTCTATTGCAGGGCAAATTCGGCATTCTTTTCTTTACATTCATCTGTCAGCGGGGAAGCCAGCTGACAGATAATGAGTCATGGTTGTTAAGGACATGGGAGGCAAGCTTCCCAGCCCACTGCTTAACAACCAGCTATTCTTTACACAGAATTTGAATCGGTTGATCGTTTTTCGACCGATCCGAATTCGAATCGTTCTGAAAAGTTGGAAGTCATTAGAAAACGAATAAACAAATTTTAACGGATTTCAACTAAATTCGTTATATTCGTTACTATTTCATTCAGAGATTCAGATACATCCGAAATATCAAAATAACCCAAAATTTGTCAGAATTTTTGTATTCGGATCGAAATGAATTGCCCATGTCTATTATTAACTCAATAGAGTTATATCTTTCAGATTTAGCAGGAATTTTGTAAGTTATACTTGTGTCCACTAATAATGGTTTTAGTGTATTTTTAGCAAAATGATCGTTTTGATATTTTCGGGTGAAGGGGGCTTTCAGGTAGGCTGTACAGGGTCCTGTGATATCTAACAGCAGCTCTGGTGCTTTACAACAACATGCTGCATTGCAAAAATTTAGCTTTGTGTTGGGCAGACGCTCATGCTCAGGAGAAATCAAAAACTACTGTCTGGAATCTCCAAATTTGCCTGTAGGCTAAACATTGACTGGATCCATTGGGGTGTGCCACCACACTGTTTATAATTATGCCTAAGAAGTTGCTATATAGCTGTTAGCTGTAAATAAAAGCAAAAGCATTTATTCCATGGAACCTTAACGTAAATCTATAGGCAAAACTTTTTTTTTCATTTTGGATAGATGGTTGTAACCCCTGTAAGTTTTGTTTTTTTCCATTTTTCTTTCACTTTCAATGATAATGGTAAACAGGACAAAGAAAAAGGGCGAACCTCCTCAATGGTGGGGACCAGACAGCAATAAAAACTCACAGGGGTCTAATCCCTCTCCACTCTATACAAAACCCCCCAAAAAAAGCTTTGCCTTTAGTTATACTTTAAGATGTTAATAAATAAAAAATGTGGATACATTTCTTCCTGATTCTAAAAGTTTATTTTTACACAGTTATTTTTAATATGTGTGATCACAAATATATTAGATATTAATCATCACCACTGAGTGCAAACAATTTAAAATAAATATACAGTAGAATGATTTAGGGTCCTTTCACACTGCTCCATATGTGTTTTTGGTGCATTTTCATGTGTTTTTGGTGCGTTTTCTGGTTGCCTGACTCCAATATGCACCTGTGAAACATGGACATGTGACTCAAAAATCACACCAAAAATGAAACCACAGTGTGTCTTTGATGCATTTTTGATGCATTTTCCATTGAATTCAATGGGGAAGTGCGTTTTTGGTGCGCTTTTTAAACATGCACCAATGCATGCAAGACTTTTAAAAATGCACCGCACCTGCAGCACATTGGTGTGAACAGTTCCATAGCATTCCATAGGGATACATTTTTCATGCATTTGTGTTCCAGTTTTTAACTACTTCCCGCCTGTAGGATGTCCATGTTGCACCTACAGGCATCATCCTGGTATGAAATTTAAATAGCCACTCGATCGCTTCTGTGGGTGGTGGAAGTGGGGCCTACCCACCTCTCTGCACCACTGGCTTTCCCGAGCTCTGGATTGCAGAGCCTGGGAGGGATGCAACCGGCAGCGATGGCTGCACGGAACAGAGAGATTGGAACTAATGTTGTTCCCCTCTCTCTGTGACCCGGGAAACCAGGAGCAACGGGAAGGTTGTCACCTTCGATTCCGTCGCTTTGTTTACCTGGCCGTTAGTGGTCAGGAAAGCAGCTGATCAGACCGATCTGTGTCTGATCAGCTGCATTGGAGGCCAGAGGAAAGATTTAGGGTCTAATAGACCGCAGATCTTTCCATAAAGAGGATCTGTCACTGCCCATACTGTCACAAGGGATGATGTTCATCCCTTGTATAGCAATAAAGTTAATCCAAAAAAAGGTAAAATAAAAAAAGTGTAAAAAAAAGAAAAATTTATAAAATGAAATACCAATAATAATAAAAATGTTTAAGTCCCCCCTGTGTTTAGGTGCAAATACAAACGCATACGTTACTCCCACACGCATATGTAAATGATGATTGAACCACACATGTGAGGTATTGTCTCAAATGTCAGAGCAAGAGCTATAATTATAGCACCAGACCACCCATGTAACTCTAAACTGGTAATCTGTAAAGGTGTTTAAAGCATCGCCTATGGAGAATTTTAAGCACAGTAGTTTGCCACCATTCACACACAGGCGCAATTTTAAAGTGTGACATGTTAGGTATCTATTTACTCTGTGTAACATCATCTTTCACATTCATCAAAAAAATGGGGCAGATGTTGTGTTTTGTTCAAATTCATTAAAGTGTATTAGTTTATAAAAAATTGCGTTTGAAAAATCACTGCGCAAATACCGTGTGACATAAAAAATTGCAACACCCATGATTTTATTCTTTAGGGCATCTGCTAAAAAAATATATATAATGTTTGGGGGTTCTAATTAATTTAGCAAAAAAAGTAGATTTTTACATGTAGGAGTGAAGTGTTAGAATTGGCCCAGATGCCAAGTGGTTAAACACCAAAAGCGCATCAAAAACCGATCAGTGTGAAAAGACCCTTAGTTATCTAAAATAAAAGCTGAACTCTAGGCTTATATACAATTGCCATTTATTGGAGGTACATGTTCCTCAAAAACAATTAAATATATTTAAATATATTTTAATACAGCTGAGATAGTTACCTGAATTTGTCTTCGTACCAGCTGCCTGTAATCACATGTACAGCAGTACACAGACTGGCTGGCTGTATTCCTTGATACAGTGCTGTACGTCTAAAGGTGCATAAAAGACATTCAATGAATATCTCCTGATCTGGTCATTTTGACTGTACCAGACAATTATCTTGAACTTATGGGTTAACCACCCACAAAGTAGAATTAAGCCGCGTACACATGATCGGAAATTCGGCCAGCAAAAGACCGAAGAGAGCTTTTGGTTGGAAAATGCGACTGTGTGTATGCTCCATCAGAATTTTGCTGGTCGAATTCCCACCAGCAAAAGATTGAGAGCATGTTCTCTATTTTTTGGTCGGATATTCCGATCGTCTCTACCAATTCCGACGCACAAAATTCCTACGCATGCTCGGAAACAATTAGACGCATGCTCGGAAGCATTGAACTTCATTTTCTCAGCTCGACGCAGTGTTGAACGTCACCGCAGCGGTCAAAAGTTCAGCAAACTTTTGCATGACCGTGTGTATGCAAGCCAAGCTTGAGTGAAAATTCCACTCGTGTGTACGGGGCATCACTGTTTTAGTGACAAAGTGGTTGGGCGTGTTAGAAAACTATGCCCAGTTGCTAGTGTTCCACCTGAGGTAAGGCAGTGTCAAAGCCATTCACTAAGTTCTAGGACTAGCTTTGCACAAGCTATATACTTATGGGGGGAAACTTAGACAAGTCCTCATCGGTGTGCTGCTGCTCATTCACTGTCCAATATTGTGGCTTGGGCAGGAAGGTTATACCACATTCCTAACCTAAAGTGGTGTCATCCACCTGGTTATGTAATATGACAGGGGCATGCTTATTAGGGCCAGGTTTGGCAGGTCCAACTGTTTACAGCTGTAACCCCATTCTTAATTATGTTTTCCTTCCCTGCACCGCATCTTCACCCAATTTTCCTACTGGAGATCTGAGTCTAATCTGTGTGTAAGCTCTATGTTAGGCCTTGTTCACACAGGGTGTACTAAAGTGTATGCCCAAGGAGGGCCAAGTACAAGTATACACAGGATTTCTGTGCATCCCTTGCAGGTTGTCCCATTGCTCTCAATTGGGACACAGCATCTGCAAGGACACAGATATTGCCCCCAACCTTCTGCATTGGGGTCTGTGCACTTGCACGGGTGCCTGATAGGGAGCAGCTTCTGTGTCCATGCAGGTGCTGCATCCCAATTGACATTGATAGGACTGCCTGCATGGGCATGCACAAAACACCTGTTTGAACAAGACCTTAGTTGGTGTCAAAGCAAGTGTTAATTACCTTCTCTGCTCCCCAGCAGAACAGTGTTCAGGCTTGTTGGATAGCCGTGAATGAGCAAAGTGACATGTTCAGAATTTATATGTAATAAATGATAAATTTGTTTAGCTTGGTAACACTTTTCTAAACCTACATAATTTACCATAGTAGAAAATGTATAGAAAATAGCAAAGGCAATAAACTGTAAAGAATAACTTTCTTTGCTTCCAACACTCTTGCTCACCTATTCCTGAGAGCATGTATGCTCGTAAAGAGTCTGTGATGACAGTGGTGCTTAACTTCAGGAAATGTGATCAACAGCCCAGCGGAACAGGATTTTGACATCAGCAGACAGAATGCCACCATCAAATGAATAAAATTACACATCTATTTAACAAAATTCTATCTAGTCATTTTTTTTGCAGGCAATAATACATTGCCTGCTAAAACAATACATTCATTTTAAAGTGACACGTTCTATTAAGCTTGTCCAGTACAGTAAATCTGCTTTCGGGATCCTCAGTGAGATAGGATTCAGCGCTGAATCAGTTGTTCCCGAACAACAGCTGAAGCCAGATCGATGGGACGTTTACCAAAATTGTCCTCTGGGTGGTATAGACTTGCTCCTCCATTTAATAGTTCAATAAGTGTGTCCACAAATCCTTCACGAATGGCATCATGAGCTGGGCATGTGCCAGTTGAGGGGTCAGGGATTAAAGGGTCTGCTCCATGCTCAATAAGTAGTCGTGCAATTTGCGGGCTTCCCATCTGCATCACCTTTATTTGTGATTCAACAACAGGAGGTGGAGGAATGGTGGAGAAAGAGGGAGAGGAAAAAAATGGAGAGATTACTTCAGTCATTTCTACTCCTAGCAAATAAACATTATTTATATACTTATTTATCATCTTTTCAAAGTACAAACATCTTTACTGAAAAGGGGCAAAGACTGTCTTAAGAAATTTAGCATATAAAGATAACTAATCAAACTTTAAAAAAAGAAAGTATCACACCCCCTAAAAATTTTGAAAATAGAAGAAGGCACTATTTTCACCTAACCTCTCACTTTTAGGCCTGAAGGGAACCCCTTAAATGCTGCCCTCAAACACAACAGAATTGTTTATCCTAACTCCTAATCTGACCTAATGCTTGAACCAAACCCTTAAAGTGGTTGTAAACCAATTACTTTGCTCTGTGACGTCATCATGCATGCCGGTCATCATGCAGTGCTGTGCATACTCATACCATTTGTTTGTTCCTACTGAGATGTGAGTGCATTATCTTTTAAATAAATAACTTTTTGGAATGTCACCTAAAGCACCTTAATTCACTGTTGGACTTTTGATATACCGGTAGTTTTTTGGATTCATTGGAACACATATATATAAATGTTTTGTATGAATGATGTGTATTATTTATACCAGCATTGGATCTTTTAATGGTATTTTTTTTCATACACTAAAAACTATTCATTTCGTTTTTTTTCTACAGTATATCCATAGTCCATTTTTTTTCTCAATAGAATGGGGAATGATTAAAACCCCTGTCAGTTTGTTTTTTGTTTTTCTGTTTGTATCTGGCTGCAGGGCAGGGAATGCCTTGGCTGCTTAAGATTGGCAAAGGACAGTCACAGTTTCCAGGCGGCATCGCACGGGTGGGTTCAGGCTTGCCTGAGCTCATCCCTAGTCACCAGGAAAAACAGGGAGGGGGATCTTCCCAGCAGAGACACAGACATCAATAATTACCTAACATACTGAATGTAGCGGATAACAAGTTGCCTACCTTTGGCGTGTTACAACCGTCCATAAAACCCCCTCCTCTGCTGTACCTCCTGGAGACCTCCTGCAGTTTCTTATCTCCCCTGTTTGTCCCTGTGCCCAGCCCCTTGAGATCTGGTGTCTGTAGAAAGATGACCTCCCAAATCTTTGACTGGGAGCCATTCAGAAGTCTTCCTCATTGATTGAATGAGTACTGTGACAGCCAAATACAATGATCATTCAGTGTAAACATTAACAAAAGTAACACACTAGCTGTCTTATCTTGGTTCCAGTATCTGTGAGTGAGAGAGCTGCAGCTAACAGAAGAATGTTTTTTTTTTGTGTGCACAGGGAATTAACTCTTAATTAACGTGGACATGCCCTCATTTTCCTATTTAACCCATTCATTTCAGTTAGACCACCCTGTATAAGCACCATTTAACAGTTTCATCTCCTGTTTCATGTTTCTATTTTAAATTATTTGCTGGAAAAAAAAAAATATATTATACAACACTTATATACATTGCTATCTTTAAAGCAGAGTTCTGCCCCCCGGAAAAAAATAAATAAGAGTCAGCAGCTATAAATACTGTAGCTGCTGACTTTTAATATAAGCACACTTACTTGTCCAGGGAGCCCGCGATGTCGGCACCCCAGCCAATCTTTGGATCGACTGCCGGGTGCTGCCGCAGTTATTCCTGGTAAAGGAACTAGGCAGTGAAGGCTTTCGGCTTCACTCCTGGTTCCCTACTGAGCGGTGCAGGTCCTGATTGGTCCCTGCTTTTTTCTGGGACCTGTGTGTCTCCCAGAAGACAGTGGGGGGGGGGGAAGGAAAATTTGCCAGACATTGAGTAGATGCGAACCACTTGCCGGCCAGCCGCCGCACTTCTACTGTGGCAGGTCGGCTCTCCTGCACTGTACATCGGTCCGTGCATGTGAGATTTTTCCCAGTGATCGGGAAACGCTATCTCTGTCATGTCCCAGGCAGCCCGTCCCCCTACAGTTAGAACACGCTGAGGGAACACATTTAACCCCTTAATCGCCCCCTAGTGTTAACCCCTTCCCTGCCAGTGTCATTTATACATCGATCAGTGCATTTTTATAGCACTGATCAATGTAATAATGTCACTGGTCCCCAAAAAGTGTAATTTGGGGGTCAGATTTCACAGCCACAATGTTGCAGTCCCGCTAATAATTGCAGATCGCCGCCATTACCAGTAAAAACAATAAAACATTTATAAAAGTCCCTAAATCTATCCCATAGTTTGTAGACGCAATAACTTTTGTGCAAATCAATCAATATACGCCTATTGCGATTTTTTTTTTTTTAACAAAAATATGTAGAAGAATACATATTGGATTTATATCATGACTATGACATTATGGTGGACAGATTGGACACTTTTGGCACTATTTTGGGACCATTCACATTTATACAGCGATCAGTGCGATTAAAAATGCATTGATTACTGTGTAAATGTGACTGGGAGTGAAGGGGTTAACCACTAGGGGGCGCTGTAGGGGTTAAGTGTGTCCTACGTAGTGATTCTAACTGTGGGGGGGAGGGGCTATGTGTGACATGACACTGATCACCGCTCCCGATCACAGGTAATTGTTTACATCAGCATTTCCCCATTCTTCCTCTCCATAAGACGTTCACGGGTATCCCCACGGACATCGAGCACACTCACAGAGCTCGCCCGCAAACCATGCGCGCCTAAAAACCGCTTCTTAAAGGGCCACGTACAGGTACGTTAATATGCCTGTACGCGCCCCTCTGCCGACATAACAAGTTTCCTACCTTTGGCGTGTTACAAACGTCCATAAAACCCCCTTCTCTATACACAGGGTGTCTGCTGTACTTCCTGGAGACTGCCTGCAGTTTCTTATCTCCCCTGCTTGTCCCTGTGCCCAGACTATTGCGATTTTTTTTTCTTTAACAAAAATATGTAGAAGAATACATATTGGCATAAACTGATGAATACATTTTGTTTTATATATATATATATATATATATATATATATATATATATATAATGTATTTATTTTTAATGTTCTCATTACGGGAGTCGACAATTCATTATAGCTGCGAGTGATTTTAAATAGCTTTTTTTCCTTCAAAAATTACACTTTGTGCAGGGACAGTTCTAAGCACGGGAAACATGCGCCCCTTTACAGGCATACTATAGACACCCCCCAGGTACGAAACACGCATGCTCAGAACCAATGCAAAAGATCAGACAACAATACAGAAGTTGACCAAAGGTGGCACTGGGGTATTTGAACGTCCTCTTTTGAAGTGTCGTCAGTATGTTGAAACTCACTACATTCATGTTTGTTGCCTAAAAAGTCAGATCGTGTGTATGCAATACAAACTTGGGGCCAACGCCCTTTGTACAAAAATACACGGGAAAGTTTGTACAGTCCGATCGTGTGTATGAGGCTTTACAGAGATTTCCTCGTGCAGTCATCACATGCTGGCCAATAGAACTTTACGACATGTCACTGAGTGACATAAGTTAGCAGTGACAGCTGGTTTAAAACAAGGGATAGGGAAACATTAGTTTGTAATACACCTTTACATTTTTTGTTTCCAATGATTTTTTTTTTTTTTTACTGTCTAAAGAGATGGTGTGATGAGGAGTTTATTTTCTAAGAAGGATTTTAATTAAACCATGTACTGGAACATCTGCATGATAATGCTGAGCTGAGAAGGGGATTTCCTGAAATAAATTATGAACAAGTCATGTGTTGTTGCAACACTTTAAAGCAACCCTTCACAGACAAACCTGCCACATATGAACTACTCAGTATCTGAACCATTTTCCATTGAATAATCAGCCAACAAGCTCTGCTCCACTCTCTCCCCGGAGACCTGGTTATTCCCCTTATTTTCCTTTCCACACAATTGTAGGAGCTAAAACCAAGCTATAAATTATAGACTACGCTTCAAAGACACTCCTCTCCCCTCCATCATAGTCTTGTATCACTGCTCTGCAAATTCCACAATGCCTGGAAATTACTTTATCTATATGCAGGTGGTCCAGGATTTTTCTGTTTATAATACCCTGTTTCCCCGAAAATAAGACCTAGCGTGATTGTCGGTGATGGCTGCAATATAAGCCCTACCCCCCAAATAAGCCCTACCCTGTTTCCCTGAAAATAAGCCCTACCCTGTTTCCCTGAAAATAAGCCCTACCCTGAAAATAAGACCTACAAGGACTTTAACTAGGGCTTATTTGAGGGGTAGGGCTTATATTGCAGCCATCACCGACAATCACGGTAGGTCTTATTTTCGGGGAAACAGGGTAGCAACAAAATCATGTATTTGTGATTATTATTATTTAAGGTACTTATATAGCACTGTCAATTTACGCAGCGCTTTACATATACATTGTACATTCACATCGGTCCCTACCCTCAAGGAGCTTACAATCTATGGTCCCTAACTCACATTCATACACTAGGGCCAATTTAGACAGAAGCCAATTAACCTACCAGCATGTCTTTGGAGTGTGGGAGGAAACCAAAGTACCCGGAGGAAACCCACACAGGCACAGGGAGAACATACAAACTCCAGGCAGGTAGTATCGTGGTTGGGATTCAAACCAGCTACCCTTTTTTACTGCTAGGCAAGAGTGCTACCCACTACACCACTGTACAATGTATATTGTGATGTATATTGTGCATAAATAATGACAGCTCCGTCCAGCTGGATTCTGCCAGCCAGAATAAAGGCTGGTTTGATGCTGCCAGCACACTGCTCTAAGCATCACTACCTAGAAACAATGAAAATATCACATTTTCCTTTATCCCCTGGTTTTTCCATACTTTAATCTCTCTCTCATTGGTTGCAGTGCCCCATGAAGGAAATAACACAAGTTCTAGAGTCCAAGATAAAGGAGAGAGGTAGGACTTTATATGATGCACTTGATTGGTAAAATAGTCATGTTTATTTGATAAAAAAATTAAAGCTAGATGACGTAGCACATTGCAGTTGTTACACACATGGAAATATCATATATATACACACACACACACATCAATAACATGTAGCATAACACAGTACATAATGTGTACATACACACAAATATAATCATAATACTATAAGTAGCTGGTATTGGGAGCTGATAAGCACTCCATGTCTTATAGTTATTATAGCAAAAACACCTGATGATAAGATCTAAAAATAAAAAATGTAGATTGAAAACATCACTGCATCTATAAGAGCTTGACGCATTTCGTGGATTGCTCCACTTCCTCAGGAGCAGATTCATGATACGTATCTGCAAAAAGGTGCATAAGAACCAATTTAATATACTGCTTACCCCAACCCGCAGGAAGGGGGGGTGGGTGAAAGGGGAGAGGAGAAGGGTATCCATCCTTGAATACTTACAGATTGGCTCGGGGTTCAAGCATGCGGTACTAGACGATGGGGGCCACTGGGAGTGTCTTTCCCGGGAGCTGTGGTAATGCAGACCCACAGAAACCAAGGCACACACGAAAGCACAATCCCAGGAAGGTATGGGTCTCCATGTAAAAATATGGGGCAGTGCATAGTGGTATCTCCAAAGATTTCTATAAAAGTAATGGATTGTATATAAAATATTGAATGTAGCTACTAGGGATGAGCTTCAAGTTCGAGTCGAACTCATGTTCGACTCGAACATTGCCTGTTTGCCGAACAGCGAACAATTTGGGGTGTTCGCGGCAAATTCGAAAAGCCGCGGACACCTTGTAAAAGTCTATGGGAGAAATCTAAAGTGCTACTTTTAAAAACCTATATGCAAGTTATTGTCATAAAAAGTGTTTGGGGACCTGGGTCCTGCCCCAGGGGACATGTATCAATGCAAATTTTTTTTTAAAAAACGGCCGTTTTTTCAGGAGCAGTGATTTTAATAATGCTTAAAGTGAAACAATAAAAGTGTAATATTCCTTTAAATTTCATACCTGGGGGGTATGTATAGTATGCCTGTAAAGGGGCGCATGTTTCCTGTGCTTAGAACTGTCCCTGCACAAAGTGTCATTTTTGAAGGGAAAAAATCTATTTAAAATCACTTGCGGCTATAATGAATTGTCGACTCCCGTAATGAGAACAGTCATTGAAAGTCATTGATAAAAAAAAAAAAAGCGTGTGGTTCCCCCTAAATATCCATACCAGACCCTTCAGGTCTAATGGGCTGTCACAGGCTTTTATCAAAAGAGACTGATTATGCATACCTTTTCTGCCCAGCTGCTTTGATCATAGAAACCGTTTAACACCTAAAATCAGTTTTGTTTTTTTGCACAGAATATATGTACATGCACTTTAAATGGGCAAATTTGGTTACCTCACCCCATGGCTTTCCCCGTGGCATCAGAGGGGGCAAGTCATCTGTTTACGTCACCAGGTGAACTGTCACAGAGACGAAGCGTCAGTCGGCGGGAGCCTTCCTTGGAAGCAGAACGGACGGGCGGCATGAATTTACATTGCGGGACATTTTTATTTTTTTATTTTTTAATAAAGAACTTGTCCCAAGCTGTCTCTTGTCTTTTTTACCATTCTTGACACTTTTTTTGTGAAATGGTAGGGGTAAAATGTACCCGTTACCATTTCATATAGGGGGGAGGCCTGGATCTGGGGGTCCCCTTGTTAAAGGGGGGCTTCCAGATTCCGATAGGCCCCCCACCCGCATACCCCCACAACCACCGGGCAAGGGTAACAGTTTAAGTTCTGATTTCAGCCCAAATTGTTGGCTGATTTCGGACCTGAAACAGACCAAAAGATGCATAGCACCTCTGCGCAAAATTTGCACCGGAGCCGAAGCGGAGATGTGTGTGCCAGTCAAAATAGCATGAACCCAGCCTCAATAAAAAAAATAAAAAAATAAAAAGCAAAAAATTTTCAGCTGAACAGCAATTTCATCCATTCATATACAGTCACTGTTTGGGTATTTCAGAGGCATGCAGAACCAGCAGCTGGCATTGCAGATACCTTCTTTCACACTGTTTAGCATAGAGGGGAGAATTGCGTGATTACTCTTGTTCTCTTGTTTACTCCGTGGGGCTCAATGAGAGAAATCAAGAAATGTCTGGCAAGCATTAAAAATACACCACTGTACTAAACAGAAAAAGGACACGTAAAAACATGCAAAAACTCTTGGCTGCGTGTAGAAGCAGAGCCAAAATACTTGCAATAAGCACACCACATGTTGGGTCTTGTGTGCTTAACCTCATTGTGATCTCTTTGGCCCCTTTCACACTGAGGTGTTTTAAAGGCATTTTAGTGCTAATAATAATCCCTGAATAACGCCTGAAAACTGCCTCCCATGTATGTCAATGTAACCTTTCACACTGAGGCATTGCGCTGGCTGTGCGGTGAAAAAACTCCTGCAAGCAGCTTCTTTGGTGCATGTTTTGTGCGCTATAAATAGCACCTTAAAAACACCTATATCCATAGGAATACATTGGAACCGCTCTAAAAACGCCTGAAAATAAACCAAAAACGCCTGAAAACCATTCTCTGGATGCTGTGGGAAGGTCACATGACCGCATTACAATGGGGGATGCTGGGATACAAGTGGAGAGAGGAGAGAGAGACAGACAGAATAGCATGGATGCTGAATCAAGCCAGGAGGTACAGCCTAGTGCTGAAGAAGCAACAAGGAGAGCCTCTACCTCAATTGAACCTGAACAGTTCATACAAACAATGCAGGAACACCCAGAACTCTGGGATAAGAAAAGTGCATTGTATGCCAATGGAAACAAGATAAAGAGAAGGATGGAATACAAAAAATACAGAACTGCCAAAAGTAATTTAATCTATTCCTTTGTCAGTCCCTGTATTCCCAAACCCCATAAACCCAGTCCCTGTAGTACCAAACCCCTAACCAAATCTCAGTCCCTGTAGTTCAAAGCCCCCAAAATCCCAGTCCCTGTAGTCCCAAACACCCAACCATAATCAAAATCCCAGTCCCTGTAGTCCCAAACACCTAACCATAACCCTAATACCACTCCCAACCTTTATGCCACTTCCCATAGTCCCAAAATACATAATCCCAACCCTAATACCACTCCCCATAGTCCCAAAAGACATAATCCCAAGCTTTATCCCGCTCCCTATAGTCCCAAAATACATAATCCCAACCCCAATACCACTCCCCATAGTCCCAAAAGACATAATCCCAAGCTTTATCCCGCTCCCCATAGTCCCAAAAGACACAATCCCAACCCAATACCACTCCCCATAGTCCTAAAAGACACAATCCCAAGATTTATCCCGCTCCCCATAGTCCCAAAAGACATAATCCCAACCTTTATCCCACTCCCCATAGTCCTAAAGGACATAATCCCAACCTTTATCCCACTCCCCATAGTCCCAAAAGACATAATCCCAACCTTTATCCCACTCCCCATAGTCCCAAAAGACCTAATTCCAAGCTTTATCCCACTCCCCATAGTTCCAAAAGACCTAATCCCAAGCTTTATGTCACTTCCCATAGTCCCAAAAGACATAATCTCAAGCTTTATCCCGCTCCCCATAGTCCCAACAGACAATCCCAACCCTAATACCACTCCCCATAGTCCCAAAAGACATAATCCAACCCTAAAACCACTCCCAATAGTCCCAAAAGACATAATCCCACCCTAATACCACTCCCCATAGTCCCAAAAGATATAATCCCAACCCAAATACCACTTCCCATAGTCCTAAATGACATAATCCCAACCCTAATACCACTGCACATAGTCCCAAAAGACATAATCCCAACCCTTATCCCACTCCCGATAGTCCCAAAAGACATAATCCCAACCATAATCCCAACCCTAATACCACTCCCCATAGTCCCAACCTTTATCCCAATCCCCATAGTCCCAAAAGACATAATCCCAAACTTTATCCCACTCCCCATAGTCCCAAAAGACATAATCCCAAGATTTATCCCACCCCCCATAGTCCCAAAAGACATTATCCCGCTCCCCATAGTCCCAAAAGACATAACCCCAAGCTGTATCCCACTCCCATAGTCCCAAAAGACATAATCCCAACCTTTATCCCACTCCCCATAGTCCCAAAAGACATAATCCCAACCCTAATACCACTCCCCATAGTCCCAAAAGACATAATCCCGCTCCCCATAGTCCCAAAAGACATAATCCCAACCCTAATACCACTTCCCATAGTCCCAAAAGACATAACCCCAATCCTAATACCACTCCCCATAGTCCCAAAAGACATAATCCCAAGCTTTATCCCACTCCCCATAGTCCCAAAGGACATAATACCAACCTTTATCCCACTCCCAATAGTCCCAAAAGACATAATCCCAAGCTTTATCCCACTCCCAATAGTCCCAAAAGACATAATCCCAAGCTTTATGCCACTTTTCATAGTCCCAAAATACATAATCCCAACCTTTATGCCACTTCCCATAGTCCCAAAAGACATAATACCAACCCTAATACCACTCCCCATAGTCCCAAAATACATAATCCCAAACTTTATCCCACTCCCCATAGTCCCAAAAGACATAATCCCAACCTTTATCCCACTTCTCACATTTCCAAAAGACATAATCCCAACCCTAATACCACTCTCCATAGTCCCAAAAGACAATACCAACCCTAATACCACTCCCCATAGTCCTAAAAGACATAATCCCAACCTTTATCCCACTTCCCATAGTCCCAAAAGACATAATCCCAACCCTAATCCCACTTCCCATAGTCCCAAAAGACATAATACCAACCCTAATACCACTCCCCATAGTCCCAAAAGACATAATCCCAACCCTAATACCACTCCCCATAATCCCAAAAGACATAATCCCAACCTTTATCCCGCTCCCAATAGTCCCAAAAGACATAATCCCAAGCTTTATCCCGCTCCCCATAGTCCCAAAAGACATAATCCCAACCCTTATACCACTCCCCATAGTCCCAAAAGACATAATCCCAACCTAATACCACTCCCCATAGTCCCAAAAGACATAATCCCAACCCTAATACCACTCCCCATAATCCCAAAAGACATAATCCCAACCTTTATCCCACTCCCATAGTCCCAAAAGACATAATCCCAACCTTTATCCCACTCCCAGTAGTCCCAAAAGACCTAATCCCAAACTTTATACCACTTCTCATAGTCCCAAAAGACATAATCCCAACCCTTATACCACTCCCCATAGTCCTAAAAGACATAATACCAACCTTAATACCACTCCCCATAGTCCCAAAAATACATAATCCCAACCCTAGTACCACTCCCCATAGTCCCAAAAGACATAATCCCAACCTATATTACCACTCCCCATAGTCCCAAAAGACATAATCCCACCCCTAATACCACTTCCCATAGTCCCAGAAGACATAATCCCAACCCTAATACCACTCCCATAGTCCCAAAAGACATAATTCCAACCCTAATACCACTCCCCATAGTCCCTAAAAGACATAATCCCAACCTTTAACCCACTCCCCATAGTCCCAAAAGACATAATCCCAACCTTTATCCCACTACCCATAGTCCCAAAAGACATAATCCCAACCCTTATACCACTCCCCATAGTCCTAAAAGACATAATCCCAAACTTTATCCCACTTCCCATAGTCCCAAAAGACATAATCCCAACCCTAATACCACTCCCCATAGTCCAAAAAGACATAATCCCAACCCTAATACCACTCCCCATAGTCCCAAAATACATAATCCCAACCTTTATCCCTCTCCCAATAGTCCCAAAAGACATAATCCCAATCTTTATCCCACTCCCCATAGTCCCAAAAGACCTAATCCCACTCCCCCCAAGCTTTATCCCACTTCCCATAGTCCCAAAAAATACATATCCCACTCCCCATAGTCCAAAAGACATCCCAACATAATCCCTTCCCCGTTTATGCCACTTCCCATAGTCCCAAAAGACATAATCCCAAACCTAATACCACTCCCCATAGTCCCAAAAATAACAACCTTTAATCCCAAACTTAATCCCACTCCCCATAGTCCCAAAAGACATAATACCAACCTTTATCCCACTTCCCATAGTCCCAAAAGACATAATCCCAACCCTAATACCACTTCCCATAGTCCCAAAAGACATAATACCAACCCTAATACCACTCCCCATAGTCCTAAAAGACATAATCCCAACCTTTATCCCGCTCCCCATAGTCCCAAAAGACATAATCCCAACCCTAATACCACTCCCCATAGTCCCAAAAGACATAATCCCAACCCTAATACCACTCCCCATAGTCCTAAAAGACATAATCCCAACCTTTATCCCACTCCCCATAGTCCCAAAAGACATAATCCCAACCTTTATCCCACTCCCCGTAGTCCCAAAAGACCTAATACCAACCTTTATCCCACTCCCCGTAGTCCCAAAAGACCTAATCCCAAACTTTATCCCACTTCTCATAGTCCCAAAAGACATAATCCCAACCCTAATACCACTCCCCATAGTCCCAAAATACATAATCCCAACCCTAATACCACTCCCCATAGTCCCAAAAGACATAATCCCAAGCTTTATCCCGCTCCCCATAGTCCCAAAATACATAATCCCAACCCTAATACCACTCCCCATAGTCCCAAAAGACATAATCCCAAGCTTTATCCCGCTCCCCATAGTCCCAAAAGACACAATCCCAACCCTAATACCTCTCCCCATAGTCCTAAAAGACATAATCCCAAGATTTATCCCACTCCCCATAGTCCCAAAAGACATAATCCCAACCTTTATCCCACTCCCCATAGTCCTAAAGGACATAATCCCAACCTTTATCCCACTCCCCATAGTCCTAAAAGACATAATCCCAACCTTTATCCCACTCCCCATAGTCCCAAAAGACATAATCCCAACCTTTATCCCACTCCCCATAGTCCTAAAAGACCTAATCCCAAGCTTTATCCCACTCCCCATAGTTCCAAAAGACCTAATCCCAAGTTTTATGTCACTTCCCATAGTCCCAAAAGACATAATCCCAAGCTTTATCCCGCTCCCCATAGTCCCAAAAGACAATCCCAACCCTAATACCACTCCCCATAGTCCCAAAAGACATAATCCCAACCCTAATACCACTCCCCATAGTCCCAAAAGACATAATCCCAACCCTAATACCACTTCCCATAGTCCCAAAAGACATAATCCCAACCTTTATCCCACTCCCCATAGCCCCAAAAGACATAATCCCAACCCTAATACCACTCCCCATAGTCCCAAAAGACATAATCCCGCTCCCCATAGTCCCAAAAGACATAATCCCAACCCTAATACCACTCCCCATAGTCCCAAAAGACATAATCCAACCCTAATACCACTCCCCATAGTCCCAAAAGACATAATCCCAAGCTTTATCCCACTCCCCATAGTCCCAAAATACCTAATCCCAAGCTTTATCCCACTCCCCATAGTCCCAAAAGACCTAATCCCAAGCTTTATGCCACTTCCCATAGTCCCAAAATACATAATACCAACCTTTATGCCACTTCCCATAGTTCCAAAAGACATAATCCCAAACCTAATACCACTCCCCATAGTCCCAAAATACATAATCCCAAACTTAATCCCACTCCCCATAGTCCCAAAAGACATAATACCAACCTTTATCCCACTTCCCATAGTCCCAAAAGACATAATCCTAACCCTAATACCACTCCCCATAGTCCCAAAAGACATAATACCAACCCTAATACCACTCCCCATAGTCCTAAAAGACATAATCCCAACCTTTATCCCGCTCCTCATAGTCCCAAAAGACATAACCCCAACGCTAATACCGCTCCCTATAGTCCCAAAAGACATAATCCCAACCCTAAAACCACTCCCCATAGTCCTAAAATACATAATCCCAACCTTTATCCCACTCCCCATACTCCCAAAAGACATAATCCCAACCTTTATCCCACTCCCCGTAGTCCCAAAAGACCTAATACCAACCTTTATCCCACTCCCTGTAGTCCCAAAAGACCTAATCCCAAACTTTATCCCACTTCTCATAGTCCCAAAAGACATAATCCCAACCCTAATACCACTCCCCATAGTCCCAAAAGACATAATACCAACCCTAATACCACTCCCCATAGTCCTAAAAGACATAATTCCAACCTTTATCCTACTCCCCATAGTCCCAAAGACATAATCCCAACCTTTATCCCACTCCCAATAGTCCCAAAAGACATAATCCCAACCTTTATCCCACTCCCCATAGTCCCAAAAGACCTAATGCCCAGATTTGTCCCACTCCCCAAAGTCCCAAAAGACATAATTCCTACCCTAATACCACTCCCCATAGTCCTAAAAGACATAATCCCAAGCTTTATCCCGCTCCCCATAGTCCCAAAAGACATAATCCCAACCCTAATACCACTCCCCATAGTCCCAAAAGAAATAATCCCAACCCTAATACCACTCCCCATAGTCCCACTCCCCATAGTCCCAAAAGACATAATCCCAAGCTTTATCCCGCTCCCCATAGTCCCAAAAGACATAATCCCAACCCTAATACCACTCCCCATAGTCCCAAAAGACATAATCCCAAGCTTTATCACGCTCCCCATAGTCCCAAAAGACCTAATCCCAAGCTGTATCCCACTCCCCATAGTCCCAAAAAATTCCTATTAATGAAATATCAATGACTCACAAAATGGTTATCAATTGTATTTATTATAAACATACCAGTATACATACAGCAAATGTGATAGCAAAAGACTATAATCTAAGCAAATATGTAACAAATATAACAATTATAATTAATATGTAGCAATTAGTCATGTGCAATTAGAGTAGTTCCTAATTACTTGTTTAGAATTTTAACCAATTTTTTAAATTCCGAAATTTCTGGATTTCTTTTTTTTTTTTATGCTCTGATTTCAGAAATTCTATTTTTTTTTTAATACTTGTTCCAGCAGTTGGCCCTGTTCAACAGTAGCAATGCTTGGTGGAGTGATATCCTGACTAGCAGAAGCTAATTATGCCTAGTACACATGATGAGAAAATCGGACGAAAAATATGGCTTTTGAAGTGATCGTCTGAGAATCTGATCATTAGTACACAGCTTTTGAGAGCTGATCACGGCAGTTCATCCGAAATTATCCAAAGGGACAAACGCGAAATGATACGTATGATACCAGAACTAACAATCTTTGTTTAATCAGTAAAGAATTAGAATTAGTCCGAAAAAATTGGAAAACCAAGACCACGCATTCTCGGAAACAAGAGTGCATTACTATATAATACTGTACTGTACAAAGTTGTATTCTGTCGTACAAGAATTCTCGTAACTTTGCCTAATACCTAAGGGTGAGGTGCTGGCTCTGTTCAAACATGCTTGACTAGTGACATGGAGAGGCAGCAATTTTGTGCCTCTAATGCCGCGTACACACGGTCAGAATTTCCGATGGAAACAGTCCGATGGGAGCTTTTCATCGGATTTTCCGACCGTGTGTATGCTCATCAGTCTTTTTCTGACGGAATTTCAGACGGACTTTTGATTGAAAACCTGTTCTTAATTTTTCCGACGGAAAACCTTTCTATCAGATTTTCCGATAGTGTGTATGCAATTCCGACACGCAAAATTCCGACGCATGCTCGGAAACAACTTGACGCATGCTCAGAAGCATTAAACTTCCCTTTTATAGTGCAGTCGAACGTGTTGTATGCCGTGGTGTTATTGACCGTCGGAATTTGGTGTGACCGTGTGTAGGCAAGACAGTTTGAGCGAAATTCCGTCGGAATTCCGACGGGAAAACCATCAGAGCTTTTTCCGACGAGAATTCCGACAGTGTGTACGCAGCATAAGGCTTGTGTGTTGATGGGTGGCTCCACAGAGACAATCAAGGAGCTTTAAACTCTATTCCCGTGAGTCACATCATACGGCGACAGATTCTGGTCACATGCAGCATGGGTTATTCTGTTTTACTGGTGGGTACTGGAAGTGTTCAAAAACAATGTGCATAGCTCTCAAAATGCGTTGGCAGGGGCAGTGGACAAGGTACTGGCCAAAATATTTTGGAGGGAGGACAAGGCACTGACATCAATACTTTGGGTGTGGAAACAATACACTAAAGCCGGCTATAGACAAATCAAAATATGGCCGATTCAGCAAGAACTTGTGTACCAATTTTAATCGATCTACGTCAGGCTGGTTGTACTGAAGTTGATTTGAGCGACTTCAGTACAATCAGTCTGTCATTTTTTTCATTTGATTATTGCCGCCAGCGGTGGTCATTGTATTCTGATGGCTGGGAAAACTCCCGCTGTCAGAATAAAGCCTCATACACAGACTTTGTACAAACTTTCCCGTGGATTTTTGTGCAAAGGGCGTTGGCCCCAAGTTTGTATTGCATACACACGATCAGGCTTTTTAGGCAACAAATATGAACTTAGTGACGTTTCAACGTACTGACGACACTTCAAAAGAGGACGTTCAAATACTCCAGCGCCACCTTTGGTCAACTTCTGTATTGTTGTCTGATCTTTTGCATTGGTTCTGAGCATGCGTGTTTGTACTTTGTACAAAAGTCCGATGGTTTACACACGGTCGGACTTTGCTCCATCGGACTTTTGTTGGCAGAAAGTTGGTCCGTTCGCACAGCCAACAAAAGTCCGATGAAAACTGAAAAAGTTGGTCCGATGGAGCTTACACACGGTCGGATGTTGGTCCAAAACAGCTAATTTGCATGTTTGTTGTCAAAAAGTCTGATCGTGTGTACGGGCCTTAAGAGTTGATGGAGGAATCCAGCAATTTTCTTACCTTCAACCCATGGTTGAAGGTAAGAAAATTGCATAATTTATGGCTTGCCTTAAAATTAATGCTTTGTGTTCAAGGGGGAACATTAATCTTGACTAAACCTCTTTGGAAAGGAGAGGGGAAATCCAATAACCACTAATTGTTTTGGGGGAGGGGGGAAAAATTACTAATCACTAAGGTGTATTGTTTGGGTACAAGGAAAGCAGCATATGTTTGCAGTGTATGCAACAAGAAGGCACTGAATCTTTAACATAGAAGTATTGCCAATGTTTTTTTGCACTTACTTTTGCACTTCTGCGACCAGAAATAGCCAACAGCTGGTAAAGTCCACTGTTGGCTGATGCCACAGAGCAGCTTCAGGCTTTGGAAAGATCCTGACAATGTTGGGATCCACCCAGATGCCTGATTGGCAGCTGGTTCAGTCTCCCAGCGTGCCACTAGATCCTGAGCCAAATGCTCCCCCTAAAAGACCCCAGATCTCTCCTCCACCCTTGAAAGCATCAGATCAAAAAAAAAACATTGATCTGATGCTTCACCCCCCCCCCCCCCCCCCAAAAAAAAGGCAGTGTATACTTCTGCCCTAAACTGGAAGTGACATCATGATATTGCTTCCAGCCCCCTAGATCACTGAGGTTATCAGAGACGATCTGGTGTCTCTTCACCTCTGTGGCCAGCCACGCAAACTGCTAGATCAGATCCTAGGCTTTCTGGTAAGACGGGGGAGAGGGCGATCCCTCCGGCTGCTTCTAAAAGCAATCCAGCAGCTAATCAGTTGCTCGAACCACTTTTAGGAAAAAGAGAATCGTCAACTGAAAATTTTAGTACTGGGGTTATTGCTGACAGCTGCAGCCATAGCCCCAGTTAAACCGCTTCAAAACCGCATTGTATATATACACATTGCAGTCTTGAATTGGTTGGACTCCAAACTTTCTGCAAAAACAAATCTAAAAAATCTTAGTGGCAGTGCTGATGGTCACGTTAAGCAAAATTGTTCTTGAAGTTTGATGAAAGCCTGCTAGCTGCTTGTTTGATGTGACAGTAAGCACTCCCATTTACACCTGTGCTTACTATTTTGTCCTTATTCAAATGTGTCTGAGGTATACTGTATATTATAAGTAAAACCAAAGGGGGCTTCCTGAAGACGACCCATCAGGTGGAAACGCATCAAAGCTTTACTCGCGCCATCGTGACGTAACTTTGGCTGAGGCTATCTTTGGATGGGGATCCGAGCTGCACTTCTAAGCATGGAAGCAGAACAGGGCGTTCCCCTTACAAACAACCAATGCTGTACACAACAGGTGCCAGGTTAAACCGGCACTATAAGTTAGTGTATTCATTACCTTTTTATCCAATATATCTATGAAGCGGTTTTACACTATGGGCTTCCCTCTTGTTATTTCCCTCTGAGTGGTATTATCAGGTTTCCAACACCAAGCACAGCTTACATAAGAAGTAGTGGATTTAAAGGGGACATGCCCCACAAGCGCTTCTGACCACACTAGAGAGAGTTGGTCATATCTATCCAGTCAGTGCAAATCCATGTGGAATCAAGCACCAAGTTTAAATTTAAAAGAGCACCAGAACTTGCACATTGGAAATATGTGTGTGGGACTTTATGGTTATAAATTTTGCTTATATTTGTTTCACTAGATGTTTAGCACATTTTATGATATGAATATTTGTTTATCACTTGGAATAGTATTGGTGACAAGCGCGGTTGATTATTAAGTATTTATACTGCATATTGACGGATTCTCTATAAAACATTTTTTTACATCACAGTACTAGTCTTTCCTGGTCCGGTCAGGACAGAGCTAATTCTAAATATATGTGACATTTTAGCACTACAGTATTACCTGTTCCAATAAAGTACAGTCTTAGGTCCCTTTCACATGGGCGGACCTGAAAGGACGTTCCACGCAGCTCCATGTCTGAATAGATACATGGAGCTGCCGCTCGGCTCGGGTGACCCCATAGCCAGCTGCTTGCTGTGGGGGCACTCAACAGGAGGGAGGGGCCAAGAGCACCAAAGAGGGACCTTAGAAGAGGAGGATATGGATTGCTCTGTGCAAAACCACTGCAACAGAGCAGGTAAGTATAACACGCTTGTAGTCTCATTTTTTTTCTATAAAAATAATCACTTTAAGGTGTCGGCATACCAAGACATTTTGGACAATTTCATGTTGCCAACTTTGTGGGAACACCCCAAAGTGAAAATGTTTAAATTGGGCCTAATTATCCATTTTCCCTCCCCGGTGTCATGTGACTTGTTAGTGTTACAAGGTCTCAGGTATGAATGGGGAGCATGTGTGTTAAATTTGGTGTTATCGCTCTCACTCATACTGGTCACTGGAAGTTAAACATGGCACCTCATGGCAAAGAACTCTCTGAGGATCTGAAAAAAGAATTGCTGCTCTGCATAAAGATGGCCTAGGCTATAAGAAGATTGCCAAGACCCTGAAACTGGGCTGCAGCATGGTGGCTAAGACCACACAGCATTTTAACAGGACAGATTGCACTCAGAACAGGCCTCGACCAAAGAAGTTGAGTGCACATGCTCACCGTCATATTCAGAGGTTGTCTTTGGGAAATAGACGTATGAGTGCTGCCAGCATTGCCGCAGAGGTTGAATGGGTGGGGGGGTCAGCCTATCAGTGCTCAAACCATACGCTGCACACTGCATCAAATTGGTCTGCATGGCTGTCATCCCAGAAGGAAGCCTCTTCTAAAGATGATGCACAAGAAAGCCTGCAAACAGTTTGCTGAAGACAAGCAGACTACGTACATGAAGGATTACTGGAACCATGTCCTGTAGTCTGATGAGACCAAGATGAACTTATTTGGTTCAGATGGTGTCAAGCATGTGTGGCGGCAACCAGGTGACGAGTACAAAGAAAAGTATGTCTTGCCTACAGTCAAGCATAGTGGTGGGAGTGTCATGGTCTGGGGCTGCATGAGTGATTCCGGCACTGGGAAGCTTCAGTTTATTGAGGGAACCATGAATGCCAACATGTACTGTGACATACTGAAGCAGAGCATGATCCTCTCTCTTCGGAGACTGGGCCGCAGGGCAGTATTCCAACATGATAATGACCCCAAACACACCTCCAAGATGATCACTGTCTTGCTAAAGAAGCTGAGGGTAAAGGTGATGGACTGGCCAAGCATGTCTCCAGACCTAAACCCTATTGAGCATCTGTAAGGCATCCTCAAACAGAAGGTGGAGGAGCGCAAGGTCTCTAACATCCACCAGCAGTGGAAGAAGACTCCAGTGGCAACCTGTGAAGCTCTGGTGAACTCCGTGCCCAAGAGGGTTAAGGCAGTGCTGGAAAATAATGGTGGCCACACAAAATATTGTCACTTTTGGCCCAATTTGGACATTTTCACTTAGGGGTGTACTCACTTTTGTTGCGAGCGGTTTAGACATTAATGGCTGTGTGTTGAGTTATTTTGAAGGGACAGCACATTTACACTGTTATACAAGCTGTACACTCACTACTTTGCTACAATATAAAGTGTAATTTCTTCCGTGTTGTCATATGAAAGGAAGTAATAAAATATTTACAACAATGTGAGGGGTGTACTCACTTTTGTGAGATACTGTATATATTTATATGTACATATATATATATATATATATATATATATATATATATATCTCAAATAAAAAAAATATTCAAATAAATATATATATATATATATATATATATATATATATATATATATATACAACCAGGTTTTAATGCCCCTCATTTTCATGATCGTGGGTTTACCACACCACACCTCGCGCTCAGTGTCACCAACTCCCTGCACTCACTCACCACGTTTAAATGCCTTTTTATTTTCATGATCAGCATACCAAGTTTTTCTTTAAATTCTCCACTGCACCACAGGAACTCTCCACATCCGATTATTCATAAACAGCAATGATTATCTCATAGAAGAAAAAAAAAAACCTCCGGTAGTGCAGTATCGTTAAAACACCATTTATTTAATCTCTATGAAAAACCTACTCACAAACCAACATTCTTTAGTACTAATTATTCTTTGAGTAGGATTAAATAAGTGGTGTTTTTAATGATACTGCACTATTAGTCCTTTTCTTTCTTCTATGAGATAATCATTGCTGTTTATTAATAATCGGATGTGGAGAGTTCCTGTGGTGGAGTGGAGAATTGAAAGAAAAAGCTTGGTATGCCAATCATGAAAATGAGAAGCATTTAAACGTGGTGAGTGAGTGTCCTGCGGGAGTTGGTGACACTGAGCATGAGGTGTGGTATGGTAAATTCACGAATATTGAGAAAAATATTATTCTTCTGATATAATGTTGGACAATTATTTATTAATTTATTCATTTTAGAATTTAAGAGACTTTAATTTTTGATTATTGTTTTATATATATTTATTTGAATACGTTTTTTCTTTTTTTATTTGAGCTGTGTTTACGAGGCAAGATGCAGCAGCCAGCTTCTCTTACCCCATCAAACAGGCTGGCAACTCAACTTTGATTTCTAAAGTAACAAATTAAGATCTGCATTCAAATCATCGTCATAGCTACAGGATCTGATTTCTGTTAGGATATGATTCGCTAGTGTTCATCCAAGCAGGGCCTCAGTTAGAAATCATAGGGGTCCCATAGAGCCTATCTGTTGGCATGCACCATGGCGTGTCTTCAGGGGTGGTTTGCAAGAACCAGGAAAAGACAGCTGGCTCCATAATAAAAAACATTTTGGGGGGGGCGCTAGGACCAAAAACAGAAATTCAGGAGGAGAACCTCCTACCAACCTGGTTTGTGGTTGCTTTGCTGCTTCAGGGCCTGAGCAGATTGCAGTCATCAGTTAACTATGAATTTCTACATCATAATAAATGTACTCCCATGACTCCTGTTTCCTGGCTTCTGGCTGGGGCTCTTCTGACCCCTGGGTGAGACCTTCTGTCTCCAATATAGGAGCCCTGACCTATCCTCAGACTTGAGTATATAACGACCCTGCACACCTGTGTACTCCCACAGGCTGCCGGCATCCTGTAAAATCTGGATATGGTATAGAGGTTCTGTCCCACCCAAGACACTTTGGAATCCTCAAGCTCCAGACCCCAATCCAGGTTTACAGAATCCAGAGAAAGAATAATAGTCTGGAACCTCACATTAAGCCTTAATGTAAATCCTGTGTCATTTTCTTATACTGTATTTAGGGCTGGTAATAAATATATAAAAAATAAATAAAAGCACCAAAAATAACATCAATCCTTATATCAATACATGATAATATAAATACATCAGTGTTAATAATAACTTCACTATGAGAAATCCTTCTGTGCACATAGATCAATAATGCAATCAATTTTCACATATGTATAAACTAATGAATAACTGTAGCGCCGGTACTCCTGATGAGTACGCGCTATGTCTTTAAATTTCGTTTCTGCCCAAAATTGTAGTTGAGTTTTGGGGTGAATTGTTCTAAATTATGCTTTGGCATCAGTTTGGCTGGGCTGTATTGAGGTTCTGCCTGGTCATAGGTGGGGTTTGCACCTGTGAGAGGCCTTAGAATGCTTTGGTTGGACACATTGGGTACCAATCTCTTCTCGGAGCCAATCAGTGGGCGCGTTTGTCTCGCTATGTATTCTGGGAGAGGGGTACTTAAGGTGCTGGAGTAACATGGTTCGGGGTTCCAGTCCAGAATTTGTTGCTAACTCTGTGGTCCTGGTCCTCCTGACTAGGGATGAGCCGAACACCCCCCCGTTCGGCTCACACCAGAACCCGCGAACGGACCTAAAGTCCGTGCGAGCTTTAGAACCCTATTAGTTATAATGGATGCGAACGTTCGAAATCAAAAGTGCTAATTTTAAAGGCTAATATGCATGTTAATGTCATAAAAAGTGTTTGGGGACCTGGGTCCTGCCCCAGGGGACATGTATCAATGCAAAACATTTTTTTAAAAACGGCCGTTTTTTTCAGGAGCAGTGATTTTAATAATGCTTAAATTGAAACAATAAAAGTGTAATATTCCTTTAAATTTCGTACCTGGGGGGTGTCTATAGTATGCATGTAAAGGGGCACATGTTTGCTGTGCTTAGAACTGTCTCTGCAAAAAGTGTCATTTTTACAAGAAAAAAAGCTATTTAAAATCATTCGCGGCTAATGTGAATTGACGGCTCCCATAATACAGAGAACAGTCATTCATTGAAAGTCATTCATAAAAAAAAAGTCATTGATAAAAAAAAAAAAAAATGAAAAAACAAAAGCGTGGGGGTCCCCCCAAATTCAATAACCAGGCCCTTCAGGTCTGGGATGGATATTAAGGGGAATCCCAGCCAAAAAAAAATGGCATAGGGTCCCCCTCAAAATCCATACCAGACCCTTGAGGTCTGGGATGGATTTTAAGGGGAACCCTAGCCCAAAAAAATGGCGTGGGGTCCCCCTCAAAATCTATACCAGACCCTTATCCGAGCACACAACCTGGCAGGCCGCAGGAAAAGAGGGGGGAACGAGAGCGCCCCCCCCCTCCCGCCTGAACCGTACCAGGCCACATGCCCTCAACATTGGGAGGATGCTTTGGGGGTCTAAGACCCCCAAAGCACCTTGTCCCCATGTTGATGAGGACAAGGGCCTCTTCCCCACAACCCTGGCTGATGGTTGTGGGGGTCTGCGGGCGGGGGGCTTATCGGAATCTGGAGACGGTCTTTGACAATTCCTTTATTAAAATCTTCTTTCTTCATCCTTCGGTTTCTTCATCTTCTCCTTCCGTCATCTTCTTCCATCTTCTTCCATTTTCTTCTTCCTCCGATCCGCTTCTTCTTGTGCTGGTCTTCTCGTCCTTCTCGTCCGGCATCTTCTTCCATGGCGTCGGCATCTGTTCTTCTGTCGGGCCGCTCCTCGCAATGGGAGGCTCCCGCTGTGTGAGGCTTCGCTCCGTCTGACAGGTCTTTTATAACGGAGGGCACCTGGTGACCCCGCCCCCCCCGCCCCCCTCTGACGTCATGGGGAAAACCATAGGGAATTCCCCATGACGTCCCCGTGCGTCAGAGGGGGCGGGGTCACCAGGTGCCCTCCATTATAAAAGACCTGTCAGACGCAGCGAAGCCTCACACAGCGGGAGCCTCCCATTGCGAGGAGTGGCCCAAGAAGAGACACCGACACGGACGCCGACGCCATGGAAGAAGATGCCGGACGAGAAGGACGAGAAGACCAGCACAAGAAGAAGCGGATCGGAGGAAGAAGAAGATGGAAGAAGATGGAAGAAGATGACGGAAGGAGAAGATGAAGAAACCGAAGGATGAAGAAAGAAGAAAGAAGATTTTAATAAAGGAATTGTCAAAGACCGTCTCCTGTCATTTTTACAATTTTTGACACTTTTTTGGTGAAATGGTAGGGTACTTTTGTACCCCCTTACCATTTCACACAGGGGGGGGGGGGGATCTGGGGGTCCCCTTGTTAGGAGACACTGTTATACAAGCTGTACACTTACTACTTTATATTGTAGCAAAGTGTAGTTTCTTCAGTGTTGTCACATGAAAAGATATAATAAAATATTTACAAAAATGTGAGGGGTGTAGTCACTTTTGTGAGATACTGTATGTGAAAATGTATTTCATTATTGATTTATGTGCACTGAAGGATTTCTCATAGTGAATTTATAATCAGCACTAATGGATTTATATTATCATGTATTGACATCAGGATTGATTTGATTATTTTTGGTGCTGCAATTTATTCCATGCAATTTATTTACATATTTATTGGGATTGCCATATCTTGATTCTTTTGCTAGCTGCCTTACCTCCCCACTGAGCGTAAATATGAAAACCATGTCCATGCATTTACTGACAGTTATATTTAAGTGGCCATCTGCAGGTGAGGTTTGCACAGTAGATTTATAGATGATGTAACACAGGGCTCAACAAATTCTAGGCGGCGACCAGAGACCATGACCCGCTGCTAAGGGGCCTACCAGCTGACCCATCACCAGCACCAGGCGTGAGCAACTCCCACTGCCCAAAACCTCAGACTCGCAGCCCCAGGAGCCAGGCAGCTTATCCAGTTCCAACATAAATAAAAAATAAAAAAACCCTAGCTCCGCTGCTAGTCCCTTCCCTCATCTCCACACACCAGCACCCCCACCAATGCCGCCATGCAAAAATATCCCCACACCCCCCCCCCGCCACCAGCCAATCCACATGCATCTTGGCTCACCTCCCCTCCTCCCCGCCAGCCCCCACATGCAGCAAGCAGGGAGACAAGCAGAGTCCAGTTCACACAGCATGCCACACATGATCACAACACACACATCAAAAACCCTAGCCCCAACAATCTCAAGCGTAAAATCGCCAAACTCTGAGAGCCCCAAAGGGACATGCTTCCCCCAAAACCACCCAGCGAGAAAGCCACCCCACCCAGCAGCAGTGCAACTGAATGAGACAGCCGCCAGACCCCTAAACAAATCAAATAAAAGCCACAAACTACTCACAACAGTAACTTGTAGCCTCTATCTTATTTGGACATTTCACACTCTGAACAGAAAACTGACCCTGCAAAAAAAGAACACCCAGAGTGCCACATCAGAACACACCCACCATCTGCACAAGCCAAAGGCCCATGACGGCCAACTCCGTCCCCTCCACGACCCATCACCCCTTTTTCGCCAAAAATAAAGCTCCGCCAGCCAAAAAAACTGTCTCCTAACTTTTTTTTAGCTGGCTCCTAGATTCATAGCAAATTTGTCAAGCCCTGATGTAACATTGTGTAGAGAATACGTAAGGTACTGATGTTTAGACATGGAAAAGTCACAGTCTGCTTATCTCTGTATAGATCAATGTGCTTAATGTCACCAGTTACTACAGTCAGTTGCACATTTCACACCTATGCAGTTTTGTTTAGTATGCTTTTGTGTATTTTTGTCCTACTTAAAGCGGAGTTCCAGCCTTTTAAAAGTCAGCAGCTACAAATACTGTAGCTGCTGACCTTTAATCAGGGCCGTTTTTAAGGCAGGGCAAAAGGGGCAGCTGCCCTGTCATTGCTGTGGGGCCCAAAGCAGCTGCCTCATACTTTCCAACTATCCTGGTTTAAATTTCCTCGTCCCTTGAGGTTTTAGTCCTATACTGTGCCCCAATATCTCAGTGTGAAGTGCTGCTACTAATGCTGCCCAGCTCTGCCCTATTGTTGTGTAAAGATGACTCACCTGTAGACCCTGTGTTTACATGTAAATCACCAGCATTCATATGTACATAGTGGCAGCATTCATATGTAAATAGGGGCGGCCCGCGGCATTGATATTTATATCATGCCCCCCTGAGGTAATATCAGGGCTCAAGTCCTGCGGGAACGCATGTGAACGGAGTTCCTGTACTTTTTCCACAACAGGAACTCGTTAGCCGTGTCCTGCAAGACTTTGAGGTATGCGAGCTGTGTGGCAGGTGCTACACCAGCAGCTGCCGACACAGCTCACAATAAGTGCCGCACACCTGACCATTCAGGCATTGCCAGTGGGGGGCCCCATGACAGCTTCCGCTTCGATCTACCTGTCAATCACAGCTAGCTGACAGGTAGATCAGGTCCCTGCTGCTAAGAGATTGTATTTAGTCAGACCTATCGTGATGCGCTCATCCCCGTCGCTCCTTCCTGATTTTCTGTCTCCTCATCTACCACCCCCCCCCCAGTCTCCTGCATACTTGCTCTGTGTGTCCCGCTGAATCCCCCCCTCCTCTATCTTCAGTGCCATATGATGAGAGAACCCAGAGGAGGAGCACAGCTATTCTGCTCACAGGACATGCAGGGAGAGAGGTGAGCTGAGGGAGGAACATCAGTTTGGGGTGGTAAGCTGAGCACAATACCTGGCAAAGTTTAATGCCAGGAGGGAAGTTTATGTGGAAATATGTGAAGGGTTGGAATAGCAGCGAGTGTGTGTTGGAGCCCTGCAGAGTTTGCAGCCCCCCAAGCTAACATACATCTCCTAAGCAGGCACACATCACTATCTCCCCAAGCATTCTGTCCAGATAATGTGCAGTTCATTTATGACCTTTCCGTTTAACCCTGTGTTATCCAAACTCTGTTCAATGAAAAGTGTAAACTCACCACATAAACACTCAATATACAAAATAACATTCCCCAATAAAGATCAGAACATGATGTTCACATTTGCATGGAAACACAATTGAATGAATGCTGATTATTCAGAGAATTACCGTATTTATGTTTATTGAGGATTTTTTTTTTTTTCATGTACTAACAGTTAAGCTTCATACACACAATACCAAAATTGGATGAAAAAGACCACTTTTGAAGCTTTGGTGCATATGAGCGTATCATTTTTTTTTTTCTTGTGGGCGAGTGGATCTTGGGTGGGAGTTCCCACACTTTCTTTCCCCAGGACTTGACCCCTGGGTAATATCCACAGTAATCCCTAGCAACCAATTAACAAGCAGAAATCATGTGCTGTAACATCTAGCAACTAATCAGTGAGCCATAATGTGTGCTGTAACCTCTAGAAACCAGTCAGTGAGCAGTAATGGTACACTGTAACCTCTGGCAACCAATTGCAATAGCTGCCTGATCTGATTCAGTAAACTGGTTTTGAGTCTAGCTGCTATTTATTGTATGTCTCAGAGCAGGTGAAGAGCAAAACTGCATCAGGGGACCCAAGAAAAGTTTTGCCCAGGGTCCAATCACTATTAAAGATGGCCCTGCCTTTAATAAGGACACTTACCTGTCCAGGGAGCCCGCAATGTCCCCACCCAGAGGCCACCTGCTCGGGTGCAGGCGCTGCAATTGCAACTAAGGGAAACTGGCAGTGGAGCCTTCAGGCTTTACAGCCAGTTTCCTACTGTGCATACACAAGTCACATGGTGCTTTCTAAATGGCCACCTCGTCTTCTGGGACACACACAGGTCCCAGAAGGCAGCGCGGGGGGGGGGGGGAGGAGGAGGGATCGTTACAGAAGAGGAAATGATGTACTTCACCGCGGCCAGGCTGGGATATAAGTACACTTTTATTAAAATATAATAATAATATATATATATATATATATATATATATGTGTTCTTGTAAAGTTGGGTGGAACTCTGCTTTAATACTTCTTGAAAATGTGTGAAAAAGATATTTATATATACATTTTCACTGCTAATATACGATACATTTTTAAATGAAAAGTGAGCTATGCAGTGTCTCATTCTGCTCTGCAGTACTGATTACATCAGGGGTGTCAATCTCAATTTCAACGCAGGTCACATCAGCATTATGGTTGCCCTCAAAGGGTCAGTTGTACCTGTAAGACTAGATGTCCAGAGCCCCCATTCCCCCTTACAGTACATTAAATGTAAAGAACCCGCCCACCATCCGAATAGTCTCCCACCATCCCTTACATCACAGTATACCCCCCTTAACTTTTGTTTCTGCCGGGAAGAAGCTGGGGACAGAGCTGGGAAGCATATAAGTGCAGGGTCTGGAAGAGGACCAGAGGAGGGCTGGAGTCTGCTGAATGCTGAGACCAGGGGAGGCAGAGACAAGGGGGTGCTGCAGCAGGAGAGGTGCGACTGCCACATGAAATGGCCTGGCAGGCTGAATTTAGCCTTGTGTTTGATATGTGGCTTACATGCTAATATTTAGAGTGACCATATATTAGGATTTGTTACCACTATTCATTGCAATCAAGTGACCGCTGATGCAATCAAAAGATAGCAACCTAAAGTGATGCTAAAAGATATCCTGATTCTTCAAAAACGAGTCCATTTACATTTACTACTACTGGCCCTGTATTCTCCTTCACTTTTATTTGTTTGGAATGAGCAGTGCTTATTAGTTGCAGTCATCTGCGCTGCTCTATGCACTCTACAAATCCCATGGTCCATAGTTCATAGTCAATCTTGGGAGTGAGCAAGAAAGGGTGGCTACTTTCCTACATACAGTCAGACCATGGAGAAAGAACGTAGCTCGTAGCTACACTCTAAAGGGAAGACAGTTCACAGCAACAAAAAAAAAAGGAATTTGGAAATTTGGAGGAGGCTGAGAGCAATAGAAGGGACTTTTTGAGTTAAGATTACATAATTCAATATAATATTTTTCTTAAACCAGAGTTTAGTGTTACTTAAAGCAGCCAGGAATGAGGAAGGGTCTAAGATTCTAATTTGCTCTTTGTTGAAAGGAAAGGGATACTATAAGGTGACATTCACATGGCTGTAACACGGTTGTAAAAATGTTACCAATGCAGGGCTGGTGCAAGGGTTTTTGACACCCTAGGTGAAACCTAATTTTGCTGCCCCTCCTGGATCCACCCCTGACTCCACCCTTTTGCCCTGCCCGTGTATACCCCACCTTTTTAATGAAGCACCCATCAAATGCAGCTCACCAGCGCCCATCAAATGCAGCCTCACCGGCGCCCATCAATGCAGCCTCACCATTGCCCTTCAATGAAGCCTCACCAGTGCCCATCAAATGCAGCCTCACCAGAGCCCATCAATGAAGCCTCACCAGTGCCCATCAAATGCCGCTTTACCAGCGCCCATCAAATGCAGCCTCACCAGTGCCCATCAAATGCAGCCTCACCAGTGCCCATCAAATGCAGCCTCACCAGTGCCCATCAAATGCAGCCTCACCAGTGCCCATCAATGCAGCCTCACCAGTGCCCATCAAATGCAGCCTCACCAGCACCTATCAATGCAGCCTCACCAGTACCCATCAAATGCAGCCTCACCAGCGCACATCGATGTAGCCTCACCAGCACCCATCAATGTAGCCTCACCAGTGCCCATCAAGAAATGTTTGCTTGCTTCCAATCATTCGGGAGTCAGGACACAGACACAGTCCTCCGCCGCTAACACTATGTGCAAAAGGAGCGATGGCTGCCTGCTGATGCTGAGAATAAACTACTTGCTGCAGAAGAGAAGAGAGTAGGAACACCAGTGGCCGGGTGCCCTAGGCAGAAGTGCGCCCTAGGCGGCTGCCTAGTTTGCCCAGTGGTAGCACCAGCCCTGTACTGATCATAAGGCAAGGAACAAAAGTTCCTGCATAAATGATCAGTAAGTAGGTCCATTTTTAATGTGTAAAAATTGTCCTGTTCATTTTCTCTATAGTACACGTGTTTATCTATGGAGTTATCATTACGGATCTGTATGCAGTGCATAACCCTGTGTGAATGTCTCTATTGAAAATGCAGCTGTGTTAAGATCTTTAAATAAAAAAAATGGTTGTAAATGTGTTTTTTTTTTTTTTTGTTTGTTTTTTTAACGGCCCTGTGAATAAGGTCTAGAGGCCTTGTGAGCTGTTCACTTCCTGCTGAATCATGAGGAATTAACCATATAATGAATAACTACCCCTGTCAGATAGCGAAGAAAAAAAAATCTTATCAAGTTACTGGGTTCCAGCATTACTCCAGTATAATTCTATTTCACATTTTCACTGTTCACATTTGTGCGCTGTGTTTTAATACAGTGCTGTGCTTTTGAAAAGTCTTGCTTGCTGCATCTTTAGGCTCCATGAACACCTTCCTTATACAAATGCCAGTTCCCTCAGAAGAAAAAAAGCGCTCATATACTGTAGAGTGTTTTTGTACAATGTTTAGGCAAGTTTAGTTGTGCTTAGCATTTTTTCTGTCAGAAAACTCCAATCAAAAAGGCAGACCAGATTTTTTTTTTTCTGCCTCTAAACGCTGAGATTAAAATATACCTCTATTGTCTTAATCCGGATGGACACACTGGGGGTTATTTACTAAAGGCAAATCCACTTTGCACTACAAGTGCAAGCTACAAGTGCAAAATGCACTTGAAATTGCACTGAAAGTGCACTTGGAAGTGCAGTCCCCGTAAATCTGAGGGGTAGATCGGAAATGAAGGGAAGCTCTGCTGATTTTATCATCCAATCATGTGCAAGCTAAAATGCTGTTTTTTACTTTCCTTGCATGTCCCCCTCGGATCTACAGCGACTACACTTCCAAGTGCACTTTCAGTCCAATTTTAAGTGCACTTTGCACTTGTAGTTTGCACTTGTAGTTTGCACTTGTAGTGCAAAGTGGATTTGTCTTTCGTAAATAACCCCCATAGGATAACATTAAGCTGCTTCTACAGGCAAAACACAAAACTCCTATAGAAGCAGTAGTTTTTTTTTTTTTTTTAAAAGCCAGTGTGCATGGACCCTTAGTGCATTTTGTGAAAAATGCACCTTCCATTATAGTCAATGGTAGCTCACCAAAAACACATGTGTTTTTATTAGTGTGTTTTTTTTTTAAGTCACATGTTCATTTTTCTAAGGTGACTGAGGGAGGAAAATGCACATGCATAAGAATTGGGCGGCTCTGTGCAAAACCATTGCACAGGGCAGGTAAGTAAGACTTTTTTTAAAAAAAATCTATTTTCTTTACAACCACTTTAGGTCAATGATGTCATGAGTATCCCCTGTATATTTCAACAGTGGGTTGTGATATCCCCGCCCACAGCTCATTGGACTAGGAATGACAGCTGACTTTTTTGGACCCAAAGCTAGCCCTGAAAAAATGCAAGCTCGTCTTTTCTAATGATTTTTGAGGAAGGGTAGCAGTATAGTACATAAACACAACCAGACCCTTTTTTTTTTTTTTTTTAATTTTATGGGGACCTTTTCAGTTTTTTTTTTTTTTATGAAATTAGACTCCATTTTATTGTATTAATTGGCCCCCCAGGAGGTGTGCATGCACATGATATTAGCACATAGGGGTTGATTTACTAAAGGCCAATCCACTTTGCACTACAAGTGCACTGCAAGGGCACATTGAAGTGCAGTCGCTGTAGATCCAAGGGGGACATGCAATGAAAATAAAAAACAGCATTTTAGCTTGCACATGATTGGATGATAAAATCAGCAGAGCTTCCCCTGATTTCAGATCTACCCCTCAGATTTACAGTGACTGCACTTCCAAGTTCACTTGTAGTGCAAAGTGGATTTGCCTTTAGTAAATCACCCCCAATGTGTGTGACTTACCTATCAAACAATGCCCTCCAGTGCTGTGCTGTCAGTGCACCTTCTAGTTATGGAAACTTCCATCTTTTCCCAGTCTTCCTTCTGGGTTCTCTCTGTTTGTTGCCTAAATAGTCAACTGTGATGACATCACTCATCATGGCATAGGGTGATGCTATCAAAGTATGCAGGAAAAACATTTATGACATAAGAGACTCATAGAGGCTCTTCTGTCATAACAATCCTACCTGTAATTTATGATTGCATGTGATTGGAGTTTCCCTTTATTCTAGGTAAACACTCACAAAGCAAACAAGATTGACTCTTCCAGCAAATCAACTACAATGTTTATGATTTCAGATATCAAGAAATGAAACTTCTTGTGTCAAATGTATCAGTTTTCTTTTTCGTTTTTTTTCTTTTTCGTTTTTATGACTACATAAAAGCTTGCAAACTATATACAGTAGTTGAGGACCCAGGAGTCATAAAAGGAAACTAAACTCGAAATCAAAAGTGAAAGTCCAGCCTAGAACGAAAATCTCCTGCAGGCACAATCTAAGACCGACCTATCTAACCCTAAAGCTCTATACATACCTGTGTTTTCTATATCTTGTAGAATTGTGATGAAAATATAAAGGTAGGCTGATTAGAAGATCAGTATTCCTCCAAGAAACACTTTCTCTATAGTACATTGCAATTCATTAGAAATAGGAGGGATTATGAAATACACCGATTTATAGTATTCTATGTATTTAAAAGGTTTTACAGAGAATGCTAATGCATTTGAATTTCTTATTCAACTGAATCTATATTATATTAAAGTATTATATTATCTGTACTATACAGAAGAAAATAAATATTGTATTTAGTACTGCTGATTATTATTATATGTATTATATATATATATATATATATATATATATATATATATATATGATACAAATAATCATAATCAGTAGTACTAAATACAATATTTATTTTCTTCTGTATAGTACATATAATATTATAATACTGTATTTATTTATATATATATATATATATATATATATATATATATATATATATATATACACACATATATATACATACACACACATATATACACACATACATCTAATATTATATTACAGTATTATAATATTATCTGTACTATACAGAAGACAATAAATGTATTCAGTACTGCTGATTATTATTATTTGTTTTATATATATATATATATATATATATATATATATATATATATATATATATATATATATATATATATATATATATATATATATATATATAATATTATATTAATTTAAATTATAAACATTTTCATATACATGGAAATGGAGTTGTATAGATAGTGATATCTGTTTTTTTGGATTTTTTTTTTTTTTTTCGGTCTTCCTCTGGATCAACTGTGGGTATAGGATTGTGTAAATGCGATTTTATGATTTCGTTCCCCTTTTATCTGGTTGAACTGGATGGACTTGTGTGTTTTTTCAACTATGTAACTATATATTTTTTATTTAATAAAAAAAAAAAAATATATATATATATATATATATATATATATTTTTTTTTTAAATAAAAAATATATATATATAGAATAATATATATATATATATATATATATATATATATATATATATATATATATATATATATATATATATATATATATATATATATATATATATGACAATGTCCTCTGATCGGATCATTGTACGGCGAATACTTATTAGTTTGTCCTTTCTTGGCAGTTTGCAGTTGGAAGATCTGAATAATCTGAGATATGGCCGGATAAAAAGTGTATGTGAAATGATCCCAATAAGTCAAATTCCAAATTTCCAAATCAATTTATATTCAGAATGACAGGTAAATGTGGCTGTATTTTAATTGCTGAAAGTATCTAGAGGGAAATGTCTCATTTATTTTAAAAAAAAAACATTTTTTTTTGTTTATTTAATTTTTGTTTCCCTTTTTTAATTAGAGCAAACACCACATACATGTTCCTGTTTTTGATCCTTTCGAAATAAACATTTTATAAACCATAGCATTGCTCAACTGTACAGAAGAAAAATAAACTTTGTAATTCTTAGATGAAAAGCACACGATCGTATTGATTGGTGCATGGCCCGCTTATATCACACAGGCTATACAGACAATCTACCATCCGATTCCGCACTACCTAGTCCGGCTCATACAAAGCACGATCCATTGCAATCTGAGGCTATTGCTATTAGTACTATTGCTATTAGTAGTATTATTAGGCTATTAGTACGAACTAATACAGGACATCAATACACACTTTCTCAGGCGATGCCACAACAAAATGTCTAAATAGATGAATGTCCCTTGGAAGTCATAACATCACGAATAGCTGAAATGTGGAAGTATTTGTTGTCTTGATCAGTTCGGTCGTTCTTGTGATTGACAGCTGCCTACAAATCGATCTACTATCAGGAATAAGGTGATTTTTTTTTTGTTCTTTAATCTATATGGTGGGTGACTAATGTCCTTTATAGTACTTCATTCATCACACATGGGGACATATATAAAATGTGCATTAGGTCGGAAAGTTAATCCACTTATTTATATCAGATGTGATTAATGTTTAATTTCAATGGACAAAGTATGCGGATCCTATACTCCCTGCTATATCTAATATTATGCTGACAATACACTATGCAATCTGATTATACAAATTTACCAAAACATTATCATATGAGGACAAACCTAAACATTCTACTAATTAGTATCTAATCTTGTGCTATATAGTTGACAGTAGATCTAAAGTAAATTGGACAATCTGTTTGAGTGGTGTATGGTCAGCATTGCACTGTGAATGTGACATGTACTTGAAACGATTGACTTATAGCAATCAAACCAGGCAGGCTCTTATTATTACAGGAGGGTTGATGTACTAACTGGAGAGTGCACAATCTGGTGCAGCTCTGCACAAGAAACCAATCAGCGTTCAGCTTGCTTTGTCAAAGCGTAACCGAACAAGTTGAAGTTAGAAGCTGATTGGCTATCATGCACCAGATTTTGCACTCTCCAGATTTAGTAACAACCCTCCTGTAATAATAAGAGCCTGCCTGATTTGATTAGCTATATCCTCATTATTACATAAGGTTTAGAATGTATAGAGATTGTACACTCGGGTTGTATAGTTTATGTCCAGAGAGAGTTATAAATGTGTTACAATGAGTGCGGATCTGTGTGGAAAGTAAATCTGGAAATGTTGGCCATATACTGTAGCGGTGTACAAGGTACACAAAGGATGTACAGGGGACGTGTAAAGGCAGGGAGGGAGAATATGGCTTCATTCGCCATCATTTCTATGTCCTCCTTTATTATTCTCTATACAAAATCTCAGCATGGGTGGAACTTCACAGATAAACGCTTCCATGTCTCTAGCTTCATCACAAGAGTTATTTTCATAGATTAGGCCATATACACTCTGATACATACATAATCTGATCCTTATACAATCTCCTCTAAATTTACCAAAACTATTTAATAAGAGAATAAACCTAAACAATCAATTCATTGTGTATCCAATAGTGAAACATTACATAGTTGTTAGCATATCTAAAGAATATTTTACATTTAGATTGTTTGCAATATGGACTGTTTTATAGATCCTAATTTACATCTTTGTCCAATCAGGATCGGGCATTTTTTTTTTTTTTTTTTTTTACAGCATTAAACCTGGGTATACAGGTTATACAGGCTAGGATGAAATGTACTCTCCATTGTCAGCAGCTGGAAGGAATTACTAAAGCTGATTCATAAACCAGAATATTTTTTACTTAAATGAGCGTTCTCTACTGCTCTAATAAATAAACCTTGCTGTGTATATGTATTTATTATTTAATAATATTATACGATAATAAATAATGAATACATTCTGTGTATATGTATGTATTTATTATTTAATAATATTATACGATGATAAATAATGAATACATTCTGTGTATATTTATGTATTTATTATTTAATAATATTATATGATAATAAATAATGAATACATTCTGTTTATATGTATTTACTATTTAATAATAGTATATGATTCTAATTTTAATGAATACATTCTGTGTATATGTATTTATTATTTAATATTTTCATATGATTCTAAATAATTAATACATTCTCTGTATATGTATTTATTATTTAATAATATTACATGATTCTGAATAACGAATACATTCTCTGTATATGTATATATTTTTTTTAAATAATATTACATGATTATAAATAATGAATACATTCTGTGTTTATGTATCTATTATTTAATAATATTATACGATTCTAAATAATAAATACATTCTGTGTATATGTATTGATTATAAATAATGAATGCATTCTGTGTATATCAATTTATTATTTAATAATATTACATGATTATGGATAATGAATACATTTTGTGTATACGTATTTAACAATTTAATAATATTTTATAATTTTAAATAATCAATACATTCTCTGTGTGTATGGATTTATTATTTTATAATATTACATGATTATATATCATGAATAAATAAATACTGTGTATATGTCTTGATTATTTTATATTACTACATTAATATAAATAATGAGTACTGTGTGTATATATTTTTCTTATTTAATAATACTACATTATTATATGTAATAAAGAAATCCTGCAAATATGTATCATATTATTATGTATAATGAATAAATAAATACTGTGTATATGAACTTATTATTAATTAATACTACATTATTATAAATAAATACCGTGTATATGAATGTATACTACTACTATTAATAGTAATAATAATTTTATATGATTTTAAATAACTACCTCTGTGTATATATATCATGTTATTTTAAATAATGAATACACACTGCATATCTATCTATCTATCTATCTATCTATCTATCTATCTATCTATCTATCTATCTATCTATCTATCTATCTATCTATCTATCTATCCCACCATCTCTCATTCTCCCCCTCCCACCCAATATCTATCTATCTATCTATCTATCTATCTATCTATCTATCTATCTATCTATCTATCTATCTATCTATAGAGAGAGAGCTATATATATATATATCTATATAGAGATATATAGCTATATATAAAATGCCTGTGTATATGTATTGTGTTATTATAAATAATGAATACAATAATTATGTGTATATGTATCTATTATTTAATAATATTAGTATAAATACCGTGCATATGTATGTAATAAATACGAATATATCATTATAAATAATACATCCTGCATATATGTATTTATTATTTAATCATTTAATTACAAATACTGTGCATATGTAAAAATATATCATACATTCTGGCTTATATGTATTTATTATTTAATAATATTATATCAGCATAAAATATTCTTTGAAAAATAAATCCTGTGTATATGTATTATTTGATAATACCATTATAAATCAGGAAACGTTGTATGTATAGAGAAGTGAACAGTATAAGCAAAAATACAATCTATACGATGACCCTGCACACATGACAGCGCCCCCTCTGGTAGTAATATGTCCCAGCAGCTTTCCCCACACAGCCCGCACGGGTCCCCTGGCCGGATGATACAAGGAGGATATTCCTGTCTCCATCCATGAACCTGACTGATAGGTGAATGCTCTCCATTGCTATATCAGCCTCTTGGTAAATACCGCCCCCTGCTGGCAATAAATATACACTTAGCGCAGCGCAGGACTGCAGCATTGTCGGCACACTTACCTGGAGAGCCGTTCTCCCGAAGGAATTTGTAGCGTTTGGATCTACCCCTTCATTCAGTAGCTCAGAGACCCGTTGGACGTTTCCTGTGGCTGCTGCGGTTGCTAGCAAATCTTCTCTAGAAGCCATTGTTCAGTCATACATCGGGCACTGATGAGAGTGGTCCTCTGAGGACCCTTTCTAGTGGAGGGGTCTAGAAGAGCGCCCCCTGCTGCTCACATCCTGCTGCTCCTCTCCATTGTGGGATGAGGGTCTTCACTCTTCAGCCACCATTCATTGTGCTCTGCAGCTTCAGTAGAAATCCTCCTATTCAGATCTTTACACAATACTGCACAACTATTGCCTTCCCTGCTACTTTTGTCTCAGGTCTCACACCTTCCGAGGTGGGGCTACTCTCGGTGCGTATTCATTAAAGCCCTACTAGTCTTGTTGTGACATGTCTCCAAACTAAACATAGAAAACAGCTGACCTCATATATATATATATATATATAGGAAAATATTCCACACGCCCTCTGCTGGCGTCACTGGGCATGGCGATCAGCTGTTCGCTTGACTTTGAACTTTCAGTTTTGATCTCTTTATTATTGAGTGACACATTTGTATCAAATGTCCTTGCTCATTTTTATTTTTTTTTACCCCCAGAGGAACCCTTAAAATAGTTTTTAGCTCTTTGGAAACCCCTTTTAAAACGCATTTTAACTACATCTCAGCTAGATATGGGTATTGTAGAAAGTTTTATATAAAAAGTTAAAGAATGTGTCATAGGTGGAGTGTATTTCACACTCGGATCATTTTTATAACACTCTATCTTCTATTGCTTTCTATTTTTAGAAAATGATTAATAATAGCAATAAAAAGAAAACCTAGATAGTGGGTGTCCCCTATTATTAGTGGTTAGTGTGTATATAATCATAGAACCCCATACACTGATTTCAACACTGATCACTGCAACCTCTAGAGCATGGTCATTAAATAGAATTCAGGGAGGTCCTTTCAGTAAGGTTTTCTTCCAGCAGAGGTCCAAATCTCATGTTTGTGCTATGATTCAGATAGGATATATGTACCCCATAAGAGTAACTTACATCAGGTGCCCCCATCAGAGTAACCTCTTACATCAGGTGCCCCCAATCAGAGTACCCCCTTACATCAGGCGTCCCCTATCAGAGTATCCTTTACATCAGGTGCCCCCTATCAGAGTGCCCCATTACATCAGTTGTCCCCTGTCAAAGTGCCCCCTTACAGCAGGTGCTCCCTACCAGAGTCCCCCCTTACATCAGGTGCCCCCTATCAGAGTACCCTTTACATCAGGTGCCCCCTATCAGAGTGCCCCATTACATCAGGTGCTCCCTATCAGAGTCCCCCTTACATCAGGTGTCCCCTATCAGAGTGCCCCATTACATCAGGTGTCCCCTGTCAAAGTGCCCCTATCAGAGTGTCCCCTTCCATTGGGTGCCCCGTATCAGAGTCCCCCTTACATCTGGTGCCTCATATCAGAGTCCCCCTTACATTAGATGACCCCTATGAGAGGACCCTTTACATCAGGTGCCCCATATCTTAGTGCCCCTTACATCAAATGCCTCCTTACATCAGATGACTCCTGTCGGTGTACCCCCATACATCAGGTGCCCCCTATCAGAGTACCCCTAAAATCAGGTGCTCCCTATCAGAGTGTTCTCTTATATAAGTTGTCCCCTATCAGATTGTCCCCCTTCATCAGTAGCCCGCATCAGAGTAATCCCTTATATCAGGTGCCCCCAATCAGAGTGCACCCTTACATCAGGTGCCCCCTATCAGAGTGTCCCCTTACATCGGGTGACCCCTGTTAGAGCACCCCCTTACATCAAGGGCCCCCTATTAGAGTACCTCTTACATCAAATGCCCATTATCAGAGTGTCTCCTTACATCAGGTGCCCCCTATCAGAATCCTCTCTTACATTAGGTGACCCCTATCAAAGTACCCATTACATCAGGTGCTCCCTATCAGAGTGCCCCTTTAGATCAAGTATCCCCTGTCAAAGTTCCCCCTTACATCAGGTGCCCCATATCAAAGTGCCCCATTACATCAGGTGTCCCCTGTCAAAGTGCCTCCTATCAGAGTGTCCCCTTACATTGGGTGCCCCGTATCAGAGTCCCCCTTACATCAGATGACCCCTATGAGAGGACCCTTTACATCAGGTGCCCATATCTTAGTGCCACTTACATCAGGTGACTCCTTACATCAGATGCCCCCTTTTCAGTGTACCCCCTTACATCAGGTGCCCCCTATCAGAGTACCCCTTCCATCTGGTGCCCCTATCAGAGTGCCATATTACATCAGGTGTCCCCTGTCAGAGTGCCCCCTTACATCAGATTCCCCCATCAGAGTACACCTTTACACAAGGTACCCCCAATCAGAGATCTGACCTACATCAGGTGCTCCCATCAGGGTACCACCTTTCATCAGGTGCCCCCATCAGGGTACCACATTTCATCAGGCGCCCCCATCAGCATATTCCCTTACATCAGGTGCCCTCACCAGAGTAGCTCCATACTTTAGCATATGTCCTGTCTGCTCTGCAGGTAGTATTCTCCACTTAAGCCAGGCAAGCAGAAGGGAAGGAACCAGGAATTGAAGCAGGCTGCAGGGGGTGGGTCACGCACTTGACATCATTGTTGTTATGATGCTGGTCATCCTAGCAACCAATGACTGTTGTAGGGGGGACCTATGCTGGGGACTGGTTGCCTAGTGGTCCTGACAGGACTGCCACTCAGTCCAGGTCCCATCATGGTCCACCATTTAGTGAATTCTGCTTTAAAGGAAACTGAGGGTTCCACTGGTGGCTGAATTTGTTCTCTCTTTTAATTTTTTCCCTAATATTTTTACCTGATGATCCAGCTAGTAACACAATTTCTGTCCTAGGCTGCCCTTTATGTCAGCACTAGGGTCACATTAGCTGAATAAGGGAGAGAAACAGAGGGAGAAGAGAAACATTGGAATACTAGTCAGTCAGTACCAGTGTACAAAGGTGTGTTTGCTTTGTAGAAATAAATCAGCTCTAATGTTGGGTGTCCTATGTGTGTGAATGCTGCTGTGTTATGTAAAACGATTTGCTTCATTTTTATAATAGGGTGCCTCGAGATTGCATAGTAATTGAAAGGGTTCTTTGACTGAAAAAAGGTTGAGAAAAAAAGGTGTATGTAAATGTGCTAGTACATCTAACACTGCCCTCCTCCAGACTGACAATGCTGCCGTCCAAAGGTGTCTCTGTTGCTCCTTCATCCAGAGTGGGGGCACACTAATACAGGAGATGTGTTACTGGTCAGATCACCAGGTGAAAACAGGAAAAAAGCTAAAAAAAAAGAAAACTGGTGCAGCCACCACATTCTAAGGACTGCTAAGCTGCAATATATTACACATTTGCTTTTGGGTTTAATGCCGCTTTAACTAAATTACATTATTGTTTTTCATTTTAGATACGCTTTAATGACTAGTTGTTTCTGTTATGCAACTGAATTGTGGCATTGTACAATGGAGGATTGATCACTCGTCGTACTTCTCTCTTTCTTTCTCTAGTATTAGCCTCAATTATACTTGGAAAAAACAACATGTGGTCACTCTTTTATAGAGATGTTTTCTATCCTTTTCACAAACTTCAACTTATTTATAAAATATACCATATATACTCGAGTATAAGCCGAGTTTTTTTGTGCTGAAAATGCCCCCATCAGCTTATACTGGAGTCAAGCATTTTTCTGCAGCAGAGAATGACATTTTCCGAACTGACTTTGGGGCCCAAATATTGGTGTTGTGGTAACTTGCCCAAATAAAAAAAAAAAAAAAAAAGCATAATAATATTATTCTTGATATCACTAGAAAAAAAAGCCTTTGAAAATTTGTTTGCAATAACTCCATCAGTATCACCAGCAAAGCAGCTTCATTATTATCCCATTAAAGAAGAAGAGAATTGTGCGCTGTATTTGAAGATTTCATAATTTGCCAAGTCACGAATGTTAATTCTCCATTACGAACGCTAGTTTACAAGACTGACCGCTTCTGGCTTGTCCTTGCTTCCAAGCATGCGTCATGTTTGTACTTTGGACTTTTGTCCGACGAACTTGTGTGCACACGCTCGGAAAATCCGACAACAGACATTTGTCCGCAGAAAATTGTAAAACCTGCTAGCCAACTTTTGAAAGTCAAACAACAATTTTCCGATGGAGTATACACACGGTCAGATTTACCGACAACAGCCTGTCATCACACATTTCCCGTCGGAAAATCCGATCGTGTGTACAAGGCTTTATACTGCAGGTGTATTTTTTATTTTACACCTATTTATACTGTGTATGTATATATATATATATATATATATATATATATACACATATATATACTCTAGATATAGATATATAGATATAGGTATATACAGTAGGAAACATAATTATTTTATCCAATGCAGATTTCGTAAGTTTGCCCACTTACAAAGAAATGAAGGGTCTATAATTGTTATCATAGGTATATTTTAAATTATAGAGACAGAATATCAACCAAAAATCCAGAAAAAACCCATGGTACAAATGTTATAAATTGATTTGCAGTTCAGTGAGTAAAATGCGTTTTTGACCCTCTACCAACCAACAATAATTTTGGCTCCCACAGACTGGCTACAGTATGTGCTCATGTGGTACACAGTTTAGTCCTGTCAATTTAAGAAGGTGTTCCCAACGACAACTCCTTATGTGTATAAAAAAGAGACCTGTCCACAGAATCTCTTTCTTCTATTCAAACTTCACCATCATGGGCAAGACCAAAGACCTGTCAAAGGACGTCAGTGGCAAGATTGTAGACCTGCACAAGGCTGGAATGGGCTACAAGACCCTCAGCAAGAAGCTTGATGAAAAGGAGACAACTGTTGAAGTGATTATTCGTAAATGGAAGAAATACAAAATAATCATCAATCACCCTCGGTCAGAAGCTTTATGCAAGAATTTGCATCATGGGGTAAGGATGATCATGAGAAAAGTGAGGGACAACAGCTTACCCTCTACCTCCTCTACCTCCGACAATGACTGGTTCCCCAGCCAGTGGAACCGTCACTTCTGGTTGGACTACAAGCCTGCAGTCCCAACCCTACGCTGCTCTCCTGCTTCTGGTTAGGCCTCAGACAGTCTAGCAGCCAGATGTCCCCATGATAGTCCTAAGGCTTATGACCTAGCAGCCCGGGCAACATAACACAATTCCATCCAGACAGCCATCCAGGTGGCACAGAACCCCGATCACCTGACTCCACTCAAATAAATAGGCAAAAAATGCATAAGACTAATTGGATGGGAAAGACAAGGTTCAGGTCCACATCCTTTTGTACAACATGTAAAAAAAAAAGTTCCTCAAAAAACTGGACTTTAACCACTTCCCATCCCGCCCATAGTCATATGACGCCCACAAGGTGGATCTCCCATCCTGGGTGGGCGTCATATGACGTCCTCCCATTCCCGGCCGCCTAGGGGGCGCGCGCGCATGCCGTGGCGTCGCTCGGGACCCGATGCGCGTGCCCGGCGGCCGCGATGTCCACCGGACACCCCCGATTGCCCGTGAAAAAAACGGGGCCGTGCTGGACCGTGGAGCTGTGTGTGTAAACACACTGCTCCACGTCCTGTCAGTGGAGAGGAGACCGATCATGTGATACCAGTACGGAGGAACACCGATCGGTCTCCTCCCCTTGTGAGTCCCCTCCCCCCACAGTTAGAATCACTACCTTAGGGAACACATTAACCCCTGCAGCACCCCCTAGTGTTAACCCCTTCTCTGCCAGTCACATTTACATAGTAATCACTGCAATTTTATAGCAACGATCGCTGTGTAAATGTGAATGGTTCCAAAAATGTGTGAAAAGTGTCCGAAGTGTCCGCCGCAATGTCGCAGTCACGAAAAAAAATCGCAGATCGCCGCCATTACTTGTAAAAAAAAAATGCAATAAAACTATCCCCTATTTTGTAGACGCTATAACTTTTGCGCAAACCGATCTATATACGCTTATTGCGATTTTTTTTACCAAAAATATGTAGAAGAATACGTATCAGCCTAAACTGAGTAAAAAAATTTTTTTTTAAAAAAAAAAAGGATATTTATTATAGCAAAAAGTAAAAAATATTGTGTTTTTTTTCTAAATTGTCGCTCTTCTTTTGTTTATAGCACAAAAAATAAAAACCACAGAGGTGATCAAATACCACCAAAAGAAAGCTCTATTTGTGGGAAAAAAAGGACCTCAATTTTGTTTGGGTGCAAAGTCGCACGACCGCGCAATTGTTAGTTAAAGCGACGCAGTGCCGAATCGCAAAAAGTCCTCTGGTAAGGAAGGGGGTAAAATGGCCCGGTGCTGAAGTGGTTAAAGGACCATGAACACTCAAAAGAAATGTTTAGTAAAACATAATTACAGTTTTGATTAATTAACATCATATCAAAGAACTAAAACACATAATGACATTGAAGTACACATGAAATTGCAGCATAAAAGGATGGAAGAAGCCCAAACCCACTGCCAACCAGACAGATTCAATTCAACGCGTTTCAACATGTGAAGTGAGGGTCTCCTTCAGAGAAAAAGGGGAGAGGGCTGAAAGAGTTCAATAAAAATACACACAAACTATGAAGTTAATACAAACATATAATGCTTATATACTGTATATAATGTCATACAATTGTATACAACAGTTCAATCAGTACAGATCTATATATATTAATATCAGAAACTGACCTCATGCGTTTGATGCTATATGCACTGTAGATCAAATGCTTAAGGCAAAGAAAAGGAAAGGGGATGTCCACATAAAGGAAACAGCAAGATGTCAGGTCAGGTGCAACCTCCTCCCACGCACCACCAGGTTATTACCTAAAAAAGGAGGATGGGGGACAGACAAGAGAGAAAAAAGGGCAACGGGTAGGCCAACCAAACAAGGCAAATTACACTGGCTCAAGGACAGAGAGGATGGCCGAAAAGCACTCCTTAATGGCTAATGTGCCATCTTTGGCCGCAATATAGACCTATTAACAAAAACAAAGTATAAGAGGATTTAATGACTGATCTGAATAATAAGCCAAAATAGAAAAGATGAATAATGATAATGATAATTATTCTAAAAAGAGAGAGAGACCATATAATAAATAACATACCTATCAATGTTGTTTTTAAGATCACTTCTGATCAGGAAAACCACAGTATTACAGTGCAGTCAGACCCCAGAGGAGGATTTTTCCACAGGAGTCTCAAAGGTGGAGAAAGTTAATAAGCCACAAATGGCAAGACAAAAAAGGGTGTACCTATATTTAATATATATAGGGATGAGGAGGGCCAGGAAACCTGGGGTGGAAAGATAAAAGTAGAAGACTTAAATAGGATTGAGGTGTGTAAGAATATAAAACACACATCAAAAGATATTCAAGAACCTTACCCCATGAAAAACAGTGCTGTCTGACACCTATGTGGACATGTTCCCTCCAGAGTGCACCAAATCAGAGTGAGAGTAGCTGCTGTTATAAAGAGCTCTAATGCCATGTACACACGGCCGGACTTTCCGGCAGAAAAAGTCAGATGGGAGCTTTTCATCGGACATTCCGACCGTGTGTATGCCCCATCGGACTTCTTCTGCCGGCATTGGACTTAGATATAGAACATGTTCTAAATCTTTCTGTCGGAAATGCAGACGGAGCTTAGTCCGTCGGCATGTCCGGCCGTGTACACGGCATTAGTGGTAATTTTTGGCCAAGCTTGATATGACACACCTGAGGCAGTGCAGGACACCCCAAGGTGTGCCCTCCCCTTCCCACCCAATCACCAGTCCAAATCCCCACACCTCCCCTGGGGGCGGGAGTGTCCCGCTCTGCCCCGCCCCGCCCTCACACTCTATACCAGTGTTTCTCAACTCCAGTCCTCAAGGCGCCCCAACAGGTCATGTTTTCAGGTTTTCCATTATTTTGCACAGGTGATTTGATCAGTTTTGCTGCCTTAGTAATTACCACAGTCGTTTCATCTGAGGGAAATCCTGAAAACATGACCTGTTGGGGCGCCTTGAGGACTCGAGTTGAGAAACACTGCTCTATACAACAGTTCAAAAACCTGGAAGCTGATTGGTTTCTATGCAAAAGTGAGCCTGATTTTACACCCTCCAGCTTTAGTAAATCAACCCCAATGTGTCCTTGCATACATAGGCATTTACAGACGTTTAGAGGCAGGAGCATTTAGAGGCAGACAAAAAACCCCATCACTTGCACATTCAGGAGAGGAGCGTTTCGGTAGAACAAAATTTTGAACATACCTAAAAGTCTGTAAATGCATCAAATGTGCCCAGGTGCTAGGCACGTTTAGCGCTTGAGTGTTCATTCATTTCAATGGGCAGAATAAATTAATATTCTGGCCAATAAAATGAATGAATGCCCAACCATCTGACGCACCTGAACACACCTAAATGCATTTGTAAAATGTGGCTTTAGGCACGTTTTTAAAGCTGCTTTTCTTCCTCCAGGATAAAAGGTGTTCAGAAGAGCTGGACAATTGCCCCATGTGCATGAGGTCCTATGTTGTAGCTGACCAATTCTTAGATGTGGTGGCTGTATTCATTTCCTTTTCTAGACTTTTTTACCTTTATTTCCATTTGGTGATACGGCCAGTAATTCTGTTATTTTTTTAACTTCCTGTAACGACCACAGTATCCAGCAAAAGTGGCAGTTAGAAGGTTGAGACAGGGATGCTTGCAAGAGTCAGCTTTTATTCAATTATGTAAAACCTTTATCGCAAAAGGGAAAAAAATGTTGTTGTCTTGCCTGCCCTCGCAAAACAACATGAACTTATCATTTCAGTTACAGAGTACACTTATTTTATATCATTGACCTTTGCAGCTACAGGGAAGTGTGACACAATACAATAGATGGCACATAACCAAAACTATCCTTGTTAGCAATATAATAGTTCTGTTTAGCACGTCATTGGCTGTCTTTGTTTAACATATTCTATTAAACCACTGTAAGTATTATAAATAGAATAGAACAGGTGTAGACTCCATGTCAGGAATGTGTGATGGGTTAAAAAAGGCTTGGTGGGCTTATTCGTTTACCTTTCATTTATTTTATAATCTTAAAGTATATGTCTGGGAAGAATAAAAACACATTTCAATACATCCTGCGTTGAATGCACATTTCCCAATATCTGTTTCTAAAAAATATCTGTTGATTCTGATAAACATCTAGTGTGCTCATACCTTCCTGTGAGCTGAAAACGCAGTGCACTGCACTGAAATCCCAAGCAGTGTTATGAGTACTGTCCAGTTTGGCTCTGTCGGATCACAGATGATGGAGATTGTTAACCTCTAAAATCTGTATTTCTGATTTATTACTCACAAAATATGATATGAGTTAAATAAGAGTTTTATTGACCAGGAGGAAAAGCTTTAAATATAATAGCATTTATTAAAGGTAGTTAAAAGTCTAGCTAATACACAAATCTCTAGCTATGGTCTTACATCAAGGCATAAAATACTAGGTTGAAATAAAATATATACATGAAGGAATATAGAGTATATTCCTTCAGACCGTGATCTACAAGCATGTTTAGTTACAGGTAGCAGGGCATACCTTCCCCTGCTAGCTGCCATCCTACCTCGGCTCCATCTTCTGCTGGCTGGTTTCCCGAAAGAGAAAGTTGCCGCCTTTTTCTCTGAGTATATCCCTTAATGCTGATGCCCCATAGGCTGGCCTAGCGTGACTTCTGATTGGTTAGCTTTCCTAAGCCAGCCCCCTTTAATGAAAATCCTAGTGATGCAAATACACTTGAATGGTCCCGGGAAGTTTAAGTATTGAAACCTGGGGTGGGACTTACTTCATTGCATATCCCAGCATGGGGTCTTTTGTAGTGAATAGGTAACAAACAATGGAATTGGCTCTCCATTGTTTGTATATAAGCTATATAAGCCTAAGCTTCTTGGTGGCTCTGTTACATAGATACACAGCTAGTTGAACTATATTCATAATTACAATATTTCACAGCTATTAATGGAGATTTCACATAAACTTATAAGGCAACAGAGATGATGAGAGGGGATGTCTTCTATACTCAAGCAGGGCTGACAATGTTGCTTGGGATTTCAGTGCAGCAAAGGTAACACTGTCAGCTAAAACAGGAAATTAGGAGCTTACTGGATTTCTGGGCATTTTTTTTATATAACTGCAGCACTTTTGATGAAAACTATGAAGCTATCTAGTAAAGTTGACAGTTGGAAATCGTCATTCAAAACATATTAAAGAATTACTTTAATTATCCATTCATGGACCGATTAAACAAATCAACATGATTGTATAACTGCAGTGAATTTTTTAACTTTTTTTTTTACGTGAGCATTCCCAATCTTTTAATAAATCAAATTCAAAATATGGGGGAATGTGCATGTATTGCTTTTCTTTGACATTCTCTTTAGCCACCATGACACTGCTGTGTGTGTCACTCACATTTAGAGTGTTGCCATTTTCTATCAATCCTTTCTATGAGTAATGGCGCAATGGCAATGTGCTCAACGTTAGGTGCGATGATAAAAAAAATACAGCCCTTTTTGTAAGATAGGTTCAGACTCAGGGGTGGCCCGTCCATTATCCTTGTATCTGGCCTCCATGCAGGATGCATGAATTCCAATGGAGTTTTTTTTTTAAGCACGTGATTAGAGCCAGAGGCTCTAATATGCTTCAAAAAAGGTGCAGAGCACTACGTTCCGAGCCCACCCATTTGTGTGACAATAGCTAATGAATATTTGCTATTTTCACACTGATTCTCCTCCCGGGCCAATCAGGAAGCGGGTCTGAGACCCGTTCCGATTGGCCACCAAGGAGGAGGGAGGAGACGAAAGCCGATGTAAGCCACCGTGATGCCCGCGGAGAGCAGGGGAGGATGCCGTGTTGCTCGCAGAGAGAAAGAAAAATTACCACCAGCCGCCACTGGGTTCAGTATTCTAGATGTAACAATAAATATGTAATAACGGGCTATGTGCATACTCTGTCACCATTTCTGTAAACTTTTTATTATTTACTGACAATGTGCCTTTGAACATGCTTGGGAATTCTACTACTTCAGGAAGAGACCATTACCTATCATAGGTACAGTTCCTCCTCCCTCCTGGTGCGTCATACCCCTCTCATTCTGGGAGTGTCTAATTACTCTTTGTGCTGTCCCATCTCCTCTTTGCCTCCCGTATCTCCCTACATAACCTTTTTATATACAGTAGCTGCTGTGGGAATACTATATACTATATATGCTATACATAATATAATATACTATACTATATACGAGGGTGGATTGAAAACTTTAACACGGCCTACACACCACATTAAAAAAAAAAAGATTGACTGCCGATAAACAATTTGCTAGTCTGTTTTAAAGTTGATCCTGCAAATTTAATGGACAGATTTGATATCATGTGTCTAGCAAGTCAAATAATGTCTGGAAACACACACATTGTTGATCAGCAGTCTGCAAGCCATTTTAAAGAAATGTGGTGTGTAGGCTTTGTTTAAGTTCCTGCAGCAGCCTAAATAATGCACATATCACAATGAAACTAGGCACACATACAATGGACCCTTTAGTGATTTTCCCTTTTTAAAATGATGTGGATATTTCTGTCATCTGGTGATGAGGGTAAGAACCTTTCAATCCACCCTCATACTCATAGGCGTGCACACAGGGTGTGATAGGGGTGTCTGGGCACACCCTAATCATCCTGTGTGGAGCAGATTCCCCCTGTTTAAACCCCTGATATTTCACCAAAGCCCCCTAACGGGGATCCTAAAAGACTAGTAAAAAATAATAAAAAAATTCAATTGTAGAAATAATAAAAATAAAAATTACTGACACCTTCCATTATTGAACAAAAGGTCCTTACAGTGTAAGCTACACATTAGCACATAATGTAGGCCATACACTGAGTGAATAATGGATAGTTTCTGATTCATGAAGTGTCAGAAATTTGCTTTATGAATGGCCATGTCGGCACCCTCCTGCCCAACATCCTTTGACTGAAAATTGAAAGGAGTCGGCCCAAGGATTGTCAGATGAACAGTAGCTGCATCCAATCGGATGCAGATGCCATCTGGGTATTCTGAAAGCCACCAGCACCACCTGTCAGAATGCAGTGGCCCTGGGTGCATTATCTGGAGGGGAGCGGAAGTCCCGACTCCACGCCAGGGAGTCCCGAGTATGTCACTGTCTGTGCCCCGCCTCCGCCGTTCTCTATGTTTCCGTGCTAGTGCTTCCAGAGCTTTTCGGCCTCAGCGATGGACACTCTCTGCGATTGGCTGCACTCACTCAATCTTGTGTGGGCGCGGCGGCAGACAAAGCACACATCCTGGTAGGGGGACACATTCCCACAGACTGGGAAATCATAATTGCCAACATGCACCCAGAGCTCTCTGCCTGCTCTGTGCTTCATACATGGGGGGGGGGAGGGGTCAGTGGGGGGGGGGGTCAGTGTATATATATATATATATAAAATACATGGGGGAGGGGCAGTGTATAAAACATATCGGGGGGTCAGTATATATATATATATAATAAATGAGGGGGTGGGGGTATGTGTATATATAATACATGGGGGGTGTATATATAGGGGGGTCAGTGTATATATAATATATGGGGTGATGGGGGTGTTAGTGTATATATAATATATGGGGGGTCAGTGTATATATTATATATGGGGTGATGGGGGGTGTTAGTGTATATATAATACATGGGGTGATGGGGGTCAGTGTATATATAATATATGGTGGGAGGTCACTGTATATATATATAACACATAGGCTGATGATGGGGCCAGTGTATAATACATGGGTGATGGGGGGAGGGGTCAGTGTATATATAATACATATGGGGGGAGGGTCAGTGTATACATAATACATGGGGGTCAGTGTATATATTATAAATTGGGGTCAGTATATATATATAAATTTCAGTGTATATAAAATATATGGGGTGATGGGTGGGGCAGTGTATACATAATACATGGGGTTAGTGTATATATAATACATTTGGGTTAGTGTACATATAAAACATAGGGTGAGGGGGTCAGTGTATATATAATTGATGGGGGGTCCATGTGTGTATATAATTCATGGGGGGGGGGGGGGGGTCCGTGTGTGTATATAATACATGGGGGGGAAGTGTGTGTAATACAAGGGGTGATGTTTTCAGGACAAGCTTTCGGGTTGTGTCCCTTTTTCCAAGCCACTTTGAACTTGAAGAAGGAGACACACCCTGAAAGCTTATCCTGAAAATTTTGTTGCTAGTGCAAATTAAAAAAGTATCATGAACCATATCATGTATCATGTATCATGTATTAACCTTTACCTTATCACATTAATTTACACCAGAATATTGGCCACCTGCCAGCCCTCTAATTTAAACAACTAGCAGGTATTTCTGAGCGGACTCCAACTCTAGAGTCTTATGCCTCGTACACACGATCGGATTGTTCGCCAACAAAACCATAGGATTTTGTCCGAAGGGCGTTGGCTCAAACTTGTCTTGCATACACACGGCCACACAAATGTTGGCCAACAATTACGAACGTAGTGATGTACTAGACGTACTACGAGCCGATAAAAAGGAAGTTCAATAGTGATGCGCTATCCTTTGGTCTCCTTCTGCTAATCTCGTGTTAGTAGAAGTTTGGTGAGTGTCGATTCGCGCTTTTCAGCCTTGTGCTTGTCAGTTCATTTCTTTTTTTCAGGTTGTGCTTGTCGGTTTGTTTCTGTTTTTCAGTGCTTGCTTGTCAGGTCGTTTCTGGGTTTCATTGCATTCTTTTTAGTTTGCTTCTGATTTTCAGTGCGTGCTTGTCAGGTCCTTTCTGTTTTTCAGTGCGTTCTGTCAGTTCGTTTCTGAACAGCCGTTCGTATACTAGCCATGTGGCATTCTCGTCAGAGAGATCTTTTAAAATATTTTATTGATAACAATACAGTACATATTATTAGTACAAATTTTGAAGTTAAATAAGATAGACATATATATATATGTGTTAAAGGCTTCTCGCACATCATATATAGATGAACATATATTATTTGCTATTTTTTTATAATTCTTAATGTAGCGCCGGATCCTAATGAGCAGACGCTATTATTTTTAAAAAATTAAGTTGCCGGAGGCCACAGTTGGGCTTCAGGCTAATTTCTCTAAATTACTGGTTTCTGTACCAGTCCAGCTGGGTTGCACTGGGTTCTTCTTGGCTGCAGGTGTCGCTGTCACTGACGGCAAGAGTAGAAACGCAGTTTAGCTGGATGTATTGAATGCCACCTATTGCTCGGAACCAGCCCAGTGGGAGTGTTTTCCTGCTGTGCGTTCTGGGAGATGGTATTTAAGATACCAAGGTCAGGTGGTTCGGGGCGTTTTGTCTTCTTTTTGGGTCTTCATTGGGTCCTCTTGACCCAGACCCCGTGGCCCTCCTGGCCTGGGATGCGGAGCTATGTATCCTGTGTCTCGGGGCTGGCTGGCCCGAGGCGACGCCACTGAGAGGATGAGCCTGAGCGAATCTGGAAGCCTATTGATCCTGGGATGGTCCAGTGCCGTCTCATCTGAAGGGAGAGGCCCAGAAACTGAAGGATCCAGGGGAGGACTCTTTCAAGAGAAGACCGTGCGCAAGGCTGGTATCTCTGGAGGAGCCTGGAGACTCAGTTGACGGACGCAACCTGGATCATTATACCTACTGTACCGCCGGTTCGACTGAAAGAGACAGGTATTGTATGAAAATATTCTTAAATCTCTCAGTGACGCTTAAGTTTAAATTCACAAGTCTGTGGCAGAGACTGTGTTGAATACCCCACCGGCTGCTAGGTCCAGTGAGAGGGGCTTATCTGGTGGTGGCTGAATCTAGTGAGTGGAACTATTGTCTTCTTGATCTAAAAAGAGAACTTAAAACTGCAGTACCAGGTGCCTGAACTCATCCTTAACCCTCTGACCCTTTTATTGAAAGACTTTGCTTTTATTTTGAATAAATAACCATAAAAAAGGACTAAGTATTAGGAATTCACATTCTTTGGGCCACTTTCCATGGGATCCCCAAGACGGAGATGCAAGCAGGTGAGGTAACGGTAAGCCCAAATAAAACCAGCAGCTCCTTCGGGGGTTAGTGCAACATTAATATAATAGATATTATTCATATATGATTTTAATCAATATCTTTCAAACAATCAACAAATTTAGTATAAAGTTGAATAAAGAAAGTAATTAATTGTTTATAGAATAACCTTAGTTTGAGTTGAATAACAACAATGTGATCTATTAGTCTATAAGTTAGTAAATAATGAGATAGTTGGATAATGGTTTAATATAACCAGGGCCAAGATCCGGCTATATGGCTTGGCTTATCCTGGAGAAGAAAAAAAGATAAAAAAAATTAAAAAAATAAAAGATTTGACTATCTCAATTATGTATATTATAGGTTTGTTCTAGAGCAGGGGTCTCCAAAGTACGGCCTGGCGGGCCGGATGTGGCCCGCGGGCCGTACTTTGGAGACCCCTGCTCTAGAACAAACCTATAATATACATAATTGAGATAGTCAAATCTTTTATTTTTTTAATTTTTTTTATCTTTTTTTCTTCCGGCCCGCAGCTGGAGTCCCTAGTCCACCTGTTAGTTGTGGAACCTGCGCTGCATATTCTCACCCGGCAATATGCAGCGCAGATCCCACGATCCCTCCCGGCGGCGTCTCACTGTGTTGGCTGCTGGGACCACGGGCATCCTAGCAGCCAATGAGGTGTTTTAGTGCAGACCTGTTCCCACCTCCCTGCTCCCGCCTCCTGCCTTGCTGTTAACGAGTAACGAGTGTGTAATACCAGCGGGGCGGGAGTCGGAAGGTGCAGCAGGTCTGCACAGCCAGTGTAACGTCTGAGATGTGCTGGTAATGTACACATGCAAGGAGGGGGACTGATGTGAGATGGGTACACTTGTGTGGGGGGTGGGTTGAATGGCTCTGATGGGGACACAAATGTGGGGGGGCTGATGACTCGGATGGGGACACAAATGTGTGGGGGGGGTGATGACTCTGATGGGGACACAAATTTGGGGGGGGGGGGGGGCTGATGACTCTGATGGGGACACACGTGGGGGGGCTGATGACTCTGATGGGGACCCATACAGTGGTGTGAAAAAGTGTTTGCCCCCTTCCTCATTTCCTGTTCCTTTGCATGTTTGCCACACTTAAGTGTTTCGGAACATCAAACCAATTTAAACAATAGTCAAGGACAACACAAGTAAACACAAAATGCAATTTGTAAATGAAGGTGTTTATTATTAAAGGTGAAAAAAAATCCAAACCATCATGGCCCTGTGTGAAAAAGTGATTGCCCCCCTTGTTAAAACATACTATAACTGTGGTTGTCCACACCTGAGTTCAATTTCTCTAGCCACACCCAGGCCTGATTATTGCCACACCTGTTCACAATCAAGGCATCACTTAAATAGGAGCTGCTTGACACAGTAAGGTCCACCAGAAGATCCTTAAAAGCTACACATCATGCCGAGACCCAAAGAAATTCAGGAACAATTGAGAAAGAAAGTAATTGAGATCTATCAGTCTGGAAAGGGTAATAAAGCCATTTCCAAAGCTTTGGGAATCCAGCGAACCACAGTGAGAGCCATTATCACAAATGGCGAAGACATGGAACAGTGGTGAACCTTCCCAGGAGTGGCCGGCCGCCCAAAATTACCCCAAGAGCGCAGCGACGACTCATCCAAGAGGTCACAAAAGACCCCACAACAACGTCCAAGGAACTGCAGGCCTCACTTGCCTCAGTTAAGGTCAGCGTTCATGCCTCCACCATCAGGAAAAGACTGGGCAAAAATGGCCTGCATGGCAGAGTTCCAAGGAGAAAACCACTGCTGAGCAAAAAGAACATCAAAGCTCGTCTCAATTTCTCCACAACACATCTTGATGATCCCCAAGACTTTTGGGACAACATTCTGTGGACCGATGAGACAAAAGTGGAACTCTTTGGAAGGTGTGTGTCCAAGTATATCTGGCGTAGAAGGAACACTGCATTTCAGAAAAAGAACATTATACCAACAGTAAAATATGGTGGTGGTAGTGTGATGGTCTGGGGCTGTTTTGCTGCTTCAGGACCTGGAAGACTTGCCGTGATAAAAGGAACTATGAATTCTGCTGTCTACCAAGAGATCCTGAAGGAGAATGTCCGACCATCTGTTCGTGTACTCAAGCTGAAACGAACTTGGGTTCTGCAGCAGGACAATGATCCTAAACACACCAGCAAGTCCACCACCGAATGGCTGAAGAAAAACAAAATCAAGACTTTGGAGTGGCCTAGCCAAAGTCCTGACCTGAATCCTATTGAGATGTTGTGGTATGACCTTAAAAAGGCCGTTCATGCTCGAAAACCCTCTAATGTAACTGAATTAGGACAATTCTGCAAAGATGAGTGGGCCAAAATTCCTCCAGGACGCTGTAAAAGCCTCATTGCACGTTATCGCAAATGCTTGGTTGCAGTTGTTGCTGCTAAGGGTGGCCCAACCAGTTATTAGGTTTAGGGGGCAATCACTTTTTCACACAGGGCCATGATGGTTTGGATTTTTTTTCACCTTTAATAATAAACACCTTCATTTACAAATTGCATTTTGTGTTTACTTGTGTTGTCCTTGACTATTGTTTAAATTGGTTTGATGTTCCGAAACACTTAAGTGTGACAAACATGCAAAGGAACAGGAAATGAGGAAGGGGGCAAACACTTTTTCACACCACTGTATATGCAGGCAGGGATGGGCTGTGATGGGGACACAAATGTGCAGGGAGACTCTGATGAATGATGGGGACACAAAAATGTGTGGGGGGGGGGGGTTCTAATGGGGACACCAATTTGTGGGGATACCCTGATGAGTGATGGGGACATAGATGTATGGGGAGACTGATGGGGACACGGATGAATGGGGAGACTGATGGGGACACGGATGTATGGGGAGACTGATGGGGACATGGATGAATGGGGAGACTGATGGGGACACGGATGAATGGGGAGACTGATGGGGACACGGATGAATGGGGAGACTGATGGGGACACGGATGAATGGGGAGACTGATGGGGACACGGATGAATGGGGAGACTGATGGGGACACGGATGAATGGGGAGACTGATGGGGAGACTGATGGGGACACTAGAGGAAAAATATTCGATTTGTGATAAATTGGATTAGATTACAATGTATTAAAATATCATTAAGTCTTTGATGTGAAGAAAATTTTAAGAGTAGATGTAAAATAAGTGAAAGAACGGGAAATGGAGGGGGGTTGGAATAAGGGAGAGGTCTCCAAAGGGAATTGATACTTTGGTTAATCATATATTGTTTTATATTAAAACAAGTAATAGTAAATATCAGACATCTTCAGGGATTCTTGTCAGAGAGATCATGCAATTGTTGGGCTTGGAGTTATTGCTTTGACCCAAGTCCATTCCAGGAACAAGGGGGAGGAGGAGTTCTTGGACCATGAATTGGTTGCTTAATCATGACCAATTCTGTCATGTGCCTTTGTTGCGGGAGCTCCAGGAGAATAATCTTGATGATTTCAAGCATTATCTCTGGATGACGGACCCCTGCTTTCACTGTCTATTGGCTTTGCTGTCCCCCTATATTAGTAAGCAGGATACATGCATGTGGCAAGCCATCACTCCCGAACAAAGGATCGTCGCCACCTTGCGGTACTTAGTGACTTTGAGAAGTCCTTAAGTTTACCACTGGGATCTCCCCCCAGACTCTGGGAATCATTATTCCAGAGACCTGTTCTGCCATCATACAAGTCCTGCAGAAGGATTTTATTAAGGTAAGTTTAATCCTTTAACATCACATTCTATGTATTTATTGTTTGCGAATGTATTGTATTAATTTCTTTATTCCATAATTACCATTATTGTAATATGCTATGAATGTCCCCTTTGTCCTCTTGCATGCTGTAAGCTTTTAATGCTCCTTTTTTGTCTTTCATGCATATTTGCCTTCACTAACCTCCCCAGCACGCTATCCTAGACCCAGACACCTAGCCTAGTAACTTAACAATGTATTTTGTCAGCTACATTTTAGTGCTTACCCTAAACACGCCCTAAAATGTGTACAAATGTTATTGTTGTCCTCAAATTCAGGCAAAGAGCAAGAGGCATTTTTTTTGGGAACCAAACTCATTTCGAACCCTCCCTCAACCCCAACCCCCAAATGCTAAGTCAACCGATACCAATACTCTATCTGCTGACTTTGCCAAACCCATACACACTATACCTCTTTTGTGGTCATATTTATGGATGGATTCTCCAAAGCATGTAGTGCAAGGGCCTGCCTGAATACTTGCAAATGGTAATGTTGAAAGTTTTGGTCTCCTATTATCTTCATAGGTAATTTCAGAATGTAAAAATGTGCTTCAATTTCGACAGGATGTATCCATATTTTTGGATTATGAAACTTCTTACCTGTCCAGTGGGCTGCCAATAGTGTAAGGAGGGGCTGGCCAAAATAACACACATTATTTATGCATTCAGCTCTTATGGAAGTGGAGAGGGTTACCTGTCCAAAACATCTACCCATCCCCCCACCATTAATTTTTTACAATGGGCCACCAGAGGGGGTGAGGAATATGATAAGTTGACCTTATACTTTTGTCTTTAAATACTAATTTTAATAAATATTATATTTATGTTGGCCAAGAATGTTTGTGTCTAATCTGCTTGCAATGTTATGTGCAAAAGTACAAATTTTCATTTCTTGTTTGATGCCACAGTTTCCTTCAAACCCACAGGAATGGCACACTGTGGCTTCCCAATTCCACCACCAGTGGGATTTTCCCAACTGTGGTGGTGCTATTGATGGGAAGCATGTGAGGATTGTCCAACCACCAAACACTGGCTCTTATTATTTCAACTATAAGGGCTTTTGTAGTATAGTCAATTATTAATTTTTATACCTTGACGTTGGGAAGAACGGCCAAAATACGGATGGAGGAGTGATAGCCCAGACAGAATTTTACCGTCGGCTACAAAATGGCACCTTGCAGTTGCCACCTCCTGAGGAGAATGTGGAGGGCCTCAACTTTGTGTTTGTTGCACATGAGGCCTTTGCTCTGGGGGAACATCTCATGAGGCCGTTCCCCATGAGGAACCTGACCCCAGAGCAGAGGATTTTCAACTACCATCTGTCTCGTGTCCGAAGAGTGGTGGAGAATGCGTTTGGCATCATGTCAAGTCGGTTCTGGCTTTTTCTTACAGCGATGAACCTGGCAGAATACAAACTCAATCATGTGGTGTTGCTGCTGCATTCTTCACAATTATTTAGGGAGGAATGCAGCCAGCTATCTGGCCTCAGTTTCAACTGAGGTGGACTTTGCAGCTGAATCAAAAGTGCTGATGGCTCTGGAAAGTGGCCGTGCTGGCTTACCCGCCAAAAAATGATTGGGACAAGAATGAAAAATGCTGGGAACAGAATAATAGTCTTTTCTATTTGTTAACATTCAATTTGCAACAGTCATGAGCTCAAAATTGTGTCCGATTGATGACCAAAAACCTAAAAATATGTACCATTTTCATACACAGGAAAGTCTCAGCAAAGAGGAGGCCATGCCGAGCAGCCAGACTGAATCCCAGGTTCCTCCCCTCCGCCCTCCAAATTAAAGGGCCAGGAAGTCGGGAAACCTGGATGACGCCACAGCTGCGTTCCTCAGGCATGCCACAAGTGCTATTAGGAGGCTTTTGGATGCATGACAGGCAACAAATTAAGAGATATGAAGGAGGACCAGAGCAGTATGTGCAAAGAGATGATCCTTCAGCTCCTCAACAAGGGCCAAATCACCCCGAAAATGCACATATACAAAATCGACCATACTCCTCCACCAACACCACAGCCACCCCAGTCACCACAGCAGCATGGCGGACCGTGGCCAATGCAGTCACCACACCTCCAACAAGGCCGCTGGGCTGGGGATTATCAGAAGTATAATTTATAATTTTCTTTTTGTTAATTTGAGTTTATCTTTTTTTTTGGTGCAGAGAATGCATTTTTCATTTAATTTCTTTAATTTGTGTGGAAGGAAGTGTTGAGAGCGATGGCCTGGGTTCGGACTGGTCTGGCAAAAAACGCAGGTTGTTGGAAGACCACAGCCTCTGGAAATATATGTCATCTGCTGCTGCTCCCGATCTCTCGGAGTCCAGGACCGTATTGTGCTCCCTATTAAATGGACTCTTCAGGTTACCAATTTTGAAATTCGAATAATTAATGTCTGCCCTGGGGTACAAACGCTTCACCAATTCCAACTGTTTCTCCATCGTTGCCTTCCTCTTGATTTTTATATGACCTTGTGCTCCCTATTGAATACATTTTTTTGTTTTTGCCAAATACTTGGCTATGTGTTTTACTTAACCACTACAATACAGGGTACTTTCGCCCCCTTCCTTCCCAGACCAATTTTCAGCTTTCAGTGCCCTCGCACTTTCAATGACAATTGCGCGGTCATGCAATGCTGTACCCAAATGAAATTTTTATCATTTTGTTCGCACAAATAGAGCTTTAGTTTGGTGGTATTTTTTCACGACTCAGTTTTTTTTTTTTGCGATATAAGCGAAAACATAGCGGAAATTTTGAAAAAAAACAATATTTTCTCCTTTCTTTTTTAAACGAAATCCAATAAAATCAAATTTTGTCATAAATTTAAGCCAAAATGTATTCTCCTACATGTTTTTAGTAAAAAAAATTCTGTTAAGTGTATAATAATTGGTTCGCGTGATCACGGACATATGTATTCAAATGATCATGTACAGATGTGTGCAGGTGATCACGGACATATGTGTGCAGATAATCACTGGCACATGTGATTTTACTGGGACATATGTGGAGGACATGTGTTTTTATTATTTGGGGACATGTGTTTTTATTTGGGGATATGTGTGTTTTGGGGACATGTATGTTTTGGGGACATGTGTGTTTTACTGTGTTGGTGACACTAGACTGGTGATCAGTGAGTAAAAAAACAGCTAATAATCACTGATCACCAGCCGGCTGCAGCGATCAGCTCTCCTCTCCTCAGCGACGACTTCCGTGTGTGGAGAGGAGAGCCGATTGCCTAGCAACCAGCTGTTTGCTTACATTACATGACGGCTGTGATTGGACACGGCCATCATGTGATCAGGAGGGCCAATCACAGAGCCCTCCTGCCGATCCGAGATGCGCCGTGTCCGGGTGACACGAGCGCATCGGGATCGTGCCGCTGCACGGGCATGTGCGTGCGCGATCCCCCTACTTCTAATGGACGTTCAGGAACGTCCGATCAGAAGTAGGTGGCTCCCACCCGGGCCGTATATATACAGTGGCCGGGTGGGAAGTAGTTAAAAAAGGACAGTTTGTTTGTGAGTAGGCAGGTACATTTCAAAAATACAATGTCAAATTAACAAGGGACACCGACATAGTTGTATCTTTGAGCTTAAAAAATATGAGATAATAATGGTGTTGCAGTAACTTGACACAAAAAAATTTATAATATTATTCTGGAGATCACTAGAAAAATAAATATATATTATTCTGGAGATAACTAGAAAAAAAAACAATTATTATTCTGGAGATCACTAGAAAAAATGAAAAAAAATATTATTCTGGAGATCACTAGAAAAAAAAAAAAAACATTATTATTCTGGAGATCACTAGAAAAAAAAAAGAAATTTAAATACGTTTGGCAGAACTCTGTGAATATCATCAGCAAAGCAGCTTCATTATTATACCATTAGAAAGAAGAAGAGAATGTGCTGCATTGAGAGATTTCATAATTTGCTGCATCACAAATGTGATATCTCCATTACGAACGCTAGTTTTACAAGACCGACCGCTTCCGGCTCGTCCTTGCTTCTGAGCATGCGTGTTTGTACTTTGGACTCTGACAACACATATTTGTCCACAGTACTTTGAAAATCTGCTAGCCAAAATTTGTTGGCGGAAAGTCTGACAACAATTGTCAGATAGAGCATACACACGGTCGGATTTACCGCCAACAGCCTGACATCGAACATTCCCCGTCGGAAAGTCTGATCCTGTGTACGGGCCTTTAGTTGTGATCTTTGTGGATTTTTGAGAGAAGAATAATTTCACATTAAAAGCACATAGAGAGGTCAGGGATTGCTTATTTTAAAAAATATTTTGTTGGTATTTAAAGTGGAACTTTAGGCTCCAAAATGAAAATGGGCAGACATCCGGAGGATGCTGGGACTGTGACATCAAAAGGGGGTGGGGTCACCATGTGACATGAGCATGTGACCCTGTCCCCATGTCCCTATATAAGTCCCAGCGCAGCGCGGTTCTGGCATTCCGGGCAGAGACAGCGACGGGTCAACATCGGAAGAAGAAGAAGAACAAGAAGAAGAACAAGAAGCAGAAGGCGCCGGCGGCGCGGAAGACGACGACCGCCGCAAGAACAGAAGAGACCCCCGGAAGACCCCCGAAGGCGGATCGAGACCCCCAGACGACGGCGGCGACGACGACGAAGAAGGTAGCCGGCCTCCTCTGCTCGTGAAAGAGCTAGGTAAAAGAGCAGAAGAGAGCGGAGGAGTCCGGCGAGAAGACCCCCAAGACGGAAGAAGACCCCCGGAGCAGTGCAATAAAATATTTTTTCAAAAGTGTGTGTGTTTTTGTACTTTACATTTTACACCTTAGGTGAATGGGTAGGGGTACATCGTACCCCATACTCATTCACATAGGGTGGGGGGCCGGTATCTGGGGCCCCCTTATTAAAGGGGGCTCCCAGATTCCGATAAGCCCCTGCCCGCAGACCCCGACAACCAACGGCCAGGGTTGTCGGGAAGAGGCCCTTGTCCTCATCAACATGGGGACAAGGTGCTTTGGGGTGGGGGGGCCGCACGGCACCCCCCATGTTGAGGGCACGCCGCCTGGTATGGCTCAGGAGGGGGGGGGGCGCTCGTTCGTCCCCACCCCTTTCCTGGCCTGCCGGGCTGCGTGCTCGGATGAGGGTCTGACATGGATTTGGGGGGAACCCCCATGCCGTTTTTTCAGCGTGGGGAGTCCCTTTAAATCCATGCCAGGTCACGGAGCTAGCGCGGCGGCATTTACTGCCTACGCTAGCTACGTAACCTGAAGTTACGTTCTAAATGAACGGACTGCTCCGTGTGTGGGCAAGTCTGTTCATTTTCAAAAGTCCCGTGGACTTTTGGCCGGCGGATTATCCGCCAGAGAAGTCCGTGCGTGTGTGGTCAAGTCACACGCTCGAAAAGGCCGGCGAAGCCCCGCTGGAAAGTCCGGCGGATTGTCCGTTGGACTAAGTCTGCCGGCAAAAGTCCGCACGTGTGTACGCGGCATTAGAGGCACCTCTCTTCTCTTTTATACTCTGTAGCTCCTGCTGGATTTTGCTTCTAATCACCTTGTACAGGCTTCCATATATGGATAGACATTTTATGGTTACACAACCTGGTACCATTACTATAATCTTTTTATATGAACTTTGAACTGAAGGACCTATGAATAAATGGTTGTGGAATGAATCATTTGAGTTTATTATTTCTTATGGGGAAATTTGCTTTGCTTTGGATTACAAGCATGCTTCCGGAAAGAATTATGCTCGCAATCCAAAGTTTTACTGTACAGATATATTTTCTAGCAATAAATTATGTTTGAGAAAGAGAAGCTCTAAAAAGTACAGGTGATAAATGTCTAAGGTTTGTACCCCGTTGAATTCTCAATAACAGAACGATTCATCATTTGTGGCTCTGCCAGGTGATTTTATTTAGTATGCATTTTGAGGCCAATATAAATTTTATTGCTAGATACAATGATGTCAACACAACAGCTTTCAGTTCTGACTTCTCGATGGCAAGTGAAACCAAATTCATTAGCTGCTGTAGCTCAAAGATAACTCAAAAGTGCTTTTATTTCATAATTTATTTCCTTTTTGAATGTAAAAACACAAAATGGTGATAGAATTTACTGACAGCATGTGCCACTTTTAAAGAAGAAGAACTTTATTAGTTGTACAAATATATTAGGATAGGTCCTATAGTGCCTCTTAAGTCACACAAGTAATATTACTGTCTTGATATTTTTTCTTCTGACCTGAAAAGGGTTATTAGTAGGGATGGGCGAACGGTTTGTTGTTCGGTCATTCGGCAAACAGCCAAACAAACGGGTCGTTCAACCATTTGTTCGCCCCCCCCCGAACTGACCACAATGCACTGCGGCGCTGAACAGTGCATTGCAAGCCCTGATTGGATGAAGCAGTGAAAGCTTCAGCCAATCAGGTTACAGAGCACTGTCAGAGTCATGATTGGACACTGTCATCATGACTTTATCCAGTCATGGCTCATTCCCGCCCCACAGTATAAAAGTATTCTTTCAATGGCAGACATTTTCAGTGTGATTTTGGCATGAAGAGAGATAGAACAGGGCTCTCTTCAGTGCTATTAGATAGTCAGTATGCTATACTGTGCTATTTTTCTTCAATTGTCAGTGTAGAATATTAGTTTAGTGTCAGTTTAGGTATAGTGTGAGTGTAGGGACAGCTCAGATAGTTTCAGTGTAGTGTAGTGAGACCGTGTCAGTAATCTTTACATTTTTGTATAGCTAGAGTAGGGACAGTTCAGATAGCGTCAATGTAGTGATGGTTGAACACCATCTATTTGATTGCGTTACTGCTAGTTTAACGCCATATAATTTTGCATGCGTTACTGCCAGTTTAACGCCATATAGCTTTGCATGTGTAACTGCCAGTTTAACACCATATACTTCTGTGTGCGTTACTGCCAGTTTAATGCTATATAGTTTTGCGTGCGTTACTGCCAGTTTAACGCCATATAGTTTTGCGCACGTTACTGCCAGTTTAACGCCATATAGTTTTGCTGGCGTTACTGCCAGTTTAACGCCATATAGTTTTGCGTTCGTTACTGCCAGTTTAACGCCATATCGTTTTGCATGCGTTACTGCCATTTTAACGCCATTTACTTCTGTGTGCGTTACTGCCAATTTAACGCCATATAGTTTTGCGTGTGTTACTGCCAGTTTAACGCCATATAGTTTTGCGTGCGTTACTGCCAGTTTAACACCATTTACTTCTGTGTGCGTTACTGCCAGTTTATTGACATATAGTTTTGTGCGTCACTGTATGTTTGGTACATTATATTGTAGTATATTATAGTGTATCCGTGGAGTGTGTCTTTGTAGTGTGAGTACTCAAATTAAAGTGCACCAAAAACCTCTTTACATTGATTAAAGTGCATCTACGTATATATTTCAACTTCTTCTTTACATTTGCTTATAAGCTCCGCCCCTCCCTCCCAATATTGTCTGGAAGGACAACAAGGAAAGGCAGACATTCCCTTGGCACTGTAAGGGGGCCAGCAACAAATGTGTCCACAGGCAAAGGTGGACGAGGTTGTCAGTCCTCAGGCAGGGCATCATTTCCTCTGTTTAGTGAGTTTGCCCATGCTATCCAGCCACAGCATACAGAGGAGGTGGTGGACTGGCTTACTAAACCTTCCTCATCCCCCTCATCCTCTGTCACTCAAGCAGAGACAAGTGTGCTGTCCCCTGCAGTTGCTAGAGTGGATAAACCTGCCTCCTTGTCCACATCTGTTCCCGCCATAGCCCCAATATCAGCCATTGAGGAGTCAGCTGAGTTATTTGACCACAGCGTCAGCCACTTGATGATGCCCAGCCATTACTGGATTCAGATGTTGGTTCTGAGGTTGAGGTTGACAGGAACATGAGCCTAGAGAGAGGGAGGAACACTGGTAGACAAATTGGCATTCATGTTCCCCAAGCCTCAGCGTATTGCCAAATTGTCTCCAGTGGTAATTATGAAGATGGAGGAGATGGAGATGATGATGATGAGGTCACTGATGCGACTTGGGTGCCAGATAGAGCAGAGGAGGAAACTAAAGGTGAGGCGGCACAACCCCAAGGAGGCCGACATCAAGAAAGAGTAGAGAGCAGCCAACCTATTCCATCACATTCTGCAGCTGTTATCTCCTGGCCCACTCCCCAAAGCTCAGCTGTCTGGGACATCTGCAGCAGATCGCACTGTTGGTATCTGCAAACTGTGTCTTAGGCACATCAAACGTGGCAACCACTCAGCCACACAAAAGGGGCACAAATCTGTCCCTCCTCCTCCTCCTTACCCACTTCAGTCTGCCCCTGCGATACCGAGTCATTACCTTTCATCAGCCTCGACTGACAGGGATGATGGTATAGCACAGGGTGTCCCAGGTCCTAGCAGCACATCTGCCAGCAGCACACCACCAGCTGTAGACTGTAGCCGGCAAAGTTCTCTGCCCCATCTGCTGCAGCGGAAAAAAAATGACAGTCCCTGCCACCCACATGCCCAGTGTCTGAATGCAAGCTTGTCAAAGCTGTTGGCTCTCCAACTTCTGACTTTCAGCCTGGTTGATTCTACCCCCTTCCGTGAATTCGCACAATGTGCTGTACTACAATGGCAGGTTCCCAGTCGCTACTACTTTTCACGTAAGTCTGTTCCATCTTTCTACCATCACGGAGAAGGGAATGTTCTGGCATCGTTGGGCAAGGCAGTCAGCCGTAAAATCCACCTTGCTGTTGACACGTGGTCCAGCAAGCATGGACAGGAACAATATATTTCGGTCACAGCACACTGGGTAATTCTGCTTGCAACTCGAAAGGATGCAGGACAGGGCTCGGCGCTGCAGCCTGTTGTTCCCCCACGTCTCCATACAGCTGGTGGTGATGATGCCAGACCTGTGAGCTCTACCCCCTCCTCCTTCTCCGCCACCTCCATGCCCTCCTCTGCAGAATTGTCCTATGAATATCAGGTATCCCCTAAGCATTCAAAGGGCGATTCCCAGAGTCAGGCTAAAAGGTGCCATGCAGTGCTTCAGTTGGTGTGTTTAGGGGACAGGATCCACACCAGAGCAGAGATTCTTGCAGCTCTGCAGGGACAAGCCCAGAGGTGGTTCACACCACGCCAGCTGGAGCCAGGAATGGTGGTGTCCTATAATGGCTCAAACCTCCTGTCCGCCCTTAGACTGGGAAAGTTGACACATGTGCCATGCCTGGCACATGTCCTCAATTTGGTGATGCAGTGTTTCCTAAGTACGTACCCAGGGTTGCAAGATGTACTAAAGCAGGCCAGAAGAGTCATTAGCCATTTCAGGCGGTCATACACAGCCAGTGCTCGGTTGGCTGAAATTCAGCGGGAATTCCACCTGCCTGTAAACCACCTGATTTGTGACATGCCCACCAGGTGGAACTCAACTTTGGGAATGCTGCAGTGGCTATACATGCAGCAGAGGGCCATCAACGAGTACCTGTGCCATTACGGCACGACGACAGGCTCAGGCCACCTTGGCTTTTTTTCCCCATGCCAATGGCTGATCATTCAGGATGCATGTACTATATTGTCACCATTTGAGGAGGCCACAAGGATGGTGAGCAGTGACAGTGCATGCATCAGTGACACAATCCCTGTTATGTTCCTGCTGGAGCAGACTCTGCATTCCATTATGGACAGGGCACTAGAGCACAGAGCAGCAGGAGGAAGAGGAGGACTTCCTTTCCTCTCAAGGCCCACTTTATCCAGACACCATCATTCCTATATCACAGAACACACATGAGGAGAGAGGGGAGGAAGATGAGGAGGATGATTCTGGCACTTTCATAGGCTTCGAAGAAGAGGAAGACATGCGTCAATCTGTAAGCGATCCCTTTTTCCAACCCCTGGACCCTTGGGAGTAGTACGTGGCTGGGAGGAGGAAGTTCCAGATGCTGTCATCCTGAGTGACCCCAAGGAGTCTGCTTCTCAAGCCTCTGCAAATTTGAGGCACATTGGCAACCTCATGCTTCAAAGCCTGGGAAAGGACCCAAGAATATACGTGGCATAAAGGAGAAACAACCCTGGCAACCCTCCTTGACCACCGTTATAAGGGGAAGGTCTCAGAACTCATCTTGTCCCCACAGAGAGTGCAGAAGGTAAAATCTCTTTTACCTCTTTGTTAAAGAGGATTTTATTGAACATTTTTCCTGACTCCAGTAGGTTACAGTGTGGGGGAAAACGTAGTTTTGAGTCTTTTGCTGGTCAAGAGAGGGGCGTTGGAGAAGGCGTCCGCCTAAGTGAGGCATTTTCAGAATTTTATTTAGTCCTCACTGCCCAGGGCTGTCAGCTTCCACGTCCCATCGGCAGCATCTGCATTGCATGGTGGACGATTACCTCGGGGCTAAAACAGAGACGGAGAGCTTTCCAGCTGACGATCCACTGACTTACTGGGTCATGAGAATAGACCACTGGCCAGAACTTGCCCAGTATGCTATTGAGCTGTTGGGCTGTCCTGCATCCAGCGTGCTTTCAGAACGGGCATTCAGTGCTGCAGGAGGTTTCGTTACTGATCATAGAACGCGTCTGTCCACAGACTCCGTGGACCGTTTGACTTTTATAAAAATGAATCAGTCCTGGATTACCAGATATGAAGCCCCTGATGTTGGTGTCATTGATTAAGTCTTTTTGGGATGTGGAATCTCTGCAGGACTTCAAGGCTGCCTAGCTTTGAGGGTGTTCAATCATTTCATCTAGAAGAATGTTTTTGGTATAGGTTTCATGGGCACAATTAACACCCAAAGACCAATTTTTTCAGCATCTGTTTGACAGGTTCATATCATTGCAATTTTTTACAGCAAGGTCAATTCTTGCTTTCATCAAGAGTACCTCTATAGGGTTATGGTGGGAAGGCACCACTGACACCCAAAGACAAATTTTTCAGCACATGTTTGACAGGTGCATATCATTGCAATTTTTTTACAGCAAGGCCAGTTCTTGCTTTCATCAAGAGTACCTCTATAGGGTTGCGGTGGGAAGGCACCCCCGACACCCAAAGAGTAATTTTTCTGCACCTGTTTGACAGGTGCATATTGTGCCGCCCCAAAGGGGCACATCATTTATATAGATTGTTTTCCTAATCATTTCTATGGACGTTTTATATTTAGTTCACATGCTGCCATCTAGTGAACTTTTGCGGTAATTCACTTGTTTTCTTATGTTCTTTTTCCCTGATGCTATGACACACTTCCTTTGTATGTAATGTTCCACCCTTCTTCCTGTGATTTGTACTTCCTGTAGCAGGGCACATGTATTCTACATTGTAAGCTACAGACAATATCATCTTTTGACCGCATAAATACTACAACCTATTCATCTGTTTGTATCCTGTCATCTGCTGTAAACTGATGTTCAGAATAAAAGCACCTCTGGAGATGGAATCAGTATTTGGTGAGTTCAAACCATTCAATGAGAATTGTCCTCAGTGATGATATCTTATACGGGCCAGGCATAGAGGTCTCACAAGGGATAAATCGCTTCACAACAATCGGAGTCAGAATAGTCAAAAGATGTATAGAATTCCCACAGCCTGCTGTGTATATGTGTGTGCCTGATCTGCAATCAAGCTCAGTGCCATACGCCATCTTGTGAAGCACATGGTCGCACGAGTGCCCTCACCATTACGAAGTAAAAGAAAAGCCTCTTGACATCATCCAAGTACCTGTTGTCACTCCTAACCTTTGTGATGACAACCTAGGTACCACAGTGTTTTGTACTACAAGCCATGACAACAAAATAGCCTTTTCAGTTGAAGACAGAGAGTTCATCAAAATTAGTTCTTCCGGGATGAGTCTAACAGTCTTACCTCTTCGTGCTGCAAGGGTTAAACTCCCAATCAATTGTGAACAGGCTCTATCCAGATTCAACTCACTTCAAAGAACACTAAAGAACAGGCCTAAAATGAAAGACCATTTTATCGCCTTTATGGAAAGGATCTTTGACAATGATCACGCCGAACCAACTCCACTACCAATAGACCAGCTTTCAAAGTGGGAGTCCTGGAAACAACTTTTACATGCCTTAGATGAAATCCATATACCACGCTGCTACACTTCTGCCTCCCTTGCCACAAATCAGAGGAAAGAGCTTCACATCTTCTCAGATGCATCTACTGAGGCCATAGCAGCTGTCACTTAGCTCAAGGTAAGAGATTCTTCTAATCAAGCCCACATAGGGTTTCTGTTTGGGAAAGCTAAGTTAGCACCTAAGCCTGAACACACAATTCCCAGACTGGAACTTTGTGGGACTGTGCTAGCTGTAGAAATAGCAGATTTCATACTGCATGAGCTAGACATTCAGATAGATGACGTCAGATTCTACACAAACAGCAAGGTTGTTCTGGGCTACATATACAACCAGACTAAACGTTTGTCAGCAACCGTGTAGAGAGAATCAGGAAATCATCTAAACCTGAACAATGGCAAAATGTTCCATCTGAAATTAACCCTGCAGATAAGGCTAGTGTCTGCAAGTGTCTTTGCAAACTCTTCTTGGTTAACAGGGCCTGAATTCCTACTGGATCATCCAGAAGAAACCAAAGCTGATGTCTTCAGTCTTCTAGAACCTGACAAGGATCCAGAGATTCGTCCTGAAGATAAAACCCTCATCACCAGAACTGAACAAAGACTCGTCTTGGCTGTCAACACTCGCAAGGTTAGTTCATATTGCAGATTGCTTCCACACAAAGCCCACAGATGCTCACTGTCAAGGTTCGCACGTGTGCCAAAAGCCTTTTTTCTGCAAAAGACAGTGCTGAAGGTTAACTGATCATAATACGCAGTGTACAACAGAGTGTCTTTAGGCTCAGAAATGAAATGTATCAGTGACAAGAGGGACATTACAAAAAACAGTCCAATTGCCAACCTGAATCCATTCATTGACAATGATGGTATGTTAAGGGTTGGTGGACGTTTAAACAAGGCTGAGTTGAGTGAGCAAGAACAGAATCCTCTCATTATACCTGCTTGCCATCACATTACCACATTGCTCATATGGCAGTACCATGAAGAGGTTAAGCACCAAGGTAGACACTTCTCAGAGGGTGCCATTAGAGCTGCAGGCCTTTGGATTATAGGAGCAAAAAGACAGATCACAGCTACACTACACAGCTGTGTTCAGTGCCGCAAACTGAGAGAGAAACACCAGCAACAGAAAATGTCAGATTTGCCAGCTGACAGGTTAAGTACTGATCCACCTTTCACTCATGTTGGTCTGGATGTCTTTGGGCCATGGATGGTATAAGCCCACAGAACTCGTGGTGGCCAAGAAAATAGCAAACGATGGTCAGTGCTGTTCACTTGCATGAGTGTGCCTGCAGTACACATTGAAGTAATAGAATCTATGGATGCCTCAAGTTTCATCAATGCTTTAAGATGATTCCTAGCCATCAGAGGACCAGTCAAGACACCAAGATCTGATTGTGGAACTAATTTATTTGGAGCTTGTCAAGAGTTACAGCGCAACTTTAGGCCAATCCAAGACTTTTTAGCTGAAAAAGCCTGTACATGGATTTTCAATCCTCCTCATTCTTCCCACATGGGTGGCTCATGGGAGAGAATGATAGGCATCACACATAAAATATTGGACTCTATGCTTATGGACTTTAATTCCACAAGACTTACTCACGAGATTCTAACCACCTTCCTGGCAGATGCATCTGCCATAATCAATTCAAGACTACTTGTTCCAGTGTCCAAAGATCCAGAGACCCCAACTATCCTTACCCCAGCTACTCTTCTTACCCAGAAGCTTGGGTCTGTTCCTGTTCCACCTGGAAACTTTAAATTCCACCTGGAATTGGAAGATGAAGTATCTTTCTACTCTGCAAGGATGCAGGAAATGGCAAGGGCTGAACCCTAACATACTGGTTGAGGTTCTTGTCCTGCTTAAGGACCAGCAAGCTGAAAGAATCAAATGGACAATGCAACTTATTGTAAAGAGCGTTCCTAGTGATGACGGTAAGGTACGTAATGTGGAGGTGAAGGTTTCAAGACAAGGGACTGTAAAGACTTTCATCAGACCTATCATGGAACTTATTCTGCTCTTGCCCTTTGAAGATTGAACTTGTTTGCCTACGCTGCTGGATCCTACCTGTGACTTCAAGAAGAAAGTGTCTTGAACTTTTGACATAACTTGAAGCCTTATATTAAGAGTTATTGATATTGAATTATATGCTTCTTTTTATGTCTTTCAGGTCTTCATGACATCCAGCAAATTACACTGTTGTTATTTGCAGTTGCATAACTACCGTTCTGTTGCATATAGTGACATTTACCATGCCAGACAGGGAGTCTATATAGAATTTATATAAGATTGTTTTCCTAACCATTTCTATGATCATTTTATATTTAGTTCACATGCTGCCATCTAGTGACCTTTTGTGGTAATTCACTTGTTTTCTTATACTCTTTTCCCCTGATGTTATGACACACTTACTTTGTATGTAATGCTCCACCCTTTTTCCTGTGATTTGTACTTCCTGTGTCATTGATGCAGCTAACAGGCCACATGTAGCAGGGCACATGTATTCTACATTGTAAGCTACAGACAATATCATCTTTTGACTGCATAAATACTACAACCTATTCATCTGTTTGTATCCTGTCATCTGCTGTAACCTGATGTTCAGAATGAAAGCACCTCTGTGGATGGAATCAATAAAAGATGTGAACAAAAAGGCTATGGGAGTACCTCATCCTAGATAGAATTTACAAAACAAAGAACCAACATGACGGATTATCACGGTACCATTGAGGAATTCATACACATAATACTTTCTAATAAATTTATTTTACAAAATTAAATACAATTAAATAAATAGAAAACATTGTAAAATTACTAGGATGTTCTCTTGAAGTTCAACAATGATAGTTATAGTATATGTAAAAAAGCGATGGTTGATGCGTTTCACAAAAAATAGCTTCTTCAGAACCAATTGCTTATTGACTCGTAACCAGTGAACCTTAAATTGGAAACATGGGAGAAATAGATGTTACTAAAGGTAAGTGTATGCCTTATATAGATCAAACACAAGTTTATAAATACCAGGGATAAGACTCCTAATTTATAAAAAAATAACCCTCGAAAAACGAGAGGATGAAGACTTACATAATGGGAACCCAAGATTGTTGAACCTGAAGATCGAAGACGGTGTGTCCCAAATATGTATGGGAGAAGTAGATGGTACTAGAGGAATACAGGATATGGATCCGACTAAACCCTATATTTGTGAGTCAAAAGGATCTCTAATTAGATATGGGGCCCCAGAACTAATAAAGTCAACAATCATCACTCAGGGTACAAACCCAGAACATAAAAGAAATAATAATAACCAGATATACTTACTAGAGATATCTAGCAGTGGATTAACAACTCGTATGTAGGATAATATATTCCTTGAGAGAGATATATGAGGCACCTATACACAAATAACCCATTAAATATTGAGCCAGAATTCCCAAATCAAAGAAATAGGAAAGGGTAAGGAAAGAAAAAAAACAACAATATAACCAATAACAATACCTATATGTGGCTTGCCAAAGGGCCCAATCACTCCCCCAAACAATGGAGGGGGAGGAGGTGTTACTGCATGAATCCAAGAAGTGCCCAGGCTGGGATATCACTCATATAAGATTTTAATAGAGGAAGGCTCATGAAGAAAGTCCAGCCTAATATACAACGCAGCTAAAAAGAAACAAAAAAAAAAAAATATATATAAAAAATATATATATATATATATATAATAATAATAATAATAATCACTCAGCTTAACATTCCCCCCATGGGGACAGGTTAAAGTGTAAAAGGCATCATTATTTAAAATAATCCAGACGACGCTTACCAAACATGTACCTCCACTTCAGAAAACACACCGCTTACTAGACCTCACATATTTCACTGACTAAAAATAGTCAGTTTGGTGCTAAAACTGGTGTGGAAACAATTACCATAATGTGTGTCAGCTGGAACCATGTAGGATAGAGGATGAAAATAGCCAATAGAACAGCGCGCTGAACAAACAAATGTCACGGTGCCCGCGACGGCCCCATCGCCAGCCAAAAGCAAAACCGAAACCTTGCACATGCGCAGAACGGCTAAATCAACCCAGCGCTACATAGGCAAACGGCCATAGAACCAAAACAAGCCAGACATCACCAAGCTACGGCACTCAATGCCCATGGTATAGATAATTTACCCTACATAAAAGGGGAAGCCTAACCATATAATAACAAAAAGGGGGGCAAAGAAGGGAAGGAAAGGAGGGATCCCCTAGTCGCCACCACCTACAACTCCACCACCACGGTCAGGTTGTAAGGGAGTCAGATAATACTCCCTCGCCCCCAGATATATGCCATGCCAGATGGGATCCACCCTGCCCTCCCATGTGGATCCAAATCCTGTATATCCATCTTGCTAAACCGATCCGGTCCAGAGGAACAATGCTGATAAAAACACATTAAAAATGAAATAAAATGTATTAATTATAGTAATGATGAAACAAAACCCTGTGATATCCATTAGGTACATACACCTCCTTCTACAACTCCCATGTAATTCCTTCCAAATAAAAAAAATTGCAATATATCATTATTAATTTATTTACATGTCCGATTAATCGGCACATCTCACAAAGATAGCAAAAAAGAGACAGACATTACAGCAGAAGAGAAATAAGAATCACAATATACAATTAACATCCTCATCTCTATTAAAGAAATGGCCTATAACTTATGGAGTCATTAAGACCAAGTGCTCTAATGGCATTTAACTTGAAAATCCATTTTGCTTCACGTTAAAGCAGTTTTTGGTCAATATTTCCACCCTGGTCTTCTCTGACCCTTTCAAGGGCCGTAAAACAGACCTTAGAAGTATAGTTTTTATGTTTTAACTCAACGTGTCTACCTATGGGTGTGTATAACAGATTCTTCCTGATATAGTATATGTGGTCGTATACTCGTCTGCAGAAATTTCCGAAGGTTTTACTTATGTAAAACGAACCACATTTACAGAAAGCAGTATACACAACCCCCTTTGTCTGCCAGTCAGCATGGAATTTCATGTTATAGATCTCCCCATTGGGTAAGGTATATGATGAGCCCTCTAACATCCAATTACAGTACTCACAATTGTGGCATTTAAACATTCCTGGACCTACTTCCAAATTATCTCTAGGCTCCTGAAAGTGACTATGAACTAGCCTTTCAGATCTTTCAGGGACATTTTGTATATGTAATCTGTGGAAGGTCACCAATATATTTTTTGATAATGCCATCACCTGTCAGAAGGTGCCAATGCCTTCCAATTGCCTGTCATATAATCTCATGATTGCTAGAATAAGTTGTTATTATTCTAACAGTATCCATTTGTTTTTCCTTATGTCCTTCATTCCCAAATAGTAATTTCTGTCTATCCTTATCGAGAGTCTTTTTGAAGGCCTTTTTAAGGATTGCCTTACTATAACCTTGCTTCATTAAGAGATTAGATTCAGCCCTGAAAGATTCTTCTGTCGAGCAATTTCGCCTTAGACGCAAATACTGCGAATAGGGGATGCTCCTAATCAATGGCAGGGGATGGGAACTGGCTGCATGGAGTAGGGTATTTCCAGCAGTTGCCTTTCTGAAAAGCAAGGTATTTATGGTACCATCTTCCTGCTTAAGTATAGTTAAGTCCAAAAACGCCAAAGACTTTCGATCATGTTGCATCGTAAACTTAAGATTAAAGCTATTTTCAGTTAATTTACTCATGAAAGTCTCCAACTCTTGCACACTTGCATTCCAAACCATGAAAATATCATCGATATATCTGTGCCAACAGATGATGTTGGCCAGATACATCGACAAGGCATCACTAGAGAATGCGGTACGCTCCCACCGCCCCAGGTACAGGTTGGCGTACGATGGGGCACAAGAAGTCCCCATCGCCACCCCCTGCACCTGGAGGTAATGGGAGCCATCAAATGAAAAGACATTCTTCATCAAAATGTGTTGCAACAATTGTACAATGAAAGCATTTGTACAGCGTGGATGGAATTAGTATTTGGTGAGTTCAAACTATCTGATGAGGATTGTCCTCAGTGATTATATCTTATACGGGCCAGGCATAGAGAACTCACAAGGGATAAATCGCTTCACAACAATCAGAATATTTATCATTGCAATTTTTTACAGCAAGACCAATTCTTGCTTTCATCAAGATTATCTCTATAGGGTTAAGGTGGGAAGGTGCCGACACCCAAAGACCAATTTTTACACACCTGTTACTTCTATCCAAAGTCAAAGTGACACCAGAATGTATCCAGCAAATCTCTAATCTTGTTCCCAGTGCACTACATTGTGGCCTTATCATACACAGTGGCTCCCCAGCTGTTGCTGCGCAAAATAGAGGCAGCTGGCTGGGAAAATTTATTTTTTTTGGCTTTATAAATGCAATTATTGCTGCAGCAGATTCTAGACATGGTACAGATCTGCCACTTTACAGGTAGACTAAGGGGACTCCCCAGGCACTATATTGCATTTTTATGCAATATGCATTTTTATGCTTTCACTTTCAAAATCTAAAAATCACTGCTCATTTAAAAATGACATTTTTCACAAACTTTTTTTTTTATTGATACATGTCCCGCAGGACCCGGACCCCTATGACCATTGTATGCCCAATTACTTGCATATAAGCCTTCAAAATGGGCACTTTTTTGACATTCGGGTCCCATTAACTTTAATGGGGTTCGTTATTCGCAGTGTTCGAAAGTTCAGATGCAAACCAAATAGGGGTCCATTCGGCCCATCCCTAGTTATTAGTTGGGACGAGCAGAATGATTTTGGTGAAATTGTAATTTTACTGAAGCGGAAAGTCAGAATTTGGCTCAATAAGCCCATTAGGTGGAATTTGCTTTACAAAAAATAGACCCATTTTACTTTAATTAGGCGTTGTTTTTTTTTTTTTTTTTGGTAGGGCACATGTTTGTTAGTTTTCATTATTTATTGATTGTTTTTTGTATTTGTGTTTTCCCACCTTTTGTGTATTTATTTGTTAAATAATTGAGTTTTACTTAGTTCCCCCTTATCTGTTTTTGTTTTTGGCAAAGAAAAAAATGCAGTCAAGAGCTGTCTTTTGTACAGGAAGTTGAATTTCACGCCATGCAAGGTGGAACATTCTGTCAGTGCATGGCACTGGCATTCTGTATAATAATTTATATTATACTATAATTCATTTATATAATATAATTTATAATATTATAATTTATATCACCCTCAAAATGTACTTGTACTGAAAAAAACAGGGAGGCAGCCATTTGTTCTTCTTCTCAAAGTGTTTAATACCAGGCAGTTATGCTGACCCAATATACTCAACACTTTCCAGTTCATTGATCTGGAACCAGTGTGCGACTCATGTTTTCAAAAGGGGCTCATTAGTTTATTAATGTAATGATAGTTGTCCTTTAAAAGCTACCTTTTGACATGGTTGTACTCACCACCAACCTGTAGTTCCTGTTATTTAGAGTCAGGAGTGGCCCGTCCATTAAGGACGCAAGGGTGCCGCCTCCCCTTTCCATCACCGCTGCCACCCCCTATTCATGCGTTCGGCCTCTTTCAGGACACCGGGCACATGAATTACAGCGGCGGGGGTGTTTTTTTTAAACAACTGATTAAAGCCAGAGGCTTCAAAATAGGCTTCAAAATAGGTTGGGCATTGCATTTGGAGCCCACCCAGGTGTGTTAGAAAAGCAAATGAATATTCGCTTTTCTACAACTGAATCGCCTCTCCGCCAATCAGGAAGCGATTTGTCGGATACCCGTTTCCCTGTTAGCCAATTGTCTGATACCTGTTTCCCGATTGGCTGAAAGGAAAGGTGATCCTATTGGATGCCTAGGAGAAGGAGGAGGGAAATGCACGGCAGAAGCAGCCGTGATCCACAGAAGGAGGAAGACAGAAAGCTGCCACTCGCCAGACACGCTGCCCGCTTCCTAGATGGGGTAAGTGCGGGGCTTTGATTTCCTGACCATCCTCCTTGGGGGGGGTTGCCGCCGACCAACCTGGGGGGGTGGTTAGGGTGGCTGTTTGCCGCCCCCCCAAAAGGAAAAAGCACCATTTATATTGCACATACTGTATATTAGCTAGAATATGAAAATATATAAATAGTGGAATTTCGGGTGGCAGGCACTCTGCTAAATGACTAGTTGATATATTGACATTATTATGTATATATATATATATATATACACACACACACACACATATATATATATATATATATATACACACACACACATACACATACATACATACACACACACACGCTATATTACCAAAAGTATTAGGATACCTGCCTTTACAGGCACATGAACTTTAATGGCACCCCAGTCTTAGCCCATAGGGTTCAATATTGAGTTGGCCCACCCTTTGCAGCTACAACAACTTTAACTCTTCAGGGAAGGCTGTCCACAAGGTTTAGAAGTGTGTCTATGGGAATGTTTGACCATTCTTCCAGAAGCACATTTGTGAAGTCAGGAACCGATGCGGATGAGAAGGCCTGACTCGGAGTCTCCACTCTAATTCATCCCAAAGGTATTCTATGGGGTTGAGGTGAGGCCAGTCAAGTTCCTTAACCCCAAACTCGCTCATCCATATCTTTATGAACCTTGCTTTGTGCACTGGTTTAAATTATTTGGTTGAGGGGGGATTATGGTGTGGGGTTGTTTTTCAGGGGTTGGGCTTGGCCCCTAATTCCAGTGAAGAGAACTCTTAAGGCATCAGCATACCAAGACATTTTGGACAATTTTATGCTGCCACACAGTTCCAACATGACTGTGCACCAGTGCACAAAGCAAGGTCCATAAAGACAAGGATGAGCGAGTTTGGGGTGGAAGAGCATGACTGGCCTGCACAGAGTCCTGACCTCAACCTGATAGAACACCTTTTGCATGAATTAGATCAGAGACTGCGAGCCAGGCCTTCTCAGCCACATCAGTGCCTAACCTTACAAATGTGCTTCTGTTAGAATGGTCAAACATTTCCATAGACACACTCCTAAACCTTGTGGACAGCCTTCCCAGAAGAGTTGAAGTTGTTATAGCAAAGGGTGGACCAACAAAATATTGAACCGTACGTACTAAGACTGGGATGCCATTAAAGTTCATGTGCATGCGTGTAAAGGCAGGCATCCCAATACTTGGTAATATAATATAATATATATATATATATATATAGGCATATATATATATATATATATATATACATATATATACACATATACACACACACACACACACACACACACAGTATATATATACATACACACACAATATATACACACACAACTATATACACTATATATGACACCCAGGGGGGTTGTCACATAGCATACAGCGATAAGTGTTTCTCCACCAATGTGTACACTCTCAGCACTAAAGGACAAATCCCCTATGCTGCAATAATATAAACCAGAAAGGATGCTAGGTAAGTCAACTTGATCAATGACATCACCTCGAAACCCTGATTGTTTGTTTAACTTTCTGCATTAGTTATATGGATCACAAACTGTGAATGGCTTTGGTTCATCTTGTTAGGGAAATTTTAAGCTTGTCCCATAAGCAAATATTTTTTTTGCGCTTAAAAGCACAAATACAGCTCTCTCATATAATGCCAGGAAAGTGCGCTTGTATTTCTCCAAGTAACACAGACAAAGGCTGGTATAATGTTGAGCTTAACAGAATCCTCCCATTGAATGCTTTACTCCTTTTTTTATACTGTCAAAATTAATAAACAAAGGAAGGTGGTGGCTTCAGAATCAGCCAATCAGACACTTGTATTCTTTCAAAAGAACCAATCACACACACATGTATATATTCAAATAGAAATACAGTAGTGACGTGTGCAGATGGTCATCTGCAGAGTCATGACACAAGTCGTTTGTGAGACACAAAGGACTCACAATTTGAACATTACTTACATGGCGCTGAACACGATCGTGTGCACATTCCCACTGCTACCAATGACGCAAGCCATACTCTATCATGGCTCAGTGGGCCATGATTTTGTATGGTTATGCTATGGTTCCCATGTACGCAGATCTGCTTACTGACGTCAGTGATCGGGGACTTCCGCCTTTTGGAACGCCGAGGGAGCCACACGCTGCCGCATGGGACAGCCATTGATCCCTCACTGCCTGTCAGAAAAGTGGGAGGAGGTTCTCTCACCTGTGGCATCTTCCATCAATGAGCTTGCAATCAGAGGTCATTATATAAACTACAGGATGTGGGCTGGTCTGTCAGGTGACCACCCCACATCCTGCTTTCGGACAGTCGAACATATGCCATTTTTCTTTTGATGCAGTAAGTACACCACTAAGCCCATTCTTTACTCCCATTTGTATTGAACTATCTCTGTAATAATTTAAATTTTTATAATCTTCATCACCAGACTCACCAATCATTTATTACTCTCCAAGAGGTTTCTTTACAGTATTTTCACCTTTGGGGTACCTGGTGCATCTCTTCCCTTCCCACACTTCACTCCTGTGTTTCTCTCTTCACACTCACTTTTTTCCTTTTTAGTTTGCACTTCTCATTGGCACTTTTTCACTCATTTCACCTTCTCCTCCAGTATTCATATTATCTCCATTTCTATTAATAACTGCATTTGCAGCCCCCTCTCTTTCACTTTTGTTCATTCTCCTCCTAGAACTTTCCCATTTTCATTTCTCCACGTCTCTCCCCCCCCCCCTTTTTCCCCCTCCTCTCCCTCCTTCCTTCCTCCCTTTCTATTTTTCCCCTTTCCTTACCATGGTGTTTACTTTTTTATCTTGGTTGCCTGTTGCTGTTTTTTCTTTCCTCTACCTTTCCTTTTTTTCGCCCTCCCTTTTTCTCTTCTTCTATTTATTTTCCCTCCTTTTTCTGTTCTGTTCACCCTTCTCCCCCCCCTCCCCCACTCATCATTTTCATTTTTTTTCCCTCCACTCCACCCTTCATGGGCACCTTCTCTTGTTGTTTTTCTGCACTTTTCCTTCACCTTTTTCACCTGTGTTTTATCACTCAACGCTTTCCTTTTTCCTTTCTTCTCCCTATATCCCTCCATTTCTTCTTCCCCTTTTTCCATTCACACTTTTCCTTCACTTTTTCCATCTGTGTTTTGTCATCGTTTCACTTTATGTCCTCTTCTTTGGTAGTTCATACCACTTTCACACTTCTTTATTTCATTGGATTTTCTTATGTACATGCACCACCATTTCACTCATTCACCTCACTTTTGATTCTACATGTGATTTTTTCTTCTTCTTCTTCTTCTTCTCTCTCCTTCTTTTCCTCATCCTTTTTCCTCTCTCCCCTTTCCTTCTTCTCCTTTCCCCCTATTCCTTTCTCCTCCTGTTTTTAACTTACCCTCTTCTCCCCTTTTTCTTCTTCACACATGCTCTTTCTTTCATTTACACTTTTGGTCACCTATGTCAAATTGCACCTTTCATATGTCCTAAAATGTGTTCAATATGCTCATATTTCTCCATATATTTTTCTTTTTATTAAACATTTCTACTAATTAATCTAATTAATAAATGTTTTTTCTTTGGCACATCTGTCCGACTAAGCCATAAAAATTAGTATACAAGTATAAATTAATTATATATTCAATTACTTAATAATAATGCTACATAATATAATTGTGATACACCCTGCTTGTATTAATGCTCTGGAATTCTTCTGCAGATGCCAGCCCCTCTCTGCATGGCAGGCCTCACGGGCTGCCCCAGCTTGTGACTCCCTGTAAGGGTTGGGGTTTGCTTATACCTTGGGGTGCCCTCTGATCTTCTGGCATGCAGAACTGTCTGTTAGTCCCTTTTGGGAATTTTGGTTGGGAGGTCCCCTCCGTATGTATATAGGTAAAAACATATGTAACAGCTATTTGCGCCTATGTGATCCTTGATGCATTTTTTCCACTTGACATACTAAATGTAGTCTCTTTTACAGCAAATTTATCCTCTGAAGAAGACCCTCATGAATTGGGTCATTTTGTCTTAATTGACATGTTTGCTATGTAATGCTATGTATTTTTCACGTTTTAATATTTGCACCTTATGGGTACACCCCCGTGCCGAGCTCATATCTTAACTTTCATGCTATACTATATGCTAATAAATAAAACATTTTAATTAAATCCAATATATTTTTAGAATCCTTTGATACTTACGTACTTCGCTGCTAAAAAAACTCCTCTTGAGGGAACCTTCCCATATAGCAGATCTGCTTACTTAGGAGTTTAGATGCGGTCACCATGGAGTGTCCAGTCCCTTGGTAAGGCATAAATAAACAACTTTAAAAGAGCAAACAGATCTGCCGTCTCTATGGGAAGGTTTCCGCAGCCAATGGTCTTCCACCAATGTCTGCTCACATGAGCGTATTACAGCAAAACTGACACTGGGGAAACGTCATATGCTACCCTATACCCAAAGCATTAAGTATTTTGGTGGCCATGGAAGAATGAGCTGTGGGAAAGTGCTGGAGAGGTGAGTATAACTTTCTCAGGTGTGGTTGTTACATATACCCTGTTACTTTGCTTTCAATGGGCAATATGACAGGGTCTCTAAAGTAATCTAAAAGAAAACATCTCTCTCTTCCACAGACTTATAAAAGAAGTGACAGGGATCATATCTCAAGAGTACATAAAAACACGTACATATAATTGTATTCAGATACTGTATAAAATGTTTTCCCTCTCCTGTAAAAAAACGTCTAACAACAATAGTCAATATGAAAACAAACAAATTACACATAATAAAACGTAACAAGAATTGAAATGAAAGTATTTAATATAATACAAAATAATATAATAAAATACAAAGAGTAACACCGTAAAATATAAAGATGGTTCAAAATAGGTACAAAGATCACTGCTACGTCACACTTTTTATAACAGCCCTTGAGTTTCATTCCTGGAAGAGTTTCACTTTTTAAGCGTTAACCTCTCCGTCAGCTGTTGTAAACAGATAATACCATTAGTCAGCTGTTGCCTGAAAGATAAAAACATTATATTACGCAGCATAGTTTCCTTAACATAGTTGAAGAACTGGGTATGTCACATATTTATTGCACTGACCTGTTAAGGTAACACTTTTTAAATTCCAGAAATAATTATGGTAGCTGTTGTGCCTTAGTTACCATACTGGTACTATGTGTTTTTCTGTACTTCTAAAGAAGTAATATTACTTCTAATAACATAGATAATGTGTCTGTAAACTAAAGTTGTTTAAATAGCAGTTTTTTCTGGTAAATATAGTTGTGGAAGCATTTTTTTTTTATATTGGTAAATGTTTAATAACTGTTGATCCTAAAAGTTTCTATTCTCTTTGAGGCCTTCTTTTGTGACCAATGTCTAAAGCTGCAGAAGCATGGTCATCCTACTGTGTGAACTACAGGCAGCTGTGCTTTTATCCATTCTGCTGCAATCAGAGCTGCCTGCTGCCCCGGTCAAACTGAACGCGACATTAAATTTGTGCTACCTCACTTGGAAGCTGATTTTTGCACTAGATATTGCACTCTCCAATTTTAAAAAATCAACCCTATTGTTACTGGGGGAACTCAGAAAAACAAACACTGCCATATGAGGCTCCATGCACACTAGCATTTTTCATAAGCTCAAAAAAAAGCTAGAAAAAACGCTGGATAAAAAATGCTATAAATAGTTTTTTTTGTGCCAGCTTCTAGTAGCATTTTAGTAGCTTTTAGAAGGTTTTAGGAGCATAAGCATTTTAATAGCTTTTTTGCAGTACATGAAGAAAAAAAGAAAAAAAAAAGCAGTTAGTAGCATTTAGAAGCAGTTAGGAGTATTTAGGAGCATTCAGCTATTTTTTCTGCTAGAAAAACGCTCCAAAAAACTCGACAAAAACATTTTTATTTCTGCTTCTAGATGTTGAAGCTCAAAAAATGCTAATAGCCTAAAGTAGTGTGCATGGACACATAGGATAACACTATTTAGCTTCTAGGAGCAGAAAAAAAAATTCTAACAGTTTCTAGGACAGGGGTCTCAAACTGGCGGCCCTCCAGCTGTTGCGAAACTACAAGTCCCATCATACCTCTGCCTGTGGGAGTCATGCTTGTACCTGTCAGCCTTGCAATGCCTCATGGAGGTCCACCAGTTTGAGACCCATCTTCTAGGAGCTTAGAAAAAAGGTATTCTGCATGTAGCCTAAATGCCAGTGAATTTTTCCTATATGTTATTTTTTTCACAGTGTTATACTTTAAGTAAGTAGTACTACTATAACTGTGAAAGCACATTAGGCTTCATATGCACTGACTTTTGAACTTTTTTTTTTTTTATTTTTTTTTTTTTTTAGGAGGATTGCAGCAGATAAGAAAAATATTGACTCCATGCATGTGTTTAACGTATGTTCCAAGTCATTGCAAGGTACATTTCCAAAAAAATTTGAACTTTTTTCATTTTAAAGTGGAGGGCCACCCTAAAAAAAGAAATAGCATTAATATTCTTAAAAAAATAAAAAACATTTGAAATGTTTTTTATTTTTTTAACTTACCAGAAACCCCTGTTGCTAGACGTCTTCCTAATCTGCCTCTTCCTATTCCGTGGCGCTTCCTCTTCTTCAGCGAGCGGCCCCGTTGCCTTCTGAGACATGTGTGTGTCTCAGAACACAACAGGGCCATTCACAAAGCGCCTGCCGACTCGCGCATGCGCAGTAGGAAACGGGCAGTGAAGCCGCAAGGCTCCACTGCCTGTTTCCCTTCGTTAAGATGGCGGCACTGGTGGACGGATCAGCCTCGGAAGAGCCAACATCACGGGCTTGCTGGACAGGTAAGTGTCCTTATTAAAAGTCAACAGCTACAGTGTTTGTAGCTGCTGACTTTAAAAAAAAAAAAAAAAAAAAAAACACATCGCAGCCGAAACACCCCTTTAAGCTGAATTCCAGCAGACAGATAATACGACGTTGAAATACATATACAGTATCATAGCTATTTTATCTGCCAAATGATTTGTAATTCTGCTCACTCAGTCCTAAAATGTACACAGTTTTCACAGATGCATTACAAGGTTGGTGACCTTAAAGGTGTATTATGGCTGCTGAGCCCTGACACCATGGTCAGTTTACGTACCTCTGTCAGCCGAAGCTCTCCTGTCTCTCCTGTCCTCCTCTCCCCCTTCCCTCCCTGAAAGGGCTGGTGTAAGGATTTTTGACACCCTAGGCGAAACCTTAATTTGCCGCTCCACCCGTGACTCCACCCGTGACTCCACCCTCTTTGCCCCACCCATGTATATGGTGGAGGTGAATATTCTCAGGTCACAGAGTGGACCCCTCATTATAAGGCACACAGAGCCCCCACTCAGGCAGAAATGGGATCCCCAATTATAAAGCACAATAAGTCTTAATTTTCAGGTCAGTACATACAGCGTCCTCTACCCCAAATGTTCCATCACTGTACTTTCCTGTACACATATTCCATCACTGCACATGTGTTACATTGCTGTACCCCTCTGCACACATGTTACATTGCTGTGATCCCCTCTGCACACCTATTTCTGTACCCCTCTGCACATCTTACATTGCTGTATCCCCTCTGCACACGTTACATTGCTGTACCCCTCTGCACACGTTACATTGCTGTACCCCTCTGCACACGTTACATTGCGGTACCCCTTCTATACACATGTTCACCATTGATGGTAAACAGGGTATAGTGTACAACTATTACAAGAGGGGCCACTGGCTCTTACCACCCTTGCTCCAGCAGACATTTCATTCTCCGAGCTGCACATTGTACTTCCCACACTGCCTGGACTTCAGGAGGAGGCAGGTGCAGATATGAGTGACAGGGCAGCAGACCAATTGGCTTCCAGCTGCATTTAGGTAAAACAGCAGCCAGACCTCCTGCTGGGAAACAGAACTATACAGATAGTGGTGTAGGAGAGGCTTCAGCAGCGCTGCTCTCACTGACACAAGGTACATGAGTACAAGTCACACATGCAGCCTATGTGTCGGTGGTGCTGCTGAGCTGATGCCGTCCCCTGCCCTGAGTTCTCTCACTGGTTCTGGAATTATCCTCCATCTCCTCCACAGGCTTTCTCTCCGCACAGGACCGGGCCGCTTACTCCATTCATCCCGCCCCTTCACTGCAGCCCGCTGCCACTCCTCTACTCACCAGCCACTGGGATTCCTTCCCCAGCTCCGCATCCCGATCCTCGCAGGCAAACTAAAGCTTCCATGCTGCACCCTCTCTTCTATGGGGTGCAGAATGGCAGTTTTAGTTTGCCTGCTGGAGGAACAGACCAGTATTTAAAAAACCTGAATCCCCAGCAAGTGGCTGGGGATCCAGATTTTGCCGCCCCCCTACCCTGGTGCCCTAGGCAGCCAACTGACCTGCCTTTGCTAGCGCCTGCCCAATGCCTGTCGGCTCCTGTGTCAGGGTCCGCCCCCCCGCAATTGTGCTCCTGTGTCTTATAAAAAAAAATACGATTATACCTTATCTCAGAGCGCCGATGTTGATTCTATAGTAATCTGTACACTTTCAAGCTGTCATACACAGATCAATATTACATAACTATTTACAACAGATACTTTGAAAATGGGGGACATAGACTATTTAAGTTCCCTTTTATAATATAGGAGTTGGAAAAATCCTTAGGGACACTTCCTATTAATAGGGACAAGGGCCTCTTCCTCGACAACTCTGGGCTGTGGTTGCTGGGGTCTGTGGGCAGGGTCCTTATCGGAATCTGGAAGCCGCCTTTAACAAGGGGGTCCCCAGATCCCAGCCCTCCCTATTCACCAAAAAAGTGTACATTTTTTGTGTTATTTTTAGGGGATACTCAATCGTCTTTAAGTGTAGCAATGGAGTTGATAGCGGAGTTTGGACGATTTTCAGGATTAAGCATAAATTGGGATAAAACAATGCTCTCACCAGTGGATCCTATAGAAACATCCCTATCTGTTGGCTTTCCACAGGCAGGGATAGTTAAAAAAAATGTAATACCCTGGAGTATATTTAACTGAAGACCCTAAGCAATACATAGAGAATAATTTAACTACACTTATAGAAAATTTTAAAACTAAAGGGAAGAGTGTGGCGCCAACTACCCTTGTCGGTGGCAGGCAGGTGTAACCTTATAAAGATGGTTTGGATGCCGCAATTAACATATATATTACATAACTCGTCACTCTGGATACCAAAACATTGGTTTCGGAGGATAGAAAAATTCTTCTGAGAGTTAATATGGAAGAGAAAACAAGCTAGAATAGGATTTAGGGTGCTGCAGTGGCCGAAAGAGGAAGGAGGGCGGGCAGTGCCACATCCTTGGAGTTATTTTTTGGCATCGCAAATGCAACACCTGAGGGGCTGTAATATCCCAGAGGGGGAGATATGAATAGGGACATTATGCTTTAAGGAACAAAACATAATTCATTAATAGAGACCTTGGAGGCTGAATCCTTTTTGTTTAAAACAAGGGGAGAGGCGCCTCTGGATGCAGACGTTTTAATAAACTTTAATAGACATACAGGCGTCAACTCACATTTAAGCTGAATGTAATAGGCATTGCGGTTTCACCACTGGAATGTCCAGGTGATGTTCCTGAGTCCTGCTCCCTTGATCCAGACGATCTGGTCAGTGAGAAGTCTGCTGCTGGATGGAAAGCCGGCTCTGGAAGACAAGCTCAAGACGCAATGCCTATTACATTGAGATTAAATGTGAGTTTACACCTGTAAGTCTATTAAAGTTTATTAAAACGTCTGCACCCAGAGGCGCCTCTCCCCTTGTTTTCTCTGCAGCTTCCTGGAACTTGGTTTCTGTTCCGATATAATGGCAGCCCTGTTTGCTCTGGACTTTTAACCCCTTCCCATCACCTTGCACATGGACTTACATAGACTTTGCATCTAAGACCGATATATTGTTATTGGGTAACTTATGGTTTCAGGTTTTTGTGCCTTCACTTGCATTTTTTGTTTAATACCCCCACTTTTATGCTTTTTAAAAAAACATGAGAATTAAGTAAAACGATGTTAGGATGCTGGGACTATACAGAACTTTCCCCTATATGGGATAACAAACATTTAAAGGAAGTCGAAAATGTAGAGAGGAACAAGGAATGGGAAAGATGTGGTTTGAGGTGACTAGCTCAACTGTATAAAGATACAAATCTTAAGTCATTTCAGAAGCTAAGAGAGGAATATGGCGTACCAAGACAGTCCTTCTATAAATACCTACAAATAAGACATGCGTTAAACACACAATTTAAAGAAAAGCCATTGGAATAGAGTGAGAGTGTAATTCTTTGTAGAGTAGTAGATGCACGCTTGTCTAGAGGGTTAATAACGAAAATTTATCGTAATATATGTAAAGTGGCAATAGATGGGGAAAAAGAACTGCCTTGTAAGCGAAGGTGGGTAGAAGATTTATGAGTTGGAGACATATACTAGATCCTGGACCAACGGTATCTTTGTCCCCATCACTTAGAATCTCTCATTTGATGTTGCTTTATAGATCATATTATACCCCCTGAAAGTTATTTCAATATGGAAGATCAGATGCTAACTGTCCACAATGGGGAGATCAAAGTGGAGATCTTATCCATATGATGTGGAGATGCCCAAAACTATTTAGATATTGGGGGGAGATTTTTGAAACCATAAAACAGTTACATTAGAGGGTTTTCGAGCATGAACGGCCTTTTTAAGGTCATACCACAACATCTCAATAGGATTCAGGTCAGGACTTTGGCTAGGCCACTCCAAAGTCTTCATTTTGTTTTTCTTCAGCCATTCGGTGGTGGACTTGCTGGTGTGTTTAGGATCATTGTCCTGCTGCAGAACCCAAGTTCGTTTCAGCTTGAGTACACGAACAGATGGTCGGACATTCTCCTTCAGGATCTCTTGGTAGACAGCAGAATTCATAGTTCCTTTTATCACGGCAAGTCTTCCAGGTCCTGAAGCAGCAAAACAGCCCCAGACCATCACACTACCACCACCATATTTTACTGTTGGTATAATGTTCTTTTTCTGAAATGCAGTGTTCCTTCTACGCCAGATATACTTGGACACACACCTTCCAAAGAGTTCCACTTTTGTCTCATCGGTCCACAGAATGTTGTCCCAAAAGTCTTGGGGATCATCAAGATGTGTTGTGGAGAAATTGAGACGAGCTTTGATGTTCTTTTTGCTCAGCAGTGGTTTTCTCCTTGGAACTCTGCCATGCAGGCCATTTTTGCCCAGTCTTTTCCTGATGGTGGAGGCATGAACGCTGACCTTAACTGAGGCAAGTGAGGCCTGCAGTTCCTTGGACGTTGTTGTGGGGTCTTTTGTGACCTCTTGGATGAGTCGTCGCTGCGCTCTTGGGGTAATTTTGGGCGGCCGGCCACTCCTGGGAAGGTTCACCACTGTTCCATGTCTTCGCCATTTGTGGATAATGGCTCTCACTGTGGTTCGCTGGATTCCCAAAGCTTTGGAAATGGCTTTATAACCCTTTCCAGACTGATAGATCTCAATTACTTTCTTTCTCAATTGTTCCTAAATTTCTTTGGGTCTCGGCATGATGTGTAGCTTTTAAGGATCTTCTGGTGGACCTTACTGTGTCAAGCAGCTCCTATTTAAGAGATGGACAGCAAGGAGCCCACCGACACATACAAAATGGTTAAAAAAAGTACATATCACAATTAAGAGAGAGTGCTGTATATACTAAGAGAAGGAAAAACTATGGGTTTAAGAAGATATGGGGACCCTGGCTAAATAAGGCAAACAACTAAGAAAGGAATAGATAAAGGGTCAATAACTAGGAGAGATGAATCCCTCCCCCCTTTTTATTTTTTTTTCTCCCTTCCCAAGTAAGAGATATAAGTAAAAAATAGAATAACAAGGTTGAAGTGGTTTATCAATGTAATAAATTAAATATTAAGTGTATGTAAATAAATGTAAAGACATAAAAGTAGTGCAGTATGTTTATAATTATATATGTAAAGTGTTTAGGAGTAAGAAGATGAATGAATGTACTTTTTGTAAAATGTTAACATTTTCAAATAAAAATTACACGATAAAAAAAAAAAAAAGGTGTCAAAAAGTAATAAAGCGTCCCTCGATGTAAATCTATCAAAAATCATGCCGCCCGCCAACCAAAAAATAAATAAAATGCTCCTGCCTCCTGGAAGGGCGGGTCCACCAGGCTAGGTCACCCGGTGGCACCACCTCATTCTGACATCACCAGGTGACGTAGCTAGGTGGCCCACTCCTTACCTATATAAGAAATGTCAAAGCGCAGAGCAGACATTCGGCGGAAAGCCTTCCAGGTGGCGAGAGTGTTTTAATTTTTTTTTTTTGCGTCATCGGGCGGCGTGATTGGCGATGGATTTACATAGAGGGACACTATTTTTTTAATTTTTATTTTTTAATAAAGGATTTGTTAAAAACTGTCTCTTGTGTTTATTACTTTTTACCCGATACTTGTTCACATGGGGGGGGGGGGGGGTGCGGGATCTGCAGACCCCGAAAACCACAGCCCAGGGACAAGGTGCTTTGGGGTGAGGGGGCAGAGCCCAAAAGCACCCCCCCCCTGTTGAGGGCTTGGTATGGTTCAGGAGGGGGGAGCGCTCTCTCGCCTGCCCTCCCTTTCCTGGCCTGCCAGGCTGCATGCCCAGATAAGGGTCTGGTATGGATTTTGGGGCGTTTTTTTTTGGGGAGTTTTTTTTCTTATTATTGTTCAGCTGTAAGCGGGGAAACCCATTGACAGCTAATGACTCTCGTTTGTTAAGGATGCTGCGGCCGGCTTCTTGGTTCCTTAACAACCAGCATACACTGCACCCTGATTGGGCAAAGCTTTGTCCAATCAGGGTACGAAATGCACTGTGCAGTAGGGATGGTCCAGATGTTCGAATCGAACGTAAGTTTGACTCAAACATCGTGTGTTTGTTGGTTCGCAGACGAACCAAACATATGGGGCATTCACGGCAAATTAGAGCGACGTGGAGCGCCCCAGAATGCACTGTGAGATGGCAATGAATTGACGGCTGCTGATTGGCCAAAGCATGCACCTGACTTGCATGCTTTGGCCAATCACAGCGCGATCTGCTGTGAGAGCCATGAATGGCCAAAGGCAGGGTGCCTTTGGACAATCATGGCTCAGGGGGCTAAGTCCATGCCCCACACTATATGCGTACATGGCGAGCATATGTAGTGTGATACATAGAGGAGATTGAGAGAACTTGAGCTAGATTAGGCAGGTTAGTTAGTGGCGTGAAGGCAGTTTAGTATATATATATATATATATATATATATATATATATATATATATATATATATATATACACCCTGTTTCCCCGAAAATAAGACCTAACGTGATTGTCGGTGATGGCTGCAATATAAGCCCTACCCCCAAATAAGCCCTAGTTAAAGTCCTTGTAGGTCTTGTTTTCAGGGTAGGGCTTATTTTCGGGGAAACAGGGTAGGGCTTATTTGGTGTGTAGGGCTTATATTGCAGCCATCACCGACAATCACGCTAGGTCTTATTTTGGGGGAAACAGGGTATATATATATATATATATATATATATATATATATATATATACACATAAACACACACACATATACATATACACACACACACACACACACACACACACACACGGTGTCAGTGTAGACTATATTTACAGTGCATTCACTGTAGGACTATATATACAGTGCATTCAGTGTCGACTATATATACAGTGCAGGCAGTCTAGTATATACAGTATCTCACAAAAGTGAGTACACCCCTCACATTTTTGTAAATATTTTATTATATAGTTTCATGTGACAACACTGAAGACTAAACACTTTGCTACAATGTAGTGAATGTACAGCTTGTATAACAGTGTAAATTTATATATACAGTGCAGAGTATATAATACAGTGACCTCGACATGGGGAGGGTGCTTTTTAAAAAAAAAGCTCTGCTTCGATGGGAGGCCTCCCGGTGACTGCTGTCTCTTGGCTGTGACAGCTGTTATATTGGCAAGGGCCAGGGCCAACTGGTGAGGTAACCGGGTGACCCCACCCCCTTCTGACATCATCCAGTGGTCCCGATGTCAGCCGGTGGCCCCGCCTTTGCATATTTAACAGTTGTCAAAGCCAAAAGACCGCAGTCACCAAGAGGCCTCCCATCGAGGTGGAGTTTTATCTGGGTTTTTTTTTCAATTTTTTGTGTCTGTCGAATGGCATGATTGACAATGCATGTACATTGTGTTTTTTTTTTTTCTTTTTTAACTACTTTAGCCCCGGAAGATTTGCCCCCTTAATGACCAGGCCATTTTTTCCGATATGGCACTGCATCACTTTAACTGACAATTGCCCAGTCGTGCAAACAAAATTTACGTCCTTTTTTCCCCACAAATAGAGCTTTCTTTTGGTGGTATTTGATCACCTCTGCGATTTAAATTTTTAGCGCTAAACAAAAATAGCGAAAATTTTGAAAAAGAAAAAACAATATTGTTTACTTTTTGCTATAATAAAGATCACCAATTTATATAAAAAAAACAAATTTCTTCCTCAGTTTAGGCCGATATGTATTCTTCTACATATTTTTGGTAAAAAAAAAAAAAATCAAAAAAAAAAATCACAATAAGTGTATATTGATTGGTTTGCGCAAAATGTATAGCGTCTACAAAATAGGGGATAGATTTATGGCATTTTTATAATTTTTTTTTTTTTTTTTACTAGTAATGGCGATGATCAGTCATTTTTATCGGGACTACGACATTGCAGCGGACAGATCGGAAACTTTTGACACTTTATTGGGACCATTGACATTTATACAGCGATCAGTGCTAAAAATCACTGGCAGGGAAGGGGTTAACACTAGGGGGCGATCAATGGGTTAACACTAGGGGGCGATCAAGGGGTTAAATGTGTGTCCTAGGGAGTGTTTTTAACTGTGAGGGGGTGGGACTGCCTGGGAGAGGAGAGGAGACCGATTGCTGTTCTTAAGCAGTAGGAACAACAGATCAGTCTCCTCACCGATGACAGAATGGAGATCTGTCTGTTTACATTGACAGACCTCCATTCTGTCTCTCTCAGTGTGATCGCGGGTGCCCGGCAGAGCGCCCCCTGGTGCTCTTAAAGTGGCCGACATACAGCTACGATGGATCGCACAGGGCAGCCAACTTGACGCAGTATAACTGTGGCGGCTGGTCCTCAAGTGGTTAATAAAGGATTTTTTGGGGGGGGACCCACGCCAGTTTTTTTTGGTGTTGAATTCCCCTTAAAATCCGGATTTAGATATAGATTTTTCATCTATATTGCCGGGAGCCGGCAATACATTAATGCTGCAAATAAGTTTGAATGGAATTTTTTCCTTTAGAAATGTAATTTTGCTGTGGCACTGTTCTACAAATGCTTCCGCTTTAAGGGAGATGACCCCCTGACATGCCACATTTGGCATGTCATTTTTTTGGGGGGTCCCAGCTCCCACTTCCTCCCGGCGCACCGCGGCACCGGAAGGGAGATCACCTCTCCCCCTCCCTCTCGGCAATCATCTGGGAGACGTCACAGCTCCCAGATGATTGCCCGGCCAGTCACTGCGCGCAGAGAGGAGGGGGAGACGAGCGGGACTTCGTTCCCCGGCATCACTGGACCCTGGGACAGGTAAGTGTCTGATTATTAAAAGTCAGCAGCTGCAGTATTTGTAGCTGCTGACTTTTTCCATTTTTTTTTCTTTTTATGCAGAACTCTGCTTTAATGATTTATCTCTGTGTCCAAAACAAATAGAAAACTTACCAGGTAAAAATGACCCATAATTACTAAGCAGGTCATATAAATAAAGATGTAATATCATCAATGGCCACCAGGCCCGGACTGGCCATAGGGCACACCGGGCATTTGCCTGGTGGGCCGGGGCCACCGGGCTCAACCTCGGGGCCGCGGTCCGATGCCTGTTGATGACCTGGCCGCACAGTGGGAGGTAAGCGGCGACTGTGGCCTGGAGAGGGTTAACACAGGCCGCGGTCACCGCTCACCTCCCGCTATGCGGCCGTGCTTGTGTCTCCTCTCCAGGCTCTCCTGCCCTGCCGACGATGTCAGCTATCAGCAGGGGCGGCAGGAGATTTGTACACTAAACAGCCTGGGCAGCAGGTCGGATCCAATAAACAGTGATCGCTGTCTGCGGCCGGTGATAGCTAGGCAACTGAGGACACTGAGGACACTGCAAGGGCTGGGGCCGCTGATGTCATGGAAACGTATGACGTCAGGAGACCCCGCCCACTTAGGCAGATTACGTCCATTCAAAAAACCAAGGGGAGTGAAGGAGACAGTAAACGCGAGAAGTTAAGCCATCAGATTGGGAGTGCATACAAGGAAAGGAGACACAGAATGTAAACGAGAAAAGGCAGAACAAGGAGTAATGGAGGACACAGGATAGTGTAAATTAGATAAAGATGAATGGTGGCAAAAAAGAGATAAGGAAGGGGGAAGAAGAGGGGAAGGAGGGAAGAAGAACAGATAGAAAAAAAGGGGGGATATATCAAGAAAAAAGGAGAAAGAGCGAGAAAAAGAAACAGAAAAAAAGAGACAAAGGAGAGGAAAATAAGAAAAACATTAAAAAGGATAAAGATAGAGAAATGAGAATAGGAAAAAGGAAGAAATGAGTGGGAAACTGAGACAAATTAAGAGGATAAGGTGTAACTGAGAAAAATGTTGGCAAATAAACTGAAAAAAAACAAATAAAGAAAATTACCTAAGTAAGAAAAAAATAAAAAATAAAGTGTGAAAAAATAAATATGAATAAAAATAAAATAAAAATATAAAAATCAATAATAATGAAAAGAAAAGAAAAAAAAGGAGAAATAAAAAATAAATAAAGGATAAAAATGAAAGAACACGAAGAATAAAAAAACGCCCTGCCTAAGGTAGGACTGTGCAGGGGAGGCAGAGCGTAAAAGGGGCCACTGTGATTACAGAAAAAAAAGGAGGGGGCATGACTGCAAGGGGCACTGTAATGGGGGGCTGTGATTGGAAGGGGCATTGTGATGAAAAGGGAACTGCACTGTAAAGGGGGACTGTAATCATTAGTTTCCTTTACAGCGCAGTCCCCTTTATATCACAGTGCTCTATTACATTACAGTGCAGAAGACTGACTCCGTGATTATCTTGTCACCAACCACCCTCCCGAACAGGGGGTTACTGGAAAATTGGCTGCTCAGTCTAAATTGCCCGGGCCTATTTTTTGTCCCAGTCCGGGCCTGATGGCCACCAAGTGCCACTGTCCTCCACCTGAGACTGAAATGTGTCCACTTCCTACGCTCCTCATAGCATAAAACACAGTCTCCATAGTGTAAAGTACTCAAAAAGTGCTTTCATTAGTATAAAATATTGCACTCACATTAAAAAAGGCAGCTGGCTGATACTATACAAAATACTACTTCTGGGTTCCAGGCCCAGCATTTGATGTCACTTCTGCGTGTTTTGTCACTTCCTTGAAAGGTAGCAATGCCTTCTTCAGGAGTAGTGAGTAATGGAGTGCTAGAGAAACATTGGAATACTATTCAATACCAGTTTGCAAAATTGTATTTGGTTTGGAAGTCCTATTTGGATTTGTGGATGTTGCTGCATTATGTAAAACTATTAGAACAGTTTTTACATTTTAGAATGGGGTGCCTGGAGACTGTCCATAATTTTTAAAGGGTGCCTTGAGATTGTCCATCCTTTTTAAAGGGTGCCTTGAGATTGTCCATAACTTTTAAAGGGTGCCTTGACTGAAAAAAGGTTGAGAAACACTGTCCTAGACTAATGGCCTCAGTGTAACACGATAAAAAGAAATGGACCTTAATCCCAATATCCACATCTTTCCCTTGTAAAACTGTTGTCATTGTAGTTCTGTCATTGTAAAAAAACATTTTCCATTGATAACTTCCTTATAAAAACCTGCCCTAACCTTTCCATAAAAACAGAAAACAATTTAATTTCACTTGCAATTAGTTGTACTAGTAATGATATACAGTATAAACAAATCCAATAAGGCAGACTTGCTTTTAACATGTACTTGTATTTTTTGCAGTACCTTTTAAACAACAAAAGCCAGGAAACAGGTCTAAGTTACTGACTTAGATAAATAGAAATCACCCACCCATGTATGACATAGACAATGCGTTTAAAGAATGAAATATTATGCTTCTACTGTACACTCGTTAAAAATCCTAATTTTGAAAGCAGCGTAGAGAGAATTTAATTCACAGCTAGGTGCTGATATACTGTGATGTCTACAAGTCTGGTGTTAGATGATTCAGAAGAGAAAAGTTCAGTGCTTGATCACTATTCTAAGCTTGGTGTCTGTAAGACCAGCCAACAAATTCCACAGACACTGTTTCTAAACATATTTGGCACTTGCCATTAAGACACACATTGAAGATAAAATCAGCCTGCGTTTTGAAGACAGAGATGCAATCTCACATTGTTTGAATTGCATGTTTGAAATATTATGTTGCGTAAATGTCTCGCCATGCTCTTAATACTGACAGTCTTAATGGAAACAGAACAGTTTGGTCCTTGACAAAGATAAGAGTAATTCTAAACTAGTTCTGTGTTTACCCTGTTTATTATTTTGGAAATTATCTCTCTATTTTTTCAGCAAGGGTACAATAGTTGAATACTGCATAAGTGATAATTGAAGTGGTAGAAAACCGCTGTGTTTTTTTTGCAAACTGCAAGGTAAAGCCATAATGTGCTAGCATGCTTCGCATACTAGCACATTATGTGAAACTTACCTTAGAAGGAAGCCTTTTAGCGGCACGCTGTCACCGCTGACAAGTCTTCCATCTTCACCCGGACTTCCTTCAAGAGGCACGGTGAAGTCGCACATGCGCACGGGCGACACTGTTTACGGCACAGGACGTTGAAGGAATGGCCCGGTGGCCTTCCTTCAGAGTGCATGCGCCGGTGAGGTCACTGGCTGCTTGTATCGTAAATATCTCCTAAACTGTGCACCCTTAGGTAAAAATTATTACTTTACTCCCACTTTAATATGCAGCAGAGCTGACATGGTAAGCTGTGTGCTGATTATGTATTATTCATAAGTGGCCAAACCATTGCTATTGCAGGTGAAGATCTAGCAATGATACTTAAAGTGTTTGTAAAGTCTCGTTTTTTTTTAAAATAACAAACATGTTATACTTACCTCCTCTGTGCAGTTGAAGCCCAGATCCTCCTCTTCTCGGGCCCATTTTTGCTGCTCCTGGCCCCTCCCTCCTACCAAGTGCCCCCTCAGCCAGAAGCTTCCTATGGGGGCACCGTGTATCCATTCAGACACGGAGCCCTGACCTGGCCCTGCTCCTCTCTCCCCTGATTGGCTGACTGACTTTGATTGACAGCCGCGGGAGCCAATATTCATTAATACCAGCAACTGTTGGGACAATGAACACCAAGGTCAGGACTGTATAATGTACAACACAATGTATAGAGTGCAGGGGTCAGGAGTCACATACAAAACAGCATATATCGTAGAGTGCAGTAGTCAGGATGAGCTCACCTGTTCACATCAGATTCCCCCCTTACATCAAGAATTCACATCAGAATTCTGTGCATTTGTTTACTTGACTACTGTTACAAGAGTAGGGTGAAGGCAGGCAGGACGACATTAAAAATCATGGGTCCCTATACAGCCTACCTGGCAGGGCCCTTCTGTTGGAAAGAAAGGAAAATTATGAGGGGGTGTGTGGGTATGGCAAAACTGTGGTTAAACAGTAGAAGCAGTGGTGGCCCGTCCATAGGGGGCGCATGGCCCGCCCCCAGTAGTAATAAAAAAATTATTTCCTTTTAGTGCACTGTGTTTGGGTGCCGGACACAGTGCAATATGGTAAGCCCCACGTCAATGCAATCATGAGATTGCAGACGAGGCGCTTCATTTGCAGGATTGTTACCTGCTTTGTGGCGCATTCCATTACGCCAAACAACTTCCGCCCGTAGTATCACTACAGGCGGGTGCTTTGTTCTTCCAGTTAAAATGTTACTTATGGGTTCCCTGTGCCAGAGGGAACCCGGAAGTGACGTCAGAAGCTCCGTGGAATGCATGGCCCGAGAAAAGCTGGTAAGTAAGGCTCCAAGGCTGCAAAATAGATGAACTGCGAGTGCCATGCTTGGCGCTCGCAGTCCACTCAGCTGTGTTAGGAAAGCGAATGACTATTCACTTTCCTAACACTGAACTGCCTCTCCGCCAATCAGGTGCTCGGGTCTGTTACCTGTCACCTGATTGACTGAAAACGACAGGCGCCGCTATTGGAAGTCTATCAGGAGGAGAGGATGGTAGATGAGGCAGGAGAGGAGACGCATGAAGTACCCTGCTCGTCGCCATCACCCGCTGCCCCACAGACACATGGTCAGTGCCGGGCAGACGGCAAGTGGGTGGGGGGCACACTGGCAGCATTTAATGGGCACATTGGCAGCATTTGATGGACCCACTGGCAGCATATGATGGGCAGTTGGGCACACTGGCAGCATTTAATGGGCACACTGGCAGCATATGATGGGCAGTTGGGTACACTGGCACCATTTGATGGGCACACTGGCAGAATATGATGGGCAGTTTGGCACACTGGCAGCATTTAATAGGCAGTTGGGCACACTGGCAGCATTTGATGGGCACACTGGCAGCATATGATAGGCTCACTGGCAGCATATAAAGGGCACAGTGGCAGTGTTTAGCACAGTAGCTGGGTTTGATGGCACAGTGGCTGCATTTGATGGCACTGTGGCAGCGTTTGATGGGCACAGAATGTAAAAATATTCCTGCGCTATTATGTAAATACAAATACTATAACTGCTGCATACACCGAATGTGGGTCAATCCATACCCATACACAAAAATATTAAAAGAGATGGCTGGTGCTGCGCTGTTTAAACAAAATATAACTCAAACCTCATAGAATATTGAAAAGCAATGTGCAATGGTGCTAAAGGTAGATGTGCAAAATAAGTAAATAATAATCACATAAATAAATACTGACACATAAAGTGAAATAAATACTATTCCAATGAGTGTACTAATACCATGGAATGCACGGCTCAAGCAGAGCTGGTAAGTAAGGCTCTAAGGCTGCAAAATAGGTGAACTGCGAGCACCATCCTTGGATGGTGTTAGGAAAGCGAATGACTATTCACTTTCCTAACACTGAACCGCCTCTCCGCCAATCAGGTGCTCGGGTCTGTTACCTGTCACATGATTGACTGAAACGACAGGTGTCGCTATTGGAAGCCTATCAGGAGGAGAGGAAAGGAGATGAGGCAGGAGAGGAGACGCATGAAGGACCCTGCTCATGTACTAATACCGTGACTTATTACAAAGTGCAAAGTGACAGTAAAAAAAATATATTGCAACATTTAAAAGTGCTAAAATTTATAATAGTAATAGTTCTCTTCCATGAATGGAACAAGTGCAAAGTGCAAATAGATTGTGCTAAAATTAATAAGTCTCTTCTTTTGTGCAAAAAAAACTGTGTAGGAAAAAATTATTTCCTCTACGTGCGGAGAAATGGCCTCTTACCTTGAGGTTATGTGCGGTTATGTGTGTAAAAATGGAGATCTGTGTTCACATTGCTAGCTTCTTCATACCATGCTCCTGGGCCAGTAGCGTGAATCTGTTATAATAAGTGGTCTTTTTCTCCCAATAGGTGCATATGAAGTGTAGGAAAGAAGAAAGGGGAGGATTCTGGATAGTGTAGTATGTAAACCAAATTACTTTTATTATAAAACAAATGATGAACATACTCACATTTCGTTACTAACATATAAACAAAACTCCACGAGTGGCGAGCTCGTATGGAAACGTCAGTTCCGGTGCCTGTCTGTCCCAGTTGGCTTTGCCATTTAAAAACTTGGTCTGTTTGAAAGTCATTCATGTCTCTAATATACTTCTTGCTTTTCCTTTGTTGTTCTTCTCTATCCTTTTTAGTAAGATCCTTATTTAGCTGTGCTGTGAGTATTTTAAACTTGTCTGTCTCTTTATGCACTTCCAGTTCCTCCCTTATTTCACCAATGATTTGATCAACTTTTCTTGTCTTTCTTTGTTTTCTTTTGAGTAGGAATGTTAGCAATTCCAGACCTTCCTCATTGAAGAATTTAAACCAGTCGTCAATGGATTCTTGGTCTACCAGACAATCATTAGGTGGTACATCCCATCTGAGTCTTCTTGGGATAATATTATCTTTAAGATATGTTTCAAAAGTGCTTACATCCCACCATAAGCTCACTTTTTTTCCCATGGAAGTGCATAAAGAGACAGCCGAATTTAAAACACTCACAGTACAGCTGAACGAGGTAGAAGGAAGTTAAAAATCTTCCTCCTTCCCCCTCAGATCCCCCGGGATTCTCTCTTCACTCCCCGATCGGGGAGGGTGAATTCTGACACAGATCACCAGTGAAGTGCTGAGATCGCAGCTTCATAAACTGGCCATTTCTGTGTTAGTCAATGAGGATTCTCAGTGTGCGGAGATCATCGGCAGGAGAACATGTTCAAACACTTCTCTCCCGATTATCTTTGTTTCATAAACAGATCCTCTGGATCGGCGCTGTTCACTGCTTCATAAACGGACACCTATGTGTCAGTATTTATTTATGTGATTATTATTTACTTATTTTGTAAATATACCTTTAGCACCATTGCACAGTGCTTTTTAATATTCTATGAGGTTTGAGTTATTTTTTGTTTAAACAGCGCAGCACCAGCCATCTCTTTTAATAGTTTGATGGGCAAAGTGGCAGCGTTTCATGGGCACAGTGGCACAGTGGCTGCGTTTCATGGGCACAGTGGCTGCGTTTCATGGGCACAGTGGCGGCAATTGATGTTTTTTTTGTTCAAAATCTTTTCAGTTTGTTTGTGCCCCCCCAAAAAGTTTGAGCACCAGCCGCCACTGTCTAAAAGAATACTTCCTCCTTAATGATGTTGAGGGAACCTTGGCTGAGACAATCTGGGCAGCACACAAGGAATGAGTTCATTCAAATAGCGACCCAGTTAAAAAGGGAAAAACTAGTTGACATAGAGAATCTCGAGAAGGAATTTGCCTCTCTACATTCGCAGCATAAAAAAGACCCCACAAAGGTCTCTATAGCACAACTGGACATGTCTCGTCTAGCCTTAAATCTAGCACTTTTGGCTAGAGTTGAGCGGACACCAGGATGTTCGGGTTTGACGGGTTCATCCGAACTTTGGAAAAAAGTTTGAGTTCAGGACCGAACTTGACCCCGAACCCCATTGAAGTCAATGGGGACCCGAACTTTTGAGGACTAAAATGGCTCTAAAAAAGTAATGGAAAGGGCTAGAGGGCTGCAACATTTTGTTTAGAGCATATTAGGTGCTCTGCAAACAAATGTGGATAGGGAAATAACTTAAAATAACATAACATAAAATAAATAAAAATAAAAAATAATATGCTGGAGGCCCCCTTCTCAGAAGAAGAGGTACAGGAAGTCATTAAGAACTTCAGAAACTCAACGGCACGATGCCACACATATAGTGGGAATGTCCCAGAATACGCCCTTTCTGAGAAAACATTATTCAATTTAATGGATAAGCTAGTGGGAAAATAAAATACTTTGAAATAAAAAAAATAAAAAATAATAATCTTGACCTAGGAGGATGAGGTCCATATGGAGTAGGAGGTTGAGGTGGCGGTGGATGTGGCTGTGTAGGTGGAAGCGGCAGTGGAGGACGGAAAATACAACAATGGCTGGGTAAGGCCGGTGATGTGTCGAATTCTTTCCCCCGTCGGATAGTGTCTGCCCTGTACTGCGCTTGCTCAGTACGTAGGACAAGGGGATTTTGAAAATCTCCGAAGACGAACGGCGCCTGCGCGATGAGTCCAGGTTCAAGCCACACCATCCGAGGTTCAAGCTGAGCAAAGCGAGGCCGTGCCTGAAGCGTGGCGAGCAAAGCGAGCCCGTGAGGGCCACTGTTACTATGTGCTACCGTATGTCCACTTGGATGGTGGGGCTTGAACCTGCACTCATGGCGCAGGCGCCGTTCATCTTCGGAGATTTTCAGGATCTCCTTGTCCTCATCACGGGCCACGGGCACGCTTGCGCAGTACGGGCCGGACACTATCCGATGGCCGGACAGTTTTTGTCAGAACACAGCTATACGTGTCTATTCTGCACAAGGTATGGACAAGTCCTGTGGGATCCATGCCTGGTTAATTTTAATGAACGTGAGCTTGTCCACATTGGCTCTGGACAGGTGGCTGCGCTTGTCTGTGATAACGCCCCCTGCCATGCTAAATACACATTCAGATATAACACTGGCTGCAGGGCAGGCCAGAACCTCCAAGGCGTAAAAGGCAAGCTTAGGCCATGTGCCCAATTTGGAGACCCAGAAGTTGAAGGGGGCAGACCTGTAATTCAGTACGTGTAGGCGTGTGCACACATACTGCTCCACCATGTTGATGAAATGCTGCCTCCTGCTACGACGTTCCATCTCAGCTGGTGGTGCTGGTTGTTGTGGCGTGCTGAAAAAGCTTTTCCACATTTCGGGCATGCTAACCCTTCTGAGGTGCTGGCAGTGCCCCGGCTGCGTTGGCGACCTCTTCCTCCTCCTCTGCCTTCCACCGTACCCCCGCTGACAGGTGGGAATGCCACCAGCAGCGCATCTACCAGCGTGCGCTTGTACTCGCGCATCTTACGATCACGCTCCAGTGAGGTAATTAAGGACGGTAAGTTGTCCTTGTAACAGGGATCAAGCAGGGTGGCCACCCAGTAATCAGCACCAGTTAGAATGTGGGCAACTCGGCGGTCGTTGTGGAGACACTGCAGCATGTAATCGCTCATGTGTGCCAGGCTGCCCAGAGACAACGAAAAACTGTCCTCTGTGGAAGGTGTATCGTCTGTGTCCTCTGTATCCCCCCACCAGTGATGGCCATGAGCTGGTCTGGGTGCCACCCTGCTGTGAACATGGTTCCCCCTCCTCCATCTCCTCCTACTCATCCTCCACCTCGTCATCCTCCAGAACTGTGCCCTTGCTGTCGGACAATTGTGTACCTGCTGTTTGTTGGTGCAGGAACCCACCCTCGTAGCCACTTGTGAATGACTGCCCTGAAAGCCTTGGAAATGATCCCTCTTCCTCCTCCTCCTCCTGTGCCACATCCTCTTCCATCATCGCCCAAAGCGTTTTTTCAAGGAGGCATAGAACTGGTCATGTTGGTGGAGTACTCAAAACAGCGCAACAAGGCACATAGGTCTCGCATGGAGGCCCAGTTATTGGTGGTGAAGTGGTGCTATTCCTGCAGAGCGACTCACGCGTGCATGCTGCAGCTGAAACTCCACTATCGCCTACTGCTGCTCGCACAGCATGTGCAAGGTGGAGTTCCACCTTGTGGGCACATCACATATGAGGCGGTGAGCGGGAAGACCGAGCAGCAGCAGGGTGAGAATGCCGAAAGTGCGCACAGACGGCCTGCACTTTCTGCAGCAGCTCTGGCATATCAGGGTAATTTTTAAGGAACCTCTGGACCACCAAGTTCAGCACATGCGCCAGGCAAGGGATGTGTGTCAAACAGGCTAGGCCTAGATCTGCTATGAGATTTCGCCCAATAGCGCACAACACCAGGCCAGGCTTGAGGATACTGCCACCAACCACTCATCGGTCTGTTGTTCCATGTCCCTCCACAACTCCTGTGCGGTGTGGGGTTTTTCCCCCAAATGGGAAAGTTTTAAAACTGCCTGCTGTCGTTTACCCCTGGCTGTGCTGAAGTTGGTGGTGAAGGTGTTACGCTGACCGGATGAGGAGGAGGTAGGAGGATGAGGAAGCGGAGTAGGAGGAGTTAGCAACAGGAGGCAAATTGACGCGCCCTGCAATCCTCAGTGGTGGAAGGACAAGCGCCAAACTGCTATCCGCCTCAGGTCCAGCCGCCACTGCATTTACCCAGTGTGCTGTTAGGGAGATATAACGTCCCTGAACGTGCTTACTGGTCCACGCATCTGTAGTTAGGTGGACCTTGCCACAGATGGCGTTGCGCAGTGCACACCTGATTTTGTCCCCCACTTGGTTGTGCAGGGAATGGATGGCTCGCCTGGAAAAGTAGTGGTGGCTGGGCATGGCGTACTGTGGGACAGCCAATGCCATCAGGCTTTTAAAACTCTGCGTCTCCACCAGACGGAATGACAGCATTTCAAAGGCGAGGGATTTTGAAATGCTGGCATTCAGGGCCAGGGATCACGGGTGGCTAGGGGGGTACTTCCTCTTCCGCTCCAGTGTTTGGGAGATAGAGAGCTGAGCGCTTCCATGGGACATTGTGGAGATGGTTGGTGACCCAGGTAGTAGTGTTGCTGGCAGATCCTCTGTTTGTGGGTTGGCAGGCGCCACTGTCACTACAGAGGTGGATGAAGAGGCCGAGACTTCCGCAGAAGAGGAAGCAGGAGGAGCCAGAGACCTTTCTTGGTTTTTGAGGTGTCTACTCCACTGCAGCTCGTGCTTTGCACTTAGATGCCGGGCCATGCAGGTTGTGCTCAGGTTGAGAACATTTATGCCTCGCTTCAGGCTCTGTTTGCACAGCATGCAAACCACTTGTGTCTTGTCATCAGCACATTGTCTGAAGAACTGCCATGCTAGGGAACTCCTTGGACCTGGCTTTGGTGTGCTCGGTCGCTTGCTGCGTTGGGCAGTAGCAGGCATACTGTCTAGGGGACGGACGCTCCGCTTTTGCACCCTGCTCCCTCTTCTGCTGTGCTGGTGGCTCTGTGCGACCACCGCCTCTTCCTCCGAACTACACTGGTCACCTGGATGATGTTGATTCCATGTGGGGTTGAGGACCTCATCGTCCTCCACATCATCTTCCACCCAGTCTTCACCCCTGCCCTCCTTGTTGGTCTGCACAATTGCGAAAGCAGCAGCAGTTGGCACCTGTGTTTCGTCATCATCCGAGACGTGCTGCGATGGTACTCCCATGTACTCATCATGAAACATAAGTGGTTGGGCATCGGTGCACATAATCTCTTCCACTTCTGGGGCAGGGCTAGGTGGATGGCCCTGGGGAACCCTGCTAACAGAGTCATCAAAAAGCAGAAGAGACTGCTGCATGATTTGGGGCTCAGACTGCTTGGCTGATTTGCAAGGGAGTAAGGTGAAAGACTGATGGACATCGGCTGCAGGTGCCAACTCTGATCTTTCATCAGGAGACTGGGTGGGAGACAATGTGAAGGAACCGGAGGCACTGTCAGCAACCCAATCTACTATCGCCTGTACTTACTGAATAGCACAATAGAAGAACACTATATAAATTGTGCATCTCACACCTACAGATATGCAGAAAACACTGCAAAATATTTTTTTTGCCCTAAATGGGTGTTGGAAAAGCAGAATACACCCACAGTATGTAAAGGGTGTATCTCACAGTAACATATGCCTTGCTGGTGCACTGAGCTTGAAGATAAAAGTTATATTTTCTCTGGCACTGGGCTCATGGCAGTGTAAAAAGACTGTGCACTGCAACCCAACCAGGTAAATCAATGTAGATCGCTGAGTAATTAGAATAGATTTCTGAATCAGGACTCCTATCTAATTCTCTCCCTCAAAGCAGCAACCTTTCCCTACATTGTCTATCTTTTGTCTCAGTGCAGTGTAAAAAGCTTGTGCACTGCACCCACACAACTAAATCAATGTAGATCGCTGAGTAATTAGAATAGATTTCTGAATCAGGACTCCTATGTAATTCTCTCCCTCAAAGCAGCAGCAGCCAGGAACCTTTCCCTACACTGTCTAAAGCAGAATGACATGCTGTGCTGTGTGCCTCTAGCTTATATAGAGGCTGGGTCACATGCTGCAGTGACCAATCACAGCCATGCCAATAGTAGGCATGGCTGTGATGGCTTCTAAGGGCCATTACATTTCCGAACACCGGACCCAAACCCGAACATACAATAAATTGTTCGGGTTCAGGTCCGGGTACCAAAAACCCAAAAGTCCGGTACGAACCTTACAGTTTGGGTTCGCTCTACCCTACTTATGGCTAAAGCAGAAAGGAGCATTAGATGGAGTGGGGTCAAATTTTACCAGCAACGAGATAACATTGGACCTATGCTAGCTTCAAAATTGTCCCTGAAAACTTGCTCATTCACACGTCCAAAAATTACGATGCAAGATGGTACCTCGACATTAAACCCACTACGCAAAATGCAATCCTTCCAAGCCCTTTATACTGATCTATATAAGAGAGCCACAGAAACCAGTTGGAGGTTCCCAGTACAGGAAGTTATCAAAAACCTAAAAAGGGGGGTTAGCCCCAGGTCCAGCCTGCTTTTCCGTTCCATACTACAAAGCATTTTCAGGCATTCTGACCCCATTCCTAACTAGATTCTTTAACTCCAAAAGGAAGGGCGATGCATTAGATAGTCAGCTGAATTGGGCATTCATCTCGGTTATTACTAAACCAGATAAAGACACAGGGAATGTAGGGAACTGCAGAACCATCTCATTGATCAACAACGAGCTGTAGATGTAGTCTCAATCCTACAGTCAGGCTGGGATGGAGGCCATAGACAAGAGGGGATGCTCCTCTCACTTGATCTCCAGAAGGCCTTTGACTCTGTCTCCTGGCCTTATCTTTTTGCAGTGCTGCGATGTTGGGGATTTGGTCCAAACTTTATTGGGGTTTTGGAATCCCTATATTCCAGTCCGGAAGCCAGGGTCAGATTACAGGGCTATTACTCTGAACCAATTAAGATTGCCAAGGGCACTAGTCAGGGTTGCCCGCTCTCACCCTTGATCTTTGCCATAGCGATCGAAACGTTAGCAATAGCTATTTGAGCACATCCAGATATTAGGGGTGTCCAATGTGGCCAGACGTCTCATAAGTGCTCTCTATTTATTGACGATCTACTCCTCTTTATCATCACTTCCCTGATTATGTCCCTCCCCAACATATGTAAGCTCCTTCATAACTTTGCTAAAGTATCAGGCCTTCATGTTAACCTCTCTAGGTCCCAAGCACAACTGAAACATTCATTTAAATTTGAATGAAGTGACTCGACCATCCAATACCTGGGGATTAATCTCACTCCCAAGGTTGAACAACTATACCAGGCAAACTACCCTCACATGTTCCACAAACTGGAATCTGACCTCAAGACTTGGACTATGTTTAAATTGGTGTGGATGGGTAGAGTTAATTTGGTCAAGATGACTCTGCTCCCCAGAATACTGTACCTATTTCGCTCACTACCAATTCCTATTAGAAGAGATCATCTCCAATCCTTTCAGGGGAAAATGGTTAAATTCTTATGAGGCAAGATGGGATATCGTTTCCCCCAACGTATCCTCTTTAGCCTCAAATGCCAGGGTGGGCTGGGTCTTCCAAACTTAGTCTGGTACTATTAAGCATTAGAGAAGACCAACGGTGCACTTGGAGAGGCAGGCATCGCCATCATTCATGCTCGACTTCCTTCTTTGGTGTCCCCTGAAGAATAGACCCCCAGTTATGTCCCCCAATCTATCCCACTCTCTATCCCTGTGGACAGGGGTGTTGCTAGGTCTACAAAAGATCTGGGGCTAGAGCCCATAGCAACGTAGTAAAGAAAGTCATACGCTTGAGTGGGCATACACATGTATATAATATACGTGTGTGTATATATCCCCAGAGAGCTCCCCCTTACATCAGGGTGCCCAGAGAGCCCCCAAATTACATCAGGGTCCCCAGAGAGCCCCCCACTTACATCAGTGTTTCCAGAGAGCCCCCCTTACATTAGGGTCCCCAGAGAGCCTCCTTAAATCAGGGTCCCCAGAGAGCCTGCCCCTTAAATTAGGGTCCCCAGAGAGCCTCCCCCTTAAATCAGGGTCCCCAGAGAGCCTGCCCCTTAAATCAGAGTCCCCAGAGAGCCTGCCCCTTAAATCAGGGTCCCCAGAGAGCCTCCCCCTTAAATCAGGGTGCCCAGAGAGCCCCCCACTTATATCAGGGTCCCCAGAGAGCCCCCCACTTACATCAGTTTTCCCAGAGAGCCCCCCTTACATTAGGGTCCCCAGAGAGCCTCCCCCTTAAATCAGGGTCCCCAGAGAGCCTGCCCCTTAAATCAGGGTCCCCAGAGAGCCCCCCGCATCAGGGTCCCCAGAGAGCCTCCCCTTAGGGACCCCTGCAGAGACTCGGGGCTATGGGCCTCAGATTCGGGGCTATAGCCCCAAAAGCCACCCCCTAGCGACGCCACTGCCTGTGGGATACAATGTGAAATCTTCCCTCTTTGGTCTCAGAAATCCAACCCCTAGTTCACATATTCCACAATCCCCAATTCAAGCCTGGCATGGACATTAGATCCTCTAAATGGTGATTAGACAAGGGCATGTACCATATTGTAAACGTTTTTTCTGCAGGGGCCCACTTACACTCAAAGAACTCCCAATCTCTGAAAAACGTAGGTTCAACCAAATCTCACATTATTTACACTCACTATGGAGAAACAAATCGAACCCACCGACGTTTATGGATTATGAGTGCTGGTGTGGCCAGGTCATGGAGCAAAGGGGAGGCATCTCCATAATCTACTCATCACTTGCAAGGTGTACTGCTAAACTTCCATATATGGAGGCATGGGAGAAAGATCTCCAGGAAGTCTGGCACTTGGAGGATTGGCATAAATCCTTCAAAGGAATTTTCAATTCCTCTCCAATTGAAGCCAACCTCAAGGTCTTCACCAGATGGTACCTGGTCCCTACAAGACTAGCTGCCATCTATCCCTCCTCCTCTCCATTATGCTTCAGGGGATATCAAATCCGAGGCACGATGATACATGTTTGGTGGGCATGCCTGAAAATTGGGGGGTTCTGGAACAAAATTTTCCACCTCATCTGCAGAGTCACTGGTTGCCCAAAAACCCCAGCTGTAGCTGTGCTATCCCGAAAATTCCCAAACATTCCCAAATATGAATCCTCTTTATGCTGCTGGGAGCCAAATTATCCATAGCTAAGACCTGGAAGCAACCCAGGGTTTCAATCTTATCAACTAATAGAAAGATCTCTTGGATAATGGCCCAGGAAAAGATGGTAAGCACGATCCTAGATACATTAAAAAAATTCAAAGCAATCTGAAATCTTGGGCTCAACATGTAGGCATCTCCTTGCTACCTGGATCCAGCAACACTTGAGCAGACGAAAGGGCATCCTGGAGGCTGGCAAGTAGCTTTTCATTCTTCTCTATTCTAACTCTTTCTCTTTTTCCCCTAGTCTATGGCTTCACCTTTATCCAAATCACAAAGCGGCGGACATTCTAATTGAATGTTTTAGTCATGGTTTCCATGTACCTTCGATTTCGATTTCTAGTTGTGTCGTTTTTGATATTTTAACTTCTGTTAAAATACATGAGAATGTGGTTAAGGTCAAAATTTTGAAAGAACTTTCTGAGGGTAGAATTGCAGGTCTTTTTCCTATTCCTCCTTTTTTGAACTTCTGTGTTTCACCCTGGGGTGTCATCCCAAAGAAAGAAACAAACACATTTAGATGAATCCATCATTTATCTTATCCCGACGGCTTTTCTCTTAATGATGACATTGATCCTAGTTTTTGTTCAGTTTCTTACTCATCCTTTGATGATGCATTAGTTAATATTCGGGAAGTTGGTGATTCTGCTCTTTTAGCAAAAGCTGATATAAAATCAGCTTTGCATTTATTACCTATAAATCCATCTGCTTTCAATTCTTTAGGTTTTATTGAACACTTCTTTGACAAATGCCTCCCGATGGGCTGTTCTATTTCTTGTCGTTTTTTTAACTTTTTTTGAATGGGTTGTGTGTTATCAGTCTGGTTCTTTTAGATGTTTGCACTATTTAGATGATTTCATATTTTTGGGTAGAGCTCACTCTTTGGATTGTCTTTACCTTTTCACGGATTTGATGATGATTTGCCGCTTATTCGGGATTACTTTGGCGCCTAAAAAGTCTGTGCCTCCGACCACCTGTTTAGAATTCTTAGGTGTTCAAATTGACACATTGGCGATGGAATGTAGGCTTCCTATGTCTAAAGTTGTGAAGATTAGATTGTTGTTGGATTTTATTTTATCTAAGAGAAAAGTTCAATTACTAACAATTCAATTTTTTTGGGGCTTATTGGCTTTTGCCTGTAGGGTGATGCCTATGGGCCACGTTTTAACAAAATGCCTATATAGGGCTATAACTGGTATTTCTTCTCCCTTTCATTTTGTTAGGATCACTTCATTTATTCGAGACAATTGAATTGTCTGGCACAGATTCTTGTAATTTGTTTGGTTGCTCTTTGTGGCAAGCCCCCTTTTGTGTTTCCTCTTCTTTGAATCTTTTTACAGAGGCCTCTGGTGCTTGTGGTTACGGGGCATTTTGGCAAGGACATTGGTCTGCATGTGAATGGCTTACATCATGGTTGCAGCAAGGTTTTACAATCAATATAGTCCTTCTAGAGATTTTCCCAGTTCTTGTGGCCCTGCAACTTCAGGGCCCGCAGTTTCAATATAAGAAAATTCTCCTGCATTCTGATAATAAAGGTGTTGTTTATGCCATAAATTGTTTGGTTTCTAAGTCTTTACCGGTTATTGCTATTTTTTTAAATGCCTTGAACTTAATATTTGGCTTAAAGCTAAATTTGTTCCTTGAGTTCACAATCTCATACCAGACTCATTGTCTCATCTACAGATGGACACATTTCGGATGTCGGTGCCAGTTACAGATCCTACAGTCCTTCCCATTTATGGAATCTGATATGAGGAGTGTGATGCTTTCTATTCGGAACTCCTTAGCTCCTTCCACGTGGGCAGGATATAGTGCTGTGTGGAATTTGTGGTGTTCCTTTTTGCAATGTAAAGAAGTACCCAGTGATTGTTTTATGGAAATGCTGTCTTTTTAAAATTATTTGATGGGTTGTGACTTGTGAATGCTCTTATTCCCATATTTTGAAAACCCTGTCAGGAGTGTCCTTTTTCTTACGTTTGCGCGGGGCAAATTCCTGCATTAGTTTCTTTTCTGTGCAACGTGCTTTGAAAGGTTATCGCAAAGCGCACTTTGTTCTGTAGATCTGTTACAGAAATTGTGTTCAGCAACTACAGCAGTTTGCTATTCTAATTTCTTGTTCATGCTAATAGTTATCCTTTAACCATATATCAATTTAATTCTGTTTTTAAGAAATGTTTGGCCCTTTTGAAGATTGACCACCTTCCCATCTCCTCCTTACAAATTGGTGCTGCTACTGAGGCAGCTAATTTAGGTCTTTCCGAATCAGTCATCAAGGGTATTGGTAGGTGGAAATCAAACTGTTACAAATGTTATGTACACTCTAATGTTTCCATTTAATTTTCAGACTCTTCATGCGTAGTTTGGATCTTTGGACATTCATATGCATTTTGGGCACACAGAGCCGAATATAGACTATACACTAATCTCTGTGTTTCTCCAGTCAGTCCATCTCCCACACATATTTTTAGCACTAATCAGTATAATAATGTCACTGGTCCCCAAAAAAGTGTCAAAAGTGTCAGTCAGGTGTCTGATTTGTTCTCCGTAATGTCACAGTCCTGCTAAAAAAAAAAGAAATCGCTGATCGCCGCCGTTACTAGTAAAAAAATAAATAAATAAAAATGCCATAAAAATATCCCATAGTTTGCAGATGCTATAACTTTTGCGCAAACCAATCAATATACACTTATTGGGATTTTACCAAACAAATTTAACAGAATACATATTGGCTTAAATTGATGAAGAAATTAGATTTTTTACATTTTTTTATTGGATATGTTTTATAGCAGAAAGTAAAAAATATTGTTTTTATTCTTCAAACATTTTTTTGTTTATAGTGCAAAAAATAAAAACTGCACAGGTGATCAAATACCACCAAAAGAAAGCTCTATGTGTGGGAAAAAAAAGGACAACCAACTTATTTGGGTACAGCGTCACACGACCATGCAATTGTCAGTTAAAATAACGCAGTGCCGTATCGCAAAAAAAAGGGCCTGGTCATGAATGGGGTAAAACTATCCAGGGCTGAAATGGTAGTAGTTTTTTTTTGTTTTTTTACGATGTTTTGTGTTAACTTCAACTACCAAGTCAGGTTCAGAAAAAATCTAAAGTAAACTAAGGTTTATATTTCTGCTTTAGTAAATTAGCCACTTTTTATTTTTTTTTGATAATAGAAAGGGTTCTATAATCATGCAATGGTGAACCTATGTATTTTAGTCTCACTTGGAATGATGAGTGACGAAATAACGTCCCATCCTGACCCACCAGATCATTTCTGTGACTTGACAGATTTTGTATACTCACAAGCACTTTGTTTTAATTTCTCAATGAAAATTTGTTACTTTATGTGCATTGGCCTTTATTATATTATTACATATATAGTGCATTGTAAAGAAATACAGTTTTCATTAAAGTGGTAGTTAACTAAAAAACAAAGATGTAATATATTGTAGCTTATTAATCCTTACATGTGGTGGATTCTATCATTTTCTTTTTTAGGCTTTATTTTCCTTCATTTCACCTGGTGATCCTGCCAGTGTTAGATGCACTGGACTAGTTGACCATTTTAAGCTTGCCTGTCAGTGTTAAATGGTTTCTCTAAACCCTCTAAGGCTGGATTCACACCTATGCATTTTTAGTGCTTTTTGCATTTGCACTACAGAACGTGTTCCATAGGAAACCATGTTAAATGGACTGTAGTGCAAACCTTCAAAATGCAAAAAGCACTAAAAATGGATCCCCTGATGAGGTCACGAGGTCGAGTGACGCACCGCGTAGGGATTGGCCGGACGTAGGATACCGGAAGTGCTGTAAAGCGGAGACCATACCAACATCTCTCTGGCTGTTTGTACATCATTTTAATGTAAGCATTAATTTTCTATTAAAATCATCTTAGTTTGACATACTTCACGATCGGGTCCCCCTCTTCCTTTTTGTCTTTTCCTACATCCCAACTCCTATCGGGAGCGAGCTATTACTGCGGGATCGCAGACATTACCGCAAACTAATAAGTGGAGGGATATCCCTGGGTCCACGACTTACAGGGAGTGGAGACCAAGTTTTTGGAACCTATCAAATAGAAGCAGGTCTGGTTTGGAGCCATCCAAGTGGGAATATAGAATTGGAGCTGACTACATGTGCAGGTCTTGATGCCCATATTTATCGTTTGAGAGGTGAGAGGCTAGGGAGCACCATCTAGGAGCAGGTCCTCACTACCCAACACCCCCCACTTTTGGAGAGAGGCATAACCACCGCTTATCAAAATTTAAGAGACTATTAGAGCCTTACGCCTATGGGTGTCACCACCACTACCATACCTCTTTTGCATTAACTATACCTGTGGACTCATATTTATTTATTTATTCATTAATCTGTGGTTCATATTGTGCACTTTTATATATTTTTATATTTTTATTCACTTCTTATATTTTCACATATTTATAGATTTTTGATTGTATTTGTTTCATTCATTGATGTGATTTTATAATGTCTTTCTTTTAGCACTAGTTGCACTTTTTAGTCACTTATATGTCATAATCTATTTATGTGATTTATTTGTGTGATTGATTCATTTATATCACGTCCAGTGTACGTCGAGTCACGGCACAGTGACCATTAACACATCACATTCACTTATATTTCATACATTTATATTATTTGGTGCACTTTAGCGCAAAATCACCATCCATTATCACTAAAAATGCATAGGTGTGAATTCAGCCTTAATGCAAGCAATTGCAACACACATAAAAACTATTGGTAATGCATGAATGCAAGTAATACTACAAAAGTAATACCAGCTAAAAGTAATACAGTTTTTTTTTCAAGTTTTAAGACTTATTCAGGGCCTATTCCACGTGAATAGACTGTCTTAATGCAAGCAATCTCAACACCTACAAAACTTTTGTTGATGCATGCATGAAAGTAATCTTAAAGTGCACATATGCATGATAGGGGGGAATTTACTAAAACTGGCTCCTATGTTCAGCTTGTCCAATTAAGCTATGAAAATTAAGCTGCAAGCTGTTTGCTTGCCATGCACAGCTGCTCTGGATTCTGTCTGCTTCAGTCTTAGCAAATTGCCCTCATGGAGTCCTAAGAGCACTTATTTTAGAAAATAATGCGGCGTACACACGGTCGGAATTTCCGATGGAAACAGTCCGATGGGAGCTTTTCATCGGATTTTCCGACCGTGTGTATGGTCAACGGTCTTTTTCTGTTGGAATTTCCGACGGACTTTGAATTGAGAACCTGTTCTCAATTTTTCCGACGGAAAACCTTTCTATCGGATTTTCCGATCGTGTGTAGGCAATTCCGACACGCAAAATTCCGATGCTCGGAAACAATTCGACGCATGCTCGGACGCATTAAACTTCCCTTTTATAGTGTTGTTGAACGTGTGTTATGCCGCTGTGTTATTGACCGTCGGAATTTGGTGTGATCGTGTGTAGGCAACACAGCTTGAGCCGAATTCCGTCGGAATTCCGTTGGAAAAACCGTCAGAGTTTTTTCTGACGAGAATTCCGATCGTGTGTACGCGGCATTAGAAAGCTCTGGGCAACCAAGTGCTTGTCTGATTGCCAAAAGAAATGCTTAAATTGGGCTAGAATTGGGCCTTTTGTAGACACCCTTATATGAGAAGTACATACAACTCAGCAGATTGCGTTAGATAAATATACAATGTGGATTTTGCACATAAAATGGTATTCATAAATGGATGGAAAGTGTGCTATGAAAAATTCCACATCTGAAATTGAAACAAGGATCCTGACTTGTCATTAGCAGACAAAAAAAAAAAAAAACTTTTCTGTTAATGCATTCGTCATACATAAGCTCTCTTATGACAAATGAATCACTTATTTCAATTTTGTGGAATTAAAACCTGTAAGAATTTAAAGGTAAATTTCGGGGTGTACTGGAAAAAAGAAGACATTTCTAATCATATCTACGTAGTATTTAAGACTAAAATGTTTTTGTTATGGGTTGTTTTTCATTACCAATAAACAGCAATGAATTTTAACACACCCTCCTAACATTGCATAACAAGGTGTTTCCACAGAAGTGTCCTCAGACAGGTCATACGGTACAAAACATATGATTCCTTTCATTGTTCTAAGCCAGCTAAAATTATTGTCATAGGACAAACATTAGAAAGAAAACACACCATCAAACATAGTCAAATAAACCATCTGCCAGAATGTTTTTTTTAATTACAGCTACTTGAGAAGTAACTAGACACGGTTTAAATAGACCTTCCCAAAAAAATGGAAAGCCTGGCTCCAGAGGTATCACACATGTAATGTTTACCTCTCCATCAGACAGTAAGCCCAAACTCCATTATCTTCTAACAGTACAGGTCTTTAGACCTGACACTTCTGGGAAAGTTGAACACCAGCCAATCCTCTCCTTCCCCTTTCCTACCACACTGTGATTTTACCTATTTGCCCCATGTCACTACAATGTTCAGACTTCAAAGAATGCTGAAGACATTTTAGGAGCCTGTACTACTTGAAGATAGTGGAATTGAACTTGCTGCCAGTTGGAGAGCTAAATATTGCTAACCCCCTTCTTAACCACTTGCTTACTAGGCACTTATACCATCTTCCCGACCAGGCCAATTTTTAGCTTTCAGTGCGGTTGTAATTTGAATGACAATTGCGCGCAACACTGTACCTATATACACATTTTTATAATTTTTTTGGGACCGATAGAGATTTCTTTTGGTGGTATTTAATTACCTCTGGGTTCTAAATTTTTTGCTAATCAAATGAAAAAAGAAGGAAAATTTAGAAAAAAATTCTAATTCGTTCATAACATTTTGCAAATAAGTACATTTTCTCCTTCACTGATGTGCACTGATCAGGTTGCGCTGATAGGCGACCCTGATAGGTGGCATTAATGGGCGGCACTAATGGGCACTCATATGCCGCATTGTTAAGTGGCTATGATGGGTACTGATAGGCGGCACTGATTTTTTCCCAGGAGTACCGTTTCCTTTCTCCAGCTGAAATACCAGTCGCTAACTCCTTTATCTTTCTCTAGCTGTTTTTTCTGTCTGCTACCTAAAATAAGCAGTACACCACCTGAACAAGACCCCTTCCAACATTTAAGGTAGGGACCGTCGTCCAGGTGAGTTAAAAAAAAAGAAAAAGAGATTACTACTATGCTGGTAGGTTTATGTATTTCAGCCTTGTACGCAAGAAGACATAAACAAACCTATGAAGGCCCCAACCAGGGCACACCATCCAGATCAGGGTACCATGCAATTGGAAAGGGTTCATCCGTGAAAAGACATAGTTCTTTACATTCACCAACTCTCAAATACCTAAATGCTGAGCATGCAGGGTCATCCCATTACCAGTCAATAGGTCTGCAAAAGCTGTTTTAGAGTCTATGCAGCAGACAGAGAGTCAGAGGGTTAACAGATAATCTGTCCTACTCAAAAGATGGGCAGGAGTTACATAGCGGAATGGGCAACAGCAGTTCCATTGCAGCAATTAGCTCAACCTCCTCCAGAGAAGTTAACTCTTCCTGGCCCATCCTCGAGAGAGTCCTCTCACCACACAGCAAGTATCCCTCCTAGACATCTGGATGATGGTGGGCCATCTGAGGATACCTCAGAAGAGCTCGGCTCTCGGACTTCAACCTTTTCCTAGTTCAGCCCTATGTCCAGGCTGTAAAGGCAGCTATTGGCTGGGAGGAAGCCGACACTACATCTGAGAAGTCAAAGATATACCTCCCATTTCTAAAGAAGCAGGTTTCCTTCTTTCGGCTCTTTTCCACTAGTGCAACTTGTCATGCGACTTGGGACTGCAAATTCGCATGACATGTCGTACCCCATGATTTCCAATGAGTACTGTTCATATCTGTGTGACTTCAAGTCGCAGTGACATCAAAGTAGTCCCTGCACTACTTTGGTTCCACTTTGATGCGACTTGAGGTCCATAGACCTCAAGAATACACAGGCATTATTTCAAGTCAGATCAAAATCCCAGCAAAATTGTGTGACTTTCAGGTCGCTATACTGGAAACATAGGCTTACTCTGATAGATGATGTCAGAGACATTAAAAAGAAAAAAAAAAAGAAAAAAAATATATTATTTTCCTCTAAATTGCCTAGGAAAACTTTATTCAATTGATTCACAAGATTCTGCAATGCCAGACGGTCCACCAGAGCTAGACGTGGCAGTGGTTTGTATAACAAAGAATTTCATCTCACCACTCGATGGTTCAAGCTCAATTGAGGATCCTTTAGACAGACAAATAGTCCCCAACTTAAAGGAGCTTATTAAATGGCGGGTAAACACCTGGTAGTCAGCAATTGCCTTATCTGTATCCAAAGCCCTGCAGTCATGGACCGAAAACATGGAAACAGTGATTCATCAAAATGTCACTAGGGAAAATATAGTCAAAGTTTTGGATGAATTATGGCTCTCAGCAGACTTCACCGGTGAGACGGTGATGGATACAATTTGATACTTCGCAAGATCAATGTCACTACTTGTGATAGCCATATGGGTATTGTGGTCAGAACTACAGGCAGTTGACATTGTGTCAAAAAAAACATATTTGTTACTTGGGCAGTTGTTACTAAACTTCTGCACATCACCCCATAATATTGGCACCTCCATCTTCTGTCAATATTGACTTGGAGATTGCATTCTCCCGTGCGCAAAAATCGCTATAGTAAATGGGGGATTCGAGCTCTGTTAGCGGCGCACAGTTTCTTAAATATGAAAATGTACGTTGTGCCTCGCCGTGTGCCTCTACTGATGCCAAACGGCTTTTGTAAATCACCCCCCATAGTCTCAGGGAAACCACATAGAAGTGAAACCTAGCCTTGAACTGAAAGATTCAGTTGGGCTTTAAGTACCTGTGGATCTTCTAAGGTACTTACATATAAATCTTTTACTTTGATCCAGACACACACACAGTTTTTCTAAATTATGTTTCATTTGTCTTTTACAAATCAAGAAATACGTGAGATTTTTTATGGCCCCACAAATAGTAAAAAGGGCTGAATATAAATACGATTGATTTGCAGTATTTTTGTTCGTCTGACTGTTTCATTTATGAAATGATTCAGGATATGCTTTAATAAATACATATAATAAATGAGTGTATGATGGCCAAAAAGCTAATTTACAGGGATTTACTGCAATCATGAATTGTCTAAAAAGAATTAAAGAAATTGATTTGGAGTAAAAGAAGTGTAGAGTCAAGCTTAGGGCACACCTCAAATACCTTCTATGATATATCACCATGGAGCATATAACAATCAAAAACAAAACTTTTAAATGTTTAATAACTTCCTACAAATCCAAAGCTATTTTCTGCATGCACACAACTTTGCTGAAAGTCATTAATATATGAAACTAGCCGACAGGATGTACTGAAACATGATAAATTAAAGAATTGGGTGCAGTACCACAGAGCTTTAAAGTAACATTAAAGGTTAATTTTTTCCCCTTTATTATAACAAACATATTATATTTACCTGCTCTGTGTAGTCGTTTTACACAGAGCAGCCCCGATCCACTTCTTCTGGGGTCCCCTGCCGGTGCTCCTGGCTCCTCCTTTTGGTGAGTGCCCCCATAGCAGACCACTTCCTATGAGGAAACTCGTGTAGGCTCGCTCCTGAGCTGCCCTGTCTGCGTCCATTGTGCACTGATGGCCGCAGTGACAGGTACAGTGATTGACTGCATTGATGGCTGCAGTGACGGGTGCACTGATAGGCTGCACAGATGACTGCGATGACAGGTACACTGATAGGCTTCACTGATGGATGCGGTGACAGGTACCCTGATAGGCTGCACTGATGGTTTCAGTGGAAATTTAAAGAGCAAAAAGGAGGCTTACGTGTATATATGTGGTCGTAAAATCAATTGAGTTGCTAGCTATTCAACCCCTACGTATATAGGAGAAAAAGGTAGTTTGATGGTTTCAGTAAGAGGTATGCCGCGTACACACGAAGGGACAATCCCGCGGGATTATCCTCTGGACTGAAGTCCAGCGGATAATCCCCTCGTGTGTGGGCGCCGGCGGACTTTTTGGTGCCAAAGTCTGGCGGACCAAAGTTTTAAGTTTTGTTTTAAAATTATCCGCTGGACTTGGTAGTCCAGCGGACAATCCCGCCGTTAGTGGGCAAGTCCGCGGGACTTTTGAAATGAACGGACTTGCCGCTCATCGGCAAGTCCGTTCATTTAGCACGTGACTTCAGGTTACGTAGCTAGCGTAGGCAGTTACTGCCGCCGCGCTAGCTCCGTGACCTGGCATGGATTTAAAGGGAATCCCCACGCCGAAAAAAACGGCGTGGGGGTTCCCCCCAAATCCATGTCAGACCCTCATCCGAGCACGCAGCCTGGCAGGCCAGGAAAGGGGTGGGGACGAACGAGCGCCCCCCCCCCTCCTGAGCTGTACCAGGCCGTGTGCCCTCAACATGGGGGGTGCCCTGGGGAAAGGGGGGCCGTGCGGCCCCCCCACCCCAAAGCACCTTGTCCCCATGTTGATGAGGACAAGGGCCTCTTCCCGACAACCCTGGCCGTTGGAACAAGAGGGGGTTTAGCCAACCTGACGGACTATCTCGGTACCTGAACAAAGTGGGATATTTAATACTGTATAATTTCTTTAAATAAATTTTTATTGTAACAAAGTAGAAAACGTTATGTATATGAACATTAAAAAGAAAACATTCGTTGAATGTATAGCATACATACAGACATGATAAGTTATATTGATCTTTCAGATATGCTAGTTATGTGGTGGTTGACGCGTTTCGCCTATGGCTTCATCAGAACCAACAAACAGCAACTTTAATATCTGTGATATATTCTAAAAGAGAAAAATGAAAATTACTTATGAGTGAACCACATTGTAATCTCGAATATACCTTGGGATGTTATTGATAGCGACCTATTGTCCTGGTAAATATTTAATGGCTCAATAAGTACCTTTGTAGCTTGTATTCCTGTTTAAGGATGTCCACTCAACTAGTGGAAAAATAGCTTAATACTGTTACCTAGGAGTAAAGAATCAAATTAATTGCCAGAAAAAGTTTTTGGGGATTATAGCACTATCTAGAGTAAAAACAGAAAGAGAGAGAGAAAAAAAAAAAAAAAAAAAAAAAAAAAATAAATAAATAAATAAATAAATAAATTTATAGATAAATTTTTGGGGGAGGTGAAAAGGGGAGACTCATCAAATCAGAGACGAAATTTTTTATGCATTGCCAGTAGAGGTGGCTAAATACTTACATAAAACAAATGTAATTCAAAGATGAAGAGATCTGTAGTCCGCCTTAGTGGTACTGATGGTAGTAGGAATAACAAGTAAGTATTGTCCGCCTAAGGACAACGAATATAATAGATTATTTTTTTATATATATTAGATTATTTTATCTGGGTCCTATTTGGGATGGGTTTACAGTTACTCAATTTGATTTAATTTGGGTCCTACCTAGATGGAGTCTTCAGAAAGTTTCTTAACCCGAATTATCACGGACTAAACCCATGTTGGAGAACTCCTTATAAAGGAAACACTTGTATGGGGTTCTGATGGAAAAAAGGAATAAAGACATTTATCTAATAATGGGAGTATTTGGTGGTGATCAGGCTTTAAACGACAGAAAAAGGACAAGCCAAACTACGCAAGGGGTAAATCTAGTCTCCCCCAGGTTGTACCTTTGAGTATGTATCAAGAACTTCCTTGCCTGGGAAGGGCCACCTGAAGACTTGTGGGAAACAGATCCCATTAGCTGGAAGATCCAACAATTTGTCTGCAACAACAGATCGATCAATCAGGGGATATACAGTGAATATAATATTGGTAAATCAAGGTACCCTCAAAACAACCCATTGGTATGGCTTACCAAGGGTTAATTGGGGGAATGAAATCCCAAGATAACATGTCTAAAATCAATGGCAATGCATACCTAAACTCAGGAGAGTTGAATTAGGCCAGCTTCCCAGCACTTCATCTGCAGCATTTGTGCTGCAGGAGTGCTGGTTATATAGTGGGGATTACCGCCTACCAGGGCGGATGATAATCAAGAACAGCTGGTTGGAAATGTGTGAAACTGAGCCCAAATTCACTGGGCATGCGTCAGCTAGTGGCCGGCCCCGCTCATAGCAGGGAGAGGTCCGCCGCGCCAATGTGCGCGTCTATTATCTAATATAGGTCAGTGCGCATGCGCCGATTGATGGCGTCAGTAGCGTCTCACCATGGAGACCCAACAGGCATACATATGCCGTCTAAGGTAGTCCAGCGCATGCGTGGCTCCGCATCAAACGCATCGCCGGCGTCTCACCATGGAGACCACATATCAAGCGGCGCGTCGTCCAATACATTCCAGCGCATGCGCAGAAAGGAAAGTTGCGGACTTATACTGCAATTAGGAGGCTTAGGCCATCGGTGTATATAGATAGTGGGACAGCAGATAACACGGTTATGTAGGGCTAGAGGGCCAAGGGAATATAATTTTATATAGAATAAAATAACAAAAAAATTTTTAGAATTAGATAGAGTAAGTTGGAAATAAAGTAAATTGAAATAAAAAATAAATTACCTAACAATAAAAAAAAAAAAAAAAAAAAAAAAAAAAAAAAAAAAAAAAAAAAAAAAAAAATTAAATAGAAAAAAATTAAAAATAAAATTAAAAAAAGAGAGAAAAAGCTTAGATAGTGCTAAAATTGTATGGGGTCGAGATGTGGGGAAGAGCCCCCTCCGAAACCTCCACCGCAGCGCCAACCACCATGGGAGGGATGGGCTAGATAAAAAACGCCCAACATACCCTCCCGATCTTTTCCACACCAGAGGGGGTTAAAGCACATCAAGTCCCCCATGTATCGTTCCCGTCTACTTTAGAGGATCAGCTAGGTAGGCATCTTCAGGTATGGTAAATGGGAGATTACTTACGGTTCACCCTTGCAATTTTCTCACATTTCCTGTATTTAGGGCATGTACATATTTAGTACAAGTAAACAAATGTATATACATATACAAACATAACAATTTTTATTTATTACAGTCTATTTAGTTCTTGTCAAACTAAATTATGTCATGTTCACAGATTCATAAAGAACATATTTTATTCTAACCCTTACTGTAGCCTATCCTGTTGGCCATTGTCGGGTTGAGAAAGGAAGGGGAAGGAATTATGGCTCATTGGTCCGTCATAAGAAGGGACGGAAACTTAATGAGTCATTAAGGCCTGGGGCCTTTGTGGCATTTAATTTAAAGATCCAACGGGCTTCTCGCTGTAGCAATTTACGGTCAATATTTCCCCCTCTGGGGTCCTCTTTGATTCTCTCCAGGGCCGTAAAGCATACCATGGATGTATCGTTTTTATGGTAAAGTGCTACATGCCTTCCTATAGGAGTGTAGAGTAGATTCTTTCTAATGTAGTAAATATGATCATAGATTCTCCTCCAGAAGTTTCTAAAGGTCTTCCCTATATAGAATGCTCCACATTTACAGAAGGCAATATATACTATTCCTTTGGTCTGACACGTAGCCGAAAATTTGATATTGTGTGTGTCCCCATTAGGGAGTAAAAAAGAGGAGCCCTCCAGTACCCAATCACAGTAGTCGCAATCTTGACATCTAAACATTCCTACAGTGGCAGTTTCTTGTTCTAAATATCCCTGAAAATGGGTATGAACTAGTCGGTCCTTTAATGACTGACATTTTTTGTAGGTGATTTGGGGAGAAACCCCAACATATTTACTTACAATCCTATCTCCTGTTAGTAAGTGCCAATGTTTGCCAATGATGTTACGTACATCTTCATGATTATTTGAGTATGTGGTAATTACTCGTGTTATATTGTTTTGTATACTGCTCTGTCGCTTTCCAAAAAGTAAGTCAGTTCTTTCCTTATCAATTGCCTTTTTAAATGCCTTTTTTAGGATGGTTTTACTGTAGCCCCTGATTTGTAATCGTGTTCGTAATAGATTGGCTTCTGCTCTAAATGTATCTTCTGTAGAGCAGTTTCTTCTGAGACGCAGATACTGGGAATAGGGGATGCTTCTGATTAGGGATTGGGGGTGTGAGCTACTTGCATGGAGAATAGTATTTCCAGCAGTCTTTTTTCTGTACAGAGAGGTTGTAAGAGATCCATCCTCCTGTTTCATGATGGTAAGGTCCAGAAATGGCAATGACCTCAGGCTGTGTTCCATCGTGAATCTGAGGTTGAAGTCATTAATGGACAGCACCTCCATGAATCCATTTAGATCTTCCAGGCTTGCGTCCCAAACTAAAAAAATATCATCGATGTATCTGTACCAGCAAGATATGCTGGCCAGATACATCGATAGTGAAGGATCAGAATGCAGGGAGCGCTCCCACCCCCCCAGGTACAGGTTCGCGTAGGATGGGGCACAACATGTCCCCATCGCCACGCCCTGCACCTGGAGGTAGTGGGAGCCATCAAAGGAAAAGACATTTTTGGTCAGAATATGCTCTAATAACTCTAAGATAAATATGTTATAGGGCCTACGTATAGGGTCACTTTGACCGAAAAAATTTTCCACAACCTTCAAGCCCCGGTCATGTGGGATACTACAGTATAATGCTTCTATATCGATCGCCACTAAGAAGCTTGTGGGGGAGACTTTTTTGTTATGTAGGACCCTCAGGAGTGCCAAAGTGTCCTGTAAGTAAGATGGAAGCTGAGTTACGTATGGGCGCAAAAAGGCATCGACAAGTCTGCTTCCCTTTTCACTTTTTGCCCCTATTCCCGATATGATGGGGCGTCCTGGGGGTTTTGTGATGTTTTTATGTGTCTTAGGAAGTGAATAAAAGGACGGAACTCTAGGATAAGTAGTCTTAAGGGCCTCAAAGATGTCTTTGTCAATTATTCCTTGGTTGAATGCTCGTGTAATCAGGATTTCATAGTCTCCATTGTAGGTTACTATGTTTTCAGGGGGGATGAGCTTGTACCCATCCTGGTTGGATAAAATGTCTAAGCACATTTGCCTGTATTTCGCAGTATCCATCACTACAACATTTCCCCCTTTATCTGCCATTTTTATGGTGATTTCTTTATTATCCTGAAGTTGACATACAGCGAGTAATTGTTCAGACGTCAGGTTCCTCATTTTTTGTGACCTAAAGTCTAGTTTATTTATATCGTTAGTTACTTGCTGTAAGAAGGTCCAAATGCTGGGATTTGTTTTTAGAGATGGAAAATTGGTCGATTTATTTAAAAATTTGGGTATCTCCTTGGGTGGAATTGCTTGAGGGAGGTCCCCTGTTGGAGGCAGGGGAGCCCCCTCAGCAGGACCACCCTGGGACCCCTCGCTTTCATCCAAAAGATCCATAAGATCCTTGAGAGCAAGGAAATCTCTCACTGTGAACCCTTTCCATTTTTCCCTTTCAATATACTCCTGTTTTTTCCTTTTCCTTTCGTCATCAAACATAAATTTGTAAGTTAGTCGTCTTGCAAATAGGTTGAGGTCTTTTACAACCTCAAAACTGTCAGTGCAAGATGAGGGACAAAAGCTTAGACCTAAACCCAAAACCTCTAGTTCCGTGCGTGACAGTGACTTGGATGATAAGTTAATAACCTGAAGCTGATCCTCTATCGATCCTTGTACGCGAACCTCTCCAGATTCTGCGAACTGGTTGAGCGGTTGGGGGGATCTTGTGTGGGGGGGAATAATTGAAAAACCTTGTCTTTTATATTTTTGGAGATGGCACCTCCATTTCGCGGAGTATTGGGGTGTAGTGATGGAGTCAAGGGTAGGGATAGGGGGGCTCTATTGGCCCCTGTTAGGGGCTCCAGCCCAGTGGGTTCTCCCGTCATTTGGTGGCGGGGGTCAATTCCCGTTAGGCCAGTTTTTCTTATATCATGATCATTAAAGTTGTCCACAGGGTGCTCTCTTGTTCTTTTGTCCCTGCCTCCCTTATTGCTACCATCACCTGTCGTTTGTCTCTTTCTGGACCCTCGGGATCTTCCTCTTCCTCGTGCTGACAGGAGAGGTGGGGCTGGATGGGCCGAATAGGAGAAATTCGATGAGTCAGAATCTGTTCCATCTCTCGGGTCACCATCACTTTGTGATTGTGCCTTCTCCATATTCTGCTCGTATCTTTTATAGTTCTTTCTCCCTTGTTTTCCTCCCCGTTGGGGCCATCTATATGCATATTTACCATTAAAGGCCATTTTGTCTCTAATAAATTTTATATCCTTCTTATAGATGAGATCTTTGTTATATTTTTCCAAATATTCCTTTAGCCATTTGTCTTTTTCCAAAAATTTGGGATGGGCACATAAGGAAACATTTTGTTTTTGGAACTCTATAATTTCAATATCCAACTCCTTAATATCTCTATTATAGTGGTCAATTAGTGCCAACATCATTTTGGACGTGCATTCCTGCAAGTTGGATTCCCATTTTTGTTTGAAGTCTATATTGGTTTCCCAAAGGTTTGGGAAGACCTGTATTCTCAAACCCTGAGGATTCAGGCCTTCCTTGATGTATCTTTCCAAAAATTTGACTTGCCAGAATAAATTGGATTTACGTTCTAAGGCTTGTTTTAGCTTGGTTATAAGTACCTCTATTTCCAGTTCTATTCCATGATCGTCACCACATTCCTTGTGTAATTTTGACATGAGTCCGTCCCATTCAGAGCCGGTATAGTCCGTCATTTTTTGGTCTCCTGGCGGAGAGGGGAGGGGGGAATTTGGGAAATATGTCCTCTCTGTGAACAGAGCATATAATCTGACAAATGATTAAGACACACAAATAATAATATTGGTGTACAATTCTCAAAAAAATTTTTTGTTTGTTACATTAATTGTTACTCACCACCTTGCAGTAAATGCTAAAGGTGGATAAACCCGTAGCTAAAAGATGAGCCTCTTCAGCTCTAACAACGTTTAAAATATAGAAAGATAAGCTATGGGGGGTACCTCGTCCTATTGAATTTGCAAAAGAAAGGAACAAGAGGGGGTTTAGCCAACCTGACGGACTATCTCGGTACCTGAACAAAGTGGGATATTTAATACTGTATAATTTCTTTAAATAAATTTTTATTGTAACAAAGTAGAAAACGTTATGTATATGAACATTAAAAAGAAAACATTCGTTGAATGTATAGCATACATACAGACATGATAAGTTATATTGATCTTTCAGATATGCTAGTTATGTGGTGGTTGACGCGTTTCGCCTATGGCTTCATCAGAACCAACAAACAGCAACTTTAATATCTGTGATATATTCTAAAAGAGAAAAATGAAAATTACTTATGAGTGAACCACATTGTAATCTCGAATATACCTTGGGATGTTATTGATAGCGACCTATTGTCCTGGTAAATATTTAATGGCTCAATAAGTACCTTTGTAGCTTGTATTCCTGTTTAAGGATGTCCACTCAACTAGTGGAAAAATAGCTTAATACTGTTACCTAGGAGTAAAGAATCAAATTAATTGCCAGAAAAAGTTTTTGGGGATTATAGCACTATCTAGAGTAAAAACAGAAAGAGAGAGAGAGAAAAAAAAAAAAAAAAAAAAAATAAATAAATAAATAAATAAATAAATTTATAGATAAATTTTTGGGGGAGGTGAAAAGGGGAGACTCATCAAATCAGAGACGAAATTTTTTATGCATTGCCAGTAGAGGTGGCTAAATACTTACATAAAACAAATGTAATTCAAAGATGAAGAGATCTGTAGTCCGCCTTAGTGGTACTGATGGTAGTAGGAATAACAAGTAAGTATTGTCCGCCTAAGGACAACGAATATAATAGATTAATTTTTTTTATATATATTAGATTATTTTATCTGGGTCCTGTTTGGGATGGGTTTACAGTTACTCAATTTGATTTAATTTGGGTCCTACCTAGATGGAGTCTTCAGAAAGTTTCTTAACCCGAATTATCACGGACTAAACCCATGTTGGAGAACTCCTTATAAAGGAAACACTTGTATGGGGTTCTGATGGAAAAAAGGAATAAAGACATTTATCTAATAATGGGAGTATTTGGTGGTGATCAGGCTTTAAACGACAGAAAAAGGACAAGCCAAACTACGCAAGGGGTAAATCTAGTCTCCCCCAGGTTGTACCTTTGAGTATGTATCAAGAACTTCCTTGCCTGGGAAGGGCCACCTGAAGACTTGTGGGAAACAGATCCCATTAGCTGGAAGATCCAACAATTTGTCTGCAACAACAGATCGATCAATCAGGGGATATACAGTGAATATAATATTGGTAAATCAAGGTACCCTCAAAACAACCCATTGGTATGGCTTACCAAGGATTAATTGGGGGAATGAAATCCCAAGATAACATGTCTAAAATCAATGGCAATGCATACCTAAACTCAGGAGAGTTGAATTAGGCCAGCTTCCCAGCACTTCATCTGCAGCATTTGTGCTGCAGGAGTGCTGGTTATATAGTGGGGATTACCGCCTACCAGGGCGGATGATAATCAAGAACAGCTGGTTGGAAATGTGTGAAACTGAGCCCAAATTCACTGGGCATGCGTCAGCTAGTGGCCGGCCCCGCTCATAGCAGGGAGAGGTCCGCCGCGCCAATGTGCGCGTCTATTATCTAATATAGGTCAGTGCGCATGCGCCGATTGATGGCGTCAGTAGCGTCTCACCATGGAGACCCAACAGGCATACATATGCCGTCTAAGGTAGTCCAGCGCATGCGTGGCTCCGCATCAAACGCATCGCCGGCGTCTCACCATGGAGACCACATATCAAGCGGCGCGTCGTCCAATACATTCCAGCGCATGCGCAGAAAGGAAAGTTGCGGACTTATACTGCAATTAGGAGGCTTAGGCCATCGGTGTATATAGATAGTGGGACAGCAGATAACACGGTTATGTAGGGCTAGAGGGCCAAGGGAATATAATTTTATATAGAATAAAATAACAAAAAAATTTTTAGAATTAGATAGAGTAAGTTGGAAATAAAGTAAATTGAAATAAAAAATAAATTACCTAACAATAATAAAAAATAAAAAAAAAAAAAAAAAAAAAAAAAAAAAAAAAAAATATAAAAATTAAATAGAAAAAAATTAAAAATAAAATTAAAAAAAGAGGAGAAAAAGCTTAGATAGTGCTAAAATTGTATGGGGTCGAGATGTGGGGAAGAGCCCCCTCCGAAACCTCCACCGCAGCGCCAACCACCATGGGAGGGATGGGCTAGATAAAAAACGCCCAACATACCCTCCCGATCTTTTCCACACCAGAGGGGGTTAAAGCACATCAAGTCCCCCATGTATCGTTCCCGTCTACTTTAGAGGATCAGCTAGGTAGGCATCTTCAGGTATGGTAAATGGGAGATTACTTACGGTTCACCCTTGCAATTTTCTCACATTTCCTGTATTTAGGGCATGTACATATTTAGTACAAGTATTTTTTTTTTTTTTATTATTTCATTATTGTTAGGTAATTTATTTTTTATTTCAATTTACTTTATTTCCAACTTACTCTATCTAATTCTAAAAATTTTTTTGTTATTTTATTCTATATAAAATTATATTCCCTTGGCCCTCTAGCCCTACATAACCGTGTTATCTGCTGTCCCACTATCTATATACACCGATGGCCTAAGCCTCCTAATTGCAGTATAAGTCCGCAACTTTCCTTTCTGCGCATGCGCTGGAATGTATTGGACGACGCGCCGCTTGATATGTGGTCTCCATGGTGAGACGCCGGCGATGCGTTTGATGCGGAGCCACGCATGCGCTGGACTACCTTAGACGGCATATGTATGCCTGTTGGGTCTCCATGGTGAGACGCTACTGACGCCATCAATCGGCGCATGCGCACTGACCTATATTAGATAATAGACGCGCACATTGGCGCGGCGGACCTCTCCCTGCTATGAGCGGGGCCGGCCACTAGCTGACGCATGCCCAGTGAATTTGGGCTCAGTTTCACACATTTCCAACCAGCTGTTCTTGATTATCATCCGCCCTGGTAGGCGGTAATCCCCACTATATAACCAGCACTCCTGCAGCACAAATGCTGCAGATGAAGTGCTGGGAAGCTGGCCTAATTCAACTCTCCTGAGTTTAGGTATGCATTGCCATTGATTTTAGACATGTTATCTTGGGATTTCATTCCCCCAATTAACCCTTGGTAAGCCATACCAATGGGTTGTTTTGAGGGTACCTTGATTTACCAATATTATATTCACTGTATATCCCCTGATTGATCGATCTGTTGTTGCAGACAAATTGTTGGATCTTCCAGCTAATGGGATCTGTTTCCCACAAGTCTTCAGGTGGCCCTTCCCAGGCAAGGAAGTTCTTGATACATACTCAAAGGTACAACCTGGGGGAGACTAGATTTACCCCTTGCGTAGTTTGGCTTGTCCTTTTTCTGTCGTTTAAAGCCTGATCACCACCAAATACTCCCATTATTAGATAAATGTCTTTATTCCTTTTTTCCATCAGAACCCCATACAAGTGTTTCCTTTATAAGGAGTTCTCCAACATGGGTTTAGTCCGTGATAATTCGGGTTAAGAAACTTTCTGAAGACTCCATCTAGGTAGGACCCAAATTAAATCAAATTGAGTAACTGTAAACCCATCCCAAATAGGACCCAGATAAAATAATCTAATATATATAAAAAAATTAATCTATTATATTCGTTGTCCTTAGGCGGACAATACTTACTTGTTATTCCTACTACCATCAGTACCACTAAGGCGGACTACAGATCTCTTCATCTTTGAATTACATTTGTTTTATGTAAGTATTTAGCCACCTCTACTGGCAATGCATAAAAAATTTCGTCTCTGATTTGATGAGTCTCCCCTTTTCACCTCCCCCAAAAATTTATCTATAAATTTATTTATTTTATTTATTTATTTATTTTTTTTTTTTTTTTTTTTTTTTTCTCTCTCTCTTTCTGTTTTTACTCTAGATAGTGCTATAATCCCCAAAAACTTTTTCTGGCAATTAATTTGATTCTTTACTCCTAGGTAACAGTATTAAGCTATTTTTCCACTAGTTGAGTGGACATCCTTAAACAGGAATACAAGCTACAAAGGTACTTATTGAGCCATTAAATATTTACCAGGACAATAGGTCGCTATCAATAACATCCCAAGGTATATTCGAGATTACAATGTGGTTCACTCATAAGTAATTTTCATTTTTCTCTTTTAGAATATATCACAGATATTAAAGTTGCTGTTTGTTGGTTCTGATGAAGCCATAGGCGAAACGCGTCAACCACCACATAACTAGCATATCTGAAAGATCAATATAACTTATCATGTCTGTATGTATGCTATACATTCAACGAATGTTTTCTTTTTAATGTTCATATACATAACGTTTTCTACTTTGTTACAATAAAAATTTATTTAAAGAAATTATACAGTATTAAATATCCCACTTTGTTCAGGTACCGAGATAGTCCGTCAGGTTGGCTAAACCCCCTCTTGTTCCTTTCTTTTGCAAATTCAATAGGACGAGGTACCCCCCATAGCTTATCTTTCTATATTTTAAACCCTGGCCGTTGGTTGTCGGGGTCTGCGGGCGGGGGCTTATCGGAATCTGGGAGCCCCCTTTAATAAGGGGGCCCCCAGATACCGGCCCCCCACCCTATGTGAATGAGTATGGGGTACGATGTACCCCTACCCATTCACCTAAGGTGTAAAATGTAAAGTACAAAAACACACACACTTTTGAAAAAATATTTTATTGCACTGCTCCGGGGGTCTTCTTCCGTCTTGGGGTCTTCTCGCCGGACTCCTCCGCTCTCTTCTGCTCTTTTACCTAGCTCTTTCACGAGCGGGGGGAGTCCGGCTACCTTCTTCGTCGTCGCCGCCGTCGTCTGGGGGTCTCGATCCGCCTTCGGGGGTCTTCTGGGGGTCTCTTCTGTTCTTGCGGTGGTCGTCGTCTTCCGCGCCGCCGGCGCCGCCTTCTTCTTCTTCTTGTCCTTCTTCTTGTTCTTCTTCTTCTTCCGATGTTGACCCGTCGCTGTCTCTGCCCGGAATGCCTGTGCCGCTCTGCGCTCGGACTTATATAGGGACATGGGGGACAGGGTCACATGTTCATGTCACATGGTGACCCCGCCCCCTTGCGATGTCACAGTCCCAGCATCCTCCGGGACTGTGACAACACAAGGGGGCGGGGTCACCATGTGACATGTGCATGTGACCCTGTCCCCCATGTCCCTATATAAGTCCGAGCGCAGAGCGGCACAGGCATTCCGGGCAGAGACAGCGACGGGTCAACATCGGAAGAAGAAGAAGAACAAGAAGAAGGACAAGAAGAAGAAGAAGGCGGCGCCGGCGGCGCCGGCGGCGCGGAAGACGACGACCGCCGCAAGAACAGAAGAGACCCCCGGAAGACCCCGAAGGCGGATCGAGACCCCCAGACGACGGCGGCGACGACGAAGAAGGTAGCCGGACTCCCCCCGCTCGTGAAAGAGCTAGGTAAAAGAGCAGAAGAGAGCGGAGGAGTCCGGCGAGAAGACCCCCAAGACGGAAGAAGACCCCGGAGCAGTGCAATAAAATATTTTTTCAAAAGTGTGTGTGTTTTTGTACTTTACATTTTACACCTTAGGTGAATGGGTAGGGGTACATCGTACCCCATAGTCATTCACATAGGGTGGGGGGCCGGTATCTGGGGGCCCCCTTATTAAAGGGGGCTCCCAGATTCCGATAAGCCCCCGCCCGCAGACCCCGACAACCAACGGCCAGGGTTGTCGGGAAGAGGCCCTTGTCCTCATCAACATGGGGACAAGGTGCTTTGGGGTGGGGGGGGCCGCACGGCCCCCCTTTCCCCAGGGCACCCCCCATGTTGAGGGCACGCGGCCTGGTACGGCTCAGGAGGGGGGGGGCGCTCGTTCGTCCCCACCCCTTTCCTGGCCTGCCAGGCTGCGTGCTCGGATGAGGGTCTGACTTGGATTTGGGGGGAACCCCCACGCCGTTTTTTTCGGCGTGGGGATTCCCTTTAAATCCATGCCAGCTTGCGGAGCTAGCGCGGCGGCATTTACTGCCTACGCTAGCTACGTAACCTGAAGTTACGTTCGAAATGAACGGACTGCTCCGTGTGTGGGCAAGTCCGTTCATTTTCAAAAGTCCCGCGGACTTTTGGCCGGCGGATTATCCGCTGGAGAAGTCCGTGCGTGTGTGGGCAAGTCCACGCGCTCGGAAAGTCCAGCGGACCTAGCTGGAAAGTCCCGCGGGATTGTCCGCTGGACTAGGTCCGCCGGCAAAAGTCCGCACGTGTGTACGCGGCAGTACAGTGCCTTGAAAAATTATTCATACCCCTTGAAATTTTCCACATTTTGTCATGTTACAACCAAAAACGTAAATGTTTTTATGTGATAGACCAACACAAAGTGGCACATAATTGTCAAATGGGAGGAAAATTATAAATGGTTTTCAATTTTTTTTTACAAATAAATATCTTAAAAGTGTGGCGTGCATTTGTATTCATCCCCCTTTACTCTGATAGACCTAACTAAAATCTAGTGAAACCAATTGCATTCAGAAGTCACCTAATTAGTAAGAGTCCACCTGTGTGTAATTTAATCTCAGTATAAATACAGCTGTTCTGTGAAGCTCTCAGAGGTTTATTAGAGAACCTTAGTGAACAAACAGCATCATGAAGGCCAAGGAACACACCATTTTGTCAGATTTTTAGAGGGAATTTTATTGGCCGACATAGTTATATATATATACTGCAACGATGACACGTGAGCCTTATACCCTAGATATACCCTATATCAGCCCTCAAACAATCCACTCGCCTGCTCGCATTTTGCGAGTGGATTTTGGAGGTCTGGCGAGCTATTGGCTGCCTGGGAGCAGGGGGCGAGCACTGCCGGCAGCCTGGGCTGAATGGGAGTCCAGCGATCGTGGTGGGGAAGAGAAAGGAGAGCCGCCCAGATGATCAGCGCGCAGGGAACACAGCTATCATTTCACATTACAGTACTGTGTTCCCCGCTGCTCGCTGTCACATATAGCCCCTCCCCCTGGTCCCGGACTTTGATAGACAGATCAGCCGCCCAATCCTGGGACGGGTGATCTGTCAATCAAAGTTCCCCGGTCAGGGGGCGGGGCTATATGTGACGTTGAGCGGCGGGAACACCAATTGAAATGAAAGCTGAGATCGCTGTGTTCCAGCATCCGGGTGGCTCTCCTGTTCTTGTCCTCCCCTGCACAGGTAGGACTGGGGCTGCATGAGGGACACAGGCTGCATTAAAGACACAGACTGCATGGTGGACTGAGGCTGCATGAGGGACACAGGCTGCATGGTGGACTGGGACACAGGCTGCATGGTGGACTGAGGCTGCATGAGGGACACCGGCTGCATGAGGGACACAGGCTGCATGAGGGACATGGTGGACTGAGGCTGCATGAGGGACACAGGCTGCATGAGGGACAGAGGCTGCATGAGGGACACAGACTGCATGGTGGACTGAGGCTGCATGAGGGACTGAGGCTGCATGAGGGACTGAGGCTGCATGAGGGACACAGGCTGCATGGTGAACACAGGCTGCATGGTGGACACAGGCTGCATGGTGGACAGAGGCTGCATGGTGGACTGAGGCTGCATGAGGCTGCATGAGGGACACAGGCTGCATGAGGGACACAGGCTGCATGGTGGACTGAGGCTGCATTAGTGCGCACGGATAAAGTTGTTGTTAATATTTTATTTGTATAACTTAATTCTGCATAAAACATTTAAGTCTCATTTTATGAGGGCGCGTTTAGGGGCAGGATTAGGGGCGGGGCAGAGGCAGGGTTGGGCGGCGCAACTGGTGGCGAGTAACCCTTGAGGCCTGGCTAGTAGCTCAGGACTTGAAATTTTGAGCCCTGCCCTATATGATGTCCAATAGGATGAAATGCGTCCGGTGATGCTCTTGGAATCATTGCCTATACTCCATTGTAATTTACAAGCTTGTTTTATCGGATTTGCTGTAAGTGTAAACCCCCTTTTTTACCATTAAACATCAAACAGTATCACACTATGTGCGGTTCATTTGGTTTCATGCACACCATTTGATGTGATTTATCGCATGTTTTGGAGTTCATCATGGATACCAGTGGGTGGAACCCTTCTTACCGTTTTTCCAGTGGTGGGAGTTCCTGTTTGAGGTCATCTGGTAAGCGTGAACACTTTACCATTTTGACTGCATTTTCAAGATTCATCCCAGATTATGCAAGAAAGACCTTTCATTTTACTCTGAACTCTAATGGACCTTCCATAGATGTTTATTATTCACTTTGGACTTTTATGTTTTGGTTTTGTTCAGATTCAATTTTGCACTGCCTATTTTACCTTTCAAGGTTCACAGGCTATTCACTTGCTCACTTAGCACCACACTTTTGTTTTTTATTTCCATTTTGCACTGTATGTCTAGTGACGTGTTGGCTGCTTATTTTGTTCTTTATGTGCAATTTTTTTTCTTTGTTACTAAGGAACACACCAGGCAGGTCAGGGATAAAGTTGTGGATAAGTTTAAAGCAGAATTAGGTTATAAAAAAATATACCAAGCTTTGAACATCTCATGGAGCACTGTTCAATCCATCATCCAAAAATGCAAATAGTATGGCACAACTGCAAACCTACCAAGAGCCAAAATGTGGGGTCCCATATAAACCACTAAAGGCCAAAACAGCAGGTGTGTGGTTCCCAGAGGCAGCAGCAGATGTCTTAACCGGGAACTGAGGAGGCGAACACCTACACCTCGACCCCATGCATGTGTGCCGGCCACAGCGATTTTGCAAAGTCATTGCGGCTGGATGCACTAGGCCATCTGGATGCATCGGGGAGGCGCTTGCGGTTGCATGCCCCCCCATAATGCTGGGTGCCTCCTGCACTCATGTGTCAGTCATCCACTCATGGCGTTGGGGGCAGAGCCCTTCTGGATTTCCTGGGGGTATATATTGGAGGGCTGACATGGTGTTCACTTCAGTCTTTGCATCACAGAGGACACACACACCTGTTGATTCACCTGCCTAGACTTACCAGACTCACCTACTTTCACCAACTCCAGGTATACTGTTCATTATTTGCACATGGCTCTTTCTGAGCATTCATCTTACTTTCTGCTTTTTTGTCACCATTTAAATTTAAATTTTAATGGGTTTTTTTTTCACTCTCTTTCTTTCTCTCTTGTTCACTCCTCTGAATCTTATCACTTGCAGTCAGCCTTTCTCCCACAACACTAACAGACACATGGGATTTCCTGCCAGCAGCATCTGTGGAGTTACAAGAAACATCTACAACTGAAGGGCTGGCAATTGGACAGAGGGTCCAAGCCCACTTCCCCACACCTGCGGCAGTTCGGGAGGCCCAGGGTGAGAAGGTGGCGGTCACTCCCCAGCAGCAGATCAGGATCCAGTATAGTAAAGAAGGAATGAATGAAGTCCCCCCCCCCCCCCCTTCTCCACAGTGGGAGTCCAGGAATCTGGGAGATGGAGCAACCGGCTTATCTTCCCAGCAGCAGATCCCCAGTCTGGGAGTGGAGGAAACTGGCCTACCTTCCCAACAGTTAGCCGGATCGGATGACGTGGGGTTCCCAGTAGAAGCGCTGGCAACAGGGCAGAGTGCTGCTGGCCTCTGCCATCCACTAACAATGGATGGATTTCCTGTGAAAGTGGATGAGACTACGGTCTCCATTTGTATACCCCAGGGATGCTGGGCAGTTAGCCCAGATCCACAACAGCATGAGCCCATCCACCCTGTCTTATCTCCAGCGGCTGAATGGAATCCAGGGGGAAGGACCAGTTCGCATTTCCCCCCAGCAGCGGGTATGTACTACAAGAGAGGCAGAGGTTGGCTGGGTGAGTAATGCTCTATTTGGAACAATTTGTTTGGGGTACTGTGTGGGTACAGGCATTGGGGGACTGGAACTACAGACTAACTTCGGAGTCAACCTATCTGGGGTCTCCTCCCGTATTAGTCTGCTGCCGAAAAGACTATTCCTGGTTTACTTGATTCTGAACTATACATGTTAATTGAAAGAGCTGATCACATTGGCTGCTGTACAATGTAGGAGACGAATAGTCTGCTACTGGTGGTCTCCTGATATTGTGTGAAGGTGTTCTGTGTTTATACTTATGATAATGTGTATTGTAGTTTGTGAGCTAGTAGACAACAAGTCTGACCTGGAAGGTCAGACCTCTGAGTCATCCAGGTAGCTAATTTATGTAATGTTTATAGTATATGTCAGTTGTTGTAATTAAATTCCTGTGTGCAGGTTGTATTGTTAGGGTGATCTGATCAGGAGGGGGAATGTCACTCTCAAGTGTAAAAAAGCCTGTATTCTTGTTCAAATAAACAGTTCCAGCTTTACAGCCAAACGAGTCCTGCCTAGTTCTTGGTTGTAATATGCGGCTATAATATCTAATATCTATATTCAGACTGGAGGAAGCGGTATATGATGGAAGCACTCAAGCGGAGTGTGGGACGTTCCATTACAATGGCCATCCACCTAAACTGACAGGCTAGGCAAGGAGAGCATTAATCAGAGGCCCATTGTAACTCTGGAGGAGCTGCAAAGATTCACAGCTCAGGTAGGAAAATCTGTCCACAAGACAACTATTAGTCATGCACTCCACAAATCAGGCCTTTATGGAAGAGTAGCAAGAAGAAAGCCACTGTTGAAAGAAAGCCATAAGACGTCCGTTTGCAGTGTGCGAGAAGCCATGTGGAGGACACAGCAAACATGTGAAAGAAGGTGCTGTGGTCAGATGAGACCAAAATTAAACTTTTTGGCTGGAAAAGCAAAACGCTATTTGTGGCATAAAACTAACACTGCACATCACCCTGAACACACTATTCCCACTGTAAAAAAATGGTGGTGGCATCATCATGTTGTGGGGATGTTTTGCTTTAGCAGGGACAGAGAAGCAGGTCAGAGTTGATGGGAAGATGGATGGAGCCAAATACAGAGCAATCTTAGAAGAAAACCTGTTAGAGTCTGCAAAAGACTTGAGACAGGGGCGGAGGTTCACCTTCCAGCAGGACAACGACCCTTAACATACAGCCAGAGCTACAATGGAATAGTTAGATCAAAACATATTTATGTGTTAGATTGACCCAGTCAAACCCCAGACCTACATCCAATTGAGAATCTGTGGCAAGACTTGAAATATGCGGTTCACAGACACTTTCCATCCAATCTGACAGAGGTTGAGCTATTTTGCAAAGAAGAATGGGCAAAAATGTCACTCTCTAGACGTGCAAAGCTGGTAGAGACATACCCAAAAAGACTTGCAGCTGTAATTGCAGTAAAAGGTAGTTCTACAAAGTATTGTCTCAGGGGGTCTGAATACAAGTGCATTCCACACGTTTCACATATTTATTTATACAAAAAAGCTGCACTGACCCTCCTTGACAGTTCTTTTATAACTGAAGACGGGGCCACACCGTTGCATAGTCGGGTGGCCCCGTCCCCCTCTGACGCCCAGGACTGCCATAGGGATGTCCCTGAGTGTCAGAGGGGGGTGTGGCCCCGCCCTCAGTCAAAGAACTGTCAAAGCGGAGACACGTCATATGGGGAAGCCTCCCATGGAGGCAGGTGGCCGCGTTTTTTTTTTTTCTTTTTCGGTCTGTTGGCAGAGCAAGAGAAGAAGAAGAAGACTTTGTGGGACTTGTACCAAGCCGTGTCTTGTCATTTTTACACTTTTGACACTTTTTTTTGTGAAATGGTAGGGGTACATTTGTACCCGTTACCATTTCACACATGGGGAGGCCAGGATCTGGGGGTCCCCTTGTTAAAGGGGGCTTCCAGATTCTGATAAGCCCCCCGCCTGCAGACCCCCCACAACCACTGGGCAAGGGTTGTGGGGATGAGGCCCTTGTCCCCATCAACATGGGGACAAGGTGCTTTGGGGGGCTACCCCAAAGCACCCTCCCCATGTTGAGGGCATGTGGCCTGGTACGGTTCAGGAGGGGGGCACTCTTTTGTCCCCCTCTTGTCCGGTGGCCTTCCAGGTTGTGTGCTCGGATAAGGGTCTGGTATGGATTTTTGGGGGGACCCCCATGCCATTCTTTTAAAAAAATTGGCGCGGGGTTCCTTTTAATATCCATACCAGACCCGAAGAGCCTGGTAATGGAATTTTGGGGGGACCCCCTACGCAATAGTTTTTTTAAATTTTGGTTCAGGGTTCCCCTTAATATTCATACCAGACCGAAAGAGACTGGTAATGGACAGGGGGGGGGATCCCCATGCCATTTTTTTCAATTACTTATTTTATCTGTATTGCCGGGACCGAGAATTCATTATAGCTGCGAGTAGTTTTAAATTACTTTTTTTCCTTTAGAAATGGCATTTTGCTCTCGGACTGTTCTAAATACGGGAAGCATGTGCTACTTTACAGGCATACTATAGACGCCCCCCAGGTACGAAATTTAAAGGAATATTTAACTTTTATTGTTTAACTTTAAGCATTATTAAAATCACTACTCCCAAAAAAACGTCAGTTTTTTTAAAACTTTTTTTACATTCACACATGTCCCCTGGGGCAGGACCCAGGTCCTCAAACACTTTTTATGACGATAACTTGCATATAAGCCTTTAAAATGAGCACTTTTGATTATTCATGTTCGTGTCCCATAGACTTTCGCAGTGTTCGAACAAATTTTTTGCCTGTTCGCATGTTCTGCTGCAAACCAAACGAGGAGGGGGGGGGGGGGGGGCGGTGTTCGGCTCATCCCTAAACAGGACGCAACATATCTTTTTGGTCAAAACCTAATTTTCCCCAAGAAAGATTTTAAAGCAACCCAGAAGTCTGAAATGGACTATGCCATTGTTCTTACTTCTACATTTTCCACTGAACTTCCCTTTGCCAATTCAGGGTTGGTTGTCTTGGCTGGACAAGTGCATATCTACAAGGACTGTTGGAAACAATGTCAAAGATTGACTTTAATAAACTTCTATTCAATTATTTTTTGATGAATCAAAATACTTTTTTAATCTTACAAGTGGTAAGTCTATATAAGCATTTGAAATACATTTGAGTTATTACTTTAAATTACTAGTGGAAAACTTGTGAGCTTTTTAGGCATGATTAACACCTATGTTTTTTTTTTTGTGCTTTTTGCAGAAACGCACTATAGTCCATTTAACATGGTTTCCTATGGGACAAGCTCACATCTATGTTTTTTTCAGCCACTGCATTTTTGGAAAGTCTCAGGGACTTTTTTAAATGAAAAATGGTGCGTTTTGGTTCAATAGACTTCAATGGAGACGCTACAGAAAAGCATGTAGTGCATTTTTTACACGTTTTGATGTTTTGCATTTTGCGTTTTTAATTTGCACAACAACAAATTGGGCAAAAAAAGCATAAGAAATTGCAAAACGCATTAAAAAAGCATGCAAAACATGTGTGCAAAAAAAATGCAAAAAGCACTGCAGAAACGGATCAAAAGTAAACTGCATAGGTGTGAACCAGGCCTTAGAAAGGCCTGCTGAATGAACCTTAGCATTAACAAATATTGGTTCAAAACCTCTCTTAGCACTTGTTCTAAAAACACAAATTATAAGTTTTCCAGATGCATTTGTACAAGCATCAGTTTGTGCACTTTGCTGCGAATGTTCTGTTATAAAATCTACCTGTATAGATTTAGATGACACTGAGAATAATTTTCACTTAATTCTCTAGAACCATTTTCCTCTAGAAATGTTACTGATGGATCAGGTGTCTGTAATATGATCTTACTAAATCTCACAAGGTTTTCTGTTACTTTGACTGCGAAATAAACACTTAACATGTGCGTCAAAAGTTTCTTTCTATATTTGTCAAAACTCTTGAGAAGAAGCCTATTATTTTCCGATCACCTTCTTTAAATTGTGACAAGGTCCTGAGATTGCATTCTCAGACACATTGGTTTGTAATGCAAAAGGAATTAAAGAGCAATATTCTACATTATTTAACTTCAAAGGCATTTTTCTCAGTTTGATTCCATTGATCGAATACATCATCTTTTAGTCTCAAACGATCAAATAGTGGTTTAACTTTATAAACAATTTTATGCACAAACTCTTTGAAATTATTTACTTGATTTAATAATTGATACAATGCCTTACTGGGAGTGTGCAGGGAATACGATCTCAGCGCGGTTAAAGGCTCACCTGCCGAGCGGCCGCATATATGCTGCCAGTGCCAAGAGGTTAAACATGAAGGCAAATTTATACTGACAACTTTTAGCTAATGGTACTGATAAATGGCTGTTAGGCCCCTTTCACACTGGGGCGTTTTTCATGCGGTACAGCGCTAAAAATAGCGCCTGTTCACCGCCTGAAAAAATCCGGCCCCTTTAACTCCAGTGTGAAAGCCGGCGGGCTTTCACACTGGAGCGGTGCGCTAGCAGGACGGCAAAAAAAAAAGTCCTGCTAGCAGCATCTTTGGAGCGGTATAGGAGCGGTGTGTTCACCGCTCCTTCCCATTGATTTGAATGGGAAACCGCGGTAAAAACCGCGGCAATACCGCCGCTACGGCGGCGCTCTGCGGGGGTGTTTAACCCTTTTTCGGCCGCTCACAGGGGGTAAAACCGCACAGCGAGCAGCCGAATACCGCGGTTAAAATGACGGTAAAGCAGCGCTAAATATAGCGCTGCTTTACCGTCACCGCGGCTCCCGCCCCAGTGTGAAAGGGGCCTTAGAGATTTGCAGCACAGATAATACTTTTGGCCTTGGCATCCAGGTGTGACATTATGTTTAACCACATGCCGACCGCGCTATAGTCGAAAGACGTCTACAGCGCGGCCGGCTTGTTCTAAGTGGACGTCCTCCGGAAGTCTCGCTCCCAGCGCGCTCCGTAGGGCACGTGCACGGAGTTGTCCGTGCTCGCCAGGTTCACGGGACCCGTCGCAACAAGGATCGCGGTGAAGGGCCAATGACAGCGGCCCTTCACCACGTGATCGCCCCCTCCAATGAGGGAGCGATCATAATATCAACAAAGCGGGGTCATGCAAAGGTCCCAGCTCTCTTCTCTCCTCACACCGATACAGCATGAGAGGAGAGAAGAGAGAGACAGCGCCATCAAGTGAGTTCATAATATAGAGCAGTGCCCAGAAGTGCCCAGCAGTGCCACACAAGTGCACATCTGTGCCATACAGTGCCACCAGTGCCCCTACCCTAACCACCAGTGCCACTACACTAACCATCAGTGCCACTACAGTACCCATCTGTGCCACCAGTGCCACTACACTAACCATCAGTGCCACTACAGTACCCATCTGTGCCACCTGTGCCACTTCAGTACCCATCTGTGCCACTAAAGTGCTCATCTGTGCCATCAGTGCCACTATAGTGTTCATCAGTGCCACTATAGTGCTCATCAGTGCCACTATAGTGCTCATCAGTGCCACCTCTGCCACTTCAGTGCCCATCTGTGCCGCCAGTGCCATGTCAGTGCCACGTCAGTGCCATGCCAGTGCCCAGTGCCACTACAGTGTTCATCAGTGCCACCAGTGCCACATCGGTGCCAGTGCCCATCAGTGCCACCTGTGCCACTACAGTGCCCATCAGTGCCACCTGTGCCACGTCAGTGCCACGTCAGTGCTCAATCCGTGCCATGTCAGTGCTCAATCCGTGCCACGTCAGTGCTCCATCCGTGCCACGTCAGTGCTCCATCTGTGCCACTTCAGTGCCACTACAGTGCCCAGTGCCACATTAGTGCCAATACAGTGCTCATTTGTGCCATCAGTACCACATCAGCGTCACAGTGCTCATCTGCACCACTAGAGCACTCAACAGTGCCACAACAGCGCTTATCTGTGCCACTACAGTACCCAATAGTGCACATCAGTGCCCATAGGTGAGTGCTCATCAGTGCCACCATATCAGTGGATCCTCATCAGGGCCCACCAGTGCTACCCTATCAGTGCACATCAGTGCCAAATAATCAGTGCATCCTCAGTGTGGTGCATTAGTGTACATCAGTGCACCCTCATCAGTACCCAGCAGTGCACCCTCATCAGCAGCCAGCAGTGCACCCTCATCAGCAGCCAGCAGTGCACCCTCATCAGCACCCAGCAGTGCACCCTCATCAGCACCCAGCATGTGCAGCCTCATTAGACCAGCCTCATCAGCACCCATATCTTTTCAAGTGTCCCTACCACAGCTAGTTTGTCACCACAGCCCACAGTCACCAGTATGGCGAGAAAAATGTTTTCCGCTGAGGAGGCCTACCAACAGCTATGCTTGACCGACGAGAGCAGGGGGGAGCTCTCAGAGGCTGCATCTGATTCAGGTTCAGAATTTGAACCTGTTGTAAGCAGTGGGTCTGGTATAGAATCAGAGGAAGAGCAAAATCTGCCTGTGAAAGGAAGGCGTTCTGGCATGGAGCAGCAGGCTACCACAAGTAGTGCTGTGGCATCAACCAGCAGCTCAGTGCCATCGACCAGAAATACAGTGGCATCAACTAGTAGCTCAGTGCCATTCACCAGAAGAAATTAAGTACCACTGCAGCAAAGGCCAAGAACTAGCGGGGTGTCATCTCGACCCCAAAGCGTTAGGACCCATGCCGGACTTCCCTATGCCCTTGAAAACCCTCTGTGGCTTCCCGCTAATTCAGCAGCAGCAAACATCCCCCCTTTCACCGCCCAGCCAGGTGTTCAGGTGAACACAGAGAATTTTGCCCCTATTGATTTTTTTAATTACATTTTTACCCAAGACCTATTATCCTCCATCGTGGCCCAGTGCAATCTCTATGCACATCAATTCATAACAAGCAACCCTGGTTCAAGTTATGCCTGTCCCTATGTGTGGAAATCATTGACAGTGGAGGAATTTTAATTATTTTTAGGCCTAACATTTAACATGGGTCTCACAAAAAAAATGAACTATACTCCTATTGGTCCACCAACCCAATCCAACACATGCCACTCTTTTCATCCATCATGCCAAGGTCAAGATACCTCATAATAATGCGTTTCCTCCATTACAATGACAACACCCAGTGCCCTCCCCGAAATTACCCATCACATGACAAATTATTCAAAATTCGGCCACTTATCCCTGACCAAAATATCTCCGTGGATGAGTCATTGGTCCACTTCACAGGCAGGCTTGGCTTCAAGCAGTTTATCCCCAGCAAAAGGGCCCGATATGGGGTTAAGCTCTACAAGCTATGCGACAGAGAAACAGGGTATATCTATGCCTTCCGGTTGTACGAAGGGGAGGACACCCAACTGCATTCCCCCAGAAAGTCCAGAATATATCGGAGCCAGCGGAAAGGTTGTTTGGGAGCTTGTATATCCACTACTTGGAAAGGGTTACCACCTTTATGTGGATAATTATTATACAAGTTTGCCCCTCTTCCGCAATCTTTACCACAAGGACACGCCAGCGTGTGGTACAGTGCGAGCCAATAGTAAGGACTTCCCGCAAAGGCTTGTTACGGAAAGACTAAGACAAGGGGAGACGGCGTCTTTGCGCAATGAAGAGATATTGTCTCTCAGGTGGAGGGACCGAAGAAATGTCCACATGCTTCCAACCATCCACAACGACACCTACGTGGAAATCCCCAGACGAAACGGCCCAATCCAGAAACCAAAATGTATCCGTGACTATAATTTGTTCATGGGGGGAGTCGACTTCAATGATCAGATGATCGAACCCTATCTTCCCACAAGAAAAAGACGCTTTTGGTATAAAAAAGTCTCCATATATCTTTTCAGTTTGGCCATTTTCAATAGTTTTGTTATTTACCGTAAATCTAAAGAGAGCCCCGTATCTTATCTTCAGTACCAAGAAGAAATTATCTCCACCCTTTTGTACCCTGAAGGCCCACCAGAAAGTATTCGCTCGGATTCAGTGAGCAGACTCCACGAACGCCACTTTCCTGAGAAACTCCCTTACCATCACGCCAGAAAAAATGCCGGGTGTGCGCCAAAGGAGGTGTTAGAAAAGACACCGTGTTTTATTGTCCTGATTGTCCTTCCCAACCAGGCCTTTGTATTGATGGATGTTTCCGCCATTACCATACTTCTTTACATTATTAGGGAAGTATGGTAAACGTAATTGTCATTTACCGCCACACCCCTTTATGCCACTGTACATAACGCTGCCTTCTCCGGAACTGACCCTGGCCTGCTAAATGACCACGCTTCTGCCTAATGCTAAACTGTACCTACTTCTGCCTTCTCCGGAACTGACCCTGGACTGTTTGACCACGTTTTTTGCCTGCCTCTTGGATTGTTATTTTACCCTGCTATGCTAGTGGGAACACAGGGGTCTCACATATGTGAGGGGCTCCAGAATAGTTTTTCTGGATGAAGAAAAAAAATTTTTCTTGTTTTCTCATTCCCGGATTAGGGTCTGGAGGCTCGGAGGCTTCAAAGAGATTTGGGTGGGAGAAGCCTCTACCCCTGTCCCCATTCTTTCCTGGCCTGCTACTTGGACTATGTTCCTGCTTACTACCAGGACCAATATTTTGGCACTGCAGGCAATGTTTCTCTACTTGCACTGACCCTGGGCTGTATATGGACAGTATCCCTGCCTGTACTGACTATGGACAATATTCCTGCCTGCTGCCTGGACATTTCCATTCACTGTCGCTGACCACGTCCCTGCCTGCTGCCTGGATCAGGGCTCTTCTCCTATGGACAACTGCACTACTAAAACCACAGGTAATCTTTTGTTTACCCTTTGCTCAGCAGAATGTATTTTAGGGTGTAATTCTTGGTATGTTCATGCTATGTGTTATAAATATGAAGGGCCTTCAAAAATGTGATAGATTGTATGGAAATTAGATGTGTAATTTATGCTCCTAGAACGCCTGAATGTGCTACTTCAATGTTAGGCCACTGTATGTGGCCAGGCTGTGTAAAAGTCTCACACATGTGGTATCGCCATACTCAGGAGGAGTAGCAGAATATATTTTGGGGTGTCATTTTTGCTATGTACATGCTATGTGTTGGAAATATCTTAGAAATTGACAACTTTGTGTAAAGAAAAATGCGTTTTCATTTTTTTCCCACATTTTCCAAAAACTTCTGGAAAAAATGAACCATTCCAAAGACTCATTATGCCTCATAGATTATACGTTGGGGTGGTAGCTTTCCAAAATGGGGTCACTTTGTGGACGTTTCCATTGTTCTGGTGCTCCAAGGCCTTCAAAATTGTAATAGGTGGTTGAGAGATTAGATATGTAATCTATGCTCCTAGAACGCCTGAATGTGCTACTTCAATGTTAGGCCTCTGTATGTGGCCAGGCTGTGTAAAAGTCTCACACATGTGGTATCGCCTTACTCAGGAGTAGCAGAATATATTTTGGGGTGTCATTTTTGCTATGTACATGCCATGCAAGAGAAATAACCTGTTATAATGACAATTTGGTGTGAAAAAAAAAAAAAAATCTTAATTTTGCAAAGAATTGTGGAAAAAAATAACAACTTCAAAAAACTCACCATGCCTCTTACTAAATACCTTGGAATGTCTACTTTCCAAAAAGGGGTAATTTTGTGGGTATTTGTACTTTCCTGACTTGTTAGGGTCTCAAGAAATGAGATAGGCCTCAGTACATCAGGTGTGATCAGATGTGATACATTTTCAGTGATAGCTTGTAGACTCTATAACTTTCCCACAGACTAAATAATATCCACTAATTTGGGTTATTTTTACCAAAGATATGTAGCAGTATAAATTTTGGCCCAAATTTATGAAGAAAAATTACTTATTTGCAACATTTTATAATAGAAATGAAGAAAAATTAATTTTTTTACAAAATTTTCAGTTTTTTTTTCATTTATAGCACAGGAAATAAAAAATCCAGAGGTGATCAAATACCACCAAAAGAAAGCTCTATTTGTGTGAAAAAAAGGACGAAAATTTCAGATGGGTACAGTGTTGCATGACTGAGTAATTGTCATTCAAAGTGTGAGAGCACCGAAAGCTGAAAATTGGTCTGGTTAGGAAGGGTGTTTAAGTGCCCAGTTGTCAAGTGGTTAAATCAGGAACAATAGATTTGTTACTTGTAATGTATTTATTTAGTGTCCTAAAATCAACCGATAAAGAATATGAATTATCAGCTTTTTTGATAGGCCAAATACAATTATTTTCTACTTTCTTTAAAATTCCTGGCTGTAAAAAGACTTATATAATGGCTGAAACTGGACCAATTCATTCTAGTGGCAACTTGGATTGAATTTGGGGTACAGGGTCCCTATCTTCAATGTCAATATCTTTACTGTACATGGAAGGATCAAATAACATTGATCTGGGATGGATCTTTCCATATAGTTGCATTACCTAAATCAATAATCCAATTTAGTTTACTGATCACATCTATGCCAAGAATATTCTCTGCACCAAGACAAAAGCAGATGTCAATGTCAGTTTTCCGAAGTCCTGGAATCTCAAAAGTCACATTAGAATCCATTCTTGCAACAGTATTACCTTTCCCATGAAAAACAACTAAATTGCATTTTGGAGAATTAACATTTACAGGTAATTTATATTTAGTTAAACTGAGTTCAGCCCCAGTGTCTATCAGAAAATAAATTTTTATATCATTCAATAAACCTTGTACACGTGGTCTTCCACTTTCATCCAATAAAATGGGAGCAACATATTCTAATCATACAGAATTTAAAGTGTTTGTTACCCTAAAAAAAATAAAAAAATTATAAAAAAAGGATCCTTTTCCCTTAAAGCATGTTATACAGCACAGTACTTATGCTGTGTAATTTGGCCCCTTGTATCACCTGAAATACTTGGTGGATCCTGCTTGGTTCTGCCCTCCCCCCCTGTAAACTGACCATGGTTTATCATGGCTGCTGAGCCCTGTGATCAGTATACGTGCCTCCATCATCCACAGCTCCCTTCCCCTCCCTGCCTGTTAGCTCTTACCTGTGGCAACCCGGTAACAACATGTGCCCCAGTGTCTGTGCTCTATAAAAAATATGACGATTTCTACCTTATTTCAGAGCGCTGCTCAGGTGCTCACGTGACTGCTTGGCTCTTTCTTCCTCTCTCCCCCCTCCTGCCTGACGTCAGTGGGAGTTCTCAGTCCCTCTCACTGTAGCTGTCAGAGGAGAGAGACAAGCAGCCACGTGAGCACCGGGAGGCGCTCTGAAATGAGGTAGAAATCATCACATTTTTTATAAAGCAAAGACACTGGGGCACATGTTATCTAACAGAAGGGATTGTATTAACATCACATAGTGGCTTTACAACCACTTTAATCCTGATTTTAGTAATGGCAGTAAACCTTTCTTGTTAATGACTACAGAGTTTGTCATGTTGTGTGAAACACTATCACTGGCTGTCAATGTACTTATTAGCTTGATTTGAGGCGTAAGGCATCTCAATCAAACTATTGTTTAGACATGGAAGAGTAGATTTCGCAGAAGTTGTTTTTTCATTTTCTACTTCCAAAGTTTTCTTTTGTTAAACTAATTTTATAATTGAAAACATTTTGTTTTCAAATGACGAAATTGTTTACAATAGAAGCAAATGGCATTTCTGTTCTGCCTATCACCATATATGGGTGTGGCCAAACATGTTGCATTTATTTGTTCTACATTTTGAACAGCTAACCTGTCAATCTTCTGATTGGTTAGCTTAATTTGCCTTCTAACTGGATCAATAAAATATACAGCATCTTGTAAACTTTACTTCTGAGCAGCAGCTACAAGAGAAGTTGGGTCTAAGAATGTAATTTTTTTTACAAAAGCTGTAATCATGGCAGCTGGAGTATGGTCTTGTGCAATTCCCAAAACAATCCTCTATGCCTTTTCAAACTTTTTCATCAAGGTAGGGGGATTATCATTACAATTAATAGTTTACAAACTTCAAGTATCTGAAGCACTTGCTCCTATGAGACCACATGGTAGACCTGAAGAAAAAGGCCATGCTCTCTGTAACGCGTAGTCATAGCATAGCGTCAAGCGTCATTTATCAGCTGGCATCTGAGGATCTGCTGCAATGTCACAGTCCTGCTACAAATTGCTGATCACTGCCATTACTAGTAAAAAAACAAAAAAATGCCATAAAAATCTTCCATAGTTTGTAGACGAGATAACTTTTGCGCAAACCAATCAATATACGCTTATTGGGATTTTTTTACCAAAAATATATGGTAGAATACACATTGGCCTAAATTAATGAAATTCAATTTTTTTTTTTTTTATTGTATGTGTTTTATAGTAGAAAGTAAAATATATTGTTTTTTCTTTAATAAAATAAAAACCGCAGAGGTGATCAAATACCACCAAAAGAAAGCTCTATTTGGGTACAGTGTCGCACGACCGCACAATTGTCAGTTAAAGTAACGCAGTGCCGTATCACAAAAAAATGGCCTTTGTCATGAAGGGGGTAAAACCTTCTGTGGCTGAAGTGGTTCATTTTCTCTTAAAGTGGTGTTTCCACCCAAAAAAAAAAATTGCTAAAAAATAAAAATAAATGTTTTTACTCTCCTCTAAATGCCTGTTGCTAGGGGGTCCCTCGTAGTCTGCCACCTTCAGTGCCCGGGCACTGACATCACTTCCCCTCAGTGCCGCACAGTCATCTGGGACCTGTCGCGTGTCCCAGATGATTGAGCGTCGTATCACGGTGCACTGCTCGCTTGTTTAACCACTTGCCTACCAGGCACGAACACCTCCTTCCTGACCAAGCCATTTTTCAGCTTTCAGCGCTGTCGCATTTTGAATGACAATTGCGCGGTCATACAACGCTGTACCCAAATAAACTTTTTATCATTTTTTCCCCACAGATAGAGCTTTATTTTGCTGGTATTTGATCACCTCTGCGTTTTTTATTTCTTGCGCTATAAACAAAAGAAGAGGGACAAGTTTGAAAAAACATAATATTTTTTACTTTTTATTATAATAAATATCCAATAACTTTTTTTTTTTTTTTTTTCCTCAGTTCAGGCCGATACATATTCTTCTACATATTTTTGGTAAAAAAAAACGCAATAAGCGTATATTGATTGGTTTGCGCAAAAGTTATAGTGTCTACAAAATAGGGGATAGATTTATAGCATTTTTATTATTATTTTTTTTTACTAGTAATGGCGGCGATCTGCGATTTTTATCATGATTGCGGCGGACATATCGGACACTTTTGACACATTTTTGGGACCATTCACATTTATACAGCGATCCGTGCTATAAAAATGCATTGATTACTGTATAAATGTGACTGGCAGGGAAGGGGTTAACACTAGGGGGCGCTGCAGGGGTTAATATGTTCCCTATGTTACTGATTCTAACTGTGGGGGAAGGGGACTGACTGGGGGAGGGGACCGATCGGTGTCCCTATGTACAAGGGACACACCATCGGTCTCCTCTCCAGTGACAGGACGTGGATCTGTGTGTTTACATACACAGATCCACGTCCTGCTCAGTTACTGGGCAATCGCAGGTGCACGGTGGACATCGCGGCCGGCGGGCACGCGCATTGGGTCCCCAGCGACGCGGCGGGCACGCGCGCCCCCTAGTGGGCAAAATGTAGACAACGTCATATGACGGCGTCCCGCCACAAGAGCCGCACCGCTCTGCCGTCAATTGACAGTGGGCGGTCGGCTACTAGTTAATGTCTTGCCTCTGACTAGTCTCTGCCTTAGAATTTACAGAAATTCTTTTGTCATCATTCTGTAATTCAGACAATTGAATATCTTTTATTTGAATTGCACTTTTCAGATCATCTATTTGCTCAGCCCAAATCTGGCAATTAGCACATATCTTGCTCTGATTTATTCACTACACAAGTAGCATTCCTAGAAGGAACCTCAAAATCATAGCAATAAAAACTAACTTCATTACATTTCTAACATTTTTATCCAATTTCTTAAAAGGAAAATCTAGATTTTTCTACCTTTATGATTAGCCTGTAAGCATTCATTATTCGAGTACCGCCAAAGCTGATAATCCTGAGCATATTTAGACAGATTTTTGAATTCTAGTTTCTTCTATCTAGATAATTAATCAATAAAATTCATTACTTACTGATTAGGAAGGTCTTTCTGTATGCAACATGTTTTCTCTCTCTTGGCAGGAAATTGCATCACCAAGGAACACCATTTTCTTGTACTTGCGCAAAGTTCTCCCCAATCTTGATGCTAGACTCTTTTAATGATGCAGATTGAAGGTTTTTATTTCTCCTGAAAACTTGACTGCATAGTTTATTGATGGTGCAACCGTCTTCCCTCTCGTCAAGGTGAAGGAGAAAAAAATTCAAAAACTTTCGATATTCATGAGAAAAAAACGTCCTTCCAGCTCTTTTGCAAGATGGATTTAATAATTTAAATAGCATAAAATACAAAAAATATAGAAAAATACAGAATGAAAAATGATGTGAAAGGTGTAGTTATGTTCGTGAGATAAAAATTGTGTGTTTACAATCATGTGTGTGTATGTGTAGCTGTAGCTCATCGTGTCTACAGAAAGTGTATAAGTCCCAAAAAGACCCTTAGTTCTGCTAGCTCAAGCAGCTTCAAGCACCAACCTTCTCCTAAAATGGTCTGCTTTAACCACTTTCAGACCGGACCAATTTGCAGCCAAAGGACCAGGCCCCTTTTTGCGATTCGGCACTGCGTCGCTTTAACTGACAATTGCGCGGTCGTGCGACGTGGCTCCCAAACAAAATTGACGTCCTTTTTTTCCCACAAATAGAGCTTTCTTTTGGTGGTATTTGATCGCCCCTGCGGTTTTTATTTTTTGCGCTATAAACAAAATTAGAGCGACAATTTTGAAAAAAATGCATTATTTTTTATTTTTTGCTATAATAAATATCCCCAAAAAATATATAAAAAAACATTTTTTTTCCTCAGTTTAGGCCGATACGTATTCTTCTACATATTTTTGGTAAAAAAAATCGCAATAAGCGATTATTGATCGGTTTGCGCAGAAGTTATAGCGTTTACAAGATAGGGGATAGTTTTATAGCATTTTTATTAATAATTTTTTTTTTATTATTAATGGCGGAGATCTGCGATTTTTTTTGTGACTGCGACATTATGGCGGACACATCGGACATTTTTGACACATTTTTGGGACCATTGTCATTTTTACAGCAATTAATGCATTTAAATGCATTGATTTCTGTATAAATGACACTAGCAGTTTAGGGGTTAACCACAAGGTGGCAGTGTAGGGGTTAAGTAGGCCTAGGGGTGTGTTTTTTACTGTGGGGGGGCGTGGCTGTCAGCTAGTGAATGCTGATCTCTGCTCCAATCACAGGGAGCAGAGATCGGCGTCACTAGTTGCTAGGCAGAACAGGGAGATGCTGTTTATCTCGGCATCTCCCCGTTCAGCCGCTCCGTGAGACGATCGCGGGAGTCCCCGCGGCGATCGAGTCCGCGGGGACCGCGGCCGGACTCACGGGGGTCCCGACCGGCGCGGGAGCGCGCCGCTCCCGGCGCGCTCCCGATGGCACGGACAGGCGAAAGGAGGGACGTATATATACGCCCTCCTGCCTGTACGTGCCATTCTGTCGACGTATATCGTCGTGCGCCGGTCGGCATGTGGTTAAGTTACTTCGGCTGAGCTCTGTTGTCCCCCTCCCAACAGCTAAGAAAATAATTGATTCCTAGACTCAAATTACCTTGGAATGATCAAGATCAGTATGCTGTTGGGGAAGGGAATGAAAGTTCATCAATATGCTTGTTTTAACCACTTAAGCCCTGGAAGGATTTGCCCCCTTAATGACCAGGCCATTTTTTGCGATACGGCGCTGCCTCGATTTAACTAACAATTGCGCGGTCGTGCGACATTGTACCCAAACAAAATTTATGTTTTTTTTTCCCACAAATAGAGCTTTCTTTTGGTGGTATTTTATCACCTCTGCATTTTTTTGTGTGCTATAAACAAAAAAAGACAGACAATTTTGAAAAAAAAGCAATATTTTTTACTTTTTGCTATAATATCCCATAGAAAATGTAAAAAAAAAAAATGTCTTCTTCAGTTTAGTCCAATATATATTCTTCTATATATTTTTGGTAAACAAAAATCGCAATAAGCGTATATTGATTGGTTTGCACAAAAGTTATAGCATCTACAAAATAGGGGATAGATTTATGGCATCTTTATTATTTATTTGTTTTTTACTAGTAATGGCAGTGATCTGCGATTTTTTTAGTGGGACTGCGACATTGTGGCAGACAGATCGGACACTTTTGACACTTATTTGGAACCATTTACATTTATACAGCGATCGGTGCTATAAATAGCCACTGATTACTGTGTAAATGTCAGTGGCAGGGAAGGGGTTAACACTAGGGGGCGATCAAGGGGTTAAATGTGTTCCCTAGGTGGGTTTCTAACTGTGAGGGGATAGGACTGACTAGAGGAGGAGACAGATTGTTGTTCCTACCAGACGATCTGTTTTCTCCTCCCCTGTCAGAGCAGGGATTTGTATGTTTACACACACAAATCTCTGTTCTGGCTCTCGTGCCCGCGATGGCGGGTGGCCACGCGCATAGGCTTCAGGACACGCTGCGGGCGAGTGCCTGCTATAGCGCTTTGAAGAGCCGAGGTACTATGATGGCGATTTGCACAGCCGTTCCAACCTGCCGCAGTATAACTGCGGGAGATAGTCGGCAACGAGGTTAACTATTATACAAATTTATAAAGTGTTCCATAACTCTACATACCAACAAATTATACTCAATGTAAAATCCTTTTCCAGATTAATATGTTAATCAAGAGATATTACAATATAAAACGTATATTCTCAATTTATATGTACTTCATAAATTATTTTGCTTCAATATCTGAAACAGGAGGGGGTTGAGTGGAGCATCTAATGAGTTCCATATGTCAGCTCACTCTATTTATTATACTTTTCCCAATCTAGAACAAATAAAAATCTAACAACTCAATTATTCTTTTAAGATCCAACACATTCATACATATGTTAATAATGTTAATAATCAGATATTAGATTAAGGAAGGCTTCTAAAGCCCCATACACACGCTCGGACTATCCGAGGACCAGGTCCGTCGGATCATGTCCGTCATACTTTGTCCGATGTTGGTTTTGCGTACACACGGTCGGACAAAGTTGTCGGAAAATCCGATCATTCTGAACGTGGTGACGTTTTTTGCCTACGACGGGACTACGTAGAGGCTAGTAGCCAATAGCTTTGGTCTTGTAATGTGATCTGAGCATGCGTAGCACTTTGTCCGTCGGACAACCATACACACGATCGGATTTGGTGTGATCGGACCGTGTTGTCGGCAAATCTTTCCAGCAGGAGATAAGACTTTGTCCGTCGGACAATCCGACGTACACTGTCCGATGGTGCATACACACGGTCTGATTTTTCAACAACATTGTCCGATCGGACAGAATCCATGAAAAAGTCCGACCGTGTGTATGGGGCTTAACAGTCACTGTGACTCTATGTGAAACCTGAATTGTTATCTGCTTGCTTATGGTCAGATACTGCAAAATGCAGACTTCTTGCTTCTTTAGAAAGTGGTAAGTTTTTATTAGACATGTGCAATTCGTTTAGTTACGAATTAGTTTTCCGTTCAAATTCGTTATATTCGTTCATTCGTTATCGTACGAATGAACGAATGGTTTACTAAAAGTAAAAAATATCGAAAAGAACGAATATGAAAAACAACGAAAATACGAAATAATTAAATTAGAAAAAACGAAACTACGAAAGATTGAAAATCCAAAAAACGAAAACAGAAACAACGAAAATACCGAACAAAGATTCAAAAATAACGAAAATCGAAATTATGAATATTCGGAAAAAGGAAATCAAAACAACGAAAATACGAAATAACAAAAATTCTGCTGATCGAGAATTCGAAAGAACGAATATTAGTTCTGATTCTGAAATATTCCATCCAGAGTCCAGTGTAGACAATCATGGCGCTGCCTAACGTGCTTCGAATGGATTCGTAAATTCGTTAATTTTTTGTGTTTGTTGATTTTGTCATCTTACATGTCTCTCTCACAATGGCGCTGTCTAACGTGCTTCGAATGGATTCGTACATTCGTAACTTTTTTTTTTTTGTTTGTTGATTCGTAATTTTCTGTGTCTCTTACAATGTCGCTGCTTAACGTGCTTTGAATGGATTCGTAAATTCGTTACTTTTTTTTTGTTAGTTGATTTGTCATTTTACGCGTCTCTCTCTCTCACAATGACGCTGTCTAACGTGCTTCGAATGGATTCGTACATTCGTAACTTTTTTTCTTTTTGGTCGTTGATTCGTAAATTTACATGTCTGACAGTGGCGCTGCGTGCTTCGAATGGATTCATACTTTTCTAATACATCACTGTTATTCATAACTATTCGAAATCTCGTTTTTTTTTTTTTACTTTCGTTTTTGACATGTGGCTATAGTCTCCGCCCCTGTATGTAATTTTGAGAGGCCGTGTGACTGTGGTGTGGTGAGGGAGGAACAGATTGCAGAGAGTGGTATTGTTGGAGTTGTTTTTGTGTGTTTTGGTGATTTTGGTGAAATTAGAATGTCTGGGAGTGAGAATAGTTGTGTGAGTGAGAATGTTGGTTTGAGAGTTGTTGTTGTGAGTGAGAGTGGAGAGGACTCAGGGGAGCGGAGGAGTGGAGGGGAGTGGAGGGGACTCAGGGGAGAGGAGGAGTGTAGCAGAGGAGAGGCATGGAGGGGAGCGGAGGAGTGGAGGGGAGGAGAGGCGTGGAGGGGAGCGGAGGAGTGGAGGGGAGGAGAGGTGTGGAGGGGAGCGAAGGAGTGGAGGAGAGGCGTGGAGGGGAGCGGAGGAGTGGAGGGGACTCAGGGGAGGAGAGGAGAGGAGTGGAGGGGAGAGGAGTGGGGGGGTGAGAGGAGGATCAGTGGGGGGTTGAGGAGAGAGGAGGGAAGAGGAGGTGTGGAGGGGAGAGTAGAGAAGAGGAAGCGTAGAGGGGACAGGGAGAGGAGGCACGGAGGGGAGAGGAGGCGTGAAGAGGAGAGGAAGAGTGGAGGTGAACGGAGGCATGGAAGGGAGCATGCCCATGGAAGTGGAGTGGAGCGGGAGCATGGCCAAAAAAAGAGGCCTGTGCCCCCCCCCCCCACATCAGAAGAGATGTCTGACACCGGCGACCAGCGAACCAAGCGACAAAAGACTTCAAGGGGGCCAGTATTCACCCCGCAGGAGAATGCTGCTTTGGTGGCTGCTGTGAAGAGGGACAAGGCCACACTCTTCAGCCTGAATGTCCCTACCAGCGTGAAGACAGCAGCCTGGGATCGAGTCCGCGACTCTGTTAATGCCATGTCGTTGGTTCGCAGGACCACCGCTTGTGTCAGGCACAGGTAATTATTCAAATATTATATCACTCTTAGAACACACCCCATATATGTGTAAAAACACACACAGTATAGTAGTCTAGTCAATAAACTGATTTGAACGTAACACAAATATATTTATTTGGCACAGACACAGAAAAGTAACATGTAAAATGAAAATAATATTAACGTGTGTATTAACTATACTCTATCTTTTTTTTCATTTGCAGGTTTTATGATTGTCGGGCGGCTGTCCACAAAAAGCTGGAGAAGCAGGCCAGGCCCAGTGGAAAGGCTGTCGTGTTTAGGCAGTGGGAGGCAGAGCTTCGGGATGGCCTGCTTCACGAGGATGAAGATGCCCTGCCCCCTGGAGTGAGAAAGGGTCCAGCCTCTGAGCACCAGAGAGCTGATGAGTAAAATAAAATATATCATTATATATTGCAGTTATATGATTGTTTCCAGCTCACTATATTTTTTATGACTACGGCATGTGAGACTTACGTTTTGCTTTTACATTCATGTTTTCCAGATCGAGCAACCTCATCAGTGGAGGGTGCTGCTTCCTGCCCTCAATATTCTGGCAGTGGTGAGTACCTACCTAACAAACACAAAGCAAACATAATAACAAACATCTATTTAACCACTTCAGCCCCCAACGATTTTACCCCCTTCCTTACCAGAGCACTTTTTGCGATTCGGCACTGCGTCGCTTTAACTGACAATTGCGCGGTCATGCGACCTGGCTCCCAAACAAAATTGGCGTCCTTTTTTTCCCACAAATAGAGATTTATTTTGGTGGTATTTGATCGCCTCTGCGGTTTTTATTTTTTGTGCTATAAACAAAAAAAGAGCACCAATTTTTTTTAAAAATGCAATATTTTTTACTTTGTTATAATAAATATCCCCAAAAAATATAAAAAATATATTTTTTTCCCTCAGTTTAGGCCGATACGTATTCTTCTACATATTTTTTGTAAAAAAAAATCATACTTAGCCATTATTATTGATTGGTTTGCGCAAAAGTTATAGCGTTTACAAAGTAGGGGATAGTTTTATAGCATTTTTATGAATTTTTAAAAATTTTTTTTTTTTTACTAGTAATGGCGGCGATCAGCGATTTTTATTGTGACTGCGACATTTTTGACACATTTTTGGGACCATTGTCATTTATACAGCAATCAGTGCTATTTAAATGCACTGATTCCTGTGTAAATGACACTGGAAGTGAAGGAGTTAACCACTAGGAACGGGGGAGGGGTTAAGTGAGCCCTGTGTGTGTTTTCTAATTGTCTGGGGGTGTGGCTTGGCATGTGACGTCACTGATCGTCTTTCCCTATGACAGTGTCACTAGGAAGCACGGGGAGAGGTTTGTTTACACATACCTCTCCCCGTTCTTCAGCTCTGTGACCCGATCACGGGACACCAGCGGCGATCGGGTCCACTCGTCTAATGGCCGCGGTCACGAAGCTCAGGACCGGGTCACGAGCGCGATAAGCAGCTGCAGCCGTCACCCCGGTACCGATTTTTAGATCTGGTGGTCGGCATTGTTATGATAACAACCGAAGCAGCTCAGAAGCTGCTCAGCTGTCATCATAAGGAGTGGGTGAGGACACGACAAGCTCCCCGCCCACCGCTTTCCACCGCTTCACCCGGGTCTCCAGTCCGGAGCGTTCAGCCGGCAAGTCCGCCGGCATGGCAGAGTCGCAAACAAAGCTGGAATCGGCTTCAATTGAGTCTCCAACACAGTAACTCAGAAGTTACGTACTCGTTTACTTGGCTGCCAATGGCACCGATATGAAAAAATCCACAGTATTCAAATATGCAGATTTTTGCTTTTTGAATACTTGTACATGCAAAGGAGGGATTTGGGGATTGGTATTTTTTTTAAAGAAAAACTGGAAAAAATAAACAATTAAGAACAAAAACAATTATTTGCAAGTGGCCCGCATGCTCGCTGACCAAAGAAAACACATACGTGGCGCTCGCAAATGTAAATGTTGTTCAAATCATACTTGTGAGGTATTGCCGCGATCCTCGCATCGAGAGAAATAATTATAGCAAAAGATCTCCTCTGTAACTCTAAACTGGTAATCATAAAACAAAAATTCCATGCTCATCTATAGTGATTCTTAAGTACCATAGTTTCTCACCATTCCAAGAGCGTTCGCAATTTTAAACCATAACATGTTCGATATCTATTTACTTGGAGTAACATCGTCTATCGCAATATCCCCAAAAATTGGGCTAAATAAATTTACTGTAAATTTCTTTTTTTAATTCAGTAAATTTTTAACCTAAAATTGCTTTTGAAAGGCCGCTGTGCAAATATATATATATAAGAATCAAGACGGGACACGTACTTCAATTTGCGAAATCCTTTACTTCATTATTTCAAAAAAGCACAGCCACTGTACAGTTACGAGCAAGGCTCTTCGTCAGGCTATCTCTGGCTTGTGTAGCATACTATCTCAAACTAAACATATATATACCAAACTCAAGAGTTCAACACACAGGTGTATGTCACAGATCACTAATCAGTATTAATTGAAAGCTTCAAAATTAACCTCATCAGCAAGATAAAGTATCCAACCAATTAAGATCACCATACATTATACAAGCAATCGGATTGTTCCAATTCGGTAACTAGTCATGATACCATGAAAAAGCAATAGCAATTATCTCATATTTCTGCAATAATTCTTCTTCACCAGATTCCAACCGGAGCATGCAATGATACTGCTCCGAACATTTCCTGCAGGAAAAGAAAGGTTCATTGGTATCAAAATTGCATAGCACCATGACCACCAGAAAAATCTCATATTAGTATCAAAAATTAGTAGAAGTCAAAACAGTGAAAAAATAAATAAAAAGTTCATGCAGCACCACCAATCATATATCGTGTGTCATAGGAACAAATATAAATCATAATCTCTGTTCATTCCGCTCGGGCTTAAAGATTTTAATCGGTTAATCCACCAAACCTCCCTCTTTCTCAGCTTAAGGATCCGATCACCACCTCTTTTGTCCCTAATAACTTCCTCAAGGACCATGTATCGCAAGTCAGAATCGCAGTGCCCCTTTTCCAAAAAATGCTTGGATACAGGGAAAGTCGGCTGTTTTAGTCGAATTGTACTGCGATGCTGTGCGATCCTGTCCTTGATTTTCTGTGTGGTCTCCCCAACATATAATAACCCGCAGGGACATATTAGAATATAAATAACATAAGAGGACTGGCAAGTTAAAATCCATTAATAGTGATTTTATCACCATATATTGGATGTATAAAATGGTCACCTTTAACAAGTAAACTGCATTGGATGCATTTCAAGCAAGGGAAACATCCCTTCCTTTTGCTGCCAAGGAATGTCATTTTAGATACCTTTTTCTCATCCCTAAATTCTGATTTTACTACCCAGTCCCAGTCCCTAAATTTGATCGTGACATAGAGGATTATGAAAGAAATCAGGTATACAGATGGCCCCGACCCTATAACCAGCGTGGCCGGCAAGATAATGGAAATACCAGGCGTGAGATGTCGGATAATTAATCTGCTAACACCGACACGGATTCCTCCTCCACTTTTTTGCAGCAAGGCAGGAGAGGAGCTCCCTCTCAGATGCAAACAAGGTCCCGCTTCAGGGACGAAGCAGGCGGTCAGGACAGACAACGCAATTTCCGCAACAACCGGGGCAGAGGACGGGAGAACTGATACATAACATCTCCAGGAGGGTCCTTGCTCCAGAAGAGGTAGGACTTCTTAACCATGGTCTTTCTTTTTCCCCAAAAAGTCACCTTGACCAGTTCCAATTAGATCAGGATCTTTATAGACTCTTTCGGAATATAAGGTGGAAAGTACATTTCATACATAAGCCGTTTGTTTATAATGAACCTATGGGTGATGCTCTTGATTTTAAAACTTTTAATTGAATCACTAAATCGAAATCTGTTCCCCCCACATCATATGCACCTGTGGAAATGTTCATCAAAGAGGTTACCCGTGAGGTGAAGGATCTTGTTCATAGGACGAACTATAGGGACCATATACCTAACAATCTGTCATGTGAAGAGAAATTGGCTCTTAAGAACCTTAGTAAACGTGATGATATCATATGTAAACCTGCTGATAAGGGGGGGTCCGTGGTGATCATGGATGCTGCCATGTACGAATCTGAGGTCATCCGCCAGTTGAGTGACCAGTTGGTCTATAAGAAGGTCTCCACGGATCCCACCTGGGGTATAAAGAAAAAGTTGGAAACCCTACTGAAAGCAGCGCTAAAAGACAGTTTGATATCCCGCGATCTTTTTGAATTTCTACTTCCCTCACACACTAGGATTCCGGTCCTGTATATGTTGCCCAAGATTCACAAGAACAGTCAATCCCCTCCTGGTCGCCGGATTGTGTCAGGTAGGGATTCAATCTTTGTCCCGACGGCACGTCTATTGGACAGGGTCCTGTCCCCCCCTCGTCAGGAACACAAGATCCTATATTAGAGATACACAGGACTTCCTATCTAAAATTAGAAAAACACCGTTATGTCAGGGTGATGAGATACTTGTAACCTGGGATGTAACCAGTTTATATACCTGTATTCCACATAGGGAAGGAATTGATGCAGCCATTGGACTTATTAGACGTAGTGACACTTATTCTGAGGCTCAAGTTAGACTGTTTGAAAACTTGTTTAACATTCTGCTATCAAATAATTATTTTCTTTTTAAGGATCAATTTTATGTGCAGCAGAATGGAGTTGCCATGGGATCCAATGTTGCCCCGCCATACGCTTGCTTATTTATGAATGAGTTCGAGCATAAATATGTGTTTGTAAATGAGGTTTTTCAGCAACACTGCGTCACCTGGTGGCGGTATATAGACGATATCTTTGCAGTGTGGCGGGGCAACATTGAATCCCTTATGGCTTTTGATGAGATACTGAATGGCTTCTCTTCGGATATCCAGTTTAAGATAAATGTTGGAGGGAACTCCATTCCATTTCTGGATACCAGAGTATACATTCACCAATGTCGCATTGAGTCAGATCTTTATGTCAAACCAACTGATAGGAACCAACTCTTAATGTTTAACAGCTACCATCCACCTCATGTTTTTAGATCTATTATAAAAAGCCAACTACTGAGGGTGAAACGGATAGTGAGTGATGAGACTATAAGAAGAGTTAGACTTGATGAGATGTGTTGCAAATTTAAAGAACGGGGATATCCAGATAATCTAATTAGACAGGAGCTTGCAAAGGTAATTAATGATGTGGTAGTGGTCAGGAATCGGCACCGTGACATGGATAAACCTAGACTCCCTTTCAGTTTTCAGTTTAATAGTTTTAGTGAAAAGATATTCAATATTATAAAAAAACACTGGCCCCTATTAAAAAGATCTTACCCCCAGATTGAAATCCTACAGCAAATTCCCATGCGGGCGTATCGCCGAAACAGGACCATAAGGGACTGGTTAGTAAAATCAGAATTTAGGGATGAGAAAAAGGTATCTAAAATGACATTCCTTGGCAGCAAAAGGAAGGGATGTTTCCCTTGCTTGAAATGCATCCAATGCAGTTTACTTGTTAAAGGTGACCATTTTATACATCCAACATATGGTGATAAAATCACTATTAATGGATTTTATACTTGCCAGTCCTCTTATGTTATTTATATTCTAATATGTCCCTGTGGGTTATTATATGTTGGGGAGACCACACAGAAAATCAAGGACAGGATCGCACAGCATCGCAGTACAATTCGACTAAAACAGCCGACTTTCCCTGTATCCAAGCATTTTTTGGAAAAGGGGCACTGCGATTCTGACTTGCGATACATGGTCCTTGAGAAAGTTATTAGGGACAAAAGAGGTGGTGATCGGATCCTTAAGCTGAGAAAGAGGGAGGTTTGGTGGATTAACCGATTAAAATCTTTAAGCCCGAGCGGAATGAACAGAGATTATGATTTATATTTGTTCCTATGACACACGATATATGATTGGTGGTGCTGCATGAACTTTTTATTTATTTTTTCACTGTTTTGACTTCTACTAATTTTTGATACTGATATGAGATTTTTCTGGTGGTCATGGTGCTATGCAATTTTGATACCAATGAACCTTTCTTTTCCTGCAGGAAATGTTGGGAGCAGTATCATTGCATGCTCCGGTTGGAATCTGGTGAAGAAGAATTATTGCAGAAATATGAGATAATTGCTATTGCTTTTTCATGGTATCATGACTAGTTACCGAATTGGAACAACACGATTGCTTGTATAATGTATGGTGATCTTAATTGGTTGGATACTTTATCTTGCTGATGGGGTTCATTTTGAAGCTTTCAATTAATACTGATTAGTGATCTGTGACATACACCTGTGTGCAGTGATGTAAGTAACTGAGTTAAAATAAACTGAGTTACGTAACTCAGTTACTTTAGAGGGTAACTAGTAATCTAACTGATTACTTTTCCCCTCATGGTAACTCAGTTCCCATTACTTTGGCTTAGTTACCCCAATTACATCTACCGTCACTAGATGGCAGTAGTGTAATTCCGGTGTCCTGCCAAAAAAGTTCCCCCGCCGGATAAGGACCCCCTGTACTGCGCAGGTGCAGCGCTTGCGCAGTACGAAGGACTATGGAGCTTCCGAAAATTGCCGAACCTAAACAGCTCTGAGTGAACTCTACACAGCGCAGGCGCAGTTAACATGTAATTGTACGAGGTGATGCCGCACCCTCATGATGCTCGTGCTACTCTGCAAGGGGCGTCTATCGTGTAACTAAGGGGCGAGTCTAGTATTACTGTAACCAAGGGGCGCATTTATTATTATTGTTATATATCGAGCTCTGCCCATTAATTTAACATTCGCCCTCTTCTGTAGCCATCCGCCCCTTACACGATATAATAATAATAGACCCGCCCCTTGCTTACACGATATAACAGAACTGCCCCTTGGTTAGAGTAATAATAGAGCAGCTCCTTGGTTACACGATATATAACAATAATAAATGCGCCCCTTGGTTACAGTAATACTAGACCCGCCCCTTAGTTACACGTATAGAATATTTAAAAAAAAAAGTCAGTTACTTTGCTGAGTAACTAATTACTTTTCCAATGTAGTAACTGAGTTACTAACGCAATTACTTTTTGGGAGAAGTAATTTGTAACTTAACTAAATTACTTTTTAAAAGTAAGATGACCAACACTGCCTGTGTGTTGAACTCTTGAGTTTGGTATATATATGTTTAGTTTGAGATAGTATGCTACACAAGCCAGAGATAGCCTGACGAAGAGCCTTGTTCGTAACTGTACAGTGGCTGTGCTTTTTTGAAATAATGAAGTAAAGGATTTCGCAAATTGAAGTACGTGTCCCGTCTTGATTCTTACATGAATATTGGTGGAGTATTGGAGGTACGCCTGCTTCTAACACTTTATTGCTGAATGAAAAGTAACCTGCCCAAATTTGACTATATATATATATATATATATATATATATATATATATATATATATAATGTTTGTGGTTCTCAGTAATTTTCTAGAAAAAAATGTTGATTTTAAATTGTAAACAATAACTGTCAGAAATAGGCTTGGTCCAGAAGTGGTTACCATAACTCTTTTATTCTATCTTTAACAGAAAGCCTGAGCCGCCATATTCCGGACCCGCCTCCAGCATCAGCTCCTTCTGACAGGAAGCATCGGCCCATTACTCCTCAACGTAAGTACTAGTATACACAAGCTGCCAAGATAAAGAAACAGGACACAAGGCACCATCATCCACACTTTACAAACAGGCATTATAAAACACATAAAAAGCTATTTAACAACCATCCATATTTAAGTTCATACACACACACACCTCAAACTAGGGGTCGACCGATTATTGGTGGCCACTTTTTTGTAATAATTGTTATCGTTGACAAACTTACCAATATAGTGCTTCAAGGTGTTGTACTCGGGTAAAGCTTGCAGCGGCAGACATCACCCGGCCGGTACCGTTTTTTAACAACCGATGTGGCTAAGCAGCCGCTTGTCTGTTATTACAAACAGCCGGAGGGGATGTCCTCCCAGAAGTGCAGTCGCTGCAAATCTGAGGAGAAACTCTGAATTGAGGGGAAGCTCTGCTGATGTTATCATCCAATCGTATACAAGCAAACATTCTGTTTTTTTTTTCCCTTGTTTTTTTTTTTTTTTTTTTTTTTTTTTTTTTTTTTTTTTTTTTTTTTTTTTTTTTTTTTTTTTTTTTTTTTTTTTTTTTTTTTTTTTTTTTTTTTTTTTTTTTTTTTTTTTTTTTTTTTTTTTTTTTTTTTTTTTTTTTTTTTTGTTTTTTTTTTTTCCTTGCATGTCCCCCTCAGATCTACAGCGACTGCACTTCCAAGTGTACTTGTAGTGGAAAGTGTATTTTCCTTTAGTAAATAGACCCCACTGTTAGTATTGTAACCTATAATTGTTTATTCTATTACTACAATATTTGGAAATGCATCTGATTTTAGTATCTGACAGCCACTACAATCGGCCACCCGTAACTAGGGTGGAACTTAGAAAAGAGTAGCGAAAATAAAATATTTGCTTTATAATGAAGAGAAAAACAAACCTATTTTTATTTAAAGCGTTTGTTAACCTAAAAAAAAAAAAAAAAACCTGTTCCCTTAACAACTTAAGGAAGGACCACCCGCCGCAGTTATATGTCGGCTGTTTGAAGAGGACCACCATTGTTATGGCAGCACATAGCTGCCATAACCCTGGTATCTTCTTCAGCGGGCGGTCCTCTTTCAGATAAAAGTGGTTACTGCTGCGGTCTTGCCGCAAGTTCACTTTTATCAGGGGCAGAAGAGGCGGTGGAGATGATAAGGTCCACTTCTGCCCTCCAGTCTTAGAGGGGCTTTTTTTTTGGGTGGGGGTGGAGAATATAACATTTATTTTTATATTAATTTTTTATTGCATTTTAGTGTAAATATGCGATCTGAGGTCTTTTTGACCCCAGATTTCACATTAAAGAGGACCTGTCATTCTTTTTTTATATTACAGGGATGTTTACATTCCTTGTAATAGGAATATATGTGACACAAAATGTATTTATTTTTTAAAGGACTATGTCAAAATAAAAAGTAAAAAAAAATATTTTTATTCTAATCTCTAGAAATCTATTTCTTTGAATGCTATCATCAACATTGGCTATCTCGTCTATTTCAGATCAACAAGACCTGTCAGAGGGGAGAGCGCAGTGCAGCCCGCATCGCTCACTGACACCTATGTCGCTCCGGGATGAGCCAGAGCTGACCCCTTTGATGGACCAGCAGCAGACTCCATGGCTACAGGAAGCTGCCCCTATTGTGCCTCCACTGCCTCACCCTCTACAGGAGCAGCCACAGCTGTTGCCACCGACAAGTGTCCTGTCTGAGATCCGCAGGCTGGCCGCTGACAACAAGAAAATGTCTCAGGACATTCAGAGGTTGAACCGCACCCTCCACCTTACAATCAGGAACCACACTGATGACATGGAGAGGATGTTGGTCCGGTTCAACCAACAGCAGAACCAGGCAATGGAGCATTGTAGACTATCTTTGATGGAAGCAATTTCCAGACACAATGCTCCATTGCCTGGTACTAGCTTTACCATGCCGAGCAGCCGAGAACCATCTCCTTCCTAAACCTCTCCTCCAGGACCCAAGGCAGCTATGTTATGTTGTGTTAATATATATTTTTTTTCTACTTTTGTTTGTGAAAATAAATTTTTTTTTGACTAATAAAATCAGTCTTTAGTGCTTGATTTTGTTGAGGGAGACACACTGTGATAAGCCGTTGACACAGAAATAAAAAGTTTGTGATCCAGAGATCCCTCCGCCTGCTCTGCAACTCAAAAGGAGTGTTGCAAATCGAGCTGTACATTCTGTCCCCCATCCAAGGTAGCTAGCCAGACATAGGACAGAATAATGTGACAGACACTACTGTACATAGAGGTCTCTCAAAAGCATAAAGCAACTCCAATAATAACAACTTAACAGTATTAGTTCCCTTCTGCAACGGCAGAAAACAATCCCCTTCCCCCCTCCCCACACCCCCACCCAAACCTATTCGGGCACATCAGGGCATACTGGGGCACATCAGGGCATATTGGGGCACATCAGAGCATATTGGGGCACATTGGGGAACATCAGGCCACAGCGTTTACCAGCTTGTGGATTATTGTATAATTAAATTTGGCACATTGAACAACAATTGAGTATAAATATTTTTTGGGCATTTAATAAACTGTGATTGTGGGGAGGGACAGGGGCCAACTAAGACCAAGTGGCCATCTCTGCTGCAGACAGTCAGTTCAAGGAATGTCCAGAGTAAGGGAGGGGTACCCCAGCTTTGGCAGATTTTCAAAAATGCTAACTGCACCATTAGCTGGGGGGACAACTGTGATCTTTGGGGTGACAGGATGTTTCCCGTCACAGAAAACACCCGCTCACTCTGGACACTTGTCGGAGGGCAGGACAGTAGCTCCTTGGCAATATCTGCGAGGGCAGGCCACTCCTCGCTCTTCTCCTGCCAAAAAAACATTGGATCCGTGGTGGGGTGCACTGGTGGGGCTGACAAATAGGACATGACAACCTCCTTTGCTGAAATGGGTTTCTTGGGGCGCACTATGCTGGAGGTTCCCATTAGGGTGTCAAGTGCCTCAGCCAAGACAAAGGATGCTCTACGACCGCTGGCAGGAGCTCTGCTCACTTCACTAGATGTCATCAATGTTGCATGGGAGAGGGGGTGTTCAATATCTTCTTCCTCCTCTTACTCCTCTCCCAGCTCTAGCGGCCTTACCATCTGCCTTTCCCTCTGACGCACCCTGTCAATTAGTCTGTCCTGCCATGTTGTCAGAGCACTGCACTGCACAGCCATTTTGCCCTTGATGCGAGGGTCACATAGCAGCCAGCATCAGTTCTGGGCAAGAGGCGGTCAAATCCTGCGTGCGCCTGCCCAATTCCATCAGAAATGTGTTGAGCAGAGCCAACACATCAGGTTGAGGGCCACCACCAGGCAAAGGTTCCTCAGCCGACTTGAACCGCTCCAATTTTCTCTGAAGGTGGTTGAAGAGTGGGAGCATATGACCAACGCTGGCATCCTCGTGGCTTAGGTGTTCTGTGACAGAGAGGAAAGGTTTGAGGACTGCCACAATCTGCCCAATTGTGGCCCAGTCCTCCCTGCCTAAAGGTCTCTCTATGCCAATGTTATGATCACAGGCCATGGCATGGAGAGCCTTCTGCTGCAAGGATGCGTTCCAGCATTGCTAGGGTTGAATTCCACCTAGTCCCCACATCCTGTTTTAGGCAGTGTTCTGGAAGGCCTGCCTTCCTCTGTTCCAACCTGAGGAGGTGGCTGTCCCTCACACTTCGATGGAAGTGGCCAGCCATCTTCCGACAAGAGTCTACCACTTTGGACAGCCTTCCATCGCCGCCAGAATTAGCCTCCACCAACCGAAAACTGTCAGTTACCACCTGGTGGAGAAGGTGGGCTGAGCAGCGTACACCCACAAAACTGCCATCCCTTACAGCCTTGACCATGTTGCTGCCTCCATCAGTGACAATATAGCCAATACGGTAGTTGTTGCTGTCTGCCTGTCCAAACCACTGCAACAACATTTTCTGCAGGGCTTGCAGGATGTTTTGCGCTGTGTGCTTTTCATCAAGCACCTCAGCGTGCAGGAGGAAGGAACGGTGCCCCTGTTTGTCAACTGCTGACGAGGATCCAGATGTTTGAACTACATCATGGGACACCTTGCCCTGCCACCAATGTGCCGTCAGGGACAGGAAGGGCACTACACGCACTCCACAGGTCAGTGGTCCACCTGCCTGTCCACCTGCCTGTCCACCTGCCTTTCCAATCTCCTCCTTGAGCACCCCAACACAAGACCTGCATAAGGCTGGCACCACAGTTTGGCTGAAGGTCTTACGTGATGGCACACAGTACTGTGGTGCAACAGCCTGCATCAATTGCTTGAAGGGCTCACCTTCTACCATGTTGAAAGGTGCTCCTCCAACTGCAATGAGCTGGCCGATCAGGCGTGTTATTTTTTGTACCTGTGCCCGAGACATACCCTTACTCTGAAAGCCACCAAAATCTTCCAGGGTGGCCTGGTGGCTGGTATGGGGTTGAAAGTGGGATGGTAACAGTAACAGCATTATTTTCTGTATACTGGCTGGTACTTATGGTGACTGTGGCAGTGCCACTATTGGTTCCCCTTTTGGTGTTTGGAGGAGGGGCCATACTTTTCTCCAGTAACAGCACTGCGTGGTGGTGCACACGCATGTGCTGGTTCATGCCACTGTTACTGAAATGCCCTATGTCTCGGCCCCGGCTGATCTCCCTGCCACAATGATTGCATTTGGCCTTCAGACCAACACCAATTCTTTTAAAATGCAGCCAAATGCTGGAATGGCAGCCAGCACCAATGACACTGCCTGATTGAATCGCATCCACTGCAGTGGTCACACTCTCTTCCTGAGGTTCAGCAGGATGAAGAGACCTGAACATCCCAGGTATTTTGGGTGTTGTGGTTGATTGAGGCCTAATGGTTGCATTGGCCCATGATGCTGGAGGCTTTGAAAGAACTTGGGCAGGGGACTTATCAGGAGAGAAAAGTAGTGGGGACTGTGGGGACTGGGGAGATACATTCTGGGCTGTCGCCAACATGGGTAGAGGGTTGGAGATCCAATTTGTCTACATCAGGAAAGCCTGTTTCCACCTCTTCCACGTTGCCAGGGGAAGAGTGATCCTTACAATCAGTAAACTGTGTCTCCTTAATTTCTTTTGTATTAGTTGAAATTCGATATTATTTGGTAGTTGGATTCGAATAATTTGGAGCCGAAATTCAAATCATTCGTTATATCCGCTATAATAATTTCTTTCGTATTAGTTGAAAATGTGAAATTTGATATTTGGTAGTTGGATTCGAATAATTTGGAGCCGAATTTCGAATCATTCGTTATATCCGCTATAATAATTTCTTTCTTATTAGTTGAAATTCGATATTTGGTAATTGGATTTGAATAATTTGATATAATTTCCGATTCGTACGAAACTAATCTCACATGTCTAGTACACAATAGACTTTTGTTATGTAACCTTAATACGTTTTCGGATAATTCGTTATTATTCGCAGAGTGTCGCTATTCTTCAACGTGGTTGGGTCGGAGGCACTGTTTTGGTGGATTTTTGAGTTAAGTTCTGACTTGTGAGAGAGAAATTCTTTGTTTCTTAAACATGTAAATAGCATACACATTACATAAAATTATGAATTATGCTCCGATTACGAATCTACGAAAACAATGTTACGAAAGTACGAATAAATGAATCTTACGAAAGTATGAATGTAACTAAATCTACGAAAATCCGAATTTCGAATCAACGAAAATTAGATTAACGGAAATACGAATCTTTTTAAATCAACGAAAATATAGCTCTTCCGAAAATACGAATGCGTCCGAATACGAAATATATTGAAAATACAAATTTCGAATAAACGAAAATTAGACTAACGGAAAAGCGAATCAACGAAAAAATAACTCTTACGAAAATACGAACGAGTCCGAATACGAACACCGACGACTTACGAAATTACGAATCGTTACAAATCAACGGAAACGAAACGAAACTAAACAAATTTTTCTATTGAGCACATGTCTAGTTTTTATGAAATGCACTTTGGATGAAGGGGAGATAAAACAACTAAGGTCATTGTCCTTTTACACTGAGTTGTATCCAAAAGCTCACCAATTCTTTAGGAGTCAGGAGACTAGATATGTAATTTATGAGATATTGTGACCATTGGTAATAGGACTTTTATGGTTTCACTTTTTGAGTTGTAACTTTCTACTTCTTCCTAAGGTATTTTCTTTCTTGTAAGGTAGTCCTATTAAAAAATACCCTTTAGTCAAACTAACAGACGCTCACCATTTTTATAATAAAAAAAAGGTTCCCTACTTTCCACTTGACTCACAAAGTATAGGAAGTACTACATAACATTACTCAACATAAGGGATATACGAAGCAGATGCCCATATGGGATAATTACTACTAGGGATGGGCCCGGTGCTCGATTCGAACCCATGTTCGAATCGAGCACCGGGCGTTCGCTCGCTCGGCGAGCCCAGAACTATTTGGGCCGTTCGCATCACATTCGTGTGATGCGAGCGGCCCCGCAATGCATTGCGGCTGGCGCGGCCAGCGCAGTGCATTGCTGGCTGATGATTGGCCAAGCATGCACTGTGACCCTGCATGCTTGGCCAATCACAGCGCCGGAAACTCGGAGAGCAATAATTGGCTACAGGCAGGACGCCTGTAGCCAATTAAAGCTCAGAAGCTTTAGTACACGCCCCACCATTTAAAAGGCCGCCACGCCGTCGGCCCCGGTCACATGTGTTCCGGCTTTAGGAGAGAGCAGTCTGCTGATTCTGTCTTTGCTTGATTGCTATTTCTTTGCTAAACCATTGGCTATTTCTTTGCTAAACCATTGCTACCTGAGTCATTCATCATTAGTGATCGTTCATTGCTGCTGATTGCACAGTTAGTGTGTTATTAGCTGCTGCTGGGGATTAGTCTGGTGCGTGCGTACTGTTAGTACAGTATTGCAGTAGCACCAACCGCAGTGCTGTTAGCACAGCATTGCACCCCAACTTCTGTCCCAACCTTCTGTCCCATCCATATACTACCTATAGTGTCTTTGTGTCAGCAGCAGCCATAGGACTTCTAGTGTGTTAGTGGCAGCACACAGAGCTCCTATATTTTCTTCTCAGCAGCACACATATACTACCTATTGTGTCAGCAGCACCCATAGGACTTCTAGTGTGTTAGTGGCAGCACACAGAGCTCCTATATTTTCTTCTCAGCAGCACACATATACTACCTATTGTGACAGCAGCACCCATAGGACTTCTAGTGTGTTAGTGGCAGCACACAGAGCTCCTATATTTTCTTCTCAGCAGCACCCATAGGACTTCTAGTGTGTTAGTGGGCAGAGGGGGGCAGTGGGACTTTGTATGAAACAAGGTACTTGGGGTATATTACTCCAATCAATAAATTAAAATAAATTCCTATTTTATTGGGAACACATCACAAAGTAGTACAGTGGATAAATTATCAAATGGTAATAGATACCAATAGTACCATTTACTACATTTTATATACTACTTGTCATCCATAGGTAAGAGTGGCTAGGACCACCACTATGCTCCCCCTCTTGTTTATGTGTATAATTAATCACTATTGATTAATATATCATCTATCACAGGTGTTTTCAATATACAGCTGCTCCTGATGAGTGGAGATATTCCACGAAACGCGTCGAGCTTTCTGAACTTCTTGTCATTGGACGCCATGTCTCTATAGCCAGGACATTATTATGGGTTTAACCTACCTCAATCAACTATCCATTTTATTGGATATTTTTATACACACACTATTGAATGTACTGTGGGCTTTTTGGTTACTGTACCATGTGGAGCGATATTATCGTATTATTAATTTTACTGTGATATCATACTGTATCATACTGTATATTTTTTCATACTACCATTCTACATCATGCTATGTTATACTGTATAATTGTATCTATTGCCATTTGATAATTTATCCACTGTACTACTTTGTGATGTGTTCCCAATAAAATAGGAATTTATTTTAATTTATTGATTGGAGTAATATACCCCAAGTACCTTGTTTCATACAAAGTCCCACTGCCCCCCTCTGCCCTCAAATTATTAGGGATGGAGTCCTGTGTACTGGATGGTCACGGCTCATATAAAGTCCCAACCACACTCATCTTTTCTAGTGTGTTAGTGGCAGCACACAGAGCTCCTATATTTTCTTGACAGCAGCACACATATTTTACCTATTGTGTCAGCAGCACCCATAGGACTTCTAGTGTGTTAGTGGCAGCACACAGAGCTCCTATATTTTCTTCTCAGCAGCACACATATACTACCTATTGTGTCAGCAGCACCCATAGGACTTCTAGTGTGTTAGTGGCAGCACACAGAGCTCCTATATTTTCTTGACAGCAGCACACATATACTACCTATTGTGTCAGCAGCACCCATAGGACTTCTAGTGTGTTAGTGGCAGCACACAGAGCTCCTATATTTTCTTGACAGCAGCACACATATTTTACCTATTGTGTCAGCAGCACCCATAGGACTTCTAGTGTGTTAGTGGCAGCACACAGAGCTCCTATATTTTCTTGACAGCAGCACACATATTTTACCTATTGTGTCAGCAGCACCCATAGGACTTCTAGTGTGTTAGTGGCATCACACAGAGCTCCTATATTTTCTTCTCAGCAGCACCCATAGGACTTCTAGTGTGTTAGTGGCAGCACACAGAGCTCCTATATTTTCTTCTCAGCAGCACCCATAGGACTTCTAGTGTGTTAGTGGCAGCACACAGAGCTCCTATATTTTCTTCTCAGCAGCACACATATACTACCTATTGTGTCAGCAGCACCCATAGGACTTCTAGTGTGTTAGTGGCAGCACACAGAGCTCCTATATTTTCTTGACAGCAGCACACATATTTTACCTATTGTGTCAGCAGCACCCATAGGACTTCTAGTGTGTTAGTGGCAGCACACAGAGCTCCTATATTTTCTTGACAGCAGCACACATATTTTACCTATTGTGTCAGCAGCACCCATAGGACTTCTAGTGTGTTAGTGGCATCACACAGAGCTCCTATATTTTCTTCTCAGCAGCACCCATAGGACTTCTAGTGTGTTAGTGGCAGCACACAGAGCTCCTAGATTTTCTTCTCAGCAGCACCCATAGGACTTCTAGTGTGTTAGTGGCAGCACACAGAGCTCCTATATTTTCTTCTCAGCAGCACCCATAGGACTTCTAGTGTGTTAGTGGCAGCACACAGAGCTCCTATATTTTCTTGACAGCAGCACACATATTTTACCTATTGTGTCAGCAGCACCCATAGGACGTCTAGTGTGTTAGTGGCAGCACACAGAGCTCCTATATTTTCTTCTCAGCAGCACACATATACTACCTATTGTGTCAGCAGCACCCATAGGACTTCTAGTGTGTTAGTGGCAGCACACAGAGCTCCTATATTTTCTTCTCAGCAGCACACATATACTACCTATTGTGTCAGCAGCACCCATAGGACTTCTAGTGTGTTAGTGGCAGCACACAGAGCTCCTATATTTTCTTGACAGCAGCACACATATTTTACCTATTGTGTCAGCACCCATAGGACTTCTAGTGTGTTAGTGGCAGCACACAGAGCTCCTATATTTTCTTGACAGCAGCACACATATTTTACCTATTGTGTCAGCAGCACCCATAGGACTTCTAGTGTGTGTTAGTGGCAGCACACAGAGCTCCTATATTTTCTTGACGGCAGCACACATATTTTACCTATTGTGTCAGCAGCACCCATAGGACTTCTAGTGTGTTAGTGGCATCACACAGAGCTCCTATATTTTCTTCTCAGCAGCACCCATAGGACTTCTAGTGTGTTAGTGGCAGCACACAGAGCTCCTATATTTTCTTCTCAGCAGCACCCATAGGACTTCTAGTGTGTTAGTGGCAGCACACAGAGCTCCTATATTTTCTTCTCAGCAGCACCAATAGGACTTCTAGTGTGTTAGTGGCAGCACACACGCCTTGAGGCGATTCAGTTCGCATTGTAGCGCTATACAAGTTATTCATTCATTCATTCATTCATTCACACAGAGCTCCTATATTTTCTTCTCAGCAGCACCCATAGGACTTCTAGTGTGTTAGTGGCAGCACACAGAGCTCCTATATTTTCTTGACAGCAGCACACATATTTTACCTATTGTGTCAGCAGCACCCATAGGACTTCTAGTGTGTTAGTGGCAGCACACAGAGCTCCTATATTTTCTTCTCAGCAGCACCCATAGGACTTCTAGTGTGTTAGTGGCAGCACACAGAGCTCCTATATTTTCTTCTCAGCAGCACCCATAGGACTTCTAGTGTGTTAGTGGCAGCACACACGCCTTGGGGCGATTCAGTTCGCATTGTAGCGCTATACAAGTTATTCATTCATTCATTCACACAGAGCTCCTATATTTTCTTCTCAGCAGCACCCATAGGACTTCTAGTGTGTTAGTGGCAGCACACAGAGAGCTCCTATATTTTCTTCTCAGCAGCACACATATACTACCTATTGTGTCAGCAGCACCCATAGGACTTCTAGTGTGTTAGTGGCAGCACACAGAGCTCCTATATTTTCTTCTCAGCAGCACACATATACTACCTATTGTGTCAGCAGCACCCATAGGACTTCTAGTGTGTTAGTGGCAGCACACAGAGCTCCTATATTTTCTTGTCAGCAGCACACATATACTACCTATTGTGTCAGCAGCACCCATATGACTTCTAGTGTGTTAGTGGCAGCACACAGAGCTCCTATATTTTCTTCTCAGCAGCACCCATAGGACTTCTAGTGTGTTAGTGGCAGCACACAGAGCTCCTATATTTTCTTCTCAGCAGCACCCATAGGACTTCTAGTGTGTTAGTGGCAGCACACAGAGCTCCTATATTTTCTTGACAGCACACACATATTTTACCTATTGTGTCAGCAGCACCCATATGACTTCTAGTGTGTTAGTGGCAGCACACAGAGCTCCTATATTTTCTTCTCAGCAGCACACATATACTACCTATTGTGTCAGCAGCACCCATAGGACTTCTAGTGTGTTAGTGGCAGCACACAGAGCTCCTATATTTTCTTCTCAGCAGCACACATATACTACCTATTGTGTCAGCAGCACCCATAGGACTTCTAGTGTGTTAGTGGCAGCACACAGAGCTCCTATATTTTCTTGACAGCAGCACACATATTTTACCTATTGTGTCAGCAGCACCCATAGGACTTCTAGTGTGTTAGTGGCATCACACAGAGCTCCTATATTTTCTTCTCAGCAGCACCCATAGGACTTCTAGTGTGTTAGTGGCAGCACACAGAGCTCCTATATTTTCTTCTCAGCAGCACCCATAGGACTCCTAGTGTGTTAGTGGCAGCACACAGAGCTCCTATATTTTCTTCTCAGCAGCACCCATAGGACTTCTAGTGTGTTAGTGGCAGCACACAGAGCCCCTATATTTTCTTGACAGCAGCACACATATTTTACCTATTGTGTCAGCAGCACCCATAGGACTTCTAGTGTGTTAGTGGCAGCACACAGAGCTCCTATATTTTCTTCTCAGCAGCACACATATACTACCTATTGTGTCAGCAGCACCCATAGGACTTCTAGTGTGTTAGTGGCAGCACACAGAGCTCCTATATTTTCTTGACAGCAGCACACATATAGTACCTATAGTGTCTTTGTGTCAGCAGCACCCATAGGACTTATAGTGTGTTTGTGGCAGCACACATAGCTCCTATATTTTCTTGTCAGCAGCACACATAGTTCCTATAGTGTGTTAGTGTCAGCACCCACAGGACCTACAGTGTGTTGTGAGCACACATAGGAGCTCTATTTTTTATACTATATACACTACCGACTACAATGGCTGGAAGACCGCCAAGGAGAGGCAGAGCGTGGCGAGGCAAGAACACAGGGCAGGCAGGCTCTGTTTCTAGAGACAACAGCAGCAGCACCCATAGGACTTCTAGTGTGTTAGTGGCAGCACACAGAGCTCCTATATTTTCTTCTCAGCAGCACACATATACTACCTATTGTGTCAGCAGCACCCATAGGACTTCTAGTGTGTTAGTGGCAGCACACAGAGCTCCTATATTTTCTTGACAGCAGCACACATATTTTACCTATTGTGTCAGCAGCACCCATAGGACTTCTAGTGTGTTAGTGACAGCACACAGAGCTCCTATATTTTCTTGACAGCAGCACACATATTTTACCTATTGTGTCAGCAGCACCCATAGGACTTCTAGTGTGTTAGTGGCATCACACAGAGCTCCTATATTTTCTTCTCAGCAGCACCCATAGGACTTCTAGTGTGTTCATGGCAGCACACAGAGCTCCTATATTTTCTTCTCAGCAGCACCCATAGGACTCCTAGTGTGTTAGTGGCAGCACACAGAGCTCCTATATTTTCTTCTCAGCAGCACACATATACTACCTATTGTGTCAGCAGCACCCATAGGACTTCTAGTGTGTTAGTGGCAGCACACAGAGCTCCTATATTTTCTTGACAGCAGCACACATATAGTACCTATAGTGTCTTTGTGTCAGCAGCACCCATAGGACTTATAGTGTGTTTGTGGCAGCACACATAGCTCCTATATTTTCTTGTCAGCAGCACACATAGTTCCTATAGTGTGTTAGTGTCAGCACCCACAGGACCTACAGTGTGTTGTGAGCACACATAGGAGCTCTATTTTTTATACTATATACACTACCGACTACAATGGCTGGAAGACCGCCAAGGAGAGGCAGAGCGTGGCGAGGCAAGAACACAGGGCAGGCAGGCTCTGTTTCTAGAGACAACAGTGCTGGCCGTGGACGTGGTTGTGCATCGTCATCAGCACGTGGCCATGGGACACGCTTGTCTTTGTTTTCGGCAGCTGGACATGTGGAGCCGCATCATGCCGAAGGCTTGGTAGAATGGATGACCAAGCCCTCCTCATCCTCCTCATCCTCTCTCACCCAGGCTGAGGGTACTGGCAGAGCAGCTGCCAACGCGTACTCAATGGCATCATCAGCCACCCCTTCCCTAGACCCACCATGTCCTCCTGAGGAGTCCCCCGAACTCTTTGAGCACAGTGTTGGGTACATGCTCCAGGAGGATGCCCAACGTTTCGAAGGCTCGGATGATGATACCCAGCTTGAGGAAGGCAGTAGTGTGCGCGCAGAGAGAGGGGATGCTGAAGGACAGCAATCTGGCAGTACTGTTCCACCAGCTGCAGCTTACTGCCAGGTTTGCTCTAGTAGTGAAGAGGGAGGGGATGATGAGGTCACTGACTCCACGTGGGTGCCTGAAGGGAGAGAGGAGGAGGAGGAGGAGGATGCGGCGTCACATGTCCAATGAGGCAGGATGCTAGAGGCCAGCTAGAGGCCAGCACAGCAACTGTACCACACTGCAGAGCTCCGCCTGTGCAGGGCGCTGCCTCTGCACGTTATCACAAAAGTTCTTTGGTGTGGGCCTTTTTTGAGACGAGTGCATCAGATCGCACCACTGCTATTTGCAATATTTGTCTCAAGCGTATCTCGCGTGGCCAAAGCATCAGCCGCTTGGGCACCACAAGCATGAGCCGACATATGTCGACCTGCCATGCAGCTCGTTGGCAAGCACACATAAAAGACCCACACCAAAGAACAAAGCGGACCTCTCCTTGCTCCTCATCAGCTGGGATCTCCATCCCCACTATATCTTCAGTCCTCTCTGAAAGCTGCTCTGAGAGGACTGAAGGTGTAGAATTAGGTGTGTCACAACCAAGTACTTGCAGTACAACGACGTCCGATTGTAGCAGGCAAATTTCCCTGCCCCAGCTGCTGGACCGTCGAAAGAAGTATACTCCCAGCCATTCACATGCCCAGCGGTTGAATGCTAGCTTGGCTAAATTGCTAGCACTTCAACTGCTGCCTTTTCAGTTGGTAGAATCGGCCCCCTTCCGTGAGTTTGTTCAATGTGCGGTTCCTCAGTGGCAGGTTCCCAAACGCCACTTTTTCTCACGGAAGGCGATTCCGTCTCTCTACCGGCATGTGGAAGGCAATGTCCATGCCTCGCTGGACAGGGCGGTCAGCGGTAAGGTGCATATTACCGCTGACTCATGGTCCAGCAGGCATGGACAGGGACGTTATCTTTCTTTCACGGCCCATTGGGTCACTCTATTGGCAGCTGGGAGGGATGCAGGACAAGGTGCAGTAGTGTTGGAGGTTGTTCCGACACCACGCCTCCAAAATGCTACTACTGGTTGTGACACGCCTCTCTCCTCCACCCCCTCCTCGTCTTCTTCCTCCAGTGCTCTGTCCTCGGAACCAGCGGTGCTCCGTAGGCGTACAAGGGGCTACGCGAGTACGCAGGCAAAAAGATGCCATGCCGTGCTTGCGCTGGTGTGTTTGGGGGACAGGAGCCACATTGGGGCAGAGGTTCTGGCAGCTCTGCAGGGGCAGGCCGAGAGGTGGTTGACGCCACGCCAGCTTAAGCCAGGAATGGTGGTTTCTGACAATGGCACCAACCTCCTCTCCGCCCTGCGACAGGGGCAGCTCACCCATGTGCCCTGTATGGCTCACGTCCTCAACCTGGTGGTGCAGCGGTTCTTGGGCAGGTACCCAGGCTTACAGGATGTCCTGAGGCAGGCCAGGAAAGTCTGTGTGCATTTCCGCCGATCTTATAATGCCAGTGCTCGGCTGACTGAGCTGCAAAAGGAGCTGAACCTGCCCAGGAACCGCCTAATATGTGACATGCCCACCTGGTGGAACTCAACGTTGGCCATGCTGCAGCGACTGCACATGCAGCAGAGGGCCATCAATGAGTACCTTTGCGACTACGGCACCAGGACAGGGTCAGGGGAGCTTGGCTTTTTTCCCCCACGCCAGTGGAGCATGATCAGGGATGCATGCACTGTCCTCTCACCATTTGAGGAGGCCACGAGGATGGTGAGCAGTTACAGTGCATGCATCAGTGACACTGTACCTCTTGTCCACCTGTTGGAGCATACGCTGTGTGGGATAATGGACAGGGCACTTGAGGCAGAACAGAGGCAGGAAGAGGAGGACTTCCTTGCCTCTCAAGGCCCCCTTTATCCAGACAGTGTTCCTTCTGTCCCACCCATCACACAGGAAGAGGATGAGGAGGAGGAGGAGGAGGAGGAGGAGGATTGTGTGAGCATGGAGGTGGAGCCTGGCACTCAGCATCAGCAGCAGCAGTCTTTTAGGGATGATGTACAGTCCCAACAAACCAGTGGACTTGTACGTGGCTGGGAGGATGTGGCTGGCGATCATGTCATCCTCAGTGACCCAGAAGACTCCGGACCGAATGCCTCAGCTAACCTACGTAGCATGGCCTCCCTGATCCTGCAAAGCCTGCGGAAGGATCCTCATGTTCTTCAGATCAAGGAGAGGGACCATTACTGGCTGGCCACTCTCCTTGATCCACGGTACAAGGGTAAGGTTGCGGACCTTATCTTCCCGTCGCAGAGGGAGCAGAGGATGAGACATCTCAGGGAGGCCTTGCAGAAAGGTCTGTGCAACGCGTTCCCAGAAACTGGGAGGTTACAAACTCCTGGTTCTGGACGACGAGTTGCTGAGGCTTCGGTCAGTAGCAGAAGGAGCGGTGGGGAAGGTGGACGTCTGACCGATGCGTTCAGACAATTTTTTAGTCCGCAGCCCCAAGGTATGATCGGTTCCAGCAACCATCGCCAGCGTCTGATATACATGGTGCAGGAATACCTAGGGGCAAGGTCAGACTTGGACACCTTTCCCACCGAAAATCCTCTGGCTTACTGGGTCCTGAGGATGGATCACTGGCCAGAGCTTGCACAGTATGCAATTAAGCTACTGGCCTGTCCTGCATCCAGCGTTCTTTCCGAACGCACATTCAGTGCTGCTGGAGGATTTGTCACCGATCATAGGGTGCGACTGTCCACCGACTCGGTTGATCGACTGACCTTCATAAAAATGAATCAGTCTTGGATCACCACCAGCTACCAGGCACCTGAAGCGGATATAACTGAATAATTTATAATGTCACATCCCTTCAAGACTGCCTATGCTGATGCTGAGTGACTGTCCTGTTATGTTCACTGACTATCCTCTTCCTCCTCCTCAATGATCCATGCCACCAGCACCAGTGCCTAAGGCACAATTTTTCAGCCCCTGTTGGGGCGTGTAATTACAATTTTTAGGCAATGCTTTGCAACAGGTCTCATTGCTGTGCTCAGAGTACAGTATCTGTGAGGGGTTGCAGTGTTGTGGCACCAGCACCAATGCCTAAGGCACAATTTTTCAGCCCCTGTTTAACAGGGGCGTGTAATTACAAATCTTGATCTAATAGTTCACAGCAGGGCCCATTCCTGCGCCCACCAAGAGTAACTATGAGGGCCTACAGTCTTGTGGCAACACCGTCCACCACCACCACCACCACCACCAAAGGCCCAATTTTTCTGCCCTGTTCAACAGGTGCATGCAATTACAAATCTTGATCTAATAACTCACAGCAGGGCCCATTCCTGCACCCACCAAGAGTAACTGTGAGGGCTTACAGTCTTGTGGCAACACCGTCCACCACCACCACCACCACCACTACCAAAGGCCCAATTTTTCTGCCCTGTTCAACAGGTGCATGCAATTACAAATCTTGATCTAATAACTCACAGCAGGGCCCATTCCTGCACCCACCAAGAGTAACTGTGAGGGCTTACAGTCTTGTGGCAACACCGTCCACCACCACCACCAAAGGCCCAATTTTTCTGCCCGGTTCAACAGGTGCATGCAAGTACAAATCTTGATCTATTAACTCACAGCAGGGCACATTCCTGTGCCCACCAAGAGTAACTGTGAGGGTTTACAGTCTTGTGGCTACACCAACATCTAATAGGGCAAATTTCTGCAGAGTATATACGGCAGACTTCTACTTTCAAACATCCAACTTACAAACGACTCCTACTTGCGAACGGAAAGAGAAAACAGGAAGTGAGAGGAAATCTACCCCTAGGAAGGGAAATTCTATCCTGTTAGATTTAATTTGGGAAAAAGGTATCTCCTCTCTACTGATGCTTTATCACCAATCCTTGTTTCAATTAAAACCCCACTTTTCCAAAAACATTTGTCATTGGGATGGAAAGTGAGGTGAAATGTTCTGAACAGATGTGCAAAGACAGCAAATGTTACAGGGGTGATAACCCCTCCCTATGTTCTCCAAAAAGCTTAAAAATAGATTTTTTTGGGATGGAGCTACACTTCATAATGTACCTGTTCAGATTCTACTTAAGAACAAACCTACAGTCCGTGTCTTGTTTGCACCACCTATATACTGCTGTTCAGAGTATATAGGGTTGTAGGTATAGGGTTTTATTTTGGGTGCGGGGTCCTCCTTAATATCCATACAAGACCCAAAGGGGCTGGGGTGATGGGGGGTGATGGGGTAGTCATGCCATTTTTCTCAAGGATTTTCAGCCATATGGCAGCCAGGACAAGACATGACATTAAAGCCGCAAGTGGTTTTAAATGGCTTCTTTTTTTCCTTTACAAATTTAAACACGGGAAACACATGCCACTTCACAGGCATACTTTAGACACCCCCCAGGTACCATAATTAAAGGAAAATTTCACTTTTTTTTTTCACTTCATGCATAATTAAAATGACTGCTCCCGAAAAAACGTTAGTTTTTAAAAGTTCTTTTTGCATTGATATATGTCCCCTGGGGCAGGACCCGGGTCCCCAAACCTGTTTTATGACATTAACATGCATATTGGCCGTTGTAATTAGCAATTTTGATTTGAACGTTCGCGTCCATTATAATGAATAGGGTTCGAAAATTTGCGCAAACTTTCGGTCCGTTCGAAGGTTCTGGTGCGAACCGAACCCGGGGGTGTTCGGCTCATCCCTAATTACTACCTTTATGAATTAAACTTTTGGAATTTTCAGACTGGAACAAGGCAGGCATAATATTTTTGTACCAGTTATATGAAGGGGATGTTTTACTCCCTTTTAATATATTAAAAGACCTTTATCAGTTTACGACCAAAAACTTTTATCAATACTTTCAAATACGTCATGTTTTACAAATCCAAAGCTCAAAAACTTTATTACAGTACGAACACTCTAAAATATTAACAATGGCAACCTTGGTTGCCTGTACGAAACGGGGATTATAAGGAGATCTTTATTCTAATCTACAAATAATGGAGAACACTGAAAAACATAAAAATAGTTTTGCTCGGTGGTAAGGAGACATTGCGGGTCTAGATGAGGAGCACTGGGCATGTGCCCTGGAAACACTTCCTAGGACATCTCTTTCACCCTCCCAAAAGCTATCTCAGCTCTTTATCCTGCATAGAGCTCATTACACTCTACAAAAACTATATGTTTGGGGAAAATATATAACACCGTTATGTCCGCGCTGCTCTTTATTTAATGGCTCACTCATTCATATGCTCTGGCAATGTCCAAAGCTTTAGCATTACTGGGATAAAGTATTTAAAACCCTGAATGCATTATGCTCCACTGAGATAATAGGGACGCTTAAACTTCCACTATTGGGTATTATACCTGATGGAACACTACCAGCAGATATATGGATAAGATCCCTATATTTAGCATGTAAAGTTATTCTACAAAAATGGACATCCGCTGCCACTCCAACCCATAAACAATGGGTTGAGAAACTCAATTATATACTTAAAAGAGAAAAATTAACATATAAGCATAGAGGTACACCACAAAGGTTTGGTAAAATATGGTCAGGCTGGATAGATTTTAGTAATGAACTATATGATGGTTTACCTAATAGATAGGAGCGAAGGTAGAGGAAATGGACAGGAGCAAAGAGCTGAGGCAGAAGGATGAGGAGCATAAGAAAGTTAGGGAAAGAAAACTGGAAGCTACTTGGAGGAAGGTGCTATAGACTGTTGACCGATATTGGAGGAGCCTAAGTTGTCGTGTAGAATGTATTTATGCTTCTATTATTTCTCCTATATTATATGTTAAGATACTTTTGTCCAAGAGGTGCAGGGTTTGTTTGTTTTGTGTGCTTCCTTACCTTATGATACCCTATGGATTAATTTGACATATTATTTGTTTATTTGTATCACAACAAAAATATCTTATGGATTGACTTAATATATCATTTGTTTATATGTATTATAACAAAAAATAAATAAATTATTTGATTAAAAAAAATAAAAAAGTTAGTCCAAAGTTTCTGTCACTCTAAATACTATTTGGTCGTGTCATGTCTGCATTATGTTATACTTAACACTTATTTTCCAATACCTCAGTAGACAGGCTAATATGTATGCAATGTTTCAATATGTATACTGCCCTCTACCTATAAGTGCAGTTTCAGTACTTCCCATGGTTTGCTATTTACTTGATTGTCACAATGTATTAAAGGATAATTTCACCTTTCTGAACATATTAGAAGTTACACCCATATTTTCATCATCAGACCCCTCTACCCCCATTCCCTCCCCTCCTTGTGGCAGTGAGCTGGGGATCTTCTCTCTGTACTCACTGCCTTTATTCAAAGAGAGCACGACTGTGTGAGGCTCCACCCACATGGCCACGTCTTTGATTCACATCCCTGTGAATCAATGAGCTACAAGTACCAACAGCCTGTGCAGCTGTCAGCTTGTAGTTCTCAATGAACTATTACAGCGCTGTTGAGTGCTGTGGTAGTTCATAGATTTTTCCTGTTAGTGTAAAACAGCTTGTCCGTACGATGTACGGGCAGACAGCTTACACTGCCAGTCTGCTGGAGACCTGCATGGTATCAGCTATCGGCTCCTAAAACAAAAAATAGTAAATACCTTGTTTTTTACCTGCAAAAAAATTTGCATTTGTTATTTTTTGTTAAAATATGAACTTATCCTTTAAATGTCTTTGTAAGAAATTTTAATCTATGTTTTTATTCTCTAACAAAAATTTGAAATGATTTGAATATTTTAACAACAAATGTTACTGTATCGTTCTGTAACACCATGTACAGCTTCAAGACATTCACCGTGCATGTCAAGCATGTTACCGTACTTAAAGGATTTGTGTATTTTTAATGTTGCCTCAGAAGCTCCACTATACATCATTAAATTAAATGTTTGCATTGGTATGTGACCCTATGGCAAAACTTCCAATGCTTTTTTTACTAGTTTGCCTTTTAGTCACATATCTTCTCTAAACTCTGTCCCAAGTTGTCCATCTTTCTCAAGCAATTGGGTTTACACCTTAACTCTGGGCTTAGTTATTTTGAATAATGACCCACTGTGTCCAGACACAGAACAGTGAAAAGTGTTCCTGACTTTCAGCTACACAGTCCAAGATTTAAACAGAGCGACAACTGTTAATTTTTCTCAGCATTCATTTAAAAACTAAAAAGGTAAAGGCCACTTGTTTGGTAAAATTGCAGTAGAGAGGAACTCAGAAATTGATTTATGTAGATGTTTTTGGAGAATGAGATTACATAGTACATGTAACCGGGACAAATAGTAATAAAAGGGAAAACAAACTGCAATAAGATTAAATAAATTACTGGTAAATGTTCAAAAGAGGAAATGCTGCTCCCAGTTATATTACCTTTAAGGCAAAGGTACAGTGCAAATGGAATCATAATATTGGCGTGCTCAATTAAGCTACACCAACTAATACAACATAGTAGCTTTGCACCGATACCAGTATCAGTGTCGATACTAAGCATTTGCACGAGCACTTGTACTCATGAAAATGCCCCGGTGCTAAAACCGATACCTTCAAGTCCGCAGACTGTAAGCCCAGATTCACATATATGTGAATTGGATGCGTTTTGAACTATGTCCAATTTGCATGACGTGAAATAACCCTGGTTTCTGTGGTAGCTGTTCACATACAGTATATGCCGCACATCCGCAGTGCGAATTGAAAATGAATCCTGTACGTTTTCTGAGCACTATAGTGTGGCTCCGGTACATATAACAAGCTCTCTGACTTCTGAATCGCACATCACATCAGTCGAACATGATTTTGGCCATGTCCTTAAAAACCTATGACTCATCAGCTGTCAGCAGGTTTCTCCGCTGACAGCTGAATGTAAACAAAATGCAAAATGGATGCAACCATGCAGTCTGGCAGGACAGGAAAAGGGGGGGGGTGGGGGGAGTGCCCCCCCTCTTGAACCATACTAGATCACATGCCCTCGACATGGGGGTGCTTTGGGGTAGGGTGGCTCCTCCCCAAAGCACCTTGTCTGCATGTTAATGGGAACAATGGCCTCCTCCTCACAACCCTGGGCTATGGTTATGGGGGTCTGTGGGTGGGGGGCTTATTGGAATCTGGAAGCTGTATTAACAAGGAGGCCTATAGATCCTGCCCCCCCCCCATGTGAATGAGTATGGGGTACATTCTACCCCTACTCATTAACCAAAAAAAGGGTCAATAACAAATAAAAAACACACAGTTCTTGAAAAGCCCTTTATTTAAAAAACAAACAAAAACAATGTCCCCCAAAGTAAATCTAGCATCAATCACGATGAACACCGCCGACCAGAAATGTTTTTTTTGCCTCATGTTGCGGGTATGTGGCCTGGTATAGTTCCCCCTTTTTCTGGCCTGCCAGGCTGCATGCTCGGATACAGGCCTGGTATGGATTGGGGGTGGGGCCCAAGATTTATTGCCAGCAATTCTCTTGTGTACATTCAACTGTCAGTGAGAAACCCTGCTGTTTACTGATGCTTCGTATCCATGCCTGTAGTTTTTTCTATGCCCATAATCATAAACTGTTTTTATTCCCATTTCTCTCTATGTCTATGTCTCTAAACATTTCACCACACACCACAATAAGGATCCTACTCACCTTAAGTTTAGGGGGATTGAACCATACAAAAAACAAACACTGGTGAGGAGCCATGAAGTAAGAACCCTCAGTCAGTTAGAGTCCAAATGGATTTTTATTCTAGTCACGTTTGCACCCCGAGCACTAAACATTGAATTTGATCTTAACTGTTTTTGAGATTTTTAATTTGTTGTATAATGGGTTACCATTAGAGTTGAGCGAACACCTGGATGTTCGGGTTCGGCCGAACTTCGGAAAAAAGTCCGGGTTCGGGACCGAACTTGACCCGAACTTGACCCCGAACTCCGGACAACATTGACGTCAATGGGGACCCAAACTTTTAAAGACTAAAATGTCTGTAAAAATGTAATGGAAAGGGCTAGAGGGCTGCAAATGGCAACAAAATGTTGTTAAGAGCATGGCAAGTGCTCTGCAAACAAATGTGGATAGGGAAATAACTTAAAATAACATAAAAAAAATTGTAAAATAAAAATAAAATGCTGGAGGCCCCCTTCTCAGCAGAAGAGGTACAGGAAGTCATTAAGAACCTCAGAAACTCAACGGCACAATGCCGCACATATGGTGGGAATTCCCCAGAATACGCACTTTCTGGAAATGGATAAGATAGTGGGAAAATAAAATACTTGGAAATTAAAAAAATTAAAAAATTATAATCTTGACCTAGGAGGACGAGGTCCATATGGAGTAGGAGGTTGAGGTGGCGGTGGATGTGGCGGTGTAGGTGGAAGTGGCGGTGGAGGAGGACGAGGTAGCCAACACTGGTTCAAAAATACAACAATGGCTGGGTAAGGCTAGTGGTGAATGATGTGTCGAATTCTGTCCCCATCGCATAGTGTCCGCCCTGTACTTCACTTGCTCAATACGTAGGACAAGGGGATTTCGAAACTCTCCATCGACGATGCGCGGTGACTCCAGGTTCAAGCCACATCATCCCAGGTTGAAGCCTAGCCAAGCGAGCCCGTGAGGGGCCCTGTTACTATGTGCTACCGTATGTCCACTTGGATGGTGGGGCTTGAACCTGCACTCACTGCGCAGGCGACGTTCATCTTTGGAGATTTTGTGAATCTCCTTGTCCTCCGTACTGCGCAAGCACTGCGCCTGCGCAGTAAGTGGCCGGACACTATTCGATGGCCAGACAGTTTTTGTCAGAACACCGGTATACGTGTCTATTCTGCACAAGGTACGGACAAGTCTGTGGGATCCATGCCTGGTTCATTTTAATGAACGTGAGCTTGTCCACATTGGCTCTGGACAGGCGGCTGCGCTTGTCTGTGATAACGCCCACTGCCGTGCTAAATACACGTTCAGATAATACACTGGCTGCAGGGCAGGCCAGCACCTCCAAGGCGTAAAGGGCAAGCTCAGGCCATGTGCCCAATTTGGAGACCCAGAAGTTGAAGGGGGCAGACCCGTAATGCAGTACGTGTACGCGTGTGCACACATACTGCTCCACCATGTTGGTGAAATGCTGCCTCCTGCTAAGACGTTCCATCTCAGCAGGTGGTGTTGGTTGTTGTGGCGTGCTGACAAAGCTTTTCCACATTTCGGCCATGCTAACCCTGCCTTCCGAGGTGCTGGCTGTGCCCCGGCTGCCTTGGCGACCTTTTCCTCCTCCTCTGCCTTCGCCTTGTGCTTCCACCGTACCCCCGCTGTCAAGTGGGAATGCCACCAGCAGCGCATCTACCAGCGTGCGCTTGTGCTCGCGCATCTTACGATCACGCTCCAGTGAGGTAATTAAGGACGGCACGTTGTCCTTGTAATGGAGATCCAGCAGGGTGGCCACCCAGTAATCAGCACCAGTTAAAATGTGGGAAACTCGGCGGTCGTTGCGGAGACACTGCAGCATGTAATCGCTCCTGTGTGCCAGGCTGCCCAGAGGCAACAAAAAGCTGTCCTCTGTGGGAGGTGTATCGTCTGTGTCCTCTGTATCCCCCCAGCCACGCACCAGTGATGGGCATGAGCTGGTCTGGGTGCCACCCTGCTGTGAATATGATTCCTCCTCCTCCATCTCCTCCTCATCCTCCACCTCGTCATCCTCCAGAACTGTGCCCTTGCTGCCGGACAATTGTGTACCTGGCGCTTGTTGGTGCAGGAACCCACCCTCGTAGCCACTTGTAAATGACTGCCCTGAAAGCCTTGGAAATGATCCCTCTTCCTCCTCCTCCTCCTGTGCCACATCCTCTTCCATCATCGCCTGAAGTGATTTTTCGAGGAAGCATAGAACTGGGATAGTAACGGTGAGAACGGCGTCTCAACTGGCCATGTCAAAACAGTGCAACAAGGCACACAGGTCTCGCATGGAGGCACAGTTACAGTGGTGTGAAAAAGTGTTTGCCCCCTTCCTCATTTCCTGTTCCTTTGCATGTTTGTCACACTTAAGTGTTTCGGAACATCAAACCAATTTAAACAATAGTCAAGGACAACACAAGTAAACACAAAATGCAATTTGTAAATGAAGGTGTTTATTATTAAAGGTGGAAAAAAATCCAAACCATCATGGCCCTGTGTGAAAAAGTGATTGCCCCCTAAACCTAATAACTGGTTGGGCCACCCTTAGCAGCAACAACTGCAACCAAGCGTTTGCGATAACGTGCAATGAGGCTTTTACAGCGTCCTGGAGGAATTTTGGCCCACTCATCTTTGCAGAATTGTCCTAATTCAGTTACATTAGAGGGTTTTCCAGCATGAACGGCCTTTTTAAGGTCATACCACAACATCTCAATAGGATTCAGGTCAGGACTTTGGCTAGGCCACTCCAAAGTCTTCATTTTGTTTTTCTTCAGCCATTCGGTGGTGGACTTGCTGGTGTGTTTAGGATCATTGTCCTGCTGCAGAACCCAAGTTCGTTTCAGCTTGAGTACACGAACAGATGGTCGGACATTCTCCTTCAGGATCTCTTGGTAGACAGCAGAATTCATAGTTCCTTTTATCACGGCAAGTCTTCCAGTTCCTGAAGCAGCAAAACAGCCCCAGACCATCACACTACCACCACCATATTTTACTGTTGGTATAATGTTCTTTTTCTGAAATGCAGTGTTCCTTCTACGCCAGATATACTTGGACACACACCTTCCAAAGAGTTCCACTTTTGTCTCATCGGTCCACAGAATGTTGTCCCAAAAGTCTTGGGGATCATCAAGATGTGTTGTGGAGAAATTGAGACGAGCTTTGATGTTCTTTTTGCTCAGCAGTGGTTTTTCTCCTTGGAACTCTGCCATGCAGGCCATTTTTGCCCAGTCTTTTCCTGATGGTGGAGGCATGAACGCTGACCTTAACTGAGGCAAGTGAGGCCTGCAGTTCCTTGGACGTTGTTGTGGGGTCTTTTGTGACCTCTTGGATGAGTCGTCGCTGCGCTCTTGGGGTAATTTTGGGCGGCCGGCCACTCCTGGGAAGGTTCACCACTGTTCCATGTCTTCGCCATTTGTGGATAATGGCTCTCACTGTGGTTCACTGGATTCCCAAAGCTTTGGAAATGGCTTTATAACCCTTTCCAGACTGATAGATCTCAATTACTTTCTTTCTCAATTGTTCCTGAATTTCTTTGGGTCTCGGCATGATGTGTAGCTTTTAAGGATCTTCTGGTGGACCTTACTGTGTCAAGCAGCTCCTATTTAAGTGATGCCTTGATTGTGAACAGGTGTGGCAATAATCAGGCCTGGGTGTGGCTAGAGAAATTGAACTCAGGTGTGGACAACCACAGTTATAGTATGTTTTAACAAGGGGGGCAATCACTTTTTCACACAGGGCCATGATGGTTTGGATTTTTTTTCACCTTTAATAATAAACACCTTCATTTACAAATTGCATTTTGTGTTTACTTGTGTTGTCCTTGACTATTGTTTAAATTGGTTTGATGTTCCGAAACATTGTGACAAACATGCAAAGGAACAGGAAATGAGGAAGGGGGCAAACACTTTTTCACACCACTGTATTGGTGGGGAAGTGGTGCTGTTCCGCAGAGCGACTCAGGCGTGCGTGCTGCAGCTGAAGCTCCACTATCGCCTGCTGCTGCTCGCACAGTCTGGCAAGCATGTGCAAGGTGGAGTTCCACCTTGTGGGCACGTCACATATGAGACGGTGAGCGGGAAGGCCGAAGTTAAGCTGCAGTGCTGACAGGCGAGCAGCAGCAGGGTGAGAACGCCGAAAGTGCGAACAGACAGCCCGCACTTTCTGCAGCAGCTCTGGCATATCGGGGTAATTCTTAAGGAACCTCTGGACCACCAAGTTCAGCACATGCGCCAGGCAAGGGATGTGCGTCAAACCAGCTAGGCCCAGAGCTGCTATGAGATTTCGCCCATTATTGCACACCACCAGGCCGGGCTTGAGGCTCACTGCCACCAACCACTCATCGGTCTGTTGTTCCATGTCCCTCCACAACTCCTGCACGGTGTGGGTTTTTTCCCCCAAACAGGAAAGTTTAAAAACTGCCTGCTGTCGTTTAGCCCTGGCTGTGCTGAAGTTGGTGGTGAAGGTGTTACGCTGACCGGATGAGGAGGCGGTAGAGGATGAGGAGGCAGAGTAGGAGGAGTTAGCAACAGGAGGAAAACTGAAGCGCCCTGCAATCCTCGGTGGTGGAAGGACATGCGCCAAACTGCTATCCGCCTCAGGCCCAGCCGCCACTACATTTACCCAGTGTGCTGTTAGGGAGATATAACGTCCCTGACCTTGCTTACTGGTCCACGCATCCGTAGTTAGGTGGACCTTGCCACAGATGGCGTTGCGCAGTGCACACCTGATTTTGTCACCCACTTGGTTGTGCAGGGTAGGGATAGCTCGCCTGGAAAAGTAGTGGCGGCTGGGCACGACGTACTGTGGGACAGCCAATGACATCAGCCTTTTAAAACTCTGCGTCTCCACCAGACGGAATGACAGCATTTCAAAGGCAAGGAATTTTGAAATGCTGGCATTTAGGGCCAGGGATCGCGGGTGGCTAGTGGCTAGTGGCGACCACCGCCTCTTCCTCCGAACTACACTGGTCACCTGCATGACGTTGATTCCATGTGGGGTCAAGGACCTCATCATCCTCCACATCATCTTCCACCCAGTCTTCACCCCTGCCCTCCTTGTCGGTCTGCACAAGGGCGAAAGCAGCAGCAGTTGGCACCTGTGTTTCGTCATCATCCGAGACGTGCTGCGATGGTCCTCCCATGTACTCATCATGAAACATAAGTGGTTGGGCATCGGTGCACACAATCTCTTCCACTTCTGGGGCAGGGCTAGGTGGATGGCCCTGGGAAACCCTGCTAACAGAGTCATCAAAAAGCAGAAGAGACTGCTGCATGATTTGGGGCTCAGACCGATTGGCTGATTTGCAAGGGGGTGAGGTGAAAGACTGATGGACATCGGCTGCAGGTGCCAACTCTGAACTTTCATCAGGAGACTGGGTGGGAGACAATGTGAAGGAACCGGAGGCACTGTCAGCAACCCAATCTACTATCACCTGTACTTGTCCTGGCCTCAACATTCGTACAGCTTCATTAGGCGCGCCGAAATACCGCTGCAGGCTCTGTCGCCTACTCACACCTGAGGAAGGTGTTTTTACTAGTGCGTGTAGCTGGCACATATTGACCACATCCTCTCCCTGCAACAGGAGCTCCACCAGCAGCACCACGACTGGGGCCACGTCCCTTTTTTGACGATCTCCTCATATTTTCAAAATTAATGATCTCCCCCTAAATGGGTGTTTTTGCAATAGCAGAATACACCCACAGTATGTAAAGCTGGTATCTCAAAAACTGCTAAACTGCAGAAAATGCTTATGGGAAAAAAAAAATGTCACTACAATTTTTTTTTTGGGATAGCACAATAGAAGAAATATTGATCGATTGTATGTCACACTCCTGCACACATGCACAAAACACTGAAAGATTTAATTTTTTTCCAATAGCAGAATACACCCGCAGTGTGTAAAGCGTGTATGAACATGCAGAAAATGCTATTGGGAAAAAAAGTGTCACTACAATTTTTTTTGGGATAGCACAATAGAAGAAATATCGATCGATTGTATGTCACACTCCTGCACACATGCACAAAACACAGCAATAGCAGCAATTTGCAATAGCAGAATACACCCAGAGTATGGTGTATCTCTTAGTAAAATATGCAGTGATGGTGCACTGAGCTTGCAGATAAAAGTTATATTTTGTCTGGCACTGGCCTCATGGCACTGTTAAAAGACTGTGCACTGCACACCAGCCAGGGTACAATTGATTTAGGAATCTCTTGAATAATTCTCTCTGCCTCTTTCCCTCAATAAAAACACTCCCTAGTCTCTACTCTAGCTATGTAGATCGCTCACTGATATTACTAATTTAAAGAAAATTTTGGGAATGTGGACTGACTGACTGTATCAGACTAACTCCTAATGAAATCCTCTCTTAGCAGCCAGGAACCTGTCTATAGCAGAGTGACGCCCTGTGCTGTGTGCCTGTACCTTATATAGAGGCTGGGTCACATGCTGCACTGGCCAATCACAGCCATGCCATGTAGGCATGGCTGTGATGGCTTCTAAGGGCACACTAGTGAAACTAGCATGGATTGGCTGCCCTGCAGCTTGTAAAAGGCGCCAAGACATCGCCGAACACCGGACCCGAACCCGAAAAAGATATACAGTCAATTGTTCGGGTTCGGGTCCGGGACCTGGACACCCAAAAGTCCGGTACGGACCCGAACTTTACAGTTCGGGTTCGCTCAACCCTATTTGGAAATAATAAAAAGCACACAAAGTTGTGACTCATTTTAAATTTGCATCAGCAATGGTATTGTTTGTGGATTGTAAGGACACCTGTGTGCGTTTGGGAAAAGATGTTTGTGAGATGGAGAGTAACAAGTGAAAGTGACAGAGAAAAAAATATTTTACAAAAACATCAAAAGATTTCACATTCTAGCATTCTAAAAAACAAAATAGTTGAAGTAGAAGCAACATTGTTGCAAAGGAAAATTTATTTCAGAGAAAGATACTTTTCATCTCAACATTTAAAAGTATTTATTTGGGGAAGTTACAATTGTACCATTAGAATCAATAGCTGAAACTTGCATTGGTCTATATAGCACAGATTTTCACTCTCAAAGATGCATTTTAACGCAGTGTTAATTTTGGTATTTACTATAGAGCTCTGTGAAAAAGCCCTGGGAAAAAGCCATGGGAATTAAAATGTAAGTAGTTTGCATGTCTGAGCATGCTCAGTTGTGCTGGCACCTAGTTGTACAAAACAGGGAATTTATCTCTTCTCAGACTTTTAAAGATATTTCAGTGTAGAAATAATTTTTTCACACAGTTTTAAAGCAGATTATCTTTAAACGATATACCGCATATTTCAGTACCATTAGGCAATTATATCATGCTCTAAATATTATTTCCATGTGCACTACTCCAGGTTTTAGCAGAGTAAGGGATTGTTTTCAGGGAGCTATAGTAAATTCGATTTTGGGAGTATTTTTTCACAAGCGCTATAGTGAATACCATTTTAATTCATGGCAATTAGCACTAGTTAGCACAGTGGCACTATAGTAAATGACCCCCACAGTGTATATATATATATATATTATGAAATTATATTTTTTGTATGCTTGTAGGCAGGTCCTCCCAAAAAGTTTGCAGAGTTATGTGTTTTATTTTTCTATTTTGTTTTTGACTTCTGCATTGTTTGGTTATGTTAACCTGCTGAACTGCTGCCTCCTGAGAGTTAAAGTGATTGTAAAAGTACATTTAAAAAAAAAATAACAAACATATATTTACCTGCTCTGTGCAATGGAATTGCACAGAGCGGCCGCGTTCCTGGCCCCTCCCCTCTGTCCAGTGCCCCCATTGGAAGCCGCTTCCCATGGGGGCATTCGTATGTGCACGCACCCGAGCCCTACTGCTGTGTCCATTTGAACAGACACCAGGACTCAACCCCGCCCCCGCTCCCTTGTCACTGGCTTTGATTGACAGCACTGGTAGCCAATGGCTCCTGGTGCCCCAGCAATGCCAGTGAGACCCTGAAGTGAGGGGAGGGAAGAACAGCAGATGTGCACAGCACTGGATTGAGGGCTCCGGTAAGTAAAAGGGGGGTGAGGGGGGGTGCTGACACCTAAACATATTTTACCTTAATGCAACAAATGCATCAAAAAGGTAAAAAATGTTTAGGCTTTAAAACCACTTTAAGGGTTAACTCTGCTGGCCAGGTTTTCCCAGGCTTTTTGTGTGGTGCTGCCCTTTGCTGGGGAAAACAGTTACATAAGGGAACTGCCTCTGGGAGAGAGAGATTGCTCCATGTATGGGAAGGGAACAGGAGCTGTGCTAATATGATTGCCACCTTGTTTGATATCAACCCAATCAGGGTTCCAGGGACATGGACTTGTGTTATTGAACTAAGGACTTAACCACTTCCTGCATGGTCACATTAGATTTACTGTGACCAGGTGGCAGCTGCAAGCTCAGCAGTGTAAGTAAACTTTGCCAGCTTGCACATGTCACCAATGATTTTGTCAGCAGGTGTCAGCCAATTATTAGTACAGTGACAGTGTACAGTATTATATCTGATCACTGTATTAGTGTCAGTTAGTCAGTTAATGTACCTCCCAGCGAGGGTCTGTTAGACAAATTAATGCGCATGCTCATGATCTTTCCTTCTATCATACTAAGCTTTCAACCCCAACTATAGTTTACTGAAAACATGATCTGTTAAACATATTCTAGTGCTTCTGAATCCTCATTTAGTATACTTGTTATGTCATTCTTTATTTATTGAATTACATAATATGCCTTATTTAAAGATAGGAAAACTACACAACTTTTATTACGTGGTAAAATGAAGCATAATAATACTCAAAACTGTGTGACAGGTGGCAATATAGGATTGGTAGTGAAAGAGGCCAGAAGATATAGTTCAACATAGTCAAATAATAGGTAACAAGAAGGGTAATTGGCCAAATGATAAGAGAGAATAACGCTAGCTGGTGGATTACGAAGTCCAACTGAAAAGAACTCACAGCTCCAGGTCTAACTGATTTGCCCACTGGAACACACACCTGCTCGCCTCCATGGTCCATCCTTAAAATAAGAAACGGGTGCACCTCATGTGGGCTCCATGTAAAGTTTATTAGAATATAAAAATATCCAAAATTACACCAGAGAACACCAGCAGTGGTCAAGGTAGATGCATTTAAAACAACAAAAAGGTAATGATTAAGCACATTTTTGTTGTGTGAAACACATCTACCTTGACCACGGCTGGTGTCCTCTGGTGTCATTTTGGATATTTTGATATTACAATAAACTTTACTTGGAGCCCACGTGTGATGCAGCCATTTCTTATTTTGTGGATTACTAAACAGGTTCAATGGTAGAAACAATAATGCAAACATGTTCAGGATGACTACACAGCAGAGTAATACAAAACAGATTATGGAAGCTGCATAGACATGGACTTTTCACAGCAATGCCTCTGTGATTCAGTCAGGGTAACATTTCTTCATAGAATAGTCTCAATAAGACAATAAGATAAGAGTCTAGCTGAGAATCACTACTCCAGTATTACAATTTAGAGCACAAACAGCTACTTGCACTTATCCTCATAAAAGGCATCCCTCTTGATAAAGTCCAAGGTAGCTCTGGCAACACAGGCCTACAGCTGGAGGTAGCCAATGCCAAAAGACAAAGATTCACCCCACTGTAACTGGAGTACTCTGGTAGCAATTGGGGAGGTGCTTTCTACATAAGCTGGGTCTTCTGGAGAAGCTACATGCTATTATTCTCCTGTCCATTCTGGTTCTGCCAGTTGAGGGTCTCTCACCTGGCTGCAGATCACTTGATCAGCTACCTCTGCCTCATCGGGTGTGGCCTCTCTTAACTGATTAGGGATAGAAGCAAAAAAAAGTATAATTCTGGCATTATGGGCATGTTCAGGAACCCAGGGAGTTGTGAAAAAAGGAGTAAAAGGGGCTTGTGGCTGCATCTGGGCATGGTAAGTAAATGAGTACTCCAATATGTACTAATTATATTTGTATCATGTAATAATAATAATAATAATGACCTCCTAAGATGTAGGAAAAAACAATATTAACAGATGCTAGACACGGATAAACGTAGTATAAAAAGAATAACACATATAATCCATAGCTGTGTGCTTCCATCCCATAAATGTATTACACTACAAAGGGGGGGGGGGGGGGGGGGGGGGTCAAACTATTGGGACTTTAAATTAGGCTATGACTAAAAAGTACATATGCCTCCCTCCCTGTTGCACATATTGAAAGGGAGGGTTAATAAAGGTACTTTTTTTCTCTATCACCTTTTATTGTACTGTCACTGGTACAGGGTACTCTGGGTCTTTTTCCCTTTCCCCTTACTATTTCAGTTGAGCAAGTTTCTCACATACATACATACATATATATATATATATATATATATTACTATTAATCTCCACAGACGTTCTTTGGAGTTATATACAGCACCTACTATCGTTACAACTGCCTATTGGGGATCTTGTACTTATGGATGTTTGATCACTGGTGTTTGTGCTGATATGTTGCCACAGATATCACTACCGCCACCCCCAGCTGTTGATACCAAATTTTTTAGGACTTTTACTCAACCCTAGGTAAGAGTGTTGGGGTCAAGTTGTTGTTCAACCCTCTTTCTTCTTCCCCCTTGGATACCTATTATTATATCATCCATTCTTTTTATCATAGAGACATCTATTTTGCATCTGCTCTGATTTTCTCTGATGCTATGTCACGGCTATCATGTGTTTTATACAACCTTTTAGAATTATGAATGGTCGAGCCATCCTCAGATGCTATGTCACAACTATCATGTGTTTTATATCATAATCTCTTTTTTAGAATCATGAATTGTTTCGGATGATCTTGTCTATATTGAACCAGAGTGTATTGGGTATACAAAATAATATTTATTATATACTATGAATTATGTTGGAATACTTGTACGTATATGAATTTTTAAAGTTCTTACAGTATATATTTAGACCAAAATTTTCAATTGTCATGTATTACATGTACAATTTATATTCATCAATAAACATGTTATTATAGTTTTGTCAATGACTAGTTGTGTGCTTCATTGAAAAACCCTTATTAGCCTCCCTTTCAATATGTGCAACAGGGATGGAGGAATGTGTACTTTTTAGTCACAGCCTAATTTAAAGTCTCAATATTTTGCCGCCCCCCCCCCCTTTGTAGTGTATATTTGTATCACCTACTGTGGGACAGCAAGTCCAAGCATGTCTGCACATTAAGTTTCCATTGGCTTCCATTGTCCCCTCCTGATTGGCTTAGACCAGATGCCAAAGGGAGGAGAGTGTTGAAGAGAAGAATCTTGAAATATGTAGTTCCATCAGATATCGGTGGGACTGCTCTCTGCTGAGAGAGTGACTACAGCTCCCAGGGGCCTTTGCAACCAAAGAGGGGGAGAGAGGAGACTTTTACAAAGCCATCAGGGAAAACTGGGAGGCACTTGGTGCCAGGTCAGGGACAGAGACAGAAGGGATAGTAGAGTGTGGAGTCTACAGCTCCTGTTTCCCCAGACAGCCAATTCCTCACCTGCCCAGTGACACAGGGAGGCATTGCCCATCTGCTTGCAGTCACATATGAAGCTTACAATAGAGCCAATGGTCCACTTGCAGTGTTCTGGAATTGCACAGCGGAGTCGCTGGTCTGTCCCCATGGGAACTTAGGGACAGCAATTGGGTCATGGAATCATCCTGATTATGCAGAAAACAAGTCTATCCAAGGTCAGTGTATCAGCGTATGAGGGGTCCCTTCACCGACAGGCCCTACTGCTTAAGCACAGGAACTGGTGAGAGGGTTGCTAACCCATCCTTTGCATTGTTTAACAGATACTGACATTTTAGTCTACCACAATTTTGGTTCTACTATCCCCTCAAAAAACCCACCCAGCCAATCAGATCACTTGCAGACAATTGCATGGACTTTGGTAGTTCACCACCTGAACCTTCATATCATAAAATGGATATTCTCCCTTCCTTCTCCCACCTGTCTTCTACACTGAACTTGCTATGCTACTGAAACTGACTTCAGTAATTCGTATAAGCGCCCAATAGTTTATTCTGTTTAACGGACTACTGATTTTGACTAGGAGAGAACCAGTGAACTCCATCAGACATACATCACCATAAGGGCCCCAACCAAGCCGGCAAATTATAAGTGTTGTCCCCTGTTACTTGTTCCATTTGAGGACATTTTCGAATTCTGGCATTCTTATCTCGAGTATCTGTTATCAATTGTATTGCAAGAAAAAAACCTGCAGGCAGGCTTGGATTTATCAGTGTCATGATGAGGGGACTTGGTTATGGAAAAGTCAAAAAGGGGTCTTGTTTTTACAATCCGGCTGTCACCACTGTGCCCTCAGTGTCTGTCAGGTCACCTGAGGCCAGGTGACAGATGCACACCGTTGGTCAGGAGTGCACTGCTAAGGTAGTGGTCCCTACGGCTGACTGCTGCGGATGGAGCTCTGGGTGGTTCAGGAAAGCAGGTCCTCTGGAGTACCAACACAGATCACACTGGGAGCTAAAGCATGAGATTCCCCAGGGTGCGGAATCTAAAAGCCAGCAGGTGTTCACTAGGGCCCCTGATGGTGGGGATGGACTTCGGTGCACCTGGCTCCAGGCTGCGGTCCCCAGGGTCTCCCAGCTCATGTTAATGGTAGGCTACTGGAGGACAGAGAGGAAGCAGCAGCCCAGGACATTAAGGGATAGTCAGGAGATAAGCCAAAAAGTTGGGGCAACAAGCAGACAGGTATAGTCAAAGAACACACTGAAGGTTGGGATATGAAGTAGACAAGGATAGTCAAGAACAAGCCAAGGTTGGTAAACAGAATCAGATGTAGAGCACATGGAAAGAAGCACACTGGAAGCCAAAAACACAATATTGATCAGCGAGGCTGGCTTGCAGTGCACAGGTTAATACAGCGTTCCCAGTTAGAGGCTGGGGTGGAGCCATGCTTGAGGGAAGATTACTTAAGCAGACAGGTGAACATGCGGCCGGTCTCTAAGCTGAACACACAGAGAGGTAAGCCGACAGACATGAACATTACTGCAGATCCATGACAGTGTCCCTGGCACAGTTTAAGCTGATTTAATAATTGATAGCCAAAAAAAAAACCCAGACCTGGCTGTTCTCTGCCTCCCCTGTAGCTGTTAGCATAGTAAGTCTCTGTATAGTGTAGGGGTTGTATTTTCTCAATCAATTTTTTTGCTGGATTGTTACCCTAGTGTAAGCTTCCTTTTGTGAATATAATCACAGCTTCACTTCAATTGGTGTCATTAATTCCTTGTCGGTGTGTGTCAGAATGGGTGAAGCAGTAAAATTGGATGTTTTGGGTCAGACTCAGAGGGTGTAATCATTCTGTGGTTCCTATAGGGGTGCACTACATTGCCCAACTGCACTTAGAGTTTGAGACAGCAAAATATATCCAAGGCGCATGAAAAAAAAAATGTGCAGTCTTAGTTGGTTAGTATTGACAAAGCACAATATTGTGTTAAATGCGCCTGCCTATGTTCCCCTGCCCGTGTGGATTGTTTTTACATGTTTTGGATACAATAAAGCCTTTTTTGCATTGTGTGGGAGTGCTGCCATTTGTCTAATTTGCTTCACTAGTAGTCTGCTTGCAGTGGCAGGGCGTGCACCCCACGGTTGCAGCATGCTTTGAAGCTTATGGTCAGTGTGCATCACCTGGTAGCAGCGTTTTCTTTGCAAAGATGTGCAAATTCTTAGTTTGTATTCCTTTAACAGCCATAACCCGAGCAGAAAAGCCTTTTCTGTATCGTGACCAGCCCCATTTCTTTAAAAAAGAGCACAGGGAGGAAACATTTGAGCATTTGAATGCTTGTATGACCTAAAACATGTTATTTTCTTCATTTGATCTTTATACTTTTGTAAATTATTTTCCAAATTTCAGGTGCACATTTTCTGCTAATTCCTTAGTCAGAGCATTGTAATCCTTTCCATATGATTCACATGCCAAGGAAAACATTGTGGTCAGTGTTTAACAATTCTGTCACTGAATAAAGCATCCCCAATAACATAATTCATTGTTGTGCAAATTGTTGAAAAGAGATGAATAAGCATGTCTAAAAAGGTTAAAAATAATTTAAATATTTTTAGTCTAAATATCTCAAGTGTATGAAACCACAGGAATGTAAATGCAATCAGAATTTTGATGGGTGCATGGGGGTATGGCTGGAGTTATTTCATGGTATGCAATAAAATAGCAATCTTATTAGATTTCAGCATAGCTTTTAATCCTTCAAAACAGGAGCAGAACAGGTCATTCTGGAACAAAGCAAATATGGTAATAAGCACACACGTTTGTTTCTTACACTATGGTCCATCTTAAGAACAAACATATTTATTTAGAAACATTCAGGCTGGGTACGCACGATTCAAATATCGACTGGTTCAGCAGGAACAGGCCAACATTTGCTCAGTGTACAGTTATCTGTCCAACAGAAGCCAATCTCAAGACCAGCTTCTGTTGAATGAGCATGCTGGAAAACCAGCATCTGACCAGCAGATGATCAGTGTTGGCAGCCATCGGTATTTTCTGGAAGGGTGGGGGTGGGCAGGAACAGTGTGGGAAGATCACTACTATAACATTGCTTGTGTTAGTATGGTGATCTGTCAGTTTTTTTCCTTCAGCCCGCTGGATTGAATGAAACAAAACCGAGTGTGTGTATCCAGCTTTAGATGATCTCACCATGAAGACAGACAGCTATTTGGCTACAGGACAAGTACAGTCATGCCAACAGGTACACTGCTATTTTTTGGTGTAATTCAAGTTGAATTTTTAAGTTACTGATTAGGCACAATTCATTTTTCTATACATTCCCTTTAAGATAGTAAGGCTACTTTCACACTGAGGCTCTTTACAGGCGCTACAGCGCTAAAAATATCTCCTGTATAGCGCCTGCTCTTCTGTGTCTCTTCTGTGTCTCCAGTGTGAAAGCCCGAGGGCTTTCACACTGGAGCGGTGCCCTTGCAGGAAAGTCAAAAAGTCCTGCAAGCTGCAACTTTGCAGCGCTGTAGGAGCGGTGTATACATGACATTTTGCGGGCACTTTTAACCCTTTTTCGGCTGCTAGCAGGGGTTAAAACCGCCTCGCTAGCAGCCGAATAGCGCCGCTAAAACAATGGCAAAGCAGCACTAAAAATAGTGCCAATTTACCACCGGCGCCCGCCCGCCCCAGTGTGAAAGTAGCCTAATTCTTAGTTTTTTTACTTGAGCTCTACTTTAAAGTTCTATCAAGTGTGGCTAGAAAGTAGTTACTGTCATACTTGTTTCAGGTGTGATCTGACACCCTTTTGGGGAACCACACATCTGAACATAGTTTGATACCTACCAATCACAAGCACATTTAGACTCCTTTCACACTGAGGTACTTTTCAGGCACTTTCACGCTAAAAAAAGCGCCTGAAAAGCTCACGAAAACCTATTTCTATTAAAATCAATGAATGCTTTCAAACTGGGGCAGTGCGCTGGCAGGGCGGTTTTATAAATTACCCTCTCCATTGAAATTAATGGAAAGCTCTTCAAAAGCGCCTGAAAAGCTCTTCAAAAGTGCTCAAATGTTTTACTGGCAGTTTAGAAGCACCTCAGTGTGAAAGGGGCCTTAATATTATCCTCTGATGCTTTGAACCCGAACACTCTGGACTTCAACTCATTGATCTGACTCACATTCTGAAAGCTGCGATCTTTAGGTAAGGCAAGTACTAAGCCTAGGTTCACACTGATGTGGGTTTGAAATCGTGCAAGTTCAACTGTACTCGCACGATTTCAAACCTGCAATGCAGTCTGACTTCGGGGACGATTTGACAGACATCTGTACGGGTTCATGCACAAATGTCTACTCAGTTAGCCTTCAAAGTCACCAAAAGTAGTACATGAACTACTTTTGTGAATCGGTGTGGCGCGGCAAGGTCAGCGTCACACCGGTTCGGACGGTACCATTTCCGGCAATAGCCGCTGATTTGGCATGCGATTTGACTTGCATGCCAAATCTGCCCAATGTAAACATGGGCTTAATGAGAAAACATTTGAGCTTTATCACAGAATCTATGCATAAAGCATAACTAAAGGCAACTGTATTTCTTTTGGGATAGCTGCAGGCATCACCCCGATACCGTTTTTTAAAGCTGACGGTGGAATCTCTTGTAATAGCAACCGAGTGGCTAACTAGCCACTCGGTTGCTATTACAAATATCTCTCTCAGGCACTCCTGTGCCACCAGGCTACCAGCCAGCTGGACGGAGCCCATACCCATCCCACTATAGTAATCCGGAAGCGACGACATCACTTCCGGTTTACCTGGCTGTTATCAGCAAAGTTTTTTGAAAAGTGAAAGTATTCAAAAACACTGATCTTGGCATACAATGGAGGGATTTGGGGTCTTATTGACCCCAGATCCCTCAATAAAGAGTACCTGTCACGTGCCTATGGCTGTCACAAGGATGTTTACGTTCCAAATTCCAGTGTAAGAAAAAAATAATTTTTGTAATTATTAAAAAAAAATGTAGTGCCCCATGCTAGCACGCAAAAGCTACCGCATGCGTCGATCTGGCATGCACACAAACAGCGATCATCCCACACATATGAGGTATCATCATGAACATCACCATCATCGTCATGGGCAGTAATTCTAGCACTAGACCTCCTTCTTAGGAATGAGCCGAACACCCCCCCGGTTCGGTTCACACAAGAACATCCGAACATGCCAAAAAGTTGGTTTGAATATGCAAACACCATTAAAGTCTATGGACACGAATGTAAAAAATTAAAAGTGCTAATTTTAAAGGCTTGTCCTGCCCCAGGGGACATGTATCGATGCAAAAAAAGTTTTAAAAACAGACGTTTTTTCGGGTGCAGTGATTTTAGGAATGATTAAAGTGAAACAATAAAAATTAAATATTCCTTTAAATATCGTGCCTGGGGGGTGTCTATAGTATGCCTGTAAAGTGGCAGAGTATTCCTGTGTGTAGAAGAATACCAAAAAATGTAATTTAAAACTGCTTGCAGCTGTAATGTATTGTCGGGTCCCGGCAATATATACGAGAATCATTGAGAAAAACTGCATTTTCTGGTCTGCCTCAAGAGATCCTGTAAGCCTGGGTACCTGCTCAAGAACCGCCGCACCATCAGATTCAGGACGTGGGCCAAACATGGGACATGGGTCAAGTGTCCATGTCGGAGGGCGGAGAGAAGGTTGGTGCCATTGTCGCATACAACCATTCCTGGCTGAAGCAGGCGTGGCGTCAACCACCTCTGAGCCTGGACCTTCAGAGCTGACAGAATCTCTGCCCCAGTGTGGCTCCTGTCCCTAAGCAGACCAACTCAAGCACCGCATGGCATCTTTTTGCCTGAGTGCTTGCGTAGGCCCTTGACCGCTTACGGAGCACCGCTGGTTCAGAGGAGAAATCAGAAGAAGAGGCCATAAAGGAAGAAGAAAAGGAGGGAGTGGAGGAGAGAGCTGTGGCAGAATGACCACTAGCATTTTGGAGGCGTGGTGGCGGAACAAGCTCCAACAATACTGAACCCTGTCCTGCATCCTTCCCAGCAGCCAACAGAGTAACCTAGTGCGCCTTGAAGGAAAGGTAACATTCCTGCCCATGCCTGCTGGACCATGAGTCAGCGGTAATATGCACCTTACTGCTGCCCGCCCTGTCCAACAAGGCCAAAACATTGCCTTCCACATTACGGTAGAGAGCCGGAATGGCCTTCCGTGAAAAGAAATGGCGTTTTGGAACCGGCCACTGAGGTACAGCACATTCCACAAATTCACTGAAGGGGGCAGTGTCTACCAGCTGAAAAGGCAGCAATTGCAGTTCTAACAATTTGGCCAAGCTAGCATTCAGATGCTGAGCATGTGGATGGCTGGGACACAAATTTCTTTTTCTGGTTTAGCAAATGGGGTAGGGAAATTTGCCTGCTTAAATCAGATGGAGGTGTACTGATAGCAGATTGGCTGCAAGTACTTGGGACACCTATTGCTATACCTTCATTCCTCTCAGTGCAGGTTTTTGAGAGGACTGGAGGTATAGTGGTGTTGGAGATCCCAGATGAGGAGCAAGGAGAAGCCCGCCTTTTTCTTTGATGTGGGTCTTTCAAGTGCTGTTGTCAACGGACGGCATGGGAGGTCGACATATGTCTGGTCAAGCATGTGGTGCCCAAGCGACTGCTGTTCTGGCCATGCTTTATCCGCTTCAGAAATAGGTTGCAAACAGCAATGGTGCAATCTGCTGCACATGTGTCAAAAAAGGCCCACACCAAGAAACTTTTCAATATCAGCGGGGAATCAGCAGCGTCCTGCACCTGCGGAGCTCTGCGGTGTGATGCAGTAGGGTGGCTGCCCTAGAGGACATTGTGTCTCCTCCTTCTCCTTTCTTCTATCAGGCACCCAAGTAGAGTCAGTGACCTCATCATCCCCTCCCTCCTCGTCACTGGAGCAAACTTAGCAGTATGCTTCGGCTGGGGGAACATGACTGCCAGTTTATAGTTCTTCTTGAGCACCTCCTCTTTCTAGGCTCACGTTACTTCCTTCCTCAACCTGGGAACCAATATCGGAGCCTTCTAATCGCTGCGCATCCTCCATCAGCATGTACCCGACACTGTGGTCAAATAGTTCGGGGGACTCCTCCATGCATTATGGTGGGGCTACGGAAGGAGTGACTGTGGACAAGGAGCCGGTGGAATAGGCCACTTTGGCAGCTGCATTGGAAGGCAAACTACTCTGAGCCTGGGTGACAGAGGATGAGGAGGATGAGGACGGCTTTGCTATCAACTCCACCAACTCTTCTACATGTTCTGGCTCAATAACATGGCCAGCAGCAGGAAAAAAGGACAAGCGTGCCCCACGGCCGCCTGCACTGTTGACTGTAAATACAGAGCCTGCTTGCCCTCTTTTAGTGGCCTGTGAGTATCTGCCTCTCCTTGGTGGCCTTCCGGACATGATGTATATTTTGTTTGGCAATACCACACTGCACTGTTTTGTGTGCTGTGTACACCACCAGAAAAGTAGGAGCAACTGCACTACGGTTGCACTGTTTTGTGTGATGTGTACACCACCAGAAAAGTAGGAGCAACTGCACTACGGTTGCACTGTTTTGTGTGCTCTGTACACCACCAGAAAAGTAGGAGCAACTGCACTACGGTTGCACTGTTTTGTGTGCTGTGTACACCACCAGAAAAGTAGGAGCAAATGCACTACGGTTGCACTGTTTTATGTGCTGTGTACACCACCAGAAAAGTAGTAGAAACAGTACACCACGGAATGCACTGTAGATATATGCTACACTGGATGCTGCAGAGTGTATATATATCAAACACACTGCCTGAAGTAGATTAGAAATAGTACCCCACGGAATGCACTGTAGAATTTAGATCTCTAGGCTACACTGACTGGATGCTGCAGAGTATACTCAGACTACACAGGGCTGCCGTGAAGGCAGCCTTATATAGTGTGGGGTGTGGACTTATTCCCTCTGAGCCATGATTGGCCAAAGGCACCCTGCCTTTGGCCAATTATGGCTCTCTTAGCAGAGGCTAGGTGCTAGGAGGTCAGGTGCATGCTTTGGCCAATCATCATACAGCAATGCACTGTGATCTTACAGTGCTTTATGGGGTGTTCCACGGGCGCTCAGATTTCCCGCGAACACTCCATATTGTTTGATATTCTGTGAACGTGCGAAAACCCGATGTTCGACCCGAACATCAAGCTCATCCCTTCTCCTTCTTAGATATAAAGTGGAAAACCTGTAAAGGCTGTTAAAGTGTCACCTATATATAGTAAAATTGAAGGCGTTGTCGCTGCTGGGCTTTTGCAATTTTAAAGTGTGACATGTTTGGTATATATTTACTCAGCATCATTGACATCATTGTTTATATTTTACAAAAAAATCTGGTTATGTATTATGTCTTTGTATTAATCTATGTATTATGTATTATGTCTTTTTGCATTAAAATTTTTAAATGTGTATTTTTCCCCCAAAAATTGCATTTTAAAAACTGCTGCGCAAATACTGTGTGACATAAAAATTGCAAAACCCAGCAATTTAATCTCTATGGCATTTGCATATTTGGGGTGCTAAGTAATTTTCTAGCAAAAAAAATTATTTTTACATGTATACAAAAAGTGCCGGAAAAAGCCTGTTCTTCAAGTGGTTGAAACCACCAATAAAAACACTCACATTCCAAAAGCACCCCTAGGGCTATGGTGATCACTTCACAATGTATATAGGAACACGCAATAATTGGTACACATACAACCTTCACTTACAGCGTGTCTCTGTTCCTATAAACATTACGCCCAAAAGCAGGACTTCCTCAGTAGGAGCAGAGCTATGCTACCATGCTGCTTTATTTTGCCTCATCGACAGGCTTTCTGTCGATGGTTGCCACAGTAATAGTTACACAGGGGAGGTTTTAATAAGGTGTGGTTTTATATAGAGAACACTATTAGTCTCATCTTTGTGTTCATATTTTACCGTGAATGTGAATGTTGAGCGGCTGAAGGAGGTAAGTGTTTAAGTGCAGTGGAGGAAATACTGCACTGGATTGAATAACACATGCCTTGGATGGAATAACATGCCAGTTTGACCTTGATTATATTGGGGTCCACAGTGGGAGGTGAGCAGAATAATTTCACTGATTAGCGGCATGCACAGTGGGAATAGTGTGGGCTATGAGTGGAGCATTAGACATTTATATGCACTTAAAGCTGTCATTGTGAGTGCATTTTTGGCAACTGCATGAATATATTATTTTATACACAGAACACTATTATTTTTATTTTGTGTTTGCAGGTATCCTTACCTGTGAGTCTGGAGCTGCTGGAGGAAAATACAGAAGCATGCAGAAGGAGGCATCCCCTTGGGGTGGATGATTTGAGCTTTTATGACCTTGATATTAAATTGGGGTCCACATTGGTGGTAAGCAGATATATTGCACTGGGTGGCTGGAGAAACGGCATGTAATTTTGGGAAGTTTATAGAAATCTTTACATATGTAACACGATGGTGATGGATTATTTATGAATTTTATTTTTGTACCTTTTCAATATTGTTTATTGATTTTGTTTTGTTCTGGATTACAGCTTGCCTGGATTGTTTTTGCTGTCAGTGTCCCCGTTAGTGTGCTTTACCCTCTCTATATTTCCTGTTTACTGTTATCATCAAAAGGGAAAATTAAAGAGAATCCCAAAATGTTGGTTATCCCCAGATCAATAATAGAGGCGACATCTTTCAATGTGAATACTCGTTTTGTTGACCCTGGTGACAACCAGGGATTCCCTCACTTTGGAGGTATTTCCTCTCACTTCCTGTTTTGGTTAAGGGACAAAAAGTGGAGATGGGACTGTCTAGGAGGAGAGAGAGAGATCGGTGTTCATACATATTATGAACACACGATCTGTCTCCTCTCCCCTAAAAGAACCGGGATCTGTGTGTTTACACACACAGATCCTGGTTCTCGCTCTGTCCCGAGCGATTGCGGGAGCCCGGCGGTCATCGGCTCTGGGCCCACACTGCGGGCGTGCGCGTGCCCCTAGTGGCCAAAAGGCGAAGGGATGTAAGGTAATGTAATTTCGCCCAGCCGTACATTCTGCCGCAGTAAAACTGCAGCGACTGGTCAGCAAGCGGTTAAGAAATAGAAATGCTCCCAATTCTGCATTCCTAGCTCTCTCCTGGAATGTTAATTAGTTACAGATCCCAACTGTTAAAGATTACTTGCAGGATCACATATGATGTTTAGAAAAGAGAATCAAAGAGATAAGATGTAGCCAAACATTTTGTAAAATTGCCTGACTGGGACTTGACACATGGCTAGATATAATAGGTAAAACTTGTGCATGGGGCAAAAGAGGCAAAGGGTCATATTTTTCCTCTTTATCCCTTAAACACACATTTTCCCATGGAAGAAATACAGTCATCTCATATGAACATATGTATAAGTCATCACAATAGTCCAATAGTAGGCCAAGGTCCAATAGTAAAAAAAGAAAACGTTGTGTACAAAAGGTGATCACTGAGTGGTGATTTCTGGACATCAAGGGTAGTGAGCCTACAACGCCATCCCTGATGTAATGCAAGGTATAGAAAGATATAAAAAATGTAAACAAGGAGACGTTTTCTCAACTGTATAAGAGACAACTTATATTATAAAATGTGTTAGGCAACAAGGATATGTATGTAAATGAGTACTTCCCATCTACAGTTCTATCCCCTTGGCTCTTTATTTATGCAATGTGTAGAATTTTCTTAGTCTCCAGCTGTAGAAGAATTTCCTGGAATTTACTACAAAGCATTTGATAACTGTCATGTATGACTTTTGTAATACAGTCTTCTGTTGATAAAAAGCAAAAACATCACTGCCAAGTCCAAAACCAGCATTTGCTTCAATCAATTTTTCTCCACCTAAAAGTAAAAAAGAAACGTATAAGATAATGAGACCTCGTAACAACTAGGTCAAACAACACACATGATAAGCCACTCAAAATGTTGAGGCATTCCTTTTTTGTGCCTTGCCTTTAGTACTGGAGTGGCTGCTTCACCTTTTCATTGTTCGCTGTTGGGTCTTGATTGCCCAATGGGATTGGTGTTTTATGTTTCCTTGCTATTATTGATCGGTATTCTCCATTTGAGGTTTACCCATGGTGTTACACACGAGCAGAATTTCCGTTGGAAAAATCTTGGATGTTTTTTCCGACGGAATTCCGCTCAAGCTAGGCTTGCATACACATGGTCACCACAAAAGTTTGCTGAACTATCGCCCGTCAAGAACTCGGTAACCTACAACGATAAGACGAGCTGAGAAAATGAAGTTCAATGCTTCTGAGCATGCGTCGACTTGTTTCCAAGCATGCGTAGGAATTTTGCGCATCGGAAATGGTACAGACGATCGGAATTTCCGATCGGAACTTTTTCCGACCAAAAAATTTAGAACATGCTTTCAATCTTTTGCTGGCTGGAATTTCGCCAGAAAAGTCAGATGGAGCATACACACGGTCGCATTATCCGACCAAAAGCTCTCATTGGTCTTTTTCTGGCCGAATTTCCGATCGTGTGTACGGGGCATTAGAATTATTTGTTTATCGGTTTACCTGATGTGTATTTTGCTCTCTTTAGAACTGTCAGTGTATAATGTGCTTCTTAAAATTGGCCATATTTTTACTCTGTACTATACCTGTTCAATAAAGGAACATTCTGTTTGTAAAAAAAAAAAAAACGTTGAGGCATCAATTCACTATCCTGTCCCATTAGAGATCACGCTCATCCAATCATCGCTAGTGTCAGAGCACCACTCCACATCCTAAAGTCCCACTCAATAAAAGCACAAGGACACCTTGTCTCTAAATATTATCAATATAGGGTGTATAGAAGATAAAAAGACTCCAATAATGCAGATCATTTGGTAATGTATTCATATTAAAGAACAATAAAAATGTACTAAAAAGACTCCAGGGCCACCACTGTTCTACTACTCTAACTTATACATTACAGCCAATAAGCCTTGGCCTGGCAGTGTGTGACTGTGGAAATGATTTACCACCAAGTAATTTACATACAATCCACCCAGCTACCAAATAACAAATATCTTGACAACATTATCCTGGAGAGGATAAGTATCCACACCATTCCTATTATTTTGATCTATGTATGATTCAATCATACAAACAAATGTGTAAACATAATGATGGGTCCAGCAACAAAAAATCAGTGCCTAAAAATAACATATGATGTAAATTATTAAAACAAAAACACTCCGATATAAACTTGTTGGTACAATCAAACAATTTACATATAACTTTACCTTTGATCCTATATTGATTTTGTTCTATCTTGTTCTATCTGTACATCTATGATACCATCCCAGTTGATCAATTCCAGTACATCTCAGACCATTAGAATCTTTACTATGGAATTTTGAAAAATACAGGGAGAGGTTGTGTGTTTTTAAACCTTTCTTAATGTTTTGTATACAGTATGTATACACAAAGGGTAAATAACAAGGACAGCAGAAAGGATAGAGGGACTTTAACTGCTTCCAGTCCAGCCTATAGTCAAATAACAGTTGAGCGGGAGTTTTCCTATCCTGGGTGGACATCCTCCCGATCGATGTAGCAGCTATACTGTGGCTCAATCTGTCACCCGCTGTGCCAGACCCTTACCATGTGATTGCTGTGACCAATCACAGTGATCACATGACAATTGTACACAATGGATGGCTTTCATTCATAGTCATTCATTGTGTACTTCTGTGATGATCTGTGATTGGTCACAGTGATCACATGGTACAGACGGGGCCAATCACAACTCAACTGTACCATGTGATAACTGTGGCCAATCACAGCTATCACAGTAGTACATACTGGCATTGAATAATTGGCAGTCATTAAAAAAAAATTGCTTATAACAATGATCCTGTCAAGCCCAAATTAGCCTTTGGGGCTTTATTGCGGGAAAGAAAGCAACCCCCAATAATTTAAATATTGTGACAAATACCAGTATTATTAGACAAGATGGAATAGTCTCCAGATATTTACTTTTGCTAGCTTAGTTGGGGCCCTTTCCAGTGGTAAATTGTTGATGAAGTTTGGTTGTAATTTGAAACAAGCTCCAAAGGGAGGAGAGAGTAGAATGTATTCTACTTCTATTGGATGTCCTAAAACATGTAAAATAGCATGTCATTTGTGGAAAATGGGTTTGACAACCCTTTCTCACCAATCCTTGTTTGCTGGTCCTAATGGCGGAGGGACACCTTTCAGCCTTCTAGCTCTAACTTCAGATAGACTTACCTGATGATGATGAGAGATTGCCAGATCCACACTGAGATGTATAGACTTTAAAGAATTTGGCAAGATTTGCCTTGACTCATTGAGAAGTCACTATGATTGGCTGGAGTCTTCGCCTTAAATCACTGAGAGGCATATACAGAAATATACTATTTAACTCCCTTCAAAAAAGACAACTGGCAACAACATGTTGTAATGGTAGCTGCGAGTGAAGCTGACAACTGACCCTAGGATTTTTGCTAGCTATTTAAGCTGTGATTCTTTTTTCTGAGGTAATGGTGGCCAGAAGTGAAGCTGACAGCTTTATTGATTGTTAAAGATGGCCTCTCCCTGAGGTAATGGTGGCTGCGGGTGAAAACTGACATATTCTCTGAAATATTGCTGAATGTTAAAGATGGCTACTATCCTCTCTCTGAGATAATAGTTGCTGGAAGTGAAATTGACAGCTTTGTTGATTTTTAAAGACGGCTGCCATCATCTCCCTGAGGTAATGTTTTTCTGAAATGTTGCTGACGTTAAAGATGGCTACTGTCCTCTCTCTTAGGTAATGGTGGCTGCAGGTGAAAAGTGACAATTTCTCTGAAATATTGCTGACTGTTAAAGATGGTTGCCCTCCTCTCTCTGAGGTAATGGTGGCTGAGGGTGATCGTCTAGCTTGCCTGAGGCCACCCCGTCAGTGCTCCTATATTTATGAGTTTTAGATTGCTCTTAGTCCTGACCACTTAGACCACCACTCAGCAGATGCTTCAGTTGTGCTGTAGGCCAGGAAAATCCACCAGCCTCAGTGTTCAGGACCCTGCATCCTTCCTCTTCTTTGGTCTGACCACTAAAACCTAAAACTTTCTTGAGGCTTTCCTCCTCATTACTTTTGCTCCTCGTCCTCGGCCGCAAAGCTTTTTGTAGTTTCCTTTTTGCAATGATGTCATTTGATTCCATATACCAAAACTATTTTTGCCATCCTCCTTTGTTTTCTTGCTAATCAGTGGGAACCAATGGGGGCCTGTATTATATAGAGGCTGTGTTAATAGCTACACTCTGGCTTGTTGTCCCACTAACCACCTTACAAAGCCCGTTTTAGCCTTGTTTCTTTAACTACTACTGTACTTACTGTACTTAAACAGCGGGGTGGAAGCTTCATTGTTCTGAGTCAACATACCGGAACGTCACTCAAAATGAGTGCTAGCATGCGACCATGATCCTATAATGGCTATAATGATCCAACACAACCAAACACAGATCATGATATGGGTGCTGTGATTGGCCCTCCCGATCACGTGATGGCTGTGACCAATCACAGCCTTCACAGTGTAAACAGGGACACATGCCTCTGCTCTGTGTCAATTCTCCCCACTGAGCTCACTGAGAGCTCAGTGCGGGTGGGTAGCGGGGGATGCTGTAGTCTGTGCTGACAGCTTAGGGCGGCACAGTGGTGTAGTGGTTAGCACTCTCACCTAGCAGTAAGAAGGGTCGCTGGTTCGAATCCCAACCATGACACTTCCTGCCTGGAGTTTGCATGTTCTCCCTGTGCCTGCGTGGGTTTCCTCCGGGTACTCCGGTTTCCTCCCACAATCCAAAGACATGCAGGTAGGTTAATTGGCTTCTGTCCAAAAATTGGCCCTAGTATATGAATGGGGACCTTAGATTGTGGGCTCCTTGAGGGTAGGGACTGATGTGAGTGTGCAATGTACAGGGATGGGGACAATTGTAGACACTCGCTCAGGTTGAACTGGATGGACTGATGTCTTTATTCAACCTTACTAACTATGAAACTATGAAACTATGAAGCTCTGTGTGTAAGGAATGATTTTACACAGAGCTGTCACAGATCAAACAGACTGCAGCCATCCCCACACAGTACACCAAACACCACTTTCTCTGTCCCTGTCCCACGAACATCTGACCAAGTGTCCCAATGTACATCTCTACCAGTGCACAAAACATCTATCACAGTCTCCCATCAACATATGTACCAGTGCACAAAAACATCTGCAATAGTACAATAGTGTTCAATTGCGACATCAACATCTATCAGTGTCCGCCGGTGGACAATCAACATCTGTCAAATAAAAAATTAAAAGCGCCCCTGTTCTCCTGTGCTCGCATGCAAAGGCGAACGCACACATTGATCCCGTACGCATACGTAAATGGCGATCGCACCACACATGTGAAGTATTGCCGTGAACCTCAGAGTGAGAGGAATAATTCTAGCACCAGACCTTGGGTGTAACTCTAAACTGGTAATGAATGAAGGCTTATAAAGGGCTGCCTATGGAGATTTTTAAATACAGAAGTTTGGCGCCATTTAACAAGCTTGCCCAATTTTAAAGCGTGACATGTTTGGTATCTCTTTACCCAGCTCAACACCATATTTTATATTTTACCAAAAATGTGGGTATTATATTGTCTCTCTGTGCATTAAAATTCATTAAAATGTATTTATGCGTTGGTATGTGAAATTGGTGTGTTAAAAAAAAAAAAATCGCAGAGGTGATCAAATACCAACAAAAGAAAGCAATATTTGTGGGAAAAAATAAATACATTTTGTTTGGGTACAGCATCGCATGAATGCGCAATTGTCAATTAAAGACACGCAGTGCCGTATCGCAAAAAATGGCCTGGTCATGAAGGGGGTGAAACTTTCCGGGGCTAAAGTGGGTAATTTCTTAATTTTCCAAAGAATTGTGGAAAAAAAATTACAACTTCAAAAAACTCGTCATGCCTCTTACTAAATACCTCAGACTGTCTACTTTCCAAAAAAACGGTAATTTGGGGGGTATATGTACTGTCTACTGTACTGTATTTTTTACCAAAGAAATGTAGCAGTATACAATTTGGTCAAAACTTATGAAGAACAATTACTTATTTGCAAAATTGTATACCAGAAACTAAGAAAAACTTGTTTTTTTTTTTCAAAAAAATGTTTTTTTATTTGTAGCGCAAAAAATAAAAACCCAGTGGTGATTAAATACCACCAAAAGAAAGCTCTATTTGTTTGAAAACAATATAAAAAATGTAATTTGGGTTATAGTATTGCATTACTGAGTAATTATCATTCAAAATGTGACAGCACTGAAAGCTGAAAATTGGCCTGGGCAGGAAGGGCGTGAAAGTGCCCACTATTGAGGTGGTTAAGAAGAGTACTTTATGATAGCACCTGGTTATAGTAATATTAGTCCTTAACACTTGACCAAGGACTCCAATGATGGAGGGGCCCCTCAGAAATTTAGGTTACCTGAGTTGAAGCTGAAACCCCAACAGTGTAAGAGAACTAAATATGTTACTCTGTTGTGCTGAGACACTTTAGGAAAATGCTGATGCTGAAAAACCTACTTCTTTTTACAGTAAGCTGCAGTAATGGCTGCCAACACTGCCATAAGATACTATAGACTATTTGAGGTGGCCAGCAGTCATTGCAAACCATCAGAGGTGACTGACGGAACGTTTGTCTGAAGTAACCAGCCAAAGACTTGTCTAAGGTGACTGGGAGAATGTTTGCCCGAGGTAACCTTTCCAAAAGGCTGGCAGTTCCGGAGAGGCTTAAGACTCCATATTCAGAGAGGCTACACTGGAGAACAGAAGGTCCCCACAAACTTGGGCTCCAGGTTGGCACGTTCCCTCTTTCCTCTCGTCTCACGCTCAACTTTCTAGAGCCATTAGTTGTATTTTTTTTTCCTCTGCCCCTCGTCCTGGCAGTAAAGCCTTATAAGAGATGTAGTTTCCTTTTGGGGGTGGGCCAGTGTATCCATCAAACCCAGAACTGTGTCTCTCATCCACGTCCACTCTGCAGTGTCTTCTCCCTATGGTCCAACACCAGCTAATAAGGCGAGGTGACACGAACAGTTCACAAAGATTTAGCTAACAGTCTTGCTGTTATCCCAAAAACGTTTCTAGAAAATCCAACTATATATATATATATATATATATATATATATATATATAAATAAATATGTTGCCAGTTAACCGCTTCCCGACCGCCCACTGCATATATACGTCAGCAGAATGGCAAAACCACCTACCGGTACGTGGCCCTTTAATTGCCTGGCCGTGACCCGGTCGGGAGCTCCGTGACCCCGGCCGCGGGACCAGCGGACGCGATCGGGTCACAGAGCTGAAGAACGGGGAGAGGTCTGTGTAAACAAACCTCTCCCCGCGCTTCCTACTCTGCCTGTCATTGATCGGCTGTTCCCTGTCATCGGGAAAGCCGTCAGCCCTGCCCCCTAATGTAAAAAAAAACACACACATGTCACAGCCCATAACCCCTCCCCTCCCCCTAGTGGTTAACTCTTTCACTGCATGTGTCATTTATACAGGAATCAATGCATTTAAATAGCATTGATTGCTGTATAAATGACAATGGTCCCAAAAATGTGTCAAAAATGTCCGATGTGTCCTCCATAATGTCACAGTCACAATAAAAATCGCTTATCGCCGCCATTACTAGTAAAAAAAAAAATATTAATAAAAATGCTATAAAACTATCCCCTATTTTGTAAACGCTATAACTTTTGCGCAAACCAATCAATAATCGCTAATTGCGATTTTTTTTTTTACCAAAAATATGTAGAAGAATACGTATCGGCCTAAACTGAGGAAAAAAAAGTTTTTTTTTATATATTTTTTGGGGATATTTATTATAGCAAAAAGCAAAAAATATTGCATTTTTTTCAAAATTGTCGCTCTATTTTTGTTTATAGCGCAAAAAAATAAAAACCGCAGGGGCGATCAAATACCACCAAAAGAAAGCTCTATTTGTGGGAAAAAAAGGATGCCACTTTTGTTTGGGAGCCACGTCGCACAACCGCGCAATTGTCAGTTAAAGCAACGCAGTGCCGAATCGCAAAAAGGGGCCTGGTCCTTTGGCTGCCAATTGGTCCGGGGCTGAAGTGGTTAAAGCAGTCTAGTGAGTAAAAACGAAAAAATATATCTTGAACTCTTTAACTCATTCTTTCATTCTTCCCCTTACTATTGTCTTGCTTCTTTTTTCAAACCATTAATATCTAAAACATATTTATTCCCTTTGTTTTGGTTGTTTTTTAAATATTACATTTTGAAAAAAGTTCTAAATTGAAAAAAAAATTACTTTTTGTTAATTTGTAAATAACTTTGCAATGCTGTGTATGAGAATCTTAATTTTAGTGTAATTTTAAACAGGACATATTATATTATAGAATAAAATGTATACGTTTAATCTACAGTAACACTTTTTTTTTAATAATTTGTTTTAAGTTACAACAGTTATATGGAACAATACAGACAGGACATTTCCAAAAGAAAGAATGGACTAGAAAGAGGGAAAAATAGGATGTACATCATTTCATACACTAGAATGGTAGTGATGACTGGTTGCATGCAATCAAAATTTTACAATTACATTAAAGGATAAAATTGTTTTTTTTTTCTTGGACTGGATGGTAGCCCCTTGAGAATACAATCAAAGAAATGAGCGCAGCACTGACAACTGCATACAGTTAACCATGCAAGCCAGTGAATTAAAAATAAGGTAAAATAGTCCTTCAATAATTGCTAATAAATTTCGAAAAAATCTATTTATAGTAAAGCCAAATAAAAGTGTTCATAAATTTCTTATCAGAAAGAAGTAAATTCCCATTGGAGATTTTTTAGGGGTCTATGTATAAAAGAAATTGCATGGCAATTAGCCCTGTGAGAGTACATGTGTATTTTAACACCATTACCCCAGTATATCTGGGAATCTCCTATATCTGGGAATACATGCTTATGCATGTATTTGCAAATGTGTGCAACTAAACCCCTGTTCTTAACGCATATTGTTAGACAGGTCAATTCGGTTGGTCGCTGGCTGGTTGGTAAGTTTGAGCTTGGAAATCCCTTTATATTTTGTTTGACATACTTTGCCATTCCAGTGATCCTTGCTACAAAGACCAGTCATAGGCTGGGGCAGTGGCCACTTTTTTGTACCTGAATATATTGGTCAGGCAATGGGGGTTGTGCTAGGGGTTCAGTGTGACCCTGTACCTTTAAGGAGGGGTGGCTCCTTCCAGGCTCACCTGTCCCCTACCTATCCATTATAAATGCATGTGCTTCCAAGATGGAGACTTTCAGTATTTAGGGACTGCATGAAACAGGGTGCCTTGGCAGGGCCTGCAGCTTACGCATGTATTGCTAGACAGGTCAATTTAGTTGGTCGCTGGCTGGTTGGTAATTTTGAGCTTGGAAATCTCTTTAGATTTGTTTGACAATCTCCTACCCTGTTTTCCTTTAGGTGATCCTTGAAAACACAATTATTCAGGGAAGTCTACTCCACCTCCATCTAAAAACAACACTTAGGCCACCTCCATCAGATAATCCCCCACTGCTATTAATTTTGTACCACCTTCCCCCGCTTTAGATTGTAAGCACCCTCCTAATGCTTCTGTATTGCTTTTTCTCCCTCCTCACTAGACTCAGTGAGAACAGTGGGAACCATTGGCTCCTGTTGCTGTCAATCAAAGTCAGTGATGAAGAAGTTGGGGGTGGGGACAAGCCACACTGCGTGTGGCAATAGACACACACAGCCTGTCTCAGGATACACATGAAGATTGCTAGCTGACACTTAAGGATAATCCAGAATGCCTCAACAGATAATAAACAAAATATAGTGCAGCGCAATAAAATGAATAGTCTGTAAAATCATCCAGTGATGAAAGAAGTCCTGTATAAGGGCAAACAGAGAAAGCCTCCTAAGGTTCAATAGTGGACAAGACAGTAAAGCGGTGATTCATCCACCACAGATACTCCAGCCTCTGACCTCACAGACTCGACCTGTAAAAGTCACACAGCTTTTGACCCACACCTGGGGTACCGATCACATACGGTCCAGCCGATGGTCTCCCCAGACATAAGAACAAAAAGAAGGGGACAATCTAGTGCTCTCCATTTACACATTTATTTCATAAGAACAAGAGGAAAACTACTTACAAATATAGCACTCCGGCCGAGTGCAGAATTTTCAATTTTCTGTCTTTTTTTAAAATAAATAACCCAGCAGTGATTAAATAACACCAATTTTTTTTTTTTTTTTTGTGTGAAGAAAATGATTGAAAATGAATTTGGGTACAGTGTTGCATGACCGTGCAATTGTCATTCAAAGTGCGACAGCGCAGAAAGCTCAAAAATGGCCTGAGCAGGAAGGGGGTGAAAGTGCCCTGTATTGAAGTAGTTAAAGCTTTTCGGCAACTCACCTATCATACAAATATACCATGGGCTGTATATAAGGTTTACATAATTTTTTGCAGATTTAATAATCATTAGCAGGGGTTATCCAAGACCCAAAATAAATGATATATACCTCCAGGGAAAAAAGGTTGGGTTAAGGAATTGAGTTTACAGTGCATACGTTTGTATGTGTTAAAGCCCCTTGGGGATGTGCAGATACAGTACACTGGATAAAGTTGGGATGTGTTTTGGGGGGAGTTACAGTAACCAATTCAATGACCTAAATCCATGATGGAGGTGGATTTGTGTACTGAACATATACCAAAATCTAACGTCAAATTGTTGTCCGCTGAAAATTTACTAGCCTGTCATCCATTTGTTGGCCGAAAGTTAGACAACAATTGTCAAAAGGAGCGTACTAACGGTAAGATTTTAGGACAACAGACTGTCAACAGACAATCCCCTGCCAACAATCGTACTGTGTGTATGAGGCTTTAGGCAGATCTGAAGATTGAGGTTATGGGAGAGTACTATATTCAGCAGGGAATTTGCTCCTATGTTGTTGTAAAGGTCATTTAGGTGAACAGTGAATGCAAATAGTAATTCCTTCAGCTGAATACCCCATATTGTCCATGTGCATACCTCCCAAATTTCTGAAATGGGAACGAGGGACACCTATTAGTAAAAGTATGTAGGCATAGGACACACACCCTGCCACGCCCCCTTTAAAGGACAATTGTACAAATAAATTATTGCTTAAAGCGGAGTTCCACACTAAAGTGGAACTTCCGCTTATCGGATTCCTCCCCCCCTCCGGTGCCACAATTGGCACCTTTCAGGGGGGAGGGGGGTGCAGATACCTGTATAATACAGGTATCTGCACCCACTTCCGGGACGAGCATCCCCGCCCATATCCGAGGATGCCCGCCCCATCCGAGAATGCCCCGTTGTGTCTTGGGAAACACAGTTCCCAGAACACAGCGGGGACCAATAGAGAAGCGCAGCACGACTCGCGCATGCGCAGTAGGGAACCGGGCAGTGAAGACGTTGTGTCTTCACTTCCTGATTCCCTGACCGAGGATGGCGGTGGGGCAGCGAGAGATGAGCGCTCGCTCGTCACATTCTGCCGACACCGCTGGAACCTGGAACAGGTAAAGCCCCATACACACGGTCGGACTTTTTCATGGATTCTGTCCGATCGGACCATGTTGTCGAAAAATCCGACCGTGTGTATGCACCATCGGACAGTGTACGTCGAATTGTCCGACGGACAAAGTCTTATCTCCTGCTGGATAGATTTGCCTACAACCCGGTCCGATCACACAAAATTCGATCGTGTGTACGGTTGTCCGACCGGACAAAGTGCTACGCATGCTCAGATCACATTACAAGACCAAAGCTATTGGCTACTAGCCTCTACGTAGTCCCGTCGTAGGCAACAAACGTCACCACGTTCAGAATGATCGGATTTTTCGACAACTTTGTCCGACCGTGTGTACGCAAAACCAACATCGGACAAAGTACGACGGACATGATCCGACGGACCTGGTCCGCGGATTGTCCGAGCGTGTGTATGGGGCTTAAGTGTCCATTTATTAAAAGTCAGCAGCTGCAGTATTTGTAGCTGCTGACTTTAAAAAAAAAAAAATCGGGTGGAGCTCCGCTTTAAACCCACAAGTGCTTTTTTACCACTACTATTCCTATATAATGGCTTTTGAAATTTACTAATGCTGCAATTTAGAAATCTTATGAAAGTTTTAGCACTGGAAAACACTATTTCATAGATAACTAGTGCATTTTATATAAAACTATATAGATCAGACCAAAATAAGGGACAGCTGAGGAGGAAAGAGGGACTTTGTGCCAAATGAGGGACAGTCCTTCAAAGTCAGGGGCAGTTGGGAGCTATGCAAGTGGTGCACCTGTGGGCAAAATGTTATAGGGCAGAGAAGGATGTCAAGAGGAGGGGAAAGAAAAGTTATAGTGAGAGAAGGAAAAAGAATGAGAATGGAAATGGAAGTAAGGGTAGGAAAGAAAAAAGAATGGGGAAGAAGAGGTGTAGAGGATAGGAGGGGGTAGGGGGTGTTGAGGAAAAGGATGGGAGGGTTGGGCAAGAGGCATAGTAGTAGGTGTGTCATTAAAGTGGTTGTAAAGGCAGAAGGTTTTTTATCTTAATTAGGGATAGGCCGAACACCCCCCGGGTTCAGTTCGCACCAGAACACTTCTAACAGGCAAAATAGTTCTAGTGAACATGCAAACCCTATTGAAGTCTATGGGACATGAACATGAAAAATCAAAAGTCCTAATTTCAAAGGCTTATATGCATGTTATTGCCATAAAAAGTGTATGAGGACCCAGGTACTGACCTAGGGGACATGTATCAATACAAGAAAACTATTTTAAAACTATAGTTTGTTCAGGAGCAGTGATTTTAATAATGCTTAAAGTGAAACAAAAATAAAATCCTGTAATAATAATCCTGTCATAGGGTTCCCCTTAACCACTTCAAAACACTGTATTATATACTCTGCACTGCACTAGTTACCCTGCACTGTATTATATATACTACACTGACTGAACTATATATCCTCCACTGTATTATATATACTACACTGACTGCACTATATACTCTGCAATGCATTATATACGCTACACTGATGGCACTATATAATCTCCACTGTATTATATATACTACACTGACTGACCTATATACTCTTAACTATATACTCTGAACTTTATTATTTATACCACACGGACTGCACTATATACTCTGAACTGTATTATAATACTACACTATATACTCTGAACAGTATTGTATATACTACACGGACTGCACTATATACTCTGAACTATTGTATATACATTACACTGACTGACTTCACACTATGCTACACTCACTACACTACCTGCCTAATCTCCATTCATTCACTATATACAGCCGCGGTGTAAGCAGCAGCCTTATATAGTGTGGCACGTGGACTTAGCCCCTGAGCGATGTTTTCTCCAAAAACACCCTGCTTTTGGCCAATCATGGCTCTCACCACACATCGTGCTGTCATTGGCCAAAGCCTGCAGGTGAGGTGCATGTTTTGGCCAATCAGCAGCCGTCAATGCACTGCGATCTTGCAGTGCATTATGCGGCGCTCTGCGATGGGCGTACTTGTCGTGAGTGGCCCATATGTTTGTTTGTTCTATGAATAAATGAACAGCTGATGTTTGAGTCGAACTTACGTTTGACTTGAACATCGAGCCCATGCCTAATCTTAATGCATTCTATGCATTAAGATAAAAAGTCTTCTGTGTGCAGCAGCCCCCCTCAGTCCCCCTAATGCGGCGTACACACGAAGGGACTATCCCGCGGGATTATCCTCTGGACTGAAGTCCAGCGGATAATCCCCTCGAGTGTGGGCGCCGGCGGACTTTTTGGCGCCAAAGTCCAGCGGACTTTTTGGCGCCAAAGTTTTAAGTTTGGTTTTAAAATTATCCGCTGGACTTGGCAGTCCGGCGGACAATCCCGCCGTTAGTAGGCAAATCCGCGGGACTTTTGAAAATGAACGGACTTGCCGCTCATCGGCAAGTCCGTTCATTTAGCACGTGACTTCAGGTTACGTAGCTAGCGTGGGCAGTAAATGCCGCCGCGCTGGCTCCGTAAGCTGGCATGGATTTAAAGGGACTCCCCACGCCGAAAAAAACGGCGTGGGGGTTCCCCCCAAATCCATGTCAGACCCTCATCCGAGCACGCAGCCTGGCAGGCCAGGAAAGGGGTGGGGACGAACGAGCGCCCCCCCCTCCTGAGCCGTACCAGACCGCGTGCCCTCAACATGGGGGGTGCCCTGGGGAAAGGGGGGCCGTGCGCCCCCCCCCACCCCAAAGCACCTTGTCCCCATGTTGATGAGGACAAGGGCCTCTTCCCGACAACCCTGGCCGTTGGTTGCGGGGTCTGCGGGCGGGGGCTTATCGGAATCTGAGAGCCCCCTTTTATAAGGGGGCCCTCAGATCCTGGCCCCCCACCCTATGTGAATGAGTATGGGGTACGATGTACCCCTACCCATTCACCTAAGGTGTAAAATGTAAAGTAAAAAAAACACACACACTTTTGAAAAAATAGTTTATTGCACTGCTCCGGGGGTCTTCTTCCGTCTTGGGGGTCTTCTCGCCGGACTCCGCCGCCATTTACCAAGCTCTTTTACCGAGCGGGGGAAGTCCGGCTACCTTCTTCGTCGTCGCCGCCTTCGTCTGGGGGTCTCGATCCGCCTTCGGGGGTCTTCCGGGGGTCTCTTCTGTTCTTGCGGCGATCGTCGTCTTCCGCGCCGCCGGCGCCGCCTTCTTCTTCTTCTTGTCCTTCTTCTTGTTCTTCTTCTTCCGATGTTGACCCAACGCTCTCTCTGCCCGGAATGCCTGTGCCGCACTGCGCTGGGACTTATATAGGGGCATGGGGACAGGGTCACATGTTCATGTCACATGGTGACCCCGCCCCCTTGCGATGTCACAGTCCCAGCATCCTCCGGGAGACCCCCAAGATGGAAGAAGACCCCCGGCGCAGTGCAATAAACTATTTTTTCAAAAGTGTGTGTGTTTTTTTTTACTTTACATTTTACACCTTAGGTGAATGGGTAGGGGTACATTGTACCCCATACTCATTCACATAGGGTGGGGGGCCGGGATCTGAGGGCCCCCTTATAAAAGGGGGCTCTCAGATTCCGATAAGCCCCCGCCCGCAGACCCCGACAACCAACGGCCAGGGTTGTCGGGAAGAGGCACTTGTCCTCATCAACATGGGGACAAGGTGCTTTGAGGTGGGGGGGCGCACGGCCCCCCTTTCCCCAGGGCACCCCCCATGTTGAGGGCACGCGGCCTGGTACGGCTCAGGAGGGGGGGGCGCTCGTTTGTCCCCACCCCTTTCCTGGCCTGCCAGGCTGCGTGCTCGGATAAGGGTCTGACATGGATTTGGGGGGGACCGTTTTTCGGCGTGGGGATTCCCTTTAAATCCATGACAGGTGACGGAGCTAGCGCGCCGGCATTTACTGCCTACGCCAGCTACGTACCTGAAGTTACGTTCGAAATGAACGGACTGCTCCGTGTGTGGGCAAGTCCGTTCATTTTCAAAAGTCCTGCGGACTTTGGCCGGCGGATTATACGTCCGTGCGTGTGTGGGCAAGTCCGCACATGTGTGGGCAAGTCCACACGCTCGGAAAGTCCAGCGGACCCAGCTGGAAAGTCCGGCGGGATTGTCCGCTGGGCTAGGTCCGCCGGCAAAAGTCCGCACGTGTGTACGCGGCATAACGCTTACCTGAGGTTCCTCTCTGTCCAGCAATGTCTACGAGTGTCTCAGCCATTCGAGATTCTCCCTCCTGATTGGCTGAGACACAGAAGTGGCGCCATTGGTTGCTGCTGCTGTCAAAGTCAGCTAGTCAATCAGCTGAGAGAGGGGGCAGGGTCGGGGCTCCGTGTCTGAATGGACACAGGGAGCTGTGACTTGGCTTGGATGCCCCCATAGCAAGCTGCTTGCTGTGAGGGTACTGAACAGGAGGGAGGGGCCAGGAACACAGAAGAGGGATCTGAGAAGAGGAGGATCTGGGCTGCTCTGTGCACTGTCCACTGCAACAGAGCAAGTAAGCATTTTGCTACCTATAGGGCATTCATTAAAACGGAAGTAAACCCATCGATTTAACAGTTTCAAAACAGTTCGGCATGCCGGGAATGCTAAGTGCACATTGGATGTGCTCTCCACCAAACTGTGCCATCCAATGGCTGGTGTCATAACGGATCACATGTGCAGCACCATGGCAGTTGAAGATTAAACAGAGGCAAATATGGCAGCTTCCTTGGCTGAAAAGGATAGGAGGGTTTACGTCCACTTTAAGGGTTTACTTTAACAGGCCTGCCAGTGCCTACAAGCTCTATACTAATCTCTCCAATGTTCTTTATCAGCAGTACTCCTTGTTCTTAGTCTATCACAGCTAAAGCACATTGTCACCCATCCTTTCATACTAAGGGCATGGCTTATTTAAAATCCCACTTGTTGGCCCTTTTAATACAGTTGACCTTCAAGTTCAAAAGCCAGGCAGTCCATTATGCTTATAAAGAAATTCAGTTTGGTGAATTACAGCATTAGTTTGCTGGGTCTGCAAACCTTGAGCGTGCAGGAATCGCTGTGAACCCATGGAAACAGTGAACCCAAACCTCACTAACTGAAAAATGTTTTTCAGTTAAAACCAGCATGGTTTTGTTAGAGCTTTTATTTTGTATAGCCAGTTGGAAAAGTCCCTTGTAATCATGCTGTTTATATAGAAACATGGTGAATATAAATGGGAGAAAATGTATTTTCAAATAAATATCTTTACCAATCTATAAAGAACTTTCTGATGGAAACTTTGCTTCTAATTTACAAAATCATAAACCAGGTCCAAACCCGTTATCGGGGCTACCAATAAAGGGATACGGGCAATCCTTTCATGCCTGGCCAAGGCCCCTTTGGGTCAGCATATTGACCTGGTAGAGTCTCCAGCAGCATCAGTTATGCTGTACTGGGAAACACTAGGCTTGTCAAGAAGGTTGTAGCAGCTCACCTGTGTGACTTTCCATGTCCATTGGCCACCTAAAAACAACACCAACCTATCCATAGCTGCTTCAGTGACAAGCTTGCCAATTGCTGCATGCTGGGGGTTGTGGCTTGGCTTCCAAATGCCTGTCCATCACTACTTTCCATTTATTGACTGTTGGAGTAACTTGCCTTTCAATAAAGTAACCTCTTTAATGATGGGTCAATCAATCAATGTTTGTTAATGTAGTTTGGGAGCATTGCTTCTTATTGCTTCTTTTTTTTATTTTCAATCTTGTCTTTCTTTCTTTTTCTTTTATGCATGCCTTGCATTAGGGCAATCCTTTCATGCCTGGCCAAGGCCCCTTTGGGTCAGCATATTGACCTGGTAGAGTCTCCAGCAGCATCAGTTATGCTGTACTGGGAAACACTAGGCTTGTCAAGAAGGTTGTAGCAGCTCACCTGTGTGACTTTCCATGTCCATTGGCCACCTAAAAACAACACCAACCTATCCATAGCTGCTTCAGTGACAAGCTTGCCAATTGCTGCATGCTGGGGGTTGTGGCTTGGCTTCCAAATGCCTGTCCATCACTACTTTCCATTTATTGACTGTTGGAGTAACTTGCCTTTCAATAAAGTAACCTCTTTAATGATGGGTGCATCCGCATTAGGCTGGGCAACAGAACGACAGGGTAGTTGGAGGGAGTGCATTTGTGGAGCATGCAATCAGCCATGGAAGTACAGTAGAAGGCTCTTTTAGTATAAAATAGAATAGAATAAAGCTCACCACGGTAATACCACCAACAATAATAGCAGGACAACCTCTCTATGTGGACTTTACATGGTGCTCTATTCTGGATGGAGCTGGAACTAGGCTACACTTGAATGAGAAGTACAGGCATACCCCACTTTTAAGTACACAATGGGACCAGAGCATGTATGTAAAACAAAAACGTACTCAAAGTGAAGCAATACTTTTTTTCACTTCTAGGCTGTAGTGGAGGTGTCAGGGGCACACTGGAACAGGGCGGGCTACGCTCTCGGAGCTTCAGATCCTTCTACTGTGGCTGCAAAATGCCTGTACAGTACTTGCGAAGCACTTTTCATACACTAGCGGGTATGTCCTTAATCACGTGTGTACGTAAAGTGAGTGTACTTAAAGGGGTTGTAAAGGTTCGTTTTTTATTTTCTAAACAGGTTCCTTTATGCTAGTGCATTGTTGGTTCACTTACCCTTTCCTTCGATTTCCTTTCTAAATGTTTTTTTTTTTGTTTTCTTTGTCTGAATTTGTCACTTCCTGTTCCTCCTCAGTAAGCTGTTCAGTAAGCTGTTCTGGCTGACTAAACATCGCTCAGATGATGGTGTGAAGTTTACTGAGGAGAAACCGGAAGTGAGAAATTCAAACAAAGAAATAAAACATTTAGAAGGGAAATCGAAGGAAAAGGTAAGTGAACCAACAATGCACTAGCTTAAAGGAACCTATTTAGAAAATAAAAAACTAACCTTTACAACCCCTTTAAAGCGGGGTATGCCTGTAATGTTTAGAGAAGAGTGAATAGTACAATGTTGGGGGGCACACAAATAGGGCTGTGTTGGGGGGCATAGAAAGGAAGCTGGGGTCTTTGTGGGGACTTTATCTCCTAGCGTGGTCTGTCAGCTGTAGTGCCACAGTGCTCAGACATTGAAGGGTAACAACTAAATGCAAACCCTAATTATTTGCTAAAGCACTTTATATCATAGACAATTTGCCATTTCCCCACAAAAACACAGTTTTCACTTTTTTGTTTAATCATTCTTTGAATCGCAGTAGTGCTGTTTTTTTCCAGCCTTTTTTAGCTACTTCCTGTCCACAGGCACTCACTCCAGTTACAGGTGCACACCCTTGCTATGAACCACTTTCCTGAGAATGGTGGGCTATGCCAGGGTAAAGAGTGAGGCTCTCAGATAGGCTGAAAGGGTCCCCATAATTTTATAATAGAGCCTCAGCCTGTTATATTCTATGAATGGAAGCTGAAGACTAAACCCTCCTCGTGGTGGTACAATTGTTTCCTTTTGACACTCCTTTTTTCACCTTTTTTAACCAATTTATCTGGTTGCCATGATTTATTTAGACTTTGATTTTGATGTCACAATATATAATTTAAAAAAATAGATAATATATATCTAGCGAATAATGCAAGGATATTAGCGGTCACAAGGTTCCCTTGTAAGGCATTCCCTGGAGACATGTGGGATTGAAGGCATTTGGCTCTCACATAATAGAGATGTGTTGCTAGATTACAAAATAGCACTTTGCAGTGTCATAGGCATTGATGAAGACAGCCCAGGAGAGCGTAGGAGGCAGGAACTCAGCTAAGGAACAAACTGAACCTGACCACAAAGAGATGAGTGTGGGTGGACATCCTTGTAGCTAATTATTCTCTAAATTTGTTATCCGGTACAGACTGCAGCATTAAAAGCATCTCTAGAATTTCAACAACCATCTTAATAATGACAATACATTTTAAATATTTGCAAAATATGGTGATATTTCATTGGAATACAGTTTGTCACAAACTCATTCTCAAAAGCAAAATATGCATTTTATATATTATGCTTATGCTTTTTATTAACAATCAGACTGACAACTAGAACAAGAAATTATACCCATGTGAAAGCATTAAAATGTAATTGATTGAGTGTAAAATATTCCTTAGCAGCAATTGCTTGCGGTAAATAAATCATTTGATACACTCATGGGGCTATTTATGAAAGGCAAATCCACTTTGCACTACAAGTGCACTTGAAATTGCACTGAAAGTGCACTTGGAAGTGCAGTCGCTGTAAATCTGAGGGGTAGATCTGAAATGAGGGGAAGTTCTGCTGATTTTATCATCCAATCATGTGCAAGCTAAAATGCAGTTTTTTATTTTCCTTGCATGTCCCCCTCGGATCTACAGCAACTGCACTTCACTTCACTTTCAGTGCAATTTCAAGTGCACTTTGCACTTGTAGTGCAAAGTGGATTTGCCTTTTCGTAAATAACCCCCACTATGTCTTCATTTTAGCTGTATTTTCTTTGTGTTAAAAAAAACGTCATCACGTCATAAGTGAAAACTCTACAAATGTTTCTGTGAAGATCTCTTTCAGTACCTCTCACCTCCATTGCCTTTTTTCTAATTTTAGTACCCCTGCAACAGTAATGAGAGGATGTTCTGTGAAAAAAAATCACCCCTCCTAGCACAAATCTTATCCTGACAAATGTGCGCTCCCAGCACAAATCCTCTACCCCAAATTTCCCCTTCCAGCTCAAATCCTCCCCTTCAAATCCCTTCTTCTAGCACATATCTTCTTCCCTCAAAATCCACAATCCTAGCACAAATCCTCGCCCCCAAACAACACTCCTAGCAAAAATTTCCCCCATCCCTCCTACAAGCTAAAATCTTCCCCCTATCCCCCCAGTACAAATACCCCCCAAACAACCCGCCTAGCACAAATGCCCCCAAATCACCCCTTCTAGCACAAATCCTCCCCTTCAAATCACCCCTCCTAGCACAAATCATCTTCCCCCCAATTTCTCCTCCTAGGGCAAATCCCCCCCCCCCCCCCATCCCCACTCCCAGCACAAATTCATCCAGATCACCCCCCCCCCCCCAATCCCCACTCCCAGCACAAATTCATCCAGATCACCCCCAATCACAAATCCTCTTCACCCACAAATTTAACACCATTCCTCCACCAATCCCACTCCCAGCACAAATCTTCTCTCCTCAGTCCACCCTCCTAGCACAAATCTTCTCCCCCCAACCCAGGACAAATCTCTTCCCAATCCCTTCTTCCGGAACATATCCTCCCTCCTAGTGCTAATCCTCTTCCTCTTTCTTCCTCCAAATCCCCCCTCAAAGCAAAAATCCTCTCATTGCTAGCACAAATTGTTCCTGACCACCCTTTGTGTCCCCAGTACAATGCCCCCCCTCTCTCTCTCAAATGTACAGATCTCAGATGCAGTACAGCAGATGATCATGGGATGTCCTTTCTCCCTGGCCCCCCTCATCTTGACCTTTCAGAGTCAAGGAAGAGCTGAGGGGAAGCTTCCCTCTGCCCTGACATTTACTACTTTTAACAGGCACCCAGCAGAGAGAGATGCCAGCTGATGTAGCATTACAGGATCGCTGCGTCTGGGACCCAGAAGATGCTGTGCATATGCCCTGGGTGCCCAGCGCTAAGGATGCCATTGGCTGTCAGATTGTAACTTTTTAGGGTTTGCTTATCTACCCTCTACCCATGTTTCCTGCTCCCAAGACAGGAGTCTAGGGAGGAGAGAGGGGATGGGTAACCAAGCCCATCACAATGTTCCAGTTTTTACTTCTGTATCCTGGTCGCTGTGCTAACAGGAGAGAATGGCTGGGATGGGGGGGGGGGGGGTGCACAGCCCACTTCTCCTCCTGGCTCTCTCTTCTCCCCTCCAGATTTGATTTCCCCAGTGCTAAGAGGATGGGGGTAGTGATGCTGCTATAACTACTTCTGTCAGCCTGTAGCCTCCCCGTGTGTTGTCCCCCCATTATTAATCATCCCTCCTGCTCCCTGACCATGCATTGTGATGCACTAGAGAAAAATGCAGCAAGTTCATTACTTGGTATGTTGTGATGTGTTAGACAAGAAACACACTCTCACGGACCTGACTGGTGTGAATGGGCTCTGACTGGTGTAATATTTGCCTTAACTAACTCAATTTTTAGTGATGAGAGCCAATAAAGTCTCTAAATAATATTCACATTTACATAGGTTGGACTTGATGGACTTGTGTCTTTTTTGACCTCACCTACTATTTAACATGGCTGAAAATATCCACATCCAATTCGCAATAACAGGAGATTTTGACCATCTCTATGGAGCCGGTTCACATATCTCCGGTGCAAATTTGCACAGGAGCCCTGTGGCTCTTTTGGCAAAAATTTGGTCTGAAATCGGAGTGGAATAGATGAACCAGGATGAACTGGACCCCTGCTGGGAGCCTCATGCAGCGATGGTGTGAACTGAACCTAAATGTTGTACCTTCATTAAATGTAACCGTATTGTTACACTAATGCCATGTACACACAAGCAGATTTTCCAAAAACTTGGATCGTTTTTCCGACGGAATTCCGCTCAAGCTTGCCTTGCATACACACAGTCACACAAAAGTTCTCCGAACTTTCGACCGTCAAGCTTGCCTTGCATACACACGGTCACACAAAAGTTCTCTGAAATTTTGACTGTCAAGAACGCGGTGACGCGCCAAATTGTTTCCAAGCATGCTTAGGAATTTTATGTGTCGAAATTTGTACAGACGATCGCATTTTCGGATAGGAACTTTTTCCGACCGAAAAATTGAGAACCTGCTCTCAATCTTTTGCTGGCTGGAATTCGGCCATCAAAAGTCAGATGGAGCATAAACACAGTCGCATTTTCCGACCAAAAGCTCTCATCTGTCTTTTGCTGGCAGAATTTCCGATCGTGTGTAGGGGGCATTAGAGGTGCCTCTCTTCTCTTTTTTTTACTCAGTTATGACATGATACTACTCGTATTGTAAGACCTCGTTCGTTTATCAATTTCAAATTTATAAAAAAATTAGCTCATCTTGTAAAACACTCGCAAACCAAGTTACTCGCAATCCAAGGTTTTACTGTATTCAGTTTGCAAGGTAAGCAATGGTACAAAAAATGATACTGTGCTCACCTTGAATACCCATTAATATGCTAGAAAACAATAAAAACATGATTTTTAAAAGCTCTTTGTTGGTTGAAATACACAGAGTTACACCTTTCTTGTTAATGTTTATTTTGCTAAGTAAACATTTCTACTCCTTAGTAAACAATACCAGTAACAGCAGAAATCGGAATGCTTCTAATAAGCGCATCATCTCTCATTTACATTTTTATAAGTGCAGTTCCCGTGCATTCAAAACAGCTCACAGTATAACGTATTCTCCATTATCAGCTTGGGATATAAGTCATTTACAGGAGATATGTCAACAATACAGTGATTGATAGCCTGTATATGCCACAATCTTGTTTTTTTTTAATACGCATGATTTTTTTGATACATGTGATCAAAATGTTGAACAGTAGCTATTTATATTGTTTATTCAGAAAAACATATGAATGAATGTTTGCCCATAGTGTGTGACAGGAAACCTACATTAGAAAAAAACATTGTGACCTTCCGGATCTGCTTTATTTATGAGTCTGTTCAGTGTGACTCATCGGAACCCTGTGGTTTGTGTATCCTGAAAGACTTTATATGATTATATAATGTGTGATGTTGCCAGCAGCAAATGCAGATGATTGATAAGGAAGCTAGAGGACATGAATGATTCTGGTTTTTTTTAATTTTTATTATTATGTTGTAAAATTTTAGAGCCTACATTTATTCAATACATAATTATTCATTACATGTTTTTCTCTTCCGCCTTCTATTTGTTAATCACTTACCCACTGGGCACCTAAACCCCCTTCTTAACCAGACCAATTTTCAGCTTTTGGTGCTCTCACATTTTGAATGACAATTACTCAGTCATGCAACACTATACCCATGTGAAATTTTAGTCCTTTTTTTTCACACAAATAGAGCTTTTTTTTTAGTGGTATTTAATCACTGCTGTTTTATTTTTTATTTTTTGCGCTATAAATGAAAAAAGACCGAAAATTCTGTAAAAAAAATGCATTTGTCTTCGTTTTTGTTATAAAATTTAGCAAATTATTAATTCTTTCTTCATACATTTTGGCCAAAATTTATACTGCTACAAATCCTTGGTAAAAATAATCCAAATAAGTGCATATTATTGGGTCTTTGTGAAAGTTATAGAGTCTACAAGCTATGGTGCGATCTCAGTAATGCTAATTAAGACAGCGCTCATTGACTAAAATGGGATTTCACATGTCTTGGGGTCTCATAAGTCGGAACCGAAGCCGCTGCAGTGTGAACTGAGCGCAAGGCTCGATTCACACCATTGTGAATTGGATGCGGGAAACCGGTATCCAATTCGTAATAGCAGGAGATTTTGACCGGCTCTCTATGGGGATGACTGAGCATGAATGAGCGGTTTGGGATGGTCTCTACAAACAGTATTCATGTATAAATAGAATCAGTAAAAAATGTACCATCATCCAGGAATTTGTTAGAGATAAGGGGTATTGGGAGCCTGGTACCCAGCCAGGTACTAACCAAAAAAGAGCTAGGAGGCAGTTGGACTATCTTGGTACAATAAACTAAATGTACACTTCAGGTATAGAAACAATCATGTAAAAAGGTATACAAAAGTTTATTAGTAAACAATACATGGCAAGAGGTCAATAATAAATAAAAATGGGTGATGGTCCATGTGTATCACCAAGATAATACTCCCCGAAGAGGTGGGGGGAAGATCACAGTGGGATAGTTGGTCATGGACAGTGTTTCTACTAGTTTTGTGGACTAGGCTGCTTCATCAGGAAAATATCTGCAATATAGTTAGCACATGATCAAAAGCAATGCATTTAATCACATACAAAAGAAAACAATGTTTCACACAATATATGAGTTTGAACAATATACATCTCATAAATGGGGACAGGTAAAGGACCGCTTACCCAACAATCATGTGTGATGCAAATATCATGTGACCTGGCTAGCTCTGATCAACAAGTAATTATTCTCTCCAGCATAAAAAGACACAACTGAGCATGTGCAGGATGGCTACTCTGCCTGTGTTAGCTGGCGTTCCCCAGATAGATTGCAGGGGGGGGGGGGGATCTGTGCATACAATGCAGCAGATTAACCCCTTAAGTTCCACAGTGAGTATAACAAGCATGCTTTACTGCATGTACAGACTGATTTTACTGTTGTGGGTTTAGTAACACTTTAAAGCTTTAGCCTACAAGTTCTCCATCTGGTGCAGCTGATGTGAGGATGTGGCTGCTCCTGGGAAAAACTAGGCATTTTTTGCTTTTCAGTGTCTAGTATCACAGTAATTTACATGCCTGTTATCTGTATCTAGGACAACACGTGTTAAGATTCCCTAAAGGTTGATAAAGGCAAATAGGCTGTTGATTTTGTAAGGGAATTTTCCTCAGAGCTTAGTGAATGTGGCGAAAAGTCACTTTGCATAGACTAGGAAATCACATGCATTGAAAATAAAAAGCAGTATTTTTGCTTGAGCGTGATTGGTTGATGGAAGTCAGCTGAGTTTCGTCTCGGTCACTAAACTAAGGGAAAATTCCTTTGCAAAATGAAAATTCCTTTGCAAAGTGAACAGTCTACTTGCCTTTAGTAAATCAACCCCAACAAATCCCAAATTTGTTGTACTTATGCTTAAAGTGTACATGTAGCCAAAATGTAAAAATTCAAAACTCCTGACATTGCCTTTCTCTTTAGAAGTCCTGTATCATCTTTGTTCATGCATCATCCATGGTCAGGATCTACTTCTTGGGCTAAAATCCTTCCCCTAGTGACTCACTCATGTTAATCTTGGTGAATTTGAAGTAGTCCTTATATATTCTGGACTGTGTACACATTTCTGTGAGTGATGATTGATGAAGGGGAGCTAGAAGGATTACTTGAATGAATGAATGAATGAATAATTTGTATAGCGCTACAATGCGAACTGAATCGCCTCAAGGCGCTGTATTTGTGCTTTGTTGTCAAGCTTCTTAGAAGAGGTAGGTCTTGAGTTTTTTCCTGAAGGCCTGATGGTTTTCTTCCATGCGGATATCGTTCGGTAGAGCGTTCCATAGCCGTGGTCCTTGGACAGTGAATCTCCGTTCCCCCTTAGATTTGTAGCGGGATTTGGGAATGAGGAGGAGGTTTTGGTTAGACGATCGGAGACTGCGATTAGGCGTGTAGTGTTTTATTTTCTCGAGAAGGTATTGGGAGGCGTCTCCATGGGTGCATTTGTGGGTGAAGCAGAGGGTCTTGAATATGACCCGATTCTTTACGGTTAGCCAGTGTAGGCTCCTCAGGGAAGGGGAAATGGATTCCCAGGGTTTTTTTCATGTTATCAGCCTTGCCGCCGTGTTTTGGATAAGTTGTAAGCGCGTAAGTTGATATTGGGGTAAACCTATGTAAAGGGAGTTTGCGTAGTCCAGTCGTGAATTAATGACTGTTCCAACTACCGCTGCTTTGTCCTCCTTTGGAATGAAGGGGATGAGTCTGCATAGCAGGCAGAGCAGATGGTGAGAACCACTGACTACTGCTCCTATTTGGGCATCCATTGACATTTCTGAGTCAAAAATGACTCCGAGACTCTTGGCCTTGGTCCTAGGGGCGATGGTCTGTCCAAAGATGGTGGGTGGTGTCCAAGGGGTCTTGGTTCGGGAGTTTTGGTTTGCATGTAGCATAAGAAGTTCTGTTTTCGATTCGTTAAGCTTGAGGGAGCTAGTGGTCATCCAGTCGTCTATCAGGGTGAGGCATTTTTCTAATTGCTGATTACTTCATCCTTCCTGAAGAGTGATGACATCATTCTCCCAGACTGCACCTCCCAGCTTAGACACAGCCATCTGATCAGACTTCAAAGACTGGGTTTTAATGCCATTTTGTCAATAGCCACAGGGGTGGGGTGGGGTGGGGGGGGGGGGTGTTTGTGAACGTGCGGCACCGGATCCATGATTTCACGCTGACTGGCCACAGGTGGGGCCAATCAGCGGGCCTGGCCACCTGCGATCACTCCCCGCAGAGACAGAACTGTGGTCTGCCGATGTAAACAAGCAGACTGCCATGCTGTCAGGCATGGACACTCTGATCTAGTGCTCCTGCTAATCAGGAACATGGATCAGAGTGTCCATGCAGTGAGCCCATGCCCCCACACAGTTAGAAACACAGTGAGGGAACACAGTTAACCCCTTGATCGCCCCTGATGTTAACCACTTCCCAGCCAGTGTCATTAGTACAATGTCAGTGCATATTTTTAGCACTGATCACTGTAATAATGTCACTGGTTCCCAAAAAAGTGTCAAAAGTGTCAGCTAGGTGTCTGATCTGTCCACCGCAATGTTGCAGTCCCGCTAAAAATCGCTGATCACCATCATTACAAGTAAAAAAAAAAAAAAAAATGCCATAGATATATTCCCTATTTTGTAGACACTATAACTTTTGCACAGATCAATCAATATAAGCTTTAACGCAATTTTTTTTTACCAAAAATTTGTAGAAGAATACATACTTGCCTAAATTGATGAAGAAATGAATTTTCTTTTTACATTTTTATTAGATAGGTTCTATAGCAGAAAGTAAAAAAATATTGTTTTATTTTCAAAATTGTCGTTTTTTTTTTTTTGTTTATAGCAAAAAAATAAAAATAAACCGCAGAGATGATCAAATACCAAAAGAAAGTTCTATTTGTGGGAAAAAAAGGACATCATTTTATTTGGGTACAGCATTGCATGACCGCGCAATTGTCAGTTAAAATAACACAGTGCCGTATTGCAAAAAAAGGCCTGTTCATTAAAGAGGGAGTCCACCTTAACAAAAAATATTAAAAGTCAGCAGCTACAAATACTGCAGCTGCTGACTTTTAATAAATGGACACTTACCTGTTCCAGGTTCCAGCGATGTCATCAGAAGATGACGAGCAATCGCTCGTATCTCGGCTGCCCCCAACGCCATCCTCTGTCAGGGAATCAGGAAGTGAAGCGTACATGTCCGGTTCCCTACTGCGCATGCGCGAGTCGCGCTGCGCGTCTTTACTGGTCCCCGTTGTGTCCTGGGAACTGTGTGCTTCCCAGGACACAACAGGGGGGGGCGGGCATCTACAGATAGGGGCGGGCCAGCTGCGGCTAGCTAGTCCAGGAAGTGGGTGCAGATACCTGGATTATCCAGGTATCTGCACCCCCCTCCCCCCTGAAAGGTGCCAGTGGTTAATGTAGTCACAGTTCCGCCCTATTTACCTCTCTGCCATATTTTTATAATAAGGACACCTACAGTACCTTCCATATTCACATGTCAAATCCAGAGATATATAATGACATTTCAGCCAAAACTGCAGATGACTTTAAGAAAGACATTTTTTCTACCATAAAATTCACCTAATGGCTAGTTTGCTACTACAGAGTTCAACTTCTTCAGGGATCTAGAGTAAACATGAAGTATGTACCCTTATTACCCAATGTGTAGAGCACTCAGCAATGATTAAGCACCACTAGCGGTGTGAAACTCGTCAGTTATTTGGATCTGTAACCTGTACCTCTGTTGGTGTATGGATCACAAATATACGAATAAAGGTGTTGTATTGGAGAGCGGCCGTCCACTTCTCTTTTCTTCCACCCAATGTGTAGGGCACTTCTAAAACCAGTCCTTTTCCAGTTGGACTGCTTTTCTCTCCTAATAAAAATGTTCTGGTCATTGGTGATTATATATTGTCTAAGATCCCTTATGTTACAGTGATTATGCCACATTCCAGTACCACAAAAGACTGTAAAATGGTGGTAATAATATCAGTTACTGTGTCCTATATAAGCAAGTGACAGGCTAATTAGGAAAATGCCTTGTCTTTCTCCCTTAATAATATTTTTTTATAAATAAATTTAAAATAAATAAGTTAGTAAATGAGGAACATAATGATAGTCTGTAGGTGGATGTGGTTAAATGAAGAAATATGGGACATAGATGCAGTTGTGTAAAAGTCAGCAATGAAGAAAACAAGAAAAAAAAATGTAACTAGCTATGTGACTAAAGGGTCAGGTTATACATTTTTATTATTATTATACATAATTAAAGTGCCTTGAACAGCTAATTTGGAATGTTGGTCTATAGTAAATCGCAAAGGCATGCACAGGATGCATCAAAATAGTAATGGGCACAATAGTTGGGGGGTTACGGCAATTTCCTCACATTTGAAGCTTTGTTGATTTTAAATGATGCAAACAAGCTCATGGGCATGTGCCGTATTTCTGTCATCTACAAAAGCAACTGCTTATCCCAACTTAAACTGTGTAGGCCCTGCTACCAATAGTTTTGTTGTTGGAACATGCTGTTTGCTAATAGACCCTCATGGATAGTGTGAGCCACAAATATTTGTCAGCAACTTTGTAGTAGGTAATGTATGCAAAACCTACCTGCTGTGTGTGTGTACATATACAGAAATAGCCCGCATGTGTGCAGACATATTGTGGGTCTCTGCCAGTTCTAAACACCTAACAGAGATGAGTGTCATGTTTGAGCATGCATGGAATCTCACTGCATCGCAGTAAAACATGGCTTTCTGGGATGTGTGTCGTGGATGTCATTTGAGGCGGGGAAGCAGAGGGTACTGGGCTACAGCAACAAAAAAGGTGATAAAGGAATAAATGTAAAACCAAATACAAAATACAAATACAAAACATCTTCAGAGGCCTCTGAAGATGTACATTCTTGTGAATCGCGTAGGGTAGGAGCTTATAGCAAAAACGTCACGCTGCCACAACGGAGGTCCGGGTGGCACTGTTTGACGTGAGTTAAGGAGCTTTGTATTTGGTTTTACATTTATTTGTTTGTTAAAAGTATGTCCATTATCATAATAAATACTATACTATGAAGAACCTTTTTTGCCTATTGCCTATGGTATTTTGGGACATATGAATAGAGCACTACCTTGAAAAGTGAGAGTTTCTGAAGGAGTTTTATGCTGATGCCTGTAGCTGTCCACTTCACCCATGTTGCTGTAAAAGACTTAGCTGGCGGTGAGTGCTCATTTCATGGGGGTGAAGGCTGGTGATCGTTAATTGCACGTTTGCATGTAGTGATATTATACTTACCCGCATGTTTTTATTAGACATGTGCGATTAGTTTTGTATGAATCGAAAATTCGTCCAAATTTCGAATTACGACTCCGAAATATGAAATATGAAATCCGAAATATGAATCTTTATGCATACGAATTCTGTATGAAATACGAAATTTCGTTTACGAATTTCGGATCCAAATTCATAACAAACATTTGTAATTGTTACGAAAAGATAACGAACCTACAAGATAAAACCCCAGGAAGTCAGCACAGGGGTGGTGGGAACCCCTCATTATGGACACAGCGGGTGTACATACCCGGGAACTCAGCACAGGGATGGTGGGAACCCCTCATAATGGACATAGCGGGAGTACATTTCTATGCTTATAAATTTTATACGAAATATGAAATTTCGTTAACGAATTTCGGAAACCCCATTTCCGTTACAACATAAAGGCGACTGGTGTTTTGTTCACCAATCAGAGGAAGTCAGCACAGCACAGGGATGGTGGGAACCCCTCATAATGATAAATTCATAACGAACATTCATTATTTTTACGAAAAGTTAACGAACCTAAAGGTTAAAAACCAAGGAAGTCAGCACAGGGATGGTGGAAGCACCTCACAATGATAAATTCATCATAACGAACTTTCGTTATTTTACGAAAAGTTTACGACTCTAACCAAAATTCGTATTTCGTAACGAATCTGAATTGAATTTCGGACATGAATTATGAAATACAAATACATTTTCGTACGAAATGAAACGTAAAGAAACAAAAGAAATTTATTGACGGCGCACATGTCTAGTGATCATTACTTGGCACAATATTATTACACTATATGAGTTTTTTTTTCCCTCTTTGGATATATCTGGAGTTCTACAGTCTAGAATTGATGAGAAGAGATATCAACCCCCTAAGATTGGCACTTTGCTGCACTTGATTGAGTAGCCAATGTTTCTGGTGAGCCTCTAATCCTAACTACTGGATGAATATCCTTTCTACTCATGTTTAACATTTTGGATCACTGAAAGATAAAATTGTTTAGAGGGAGATATAGAAGGACTCTTTTCACTGTGGACTATTTTCATTTATAATTATAATTATTTGCAGTTTTGCACTTTATTTATACTTATCACAGTGCTGCATATTTTGTCCATGAATAACATTGCAAAATGGTATAAGCTGTGTTATAAATCTAGCACCCTTGTATTGTAGGTTGCTAGGCAAATTTAGCTTTAGTTTCCTCTGTAATCAAGTGAGCAGTAATGGTTTGTTCTGGCCTGTTCAGGATCTCACAGACTGGGAGTTTCCAGAGTATAGGACAGGAGATGCAAATCGACCAGCCTGAATATTTATCAGGTTCCAGCCTATCCTTTGCGGGGAAGTATCCAGCAGGAGCTGGGATGGGGATAAATAGTCTCAGACTCTGGATATTAGGGCTCCTTCTCCCAATAAGGAATCCAAAGGTGCATGGGCTGCTAAAGTTTTACATGGACTTTGCGCAGAGCTGATTGCAGAATCACTCTGCTAGGGATCTAGTCCTGAGAGGTGCCATCTTACTGACTGGACCATGTCTGGAGGAACCTGGAAGGAAGCAGCTGTCCTGGGGATTTGTTAGTAGTGACTTACAATCAATCCCTGCGATTGTGTGCTGCAAACTGCACTGTGTACCCAACAATGAGCATTGCTGCGATCCCAAACCCTCCGTGGGCAATCCCCCCCTTGTGATCCCACCACCCCCCCACTGGAGACAGTCGGGAGGCTGTGATAGAAGGCCTTACCATGAGGAGGCAGAAGGGAGCCTAGACGGGAGCCGAGATGCAGTGAGGGAAGAGCCGGGGAAGAGCCAGGGCTTACTCCTCCAGGCGGAACAAGATGTCCTGAGACTCCCTGGCTAATAAGGTCTCAGGAGCTGCTTCCTGATTGGCCGGGAAGAGAAGCAGGAAGACAATAGCGAATATTAATTCACTATTGTCACACAAAGTGGGTGGAGTCCACCCTCATTTGAAGCCAATTAGAGCCTCTGGCTCTAATCACGTGCTTCAAAAAATAAAAAATAAAACATTTGAATCCATGCGTCCGGTGCCCTGCATGGAGATTAGGGGACCAGGAGCATGGATTAGGGGGGCAGTGCCCCTGTGCCCCTAATGGATGGCCTCCACTGGTCCAAAGACTTGCCCCATGGTCTCCAACTGTGGGGCCTTGGGCTGTTCACCACTGCTACTAGGGCAGACTAAAGTGCAGCGCTAGGTTTAAGCACAAGATGATCCTGTGCATAAAAACATATATGAAAGTAAATATAACACTGTATTATTAAAGTGTAATATGACTATAGACATTAAATAGCATAAATTCAAATAAAGTGCGACTATACAGTGCACATATGATAAATTGTATTATACGCAACCAAAATATTTAGTTTTTTTCTTTTAGTGCGATCCCATGTGACAAATGCAAGATGAAAACCAATTTTAGCATTAAACGCACAGAAGTGCAAACAATATGCAAATTATAATGTGCAACACTAAGTTTGGGCACAAAAAGATTCTGTGCATGAGAACATATGTGAAGAAAATATAACACAATAATAAATGTGTAATGTGACCATAATCTTAAGTAGCATAAATTCAAATAAAGTGCAACTATACAGTGCAAATGTGATGGATTGTGTTATATACAACAAAAATATTTAATTTAGTGCAGTCCCATGCGACAATGCAGAAGGAAACCAAAGTCGCATAAAAAACACACGGAAGTGCAAAATGATATATAGATGAAAAAAATTGTTCATAAATCGCTGAAATCCAATATGTGACTTCACAGTGCAGTATATAATGTAGATTGAGTGCTCATCACCGTGTTTCCCGTCACCTCATTAAGATAAAAGGCTTACCAGAAAGCCTGCGACCTCCCTTATTCAGGGGGGTCAAACAGTGGTTTTAGTGAAATACAAGATTCACAGATGGAAGACTTCAGCATTCCTCTCCAGAAGGATCCATGGACATCCACTCGAATCCCAATGATGTGAACAGCATCATAATTGAAAAAAATATAAAAATTGCGGTAATAGTTCTTGCAAGGAAAAATGGACATACAGGTCTGTTTAAAATCCAATTGCGCATTTGCAAAACGTGTGTGTGTGTGTGTGTAGTGTCCCGGCGATCGTTTAGTCAAATATAACATCGTCAGGGGTACGCCCACACGTCTGCGCCTGCGCATTAAATACCCCACTGGCAAAATGGGGGAAGCTCTGCCATAGGTCGCGCAGAGAGCTCCTTGAGTGTGTTAACATCCCAGGTGAAAAGAATACTTAAGTAGAAGGATGACTACTGATGTGTGTAAATACCAATCAATTACCAAATGCAAAACAGCGCATACTGCCATCTTGTGGAGAAACAAGGTAATCCAGGTAAATTTTGTACCTAAACAAAAAATATATATAAAATAGCTGTGAATAGCCAGCAAGACATGCTGCAAACCAAAATAATATATTCATAAAAAACGGACATATGAATAACCATACAATAAATTATAATAATATATAAATTCATCGATAATTATAACCTGAATCACAATACAGAACATATTCATTGATGTTGAATGAACCCAAGGGACATAAATTATAGCCCTTAGGTAAAAAAAACCTCTTTATTTTATTTATTTGTTAATTTGCTGAAAAAAATATTCACTTATTGAAGGAGTATAGAAATGAGAGATTCATACAAGCAGTGGAGGGGACATCAACTGTTATTAATAAAACAGTTGATGTCCCACTCCACGTTTAAGCCGTTCGGCACATGGAACCCCAGTTTATATATCCAATTTGTTTCAGATCTGGATATGGTACATCTTCCGTTGCTACCCCGCCAATGCGGTATATATTTATATATTTCTCAAGTGCAATGAAAGTAGTGCCCCTGGAGTCTCTGTTATGCTTTAGGTCATAATGCTTTGAAACATTATGCTTGTCAAAAACTTTTCGAATTTTGGCTATATGTTCTCCCAACCTAACATGTAACATCCAAATGGTGCGCCCCCCGTATTCAAGCCCACAGGGACACCTCAAAAAGGTAAACAACAGTTGTACATGTAATGAAAGATCTAATAGGGTATGTGACTCCCGTGCCAACTGAGGTGAATTCTGTTATTTTTCTACCATTGTGGGCATTGATTTTGCACACTTGGCATTTTCCACATAGGTAATAACCCTTTAGATCTCCAAAGAAGGTTGGTCTAACTGGTAGATCAGGAATATTAGGTGCTATAGAGTGCCTCAAGTTGGGAGCACCCCTAAAGATGATACAAGGTTGGTCAGACAGTAGGGGGGCCTAAGACACGATCGTTCTTAATGACCGGCCAGTGTCTCTTAATAATTATTTTTATTGCCCAGTGCTGGCTGGAGTAGGTAGTAAAGAAAGCCAAGCCAAAATCCTTTTTTTCACTCGAGGGGGTCTCTCAACTAAGAGTTCCTGACGATCTCTATTGCTAATCTCTACTATCAAAGAGTCCAGAGTCTTGCTGTCATATCCATTATCTAAGAATCTTGTTCTCAGAATTGAAGCCTCTCTAGAAAACTCATCTAAATTGGTGCAGTTTTGTTTTAGGCATAAAAACTGTCCCTTAGGGACCTCCGACAACTAGGAAGGGTGGTGACAGGAGTCCAAGGAAATATACCTATTCCTGTCCGTTGGTTTGAAGAAAGTAGATGTTACAATTCTCTCTTCCTGAATTGAAATCCTCAGATCTAGGAAATTTATTTCAGTGGGACTTATCTGATAGCTGAGAATTATTCCCCGTTGTTATTATTCAAATATGACAGTAAGGCATGGGCAGATTGAACATCGCCATCGCAAATCAAGAGGATGTCATCGATGAATCTTTTCCACACGACAAGCTTTGGATGCCTGTCACATAAAACCATGTCCTGCTCCCACTTAGACATGAAGAGATTGGCCATGCTTGGAGCAAACTTAGCTTCCATGGCCACTCCCTTAGTTTGCAGGTAATAGGCCCCACTATGCCAATAATAATTGTGTGTCATCGAGAAATCCAACAATTCCATTATAAAATTACTTTGTGTAATTGAAACAGTGGAATCCCGAAACAAAAAATGCTGTACTGCCTCATGTCCTAATTGATGTGAGATTGCTGTATAGAGGGATGCTACATCCGCCGTTATCAACAAATACGTTGGTTTCCATTCGACTGTACTTAGAATGGTAATAACATGTTTTGTATATTTTAACCACTTGCCGACCGGCGCACGACGATATACGTCGACAGAATGGCACGTACAGGCAGGAGGGCGTATATATACGTCCCTCCTTTAGCCTGTCCGTGCCATCGGGAGCGCGCCGGGAGCGGCGCGCTCCCGCGCCGGTCGGGACCCCCGTGAGTCCGGCCGCGGTCCCCGCGGACTCGATCGCCGCGGGGACTCCCGCGATCGTCTCACGGAGCGGCTAAACGGGGAGATGCCGAGATAAACAGCATCTCCCCGTTCTGCCTAGCAACTAGTGACGCCGATCTCTGCTCCCTGTGATTGGAGCAGAGATCAGCATTCACTAGCTGACAGCCACGCCCCCCCACAGTAAAAAAAAACACCCCTAGGCCTACTTAACCCCTACACTGCCACCTTGTGGTTAACTCCTAAACTGCCAGTGTCATTTATACAGAAATCAATGCATTTAAATGCATTAATTGCTGTAAAAATGACAATGGTCCCAAAAATGTGTCAAAAATGTCCGATGTGTCCGCCATAATGTCGCAGTCACAAAAAAAATCGCAGATCTCCGCCATTAATAATAAAAAAAAAAAAATTATTAATAAAAATGCTGTAAAACTATCCCCTATCTTGTAAATGCTATAACTTCTGCGCAAACCGATCAATAATCGCTTATTGCGATTTTTTTTTTTACCAAAAATATGTAGAAGAATACGTATCGGCCTAAACTGAGGAAAAAAAAATGTTTTTTTATATATTTTTGGGGGATATTTATTATAGCAAAAAATAAAAAATAATGCATTTTTTTCAAAATTGTCGCTCTATTTTTGTTTATAGCGCAAAAAATAAAAACCGCAGAGGTGATCAAATACCACCAAAAGAAAGCTCTATTTGTGGGAAAAAAAGGACGTCAATTTTGTTTGGGAGCCACGTCGCACGACCGCGCAGTTGTCAGTTAAAGCGACGCAGTGCCGAATCGCAAAAAGGGGCCTGGTCCTTTGGCTGCAAATTGGTCCGGTCTGAAAGTGGTTAAGAAGGACGGAGTACCCATCACCAGTGGTTGTAAGTAATGGTCTATATATTTTCCAATGCGTGAGGTTATAGAGTCAGTACCACTGATGATGGGTCTTCCAGGGGAATTAGTCAAAGTTTTATGAATTTTTGGCAATGAATATATCTTTGGTAAGTGAGGGGCTAGAGGTACCAAATGTCCCCTCTCTTTTTTGTTTAGAATGCCCATGTCAAAGCCTTTATCTATAAGTTTTTTCAATTCCTGTTTAAACTTAGATGTGAGGTCCGAAGAAATGCAAGTGCATAAACCACACAAGTGTCTCTATATTATTAAAAAAACAGTTCTTTGTGGCAGCCTGTCTTGGGCTGTGATAAGAAACACAAAATGTTGATTGATGTGAGACTAGATGCAGGTGATGTGATCTCCGGTGATCATACTATTGACATGCTTGTTACATCCAACCGTGGCTCTGAATCATGCATAGGTGAAATCCGGGAACCCCTTATGGTAATAAGCTCACCTCAGAGCGTGTGACCAGCTTTTATACTGAGTCAAAACACGCATATGAACCACTATAGGGTTCTCAGCTGTTTCACTGGATCAGTAGTATCCTCAGTGCAATGATCTCAGAGGCACATGAAAAAAGAAAAAAACTAATAGTGCAATACCGTTCTACAAAATTTAATAGACAAGTTAAAAAACATTCCCCTGCCGGGGTACTCACATGTATAAGGTGCGTCAGTGCACCGTACTTCATAAGGCTCAATAAAATACTGTAAACAGGATGGGTATGGCTTGTATCCCCTCCAGGCAGGTGTACTGTCTCTCGCTCCATCCTGGCCCCTCCTCTACGCGTGTCAATACTCAAGGTGTGGAGTATCTTCCTCAGGGGGTTTCTCAGATTGGCCATGCTTGGAGCAAACTTAGCTTCCATGGCCACTCCCTTAGTTTGCAGGTAATAGGCCCCACTATGCCAATAATAATTGTGTGTCATCGAGAAATCCAACAGTTCCATTATAAAATTACTTTGTGTAATTGAAACAGTGGAAACCCGAAACAAAAAAAGCTGTACTGCCTCATGTCCTAATTGATGTGAGATTGCTGTATATAGGGATGCTGCATCCGCCGTTTTCAACAAATACTTTGGTTTCCATTCGACTGTACTGTTAATAACATGTTTCGTATCTTTTAAGAAGGACGGAGTACCCATCACCAGTGGTTGTAAGTAATGGTCTATATATTTTCCAACGCGTGAGGTTATAGAGTCAGTACCCCTGATGATGGGTCTTCCAGGGGAATTAGTCAAAGTTTTATGAATTTTTGGCAATGAATATATCTTTGGTAAGTGAGGGGCTAGAGGTACCAAATGTCCCCTCTCTTTTTTGTTTAGAATACCCATGTCAAAGCCTCTATCTATAAGTTTTTTCAATTCCTGTTTAAACTTAGATGTGGGGTCCGAAGAAAGGGGAGATTAGGTGTCAGAATCGGATAAGATTCTTGTCATCTCACACGAGTATGCTTCCCTATCTAAGATCACAATAGCCCCTCCCTTATTCGCAGGGCAGATGACTATATCCTTCCTGTTACACAAAGTTTCCATTCCTGTCTTGATATCACATTGAGGTTGCACTCATTTTGTTTTAAGATTTGCTAAATCCTTGACAACTAGGTCTCGAAAGACATTCACATTCGGGGGCCACAGGATTGAAAAGGAAAGCATTTGATAGGCCAGAATGCACAATGACCAGTTGCTTAGCTGGATTACTTAAAAGATATCTCTTAATATTAAGCTTGCACGTATATTTTTGTATGTCAATGAAGGTCTGGAACTTATTAATATTCCATGGTGGTGCAAACTTAAGTTAACTAGTGAGAGTCACTAGTTATTCCCTAGTGAGTTCCTTAGTACTGAGATTGATAATGCCATTTTCACCTAGGTTCTTCTCCTTTTTGGAGTGAAAACGCCTCCCCCTCTGCTCCCTCTCTTGCGTCCCCGTTTCTTTTGTGCCCTCCTCTGGCGGCCCCCTGAAAATCCCATTGATGATGATTTTCTAATGAGTACTGATTATGAGAGGAGTGGGAGATTAAACGATTGTCACTAAGCCTAGGTTTCATTGCTCTAGTATCATCAGCCAAAGAGGCATATCTATTAGAACTGTCCACCCTGTATGCATTAGTAGAGTCCCTTCCATTTTAAAATTCTGCATGTCAGTGCGATTGTGATGTATATCCCGAGCAATTCCATGTCTCCAAGGGGGAGGCGATTGGTGATTCAAACTGGAAAAGGAACCTCTCCTGTTACCTCTAACTCTGTGTTGATTGGGACGTTGTTGTGAACCCATCCGACCTCTATATGGGTTAAGGTTAGGAGAAGCATACTGAGTGTGCCTGTGTCTCATAAGAGTCAAACTGATTCCTATTACTCATAGCAGCCCCAGATGTAACCATAGGGGGCGCCATACTATGTCCTGTGGGATTATCAGCAGGTAATGAGCTAGTTAAAGGAGTGATCTGCCATTTAAAAACCACATTGTCCCTATAATCCTTCACATCTCTGTTATAGTTCCTGTTTTTCTTTATTTTCTGCTCAGATTCTTCCTTGATTAGTATAGCTTTCAATGCCTCTGATTTATGTGTATAATCGGGTTCATTCTTAATTAAAAGGGACTAGTTTACTTTTGATAACATTAATTTCAGAGTCCAGCTGTGTTAATTTCCGTGTGTTTTTTCTGATTTAAAAAATTGTAAAAAATTAACACCAGCTTCATTAAAGTATTTAAACCACTCTGCCATTTCACTATCCTCCTTCTGGGGATTAACCTCCCATCTAAGGCTCCTGAGAACCATATTAGCTTTAACATACTCCATCTAGTGTGGACCTAAGTGATAGTTACATTTTTCAGTCTCAAAAAACAACCCGGTAAGTCATCAATAGGGTCCTCCTTGCCATCAAATTTAAATTTTTATTGTGTGCCCTGTATCTGGGTTATAGTGCCTAGCTGCAGGTTATTAATTGACAAATTTTTCACATCGTTTAATTCATCTATCACTTAGCGCAGATATATAATTTTGATTTCTACTAGGATAGACTGCCCTTTAATCATGAACTACCACTGTACATTTTTGAAGTATGCCAAGCCCCCAACCCCTCTCCTTTTACAGCAAATAAATTACAAAAAGACAACCCCTAGATTGTTTATTAGAGCCAGAGTGAATGAACTATTATTCGGGTGGCCGGTGGCCTCTGTACTGTTTGGGAAAGAACCAGTTAATATTGGTGGGCCCTTTGGGGGTAGCACTTCATAAAGTACAAGTACCTGAACAATTAAATTGGTGGCTTACGACAGCACTGTAAAAAAAAAAATGAACATACTGAAAGTAAATATTCTGTGTAGAGAAAGAAAACTGCAGGTTGAGGAATTCTTTTATCACCCTAGGTTAGAGTTTTCCTGTGTATCAGGTTTCTAGCCCAGTTTTATATGTTCTGGGCTTAACAATTATGTTCCTCTTTGTAAAGCCTGGAATGCTCTACTGCCATCGGCTCATCAGCTGGTGGAATTAATTTATTTTAGAAGCCTGGGTAAGACATGTGTTTTTGGCAATTGTGTTCCTGAGTCCTCTTATCTAGTGTGGAGGGAACACCAAGGACTTTGTTGTTCCAGTGTAAATTCAAACAGTCAAAACAAACTATTCTGCTCTATTTTAGAGGCATAGCAGAAAAAAAAATTACTTTTCAAAGCCTTCCATAAAGGACAACAGAATTTGTAAAATGTACTTGTGGACCAAGCTTCAGCCAAGCACAGTGCTCTCCTCCTCTGACTAATAAGTTTGTTATGGCTGCCAAGAGGCCTGGTACAACTTCCGCCATACACATCTAATCAATAAAAGGATGTAACCTTGCTCTGTCATCCAGTATAAAGCTTTATTATACTAGATGGCACAAGGCTTCACCAGGACCCTAGCGAGAGAGAAGGATGCGCCAAACTACTTGCAGTATCTCAAAAGAATGAATGCATGGGCAGGATTAAAAACACTTACAGAATAAAAGATAAATATGGGCTCAGCTGTCATCCGAGCTGTCATCATAGGAATGTCGTGGGTGTGTGGAGTAGTTTCCTGACACTCAGTTGGAGAGAGAGAGAGGCAGTTTATGGAGCCTCAAGGAGTCAGGACAGGAAGTCACACTCTGGAAGCATGAAGTGTCCCACAGGTATGACGTCATCAAACGAAGACAGGAGTTCACTGACAAGTGAAAGGCAAGGCAAGGCTTCTCGCTCTGAGCATTCGGCTTCTTCTACTGGCCTAAAGTGGTAATGGCATGCTTGCCATTAAATAGTCTGTAGATAATTGTGCTAATCGGAGGACTATAAGGATCAGCATTACCAAGGAAAACTTCAAAATTAGATAACAACAGGCAATAAAAATAAAAGAATGTATAAAAAGCACAGTATAATAACATGGTTGTAAAAATGGATAATACTGATGGTTATTATAATAACTATAAAAAGGAAAAACATTTTTTTTTCTGTAAGCGTTTTTAATCCTGCTTATGCATTAAATCTTTGGGATACTGCACTTAGTTTGGTGCATCCTCTCTCTCTTGCTTTCTTTGATTTACACAGAGCCGTCACAATTCTGAGGACAGCAGGCGTAGTTGATCCTTTATTCAGTATACCCCCATATCACAGCCCGGTGATTTTTAAAGACTGCCTCCCATCCCATCCCATTGCGCCTTTTTTTTTTTTCAAACTTGGTTTTATTGTAAGTTTTTCAAAGTACAAAGTACAGAATTAAACAGTAGATTGTCAAATGAGCAATCAATTGAGGAACAAGTTATTGTGTCAACAAAGGGTGTACATAGGTCACTGAAATACATTTGAGAATGTCGAGAGTGAGCTTAGCATATATAAACATTTATTGGTAGTGTGCTATGAGTGAGGCGTAGTCAGAAAGGTGGCATATTGGGTATGGATAAGGCGTGGGGATTTCAAGGATGTGGCAGTGCATTCATGAGAGAGGTAGGCATTTAGGGTGTTTGAGCCAAAGATCCCAATGATTTTGGAAAGCAGGAATTCATAGGTGGGCTTTGGCATGCATATATTCCATCAGCCAAGAGCTAGAAGGGGGTGAGGGGCTTTCCAATTTCTGGCAATAGCTAGGCAAGTAGCTATGAATACGTGGGAGATGACTGTGTAGGAGGATCGGGGTCATGTATCCATATCCAGACCCAATAGTACCATTTGTGGTGTGAGGGATACAGGGGTCGGTAGGATGGAAAAGAGGAACTTAGAGAGCATAGTCCAGAATATAGTAAAGGTTGGGCAGTTCCACCAAATATATAAGGAAGTTTCTGGGTTCCCACAATTTCTCCAACATAGATTGATGGAAGATGGGTAGATACAGCGATTTTAGCTGGGGTGAGGTACCAGCTGTGATATAACTTTTGGACAGCTTTCCAGTGCATTATACATCTTGAGATTTGTAAGGGTGTGTTGGAAGTCAACATGGTTTAATATCATATTTCTGGAGTTTTACTTCCTTGTTGATACAGTCAGGGGGCCTAAGTTGCAAGTGGATGCAGCAGGGTGTTGATTCATGCCTCCTGGCAGGGGAGTAGAGCTTGGTTCCAGACCACCTGGTGTAATAAAGATGGAAGTGCTTGATTAACACGTCTGCAAACAAAGCTTCAAAGAAAGCCACTACTGCCAAGATGACTGATGGGCTGAGTTCAAAGAACAGCTGTCATTGAGGATTTGACCAGAGTCAGATGGCAGTGATTCATGGACAAACGCTGCCCCTATTGGACACTACAGCATGCTTCCTGGAAGATGGACAGATATTAAAAAGGACTGCCTCTTATCTCTTTCCATTGGATAGGAGGCTAGATGGGTGTGGTGTATGGGGGGTCTGAATGCAGTTTAAAAATGCACAATGAATGGAATTGCCCTCTCTTGCCTCATGGCTCTCATGCCAACGAGACCAGCTGATGAGACAACATCTCGAGGACGACCTTACGTAATGTATCATTGATGCTTTTTGTATTTCATATGCTCTGTAATATTTTCCTTTAGTGTTTTTATGTTAGTGTTCCTATTTTCTTGAGGAAAAAAAAAAAAGACCCTGGTTTATATAAGCAGTCTGTTTTATTTTTAATAGCTAACCTTATTATTGTACCATCACCAGTAATTATAACTTTGATAGTCTAGCTAACTATAGGATTAGACAAGTTATTACATATATGGAATAAATAGAGGGAATCCATAACCACCTAATATTTAAGTGTGGAAATAAATTCTGCACAGAACCCAAACCCTAATGTATTTTTGTCTTCAGTTCCTATAAGCTGAGAAATCCTATACGACACCCAGAATTGGACGAGATTTGCGCTGGTCCGTGAATTCTGAAGCCCGGCTTGAGTGGTTCTGAAACTTCTGTGAAATATTTCATCAGTAAGGGGACATGCAGATCTGGTGAGAATTTTGGCTGGTATATGTGTATGTGTTAAAGTTTATTGTATTGTTAATGCAAATAGTTTTAGGCCTGTGTAGCTGGTCAAATGTGCCGGCGAGTGAGGGGCTGATCACCCTTGGTTAACTGATGTATCCTGCAAATTTATAGGATAAACCAGACATCTTTGAGGAGAAAGTGGGAAAAATATTGATTATATTTTATATTTTTTGTATCCACGTAAAAGTGAAATAGCTTTTTGCTCTAATAGGGGATTAATCTGGCCTACGATCTGAGATGAGAGGGCTAAAATCAGTGTAAGGAGATAGTAGGGTATTGATTAATAGTGCATGTCTCCATGTGGAACTACAAGTTCATGTTAGCTTTTAACCACTTCAATACAATGCACTTACACCCCCTTCCTGCCCAGACCAATTTTCAGCTTTCAGCGGTCTCTCACTTTGAATGACAATTACTCAGTCATGCAACACTGTACCCATATGGAATTTGCATCCTTTTTTTCACACAAATAGAGCTTTCTTTTAGTGATATTTAATCACTAGTGGGTTTTTTATTTTTTTGTGCTATAAATAAAAAATACGGTAAATTTGGTGAAAAAAATGCATTTTTCTTTGTTTCTGTCATAAAATGGTGGAATGGTGAGGCCCATAAACAATTTGAACTCCTCCAAATTCCGATCTCTCCACTCAAACGGATGGGCATATGATGATTAGGGGTTGTTGGCAATATACTGCTGGGCATATAAATTTGTCTGGTCCACAATAAATTGCAGCAAAGTGTCGGGCAAAAACAGATGAAAGCAATCAATCTCTGAGAAATTTTGGGTGTTGGTCTGCACACCCGGCTGTGCTGTGAAAGGGAGAATAATTGGTGATGCAGAGTTGGAAGGCAGCCATGTTGGGTTGGCAAGACCTTCTGGCATGTATGTAGAGGCCCTGGCTCTTGGGCGTGACACTCCAGTAGTTGGATTGGAATAACCTGTGCTGGTACTCAGGCGTAATGTGGCAGCACTGGAACTGGGTCTGGGCATTTGTTCCTGGGGTCTATCACCGGTGGGAGCGCTGGTACTGGGCATTTGTTCCCGGGGTCTAACGCTACTCGGCCGCTAGCGGCGCAGTTTTAACCCCCGCTAGCGGCCGATAAAGGGTTAAAACCCTTATGCAGGGATCATCTACTTCAGATGCATAATCCCTGCATCGATACGTGTTGGGGAGGGGTTAGGACAGCTCGGCAGGCATCTTGTGCACTGAGGAGGACACCCGCATCATCGGACCTGCGAACGGACCGCGAACATTCGTACCCTATTAATTACAATGGACGCGAACGTTTGAAATCAAAAGTGCTAATTTTAAAGGCTCATATGCATGTTATTGTCATAAAAAGTGTTTGGGGACCTGGGTCCTGCCCCAGGGGACATGTATCAATGCAATGCAATTTTTTTTTTAAAAACATCAGTTTTTTCAGGAGCAGTGATTTTAATAATGCTTAATGTGAAACAATAAAAGTGTAATATTCCTTTAAATTTCGTACCTGGGGGGTGTGTATAGTATGCCTGTGAAGGGGCGCATGTTTCCCGTGCTTAGAACTGTCCCTGCACAAAGTGTCATTTTTGCAGGAAAAAAAGCTATTTAAAATCACTTGCGGCTAATGAATTGCCGGCTCCCGTAACACAGAGAGCAGTCATTCATTGAAATTCATTGATAAAAAAAAAAAGCGTGGGGTTTCCCCCAAATTCAATTACCAGGCCCTTCAGGTCTGCTATGGATATTAAGGGGAACCCCACTTCAAATTTAAAAAAAAAAATGATGTAGGGGCCCCCCTGAATATCCATACCAGACCCTTCAGGTCTGGGTGGATTTTAAGGGGAACCCTGGCCAAAAAAAAAAAAAATGGCGTGGGGTCCCCCTCAAAATCCATACCAGACCCTTATCCGAGCACGCAACCTGGCAGGCCGCAGGAAAAGAGGGGGGGATGAGAGCGCCCCCCCTCCCTCCTGAACCGTACCAGGCCACATGCCCTCAACATTGGGAGGGTGCTTTGGGGGTCTGTGACACCTCAAAGCACCATGTCCCCATGTTGATGGGGACAAGGGCCTCGTCCCCACAACCCTGGCCATTGGTTTTGGGGGTCTGTGGGCGGAGGGCTTATCAGAATCTGGAAGCCCCCTTTAACAAGGGGACCCCCAGATCCCGCCTCCCCCCTGTGTGAAATGGTAAGGGGGTACCCCTACTATTTCACCAAAAAAGGACCCCTACGTCATTTTTTTTTTTAAATTTGAAGCGGGGTTCCCCTTAATATCCATAGCAGACCTGAAGGGCCTGGTAATTGAATTTGGGGAAAACCCACGCTTTTTTTTTTATCAATGACTTTTTTTATCTACGGCAGATGGCTGCCTTAGATAACACAACAGGCCAGAAGGGTAAAGGTGGTTTAATGTGCTACTGCAGTGCTATACTAACACAGCACGCACACACACTAACTACTCCTGCAGATGGCTGGATTGGTAGAGATTGAGAACAGCACTGAGAAGTATAAACTACCCTGGCTATTTTTTCTCTTTCCCTACACTAATCCCCAGAATCCACAAGCAGATAATATAGATGGATCACAAGCAGATAATGCAGATGAATCAAAACAGCACAGTCTCTCACTGTTCCTAATCCTAACGCGGGAACACACTACATGAGGCCGCCGGCGTGGTGGCCTTATATAGTGTGGGGCGTGTACTAAACCCCCTGAGCTATAATTGGCCACAGGCATCCTGCCTGTGGCCAATTATTGCTCTCCTCGCCGCCTCGCTGATTGGCCAAGCATGCGGGGTCACAGTGCATGTTTGGCCAATCATCAGCCAGCAATGCACTGCGACTGGCGCAGTGCATTGTGGACCGTTCTCTTCACACGAATTTGATGCGAACGGCCCATATAGTTCTGGGCTCGACGAGCGGACGAACGGCCGATGTTCGATTCGAACTGGGAACAGCTTTATTGAGATTGGTGCATGGTCAGACCATGTAATAAGGCCAATTGTAGTATCTTGGACCAATTGTACAGAATGCTTATCAGTCAAAAAGAGATCCGGTATATCCGGGAGTATACATTTTGTGCGTGAGAGTAGAAGTGTAATCCTTTTCTATATCATGGAAGCACCTCCAAGGATCATACAAGTCCTCCGAGTGAATCAAGGAGGAGAGAGAGGTAGATCAGTTACGGGCAGGATTTGAAGTATCTAGTAGGAGATCTGCAATTTGGTTGAAGTCACCACAAATAATCAGGGGGCCTTGTCTAAAAGGTTCCAGTTTTTTCCTAATGGTTTTGTAGAAAGATTTCTGGTTGGTGTTGGGAGAGTAGATGTTGGCAATAGTTATTGTGTGGTTGTTAATATCCATTCAGGATTATAAATCTGACGTCAGGGTCTATTTCGGTGTGAAATGGTTGGTAGGAGACTGCGGAGCATATGGCAAGAATTACCCCTGCTTTTTTCTTTGTGGAGTTGGCAAAATAGCATTGTGGAAATTTTTTGTGGGAACAGGAAGGGGGCTTACGGGAAGAGACATGAAAATGAGTTTCTAGCACACATAATAGCGTCAGAGGCATGTGCTAGTGCTTCCTTCCATAATAAACTCAGTTTATCAGTTTATAGGGGGAATTTAAGCCTTTTGCATTGATGGACATGAAAGTGATAGACATTGTGACTACAAGTTAGTGGGGGGGGGGGGGGATAACAGGGATTACGCTTTCTGATGTCGCACACAGATCTGTTTAAGTGATATTAGACCTATAACAGTGTTACACAATAGGCAAGGTAAAGCCAACAGATTAAAGTTACCAATATAACAGTAGCACACTACACTCTCTCTCGGGGGAGAGAGAGTGTAGAGCTCAGTCAATGTTACGCTCATCAGGGACATTCGTTGAAGTGCAGGATTACAGTTCTATTGAGTGGAAGATGACAAGGGGCACCTTGTGCCATGAAAGAAAAAAAAAGAAAAAAAAAATCTTGATTTTGCAAAGAATTGTGGGAAAAAATGACAACTTCAAAAAACCCACAATGCATCTTTCTAAATACCTTGGAATGTCTTCTTTCCAAAAAGGAAATTTGTTAGGGTCTCAAGAAATGAGAAAGGCTGTTAGTACTTCAGGTGTGATCAATTTTCAGATATTGGCACCATAGCTTGTGGACTCTATAACTTTCACAAAGACCAAATAATATACCCCAATTTGTAATTATTTTTACCAAAGAGATGTAGCAGTATAAATTTTGGCCAAAATGTATCAAGAAAAATTACAAATTCGCTAAAACAGAAACAAAGAAAAATTCATTTTTTTTACCAAATTTTCAGTCTTTTTTCTTTTATAGCGCAAAAAATAAAAAACCCAACGGTGATTAAATACCACCAAAAGAAAGCTCTGTTTGTGTGAAAAAAAGGACAAAAATTTTATATGGGTACAGTGTTGTATGACTGAGTAATTGTCATTCAAAATGTGAGAGCACCGAAAGCTGAAAATTGGTCTGGTTATTAAGGGTGTTTAAAGTGCCCAGTGGTTAATGGATTCCTTGCATTAGGCCTGTTTTACACATATGCCTTTTTAGTGCTTTTTGCATTTTTCAGATTTGCACTACAGTCCATTTAACATGGTCTCCTATGGAACATGTTCTGTAGTGAAAATCTGAAAAATGCAAAAAGTACTAATAATGCATAGGTGTGAATATGGCCTAAAATACACATTTTTGATTCCTTGAAGTCTATGGAACCAAAAACCAGAAAAAAGTCCTTGGCCCTTTCCATAAAATGCACAGATGAGAACGTGATCCAAAGGAAACAAACAATGTTAAATGGACTATAGTGTGTTCCTGCAAAACTGAAAAAGCACTAAAAAATGCATAGGTGTGAACCAGGCCTAAAGGGAAAGGGACACTTTGGAGACCCAGCAAGCAGTGGCGGTGCATCCATTAAGGGCGCACAGGCGCCGCCCCCTTTCTTCAGCCACCCCCCTCTATGACTAATGAATAGATTCATGCATTGGCCCCTGCCACCCCCTATTCGGGCGTTCGGCCCCTTTTCGGACGCCAGGCGCCTGAATTTCAGTGGCGGGTTGTGTTTTTGAAGCAGCTGATTAGAGCCATTGGCTCTAATAGGCTTCAAAAAATGTGGACTCGTGGTACAAAGCATTGTGCTCGGAGTCCACCCAGGTGTGTTAGAAAAGCACACGCTTTCCTGACATTGAACAGCCTCTCCGCCAATCAGGTGCGCGGGTCTGTTACCCGTCACCTGATTGGATGAAAGGACAGGTACTGCGATTGGATGCCTATCAGGAAGAGGGGAGGAGACGCATGGAGGACACCCACATGACCCGCTGCAAGGTCCCACCACTCGTCGCCATCACCCGCATGCCTAACCCACCACAGAGATAGGGTAAGTGCCGGGCAGACGCCGAGCGGTCGGGGGGGTCACAGTGATGGGCAGCATTTGATGGGGCACATTGACACTATTTGATGGGTACAGTGACAGCATTTTATAGGACACAGTGGCACTATTTGATGGGGCACAGTGGCAGCATTTGATGGGGCATAGTGGCAGCATTTGATGGGGCATAGTGGCAGCATTTGATGGGGCACAGTGGCTGCATTTGATGGGCACAATGGCTGCATTTGATGGGGCATAGTGGCAGCATTCGATGGGGCATAGTGGCAGCATTTGATGGGGCACAGTGGCTGCATTTGATGGGCACAATGGCAGCTGAAGACATCCAATGTGTTCCCACTTCGTTATGTCACAGATACATTTAAGTGTAATTGAAAGACCTGGCAGATGGGCAGAGGAGTGGTGGATTCCTGTAGATAGTTAGTAGGAGCTCCTGGATCCTAACACACAGTATATCATGTGCACAGGTGTTATCTCGGATTTGATGTGGAATGTTGTCTATTTCAACTACAGCTTACAATACAATATAATAGGCAGCATTGCATTTGTGAAAAATAAATCTTGAAAAGGAAGCTTTTAGGCTCGATTCACATCTATGCATGTTGCTTTTGAGTGTTTTTGCAGTGCTTTTTGCGATGCTTGGCGCGTTTTTGGACACGCATTTTTACCGCGATTTTGCTGCGTTTTGCTAAAAAAAAAAACTCAAGTCACGGTAAAAACATGGTAAAAAAGCGGTACTTGCGTTTTGTATGCAGGTTCATTGACTTCTATTACATGCATTTTGCATGAAAAAAAGTCCCGACCCTTTCCAAAAAAGCAGAGGCACACAAATGCATTGATGTGAACATGTTCCATAGGAACCATGTTAAAAAATTTCCCTGCATTTCTGCAAAATGCAAAATGCATCAAAAACGCATTAGTGTGAATCAAGCCTTAGTGAATACATTGTAAGTACTGCCAGCTGTGGTTTGGTCCAGTGAACTCTCAATCTGCTTCTAAATTTTCATACAATCTAGATGCAGTTAGCAAGGCCCCATGATGTCAAAGGCATCACCATACTGTATGTGGTTGTATCAGTCCTTAAAGTGATTTCTAAAGGATTAAAAAAATAATAATAATAACTGCTCTGTGCAATGGTTTTGCACAGAGCAGCCTGGATCCTCCTCTTCTGGGGTCCCCCGCCAGAGCTCTGTGCTCCCCCCTCCCGAGTGCCCCCATAGCAAGCCGTTTGCTATGGGAGCACTTATGCGGGCTCGTTCCCAAGCTCTCTTCACTGGCTGTCATTGACAGCAGCAGAAGCCAGTGGTTCCCATTACTGCCTCGATTGCCAGTGAGGAGAGACAGAGCCGAGTGGGCATAGCGCTGGATTGAGATCGGGCTCAGGTAAGTATAAAGGGGGGGGGGGGCTGAACACGTAAGGTGTGCAGAAAATGCATTAGGTAAAAAACTTCTGCCTTTAGAACCATTTTAAGAAACTACAAAAATATATAATCTGGTTAAACACTAGTTAAATTATATATTATCATTGAATTAGTTATGCAATTAATGTGTAAATGGCTAGCCACCCCAAATACTGGCATTTTTATTAACTTAAAAAGGGTATTGCATAAACTCCAAACTTTCTGCATTATGCAATTATACAAACTGTCACAGGGTGGTGTCATGGTTCCACTAAACAATAATGGGATATATGCATTGAGAAAACTTTAAAACTGAGACGATGCTTTTTTTAGCTTCTGTAAATTCAAGAAGATATCTGCTTTTAGTTTTTACTAACATAACATGGCATCTTGTATTGCCTTTTGCTCTTCTTTTCACATCAGTTATAATTGTTAATAAACAGGTCCATATTAACATACTGTACCTATTCCTGACTCCCAGGTATGCTTCTTCTTGCCATCAGGTCCCACAGGCTCCCAATGAAGACTAATTGTATCAACACACATTATGCAGTGGACTGATGTCACCATCAGGAAACCTGCCCAGAGAAATACCATGCAGTGATTGCTGGATTGTATGTAGATAGGAAGAGACTGCAAAGAGCCTGCTAAAGATTAGCAGCACTGAGATGCAACAAAAGGATAAAAAGAGTTGAAAAAAGTACTTCAAAATAGAAGTGTTACTAATACACATTGCTTTAGAAAATGAAATGCCCTTTAGTTTGTTTTCTACTTATTCACACTAGCAGGCAAATGTTAAGGTGTGCATAACACCCTCACGCTGGTGTGTGTTGTGCATTTGCACTGCAATGGGTTGTACAATGCATCACATTTTTTTTTTATAACTTTAATAAACATGACATTTTATTTAACTCTATACGAAAAACAGAGTCACAATGCATTATAGGGCATTTTAAGTGCAGTGCAAGTGTATTTATCTTTTTTGCATTATACGGCATTGCAATGCACAAATGCAACACACTTTTTCTTAGTGCTGCATTGGTGTGAACCGAAGAAATAAGGCCTATTTCCTTTGTTTTATGCAATGGGACTGAGTTCGGCAACGCTCCCCAGCTCAGTCCAATGGGGCTTTTGTGAATGAGCCATTAAGAGTATACATAGGACAGATCTAGTGAGAGTTTTTATTTAGGAAAAGAGCATAGCAGCAGCCTATAGCAGAGCAATCAAAAATCCATAACTTATACGACATACATAAAATGCTATCTGATTATCATCCATTATTTGCCGCACCTTTTACAGCTCCTTTAGTTTATGTCATATTACTGAATTAGACTAATTGTGCCAAAACTGTGCCTTAAGACAAGAAAACAGAAGCACGGGATCCAAATTACAATAAAAAGAACTGAATTATTAACAAAAAATAACACACTTACAGTTAAAATTCTAGTAGATCAATGTGGGAAGCAGAGGACACCAGGATGAACACATAACCAGGCTAAGCTGAAGTGGCAGTGACTCCGGAGCTCATAGCCTGCATAATGGACCCCCTCTGACCGCTGTTAAAAGGACTGCCAATAGTCCTCCACCGCTAGATGCTGCCTTGTGGTACCCTTTAAGAGGGGAGAATAGGGGGCCGTAACGCGTTTCGGATGATAGCCCCTTCTTTTTCAAACCTGCCCCTATTAAAAACAGAGGGATTTAAAAAGAATTGGATCTACCGGGAGTGTTAAATCGTTACTGTGTATTGTTGGCAATGAAATTAAGCGGTATGGCAATGCCCAAACAAAGTCTACATCACCTATCAAAATAAATGTATTGTTAATAATCTAAATGGGGACCAGAGAGAAATGTATTCTTTGTGTTAGCCTAAATTTTTTAAAATGAACCCCCTATTTGTTATATATCTATGTCTGTGCATTCACAACAATAAATATACTCAGACCATATCACCTGTCAGGATGGATAATAATATTATGGGGGGTCAGAAAAAGTTGATACCTAATGTTTGCCTAGAATTTTAAAAATAGGTGAAAGATCTCATGATCTTAAATTCTGATAATTTAGTTGATCTTAGTCAGTCCTCATTAGCCAGTCTAGCATGATACTGGAGTATTCTAGTCTTGTCCAGCAAGTTCTCCCTTGGGACTTGTACAGCTACAGTTTTACATATTAGTTCCAATTAACAAGACAACACAAAAGGATCCCACTGTTTTACTTCTAGAATGTAGCTAATGGTTTTCCCTTTGCAACTTGTTTGTAATAAGCAATGACCATGCTTTTAATTATTCCTCCAGAGAAAATAAAGTGTACTGCCAGTATACAACAACAAGGGGCTTTGGGAAGAATCTCCTTCCCTTAATGCTGCTTTAAACTCCCTTTGAGATTTTTATTTTTTATTTTTTTTATCTCACTTTAACCCAAAAGTAACAGTGATCACTGAAATAAACAATATATATTACATGTACATTCAGTATTTGTTTTCATTTAGTTCTTTAAATTATACAATTAACAGATTGATACAAAGTGGCATATCTTTAACAATGTTGTAAGGGAGGACATAAAGTGCAGCACATATTTTTCATATATAGGAGCTGCTTGCTATGAAAATAGAGATTTAAATGTAAACCCTAATTGGATGACATTTTGTTTGTTAAAGTGTTGTGTCTCTTACACAGTTGTAGGCTTGGCTAATCAAATGGCAGAGATTTACAGGAAACAGGCAAAGCAACTTCTCTTTTAAGCATTTTTTTGCAATCAGCAATTACAACATTGCGGTATTCTACCTCCAGAGTTCACTGATAAACAAGAAGGTACTTATGTACTGTATCAGTGTTAAAGAAGAACAGTAATTCAGGTTTATATATAGGAGGTTGCTAGAAGTGTGCTTCATTCAATGGATACCTGTGAATCTTCTTAGAGGTGACCTTCCCAAAAGTTTGTTTTAGCAGAGTGGTGCACAGAAATTAGCGGGGACATTGCTACTTTTCCCAGAAGCCAGGCTGTCTCAAATGGAGTGCAGAAGGGACAATACACTTCCTAGTCAGGAACCTTTTCTAATGTTAAAATGTATATTTTCTTTACAAATGGGTTGCTGTCAAAACAGTGGAGGGTGTACGGTGTTAGTTAACTTTTTTTTTTTTTAAATGTGAGCTTACACTTTAAGGAAGTAAAGACAGGCAGCGGCATCTAGTGGTAAAAAGCAAAAACGAAAGAATTGAGGTATAGCATGGCTGCTGATAATCTTCACAATCAGACAGGTCACTGTCACCTGATAACAAAAAGTGCCTGAACTTGGACTTTCATGGCAATGACCACTAAGTAATATTATAATGAAAGCTGCCAATATATGGTAACAGTGAAAATTATTTTGCAACTATATTAACACATTATAGAGATTATATACAATGTTCGTGACTAGGGATGAGCTTCGAGTTTGAGTCAAACTCATGTTCGACTCGAACATTGCCTGTTCGCCCGTTCGCCGAACAGTTTGGGGTGTTCGCGGCAAATTCGAAAAGCCACGGAACACCCTGTAAATGTCTATGGGAGAAATCTAAAGTGCTAATTTTAAAGGCTTATATGCAAGTTATTGTCATAAAAAGTGTTTGGGGACCTGGGTCCTGTCCCAGGGGACATGTATCAATGCACATTTTTTTTTTAAAACGGACGTTTTTTCGGGAGCAGTGATTTTAATAATGCTTAAAGTGAAACAATAAAAGTGAAATTTATTCCTTTAAATTTCATACCTAGGGGGTGTGTATAGTATACCTGTAAAGTAGCGCTGGTTTCCCATGCTTAGAACTGTCCCTGCACAAAGTGTCATTTTTGAAGGAAAAAAAGTAATTTAAAAGCACTCATGGCTATAATGAATTGTCGGCTCCAGGCAATACAGAGAAAAGTCATTGATAAAAAAAAACAAAATGCGTGAGGGTCCCCCCAAATTCAATTACCAGGCCCTTCAGGTCTGGTATGGATATTAAGGGGAACCCTGCGTCAAATAGAAAAAAAAAGGCATGGAGTTCCCCCTAAAAATCCATACCAGACCCTTTATCCGAGCACCCAATGATTAGAAATCAAAAGGAAGAACTCCGGACAGCCGCACACCGGGAAAATAAAATCCAAAGGGTTTATTTAAAAGAAAAAAGACACTACAATCCAAACACGGCAAAAAGGGGGGTACAGAGCTGACGCGTTTCGCACTGTATTTCAGTGCTTACTCATAGCTGATATACTCTCAAATGGACATCAAATATATATGGTTACAACGTATAGGTCACATAATTACATGATCGAAAAAAGCTGTGGCAAACAAGCAGAGTCTGATGTTGATTGGATTTCAAGATGTGCAGCTGAAATGGACCATGAGACCGAGTATAACCAATTAAAAAGACAAGCAAATTAAAAACTTATAGTGAAGAAACCGGGAAATTTGAAATATCGTATGAAACAATTCTATTTTGTGTAAATAAATGAACCACAATTCTTTTTTATGTGAATAAATAAATAAGCCAGAATGCATGGGTGAGTGCGTTGAATTGCTTCAGAAACTCAAATACTATAGTGGAGTCTTGAAAGGTATGTGCATTTTGCAATTCTTTTTTATGTGAATAAATAAATAAAAGAGCCAGAATGCATGGGTGAGTGCGTTAAATTGCTTCAAAAACTCAAAGACTATAGTGGAGTCTTGAAAAGTATGTGCATTTTGCAGGTGCATTTTGCAATTCTTTTTTATGTGAAAAAATAAATAAGCCAGAATGCATGGGTGAGTGCGTTAAATTTCTTCAGAAACTCAAATACTATAGTGGAGTCTTGAAAAGTATGTGCATTTTGCAGGTGTATTTAGCAATTCTTTTTTATGTGAATAAATAAATAAAATAAAAGAGCCAGAATGCATGGGTGAGTGCGTTAAATTGCTTCAGAAACTCAAAAATTATAGTGGAGTCTTGGAAAGTATGTGCATTTTGCAGGTGTATTGATATCAGTTGACGTTAAACGGTGTGTAAAGTGTAATCACAGTGGTTCAATCATATGTATGAATGAACCAACATAATGGATAATGGATGGGCAAATAATTAATAAATAAATGAGTGTTAACCGAATTCCTTGAGCAAAGCCCATTGAGCAGCACATGTGGAAATCCAAAAATATTTACAAAAACTGATGCATTCATAGTGATAGCAGTATACATTGTGTAGTGAAAGTGACAGTATTTCCTGAAGGATTAATATCAAATCAATACATTTGTGCTATATTGTATAAATCAATACATCAGTATTATATTATTTTTTCGGGAGCAGTGATTTTAATAATGCTTAAAGTGAAACAATAAAAGTGAAATTTATTCCTTTAAATTTCATACCTAGGGGGTGTGTATAGTATACCTGTAAAGTAGCGCTGGTTTCCCATGCTTAGAACTGTCCCTGCACAAAGTGTCATTTTTGAAGGAAAAAAAGTAATTTAAAAGCACTCATGGCTATAATGAATTGTCGGCTCCAGGCAATACAGAGAAAAGTCATTGATAAAAAAACAAAATGCGTGAGGGTCCCCCCAAATTCAATTACCAGGCCCTTCAGGTCTGGTATGGATATTAAGGGGAACCCTGCGTCAAATAGAAAAAAAAAAGGCATGGAGTTCCCCCTAAAAATCCATACCAGACCCTTTATCCGAGCACCCAACCTGGCAGGCCGCAGGAAAAGAGGGGGGACAAGTGAGCTCCCCCCCTCCTGAACCATACCAGGCCACATGCCCTCAACATGGGGAGAATGCTTTGGGGGTCTGTGACCCCTCAAAGCACCATGTCCCCATGTTGATGGGGACAAGGGCCTCCTCCCCACAACCCTTGCCCGGTGGTTGTGGGGGTCTGCGAGCGGGGGGCTTATCGGAACCTGGAAGACCCCTTGAACAAAGGGGACCCCCAGATCCCGCCCCCCATGTGAATTGGTAAGGGGTACATTGTACCCCTACCATTTCACAAAGAAAGTGTAAAAAATTTAAAAAAACACACAGACACCATTGGGACCCCGCCCCCCTCTGATGTAACGCAGGTTTCCATTACATCAGAGGGGGGGCGGGGTCACCTTCACGTCACTGGGGAAGCCCGGGTTTCCCCTTGCGTCAGAGGGGGATGGGGTCACGTGGCAGGTGGCCCTGTCCTCAGCTAAGTATTAAAATGTACACAATATATGTGCAATGAGTGCGCTTATATCAACCTTAAAACAATATGGTAGACCTAAAAACTTAGTGCAAAAAAGTTTCCACTGTGTGTGCGTGGTGTATAAAAACGTGATACGTGGATGTGATATACAGTGTATTATATAAATAATATATATAAAAACAGGATAAAGTGACTGTGGTATTAAATTGTCTTTAAACCGCAGATTCTCCTTAAAGCGGAGCTCCGTCCTGGGGAAATTTTTTATTTTTTTTTTAAAAGTCAGCAGCTACAAATACTGCAGCTGCTGACTTTTAATAATCGGACACTTACCTGTCCCAGGGTCCAGCGATGCTGGGGAACGAGGCCCCCCTCGTTCCACGAGCCGCTCGCGGCGCCGACATTCCTAATGTGGGAACCCGGCTGTGGCTTCACAGCCGGGCACCCACTGCGCATGCGCGAGCGGCGCCGTGCGCCGTGATTTGACGCTCAGTCATCTGGGACACGTGACAGGTCCCAGATGACTGTGCGGCGCCGAGGGGGAAGTGACGTTTAGCCCGGGCAATGAAGGTGGCAGACTACGAGGGACCCCATAGCAACAGGCATTTGGAGGTGAGTAAAACATTTTTTTTTTCCAATTATTTTATTTTTTATTTTTTTTATGATTTTTAAGCCCCTTTTTTTTTTTGACCGCAACCCCACTTTAAATGAATAGTTGATCAGTTTGCATGTGTGTATCAGATTGATCCTTCAGTAAAAAAAACATCCTTGGTTGATTATCCTTGATTGGTTAGTTTGGGGCACTTAGATGATTAACTTTGCTAAGATCTGCTGATAGATGATGTTTAAAAAGGGACGGTTCCCTACAAAAAGTTAATCAATTTAGTCCAAACAAGTGTCAATGAGTGAGCAAAAAAAAAAAATTTTTTTTTACATAGATAGATTGAAATAATTTCAAGTTGGATTTAAGCCAAAAAATGTGACATTTAGCCGCTTTGATGTTTAACATGCGGCCGCTAATTGACTGCTAGTAAAACTACTCATATGCAATACCTCTTTCCTCCTTAATGGAATGCTCCTTAAAAGTTTGCTACTGTGTATTAAATACCATGCGAAATAGAGAAAAGAGATTGCTACTTAGAAACAAAGACAACAAACAGAATAAAGAAAAAAAGGTGTCCCTTTCCTTTTCTTTTTCACTGCTGACACCGCCGGGTGATTTCGTCCTCTATCTTTCTTTCTGCTGTTCTTTTAATTTCTCCAAATTAGTTTGCATATGAGGAGAGAGAGATACAAAACATTGCGCAGTACTACCAGAAAAATGTATACTGTAGCCTGTGAGTGAAGATCTACTCACATGCACCTGGTATTTTTCGTGCGGTAGCCGAACGCTTGTCAGGCTCTGTGTCTGGGCTGGATGCCCTGCTCATCCACACTCTGCGTTCTTCGGTGACGTCACTTTTTTTCTTTTTTCTGTTTGTTGTCTTTGTTTCTAAGTAGCAATCTCTTTTCTCTATTTCGCATGGTATTTAATACACAGTAGCAAACTTTTAAGGAGCATTCCATTAAGGAGGAAAGAGGTATTGCATATGAGTAGTTTTACTAGCAGTCAATTAGCGGCCGCATGTTAAACATCAAAGCGGCTAAATCTCACATTTTTTGGCTTAAATCCAACTTGAAATTATTTCAATCTATTTATGTAAAAAAAAAAATTTTTTTTGCTCACTCATTGACACTTGTTTGGACTAAATTGATTAACTTTTTGTAGGGAACCGTCCCTTTTTAAACATCATCTATCAGCAGATCTTAGCAAAGTTAATCATCTAAGTGCCCCAAACTAACCAATCAAGGATAATCAACCAAGGATGTTTTTTTACTGAAGGATCAATCTGATACACACATGCAAACTGATCAACTATTCATTTAAGGAGAATCTGCGGTTTAAAGACAATTTAATACCACAGTCACTTTATCCTGTTTTTATATATATTATTTATATAATACACTGTATATCACATCCACGTATCACGTTTTTATACACCACGCACACACAGTGGAAACTTTTTTGCACTAAGTTTTTAGGTCTACCATATTGTTTTAAGGTTGATATAAGCGCACTCATTGCACATATATTGTGTACATTTTAATACTTTACTCACGTGTGGGAGCACTTTTATATGGGTTTGCAGCTATTTCATTTGGCCATCTTATTACATTAATGGTCCCCTGATTTTAAATCCTCACTAGCGCTTAAGTATTTATATTTTTACTGTCCTCAGCTAAGAGACCTGTCAGGCTGCCGGGATTCCTGCGGTGTTTTTTTTAATAAAGGACTTATCCCAACTGTGTCTGTGTGTTTTTTTACAATTTGTTACACTTATTTTGTGACCCCGCCCCCCTCTGATGTAATGGAAACCTGCGTTACATCAGAGGGGGGCGGGGTCCCAATGTTGTCTGTGTGTTTTTTTTATTTTTTACACTTTCTTTGTGAAATGGTAGGGGTACAATGTACCCCTTACCAATTCACGTGGGGGGTGGGATCTGGGGGTCCCCTTTGTTAAAGGGGTCTTCCAGATTCCGATAAGCCCCCCCGCCCGCAAACCCCCACAACCACCGGGCAAGGGTTGTGGGGATGAGGCCCTTGTCCCCATCAACATGGGGACATGGTGCTTTGAGGGGTCACAGACCCCCAAAGCATCCTCCCTATGTTGAGGGCATGTGGCCTGGTACGGTTCAGGGGGGGGGGGGCGGTCTCTCATCGCCCCTCATTTCCTGCAGCCTGCCAGGTTGCGTGTTCGGATAAAGGGTCTGGTATGGATTTTTGGGGGGAAACGCACATATTTTTTTTTTATTTGACGCAGGGTTCCCCTTAATATCCATACCAGACCTGAAGGGCCTGGTAATTGAATTTGGGGGGACGCCCATGCATTTTTTTGTTATCAATGACTTTCAATGACTGTTCTCTGTATTTGAGAATCCAAAAATTGTAGCGCTATTACATGTGCAAGAGTGTATGAGTGACACAACACTCCAAAAATAAACTATATGACAAGTGTATTGTTGGAAAATCACTCCAATGCAAATATATGGTGTGAATAAAGTTCATATAGTGATGACATCAAACAGTCGGTCCTTCTGGTCAGCTCAGATGACAGAACAAACTGGAAGCATAGGCTTGACTGATGTTACTATAAGGTGTGGGTACTCTTACCGGAACCGTTGGATGTGGGTACCATACGGCGTCCACATCAGACAGGCTTAGAGATGTAACGTCTTGCATCTGAGGGACACCACCACAGGCTGAAACTTGAACGATTTCCGGGACCAGGAACTGGATCAGTCAGCAAAGATTAAAGTGTGCTCAACATTCAATCCTCCGATGGTCACAGGAAGGATGATGGAGACCGGGAAAGAAATAAAAAATGGAGACCACTCCAATGGTGCAGGTCAAAAGGACAAAAATTTATTCACATATGCATGTGAAAAAATATAAAAAGTAAATAAAATCTCGAGACAATATAAAAAGAGAAAGATTCGGCAATATGAGGGGCATAGGATAGCAAGCCCGACGCGTTTCGACTAAAGTCTTCCACAGGGGCATATCTCTAGCCCCCCCCCATTGCCTGCAACTATTTATAAGCATGGAACAAACAAAAGCCGCCCCCTTGGTCATGGGCAGGAAGTGAACGCCTCCCGCCTGAACCAATTGTAATACGGGGGTGAACTCGGAGTTGTCCATGTACACTTGGATGGAATACAGACGGTATTAAAAATACTACTATGATGGTAAAATACCACTTCTTTGTGTATCCTAATGTGAGGTGGACCTCTAGGTTGATGTATAAATATTAGTAGGATTAGATAAACCCATGGTGGAATGAACCCCCACTAATGAACCGGTCCTGTACCGGGACCTGGGGCCAATCTGAGGCCAGGGAATGACATTCCCGCCGAACAATTGTCCAATGGTGGTCTTCTATAGACCGGATATCTGTAGGTGACACACTGGGGATGATGGACTGCTGACACCGCAGTAGCGGTAATCCAATGTGCTGGATGCGTAAATGTGACAGGGCTGAACGTAGCGAGTGCGTGGTGACGTCACTATTGTGCGTCCAATACGTGGGGAGACGGCTAGCAGTGACGTGGAAACCCCGCATCCGGCCCGATGACCTGAAGTGACGCAAACCAGATATGCGTCAGAAGCGCCCGCCAATAGGCAGCCTCGCCGAGTATGCACACAAACAAGGGAGGACACCAAACTACCGCCCACAAGCTGTTAGGCGTGATGACGTCGTACGCTGGGAAACCGAACGTACAGACGAGCGGTGCGCCGAAGGACAGTACCCATCAGAACACATGGAGTTACCAGGGCAACGGCGTCCAGCGTAATGGCGTCTATGAAGAAAAGGGGAAAATGATAAATGTGTGTATATAAATAAACACCATGTGTAAAAGGGACATGTGAGCCACTTTCTAATAACCTGGTGACCAGGCAAAAGTGGCATATATTAGAGTGACATAACGTGGACCTCAATACGCCAGAGGTCTCCACCCATAGGGACACCTGTTGACACCGGGGCAACGGCGGACAACGCAGTGGCGTCACCAGTAACGTGAAAGGAAAGAATGTACATGTTATGGTGTGATAAACATAATGTGTACGACGTCTCAAAGAGACTTATGGGCCCCGACTAGTGACAAAGTGACCTAAACAGTAGAAGTGTATATAAAAATAATGAAATTCGTAATGGATTGTGCGCTAAGTGTCCCATACCACGTTTGTGTAACGTGTCCCCCTATAGACCGTCACTAAAATGACGTATATGGCAAACATACATATACATATTCTAATCCCCATCCCAAGGCCTTCTTGTCATCATTTCACAGACAGAGCACTCCAATAATCAGCGTAAGTTGAATACAGAATCATTCGTTCGATCACTATTATATTTTCATTTTATGCCCCCATATACGTCATTTTAGTGACGGTCTATAGGGGGACACGTTACACAAACGTGGTATGGGACACTTAGCGCACAATCCATTACGAATTTCATTATTTTTATATACACTTCTACTGTTTAGGTCACTTTGTCACTAGTCGGGGCCCATAAGTCTCTTTGAGACGTCGTACACATTATGTTTATCACACCATAACATGTACATTCTTTCCTTTCACGTTACTGGTGACGCCACTGCGTTGTCCGCCGTTGCCCCGGTGTCAACAGGTGTCCCTATGGGTGGAGACCTCTGGCGTATTGAGGTCCACGTTATGTCACTCTAATATATGCCACTTTTGCCTGGTCACCAGGTTATTAGAAAGTGGCTCACATGTCCCTTTTACACATGGTGTTTATTTATATACACACATTTATCATTTTCCCCTTTTCTTCATAGACGCCATTACGCTGGACGCCGTTGCCCTGGTAACTCCATGTGTTCTGATGGGTACTGTCCTTCGGCGCACCGCTCGTCTGTACGTTCGGTTTCCCAGCGTACGACGTCATCACGTCTAACAGCTTGTGGGCGGTAGTTTGGTGTCCTCCCTTGTTTGTGTGCATACTCGGCGAGGCTGCCTATTGGCGGGCGCTTCTGACGCATATCTGGTTTGCGTCACTTCCGGTCATCGGGCCGGATGCGGGGTTTCCACGTCACTGCTAGCCGTCTCCCCACGTATTGGACGCACAATAGTGACGTCACCACGCACTCGCTACGTTCAGCCCTGTCACATTTACGCATCCAGCACATTGGATTACCGCTACTGCGGTGTCAGCAGTCCATCATCCCCAGTGTGTCACCTACAGATATCCGGTCTATAGAAGACCACCATTGGACAATTGTTCGGCGGGAATGTCATTCCCTGGCCTCAGATTGGCCCCAGGTCCCGGTACAGGACCGGTTCATTAGTGGGGGTTCATTCCACCATGGGTTTATCTAATCCTACTAATATTTATACATCAACCTAGAGGTCCACCTCACATTAGGATACACAAAGAAGTGGTATTTTACCATCATAGTAGTATTTTTAATACCGTCTGTATTCCATCCAAGTGTACATGGACAACTCCGAGTTCACCCCCGTATTACAATTGGTTCAGGCGGGAGGCGTTCACTTCCTGCCCATGACCAAGGGGGCGGCTTTTGTTTGTTCCATGCTTATAAATAGTTGCAGGCAATGGGGGGGGCTAGAGATATGCCCCTGTGGAAGACTTTAGTCGAAACGCGTCGGGCTTGCTATCCTATGCCCCTCATATTGCCGAATCTTTCTCTTTTTATATTGTCTCGAGATTTTATTTACTTTTTATATTTTTTCACATGCATATGTGAATACATTTTTGTCCTTTTGACCTGCACCATTGGAGTGGTCTCCATTTTTTATTTCTTTCCCGGTCTCCATCATCCTTCCTGTGACCATCGGAGGATTGAATGTTGAGCACACTTTAATCTTTGCTGACTGATCCAGTTCCTGGTACCGGAAATCGTTCAAGTTTCAGCCTGTGGTGGTGTCCCTCAGATGCAAGACGTTACATCTCTAAGCCTGTCTGATGTGGATGCCGTATGGTACCCACATCCAACGGTTCCGGTAAGAGTACCCACACCTTATAGTAACATCAGTCAAGCCTATGCTTCCAGTTTGTTCTGTCATCTGAGCTGACCAGAAGGACCGACTGTTTGATGTCATCACTATATGAACTTTATTCACACCATATATTTGCATTGGAGTGATTTTCCAACACTACACTTGTCATATAGTTTATTTTTGGAGTGTTGTGTCACTCATACACTCTTGCACATGTAATAGCGCTACAATTTTTGGATTCTCACGTATTTTGACTTTGTTTGTTTTGTTTGTTGGCAGCTTTTACTTTGCTTTTATTGATTAGCGCAGTTTTTTCCCAATTCTTTGTTCTCTGTATTGCCAGGAGCCGACAATTCATTATAGCCACGAGTGCTTTTAAATTACTTTTTTCCTTCAGAAATTACACTTTGTGCAGGGACAGTTCTAAGCACCGGAAACAAGTGCTACTTTACAGGCATACTATACACACCCCCTAGGTATGAAATTTAAAGGAATATTTCACTTTTATTGTTTCACTTTAAGCATTATTAAAATCACTGCTCCCGAAAAAACTGCAGTTTTTAAAACTTTTTTTTGCATTGGTACATGTCCACTGGGGCAGGACCCGGGTCCCCAAACACTTTTTATGACAATAACTTGCATACAAGCCTTTAAAATTAGCACTTTAGATTTTTCATGTTCGAATCCCATAGACTTCAACAGTGTTCGGATGTTCAAACAAATTTATTGCCTGTTCGCATGTTCTTGTGGGAGATAAGCTTAATGAATGTGTTGGGAGAAATGGAGTCAGTCTTCCTGGGAGATCTAAAGAGAGAGAGAAGCTGATAGAGAAAGAGGAGGTAAAATATAGAGAAATGAGTGAGACAATGAAGGCAGACAATAAATTAGCAACTTAAACCAAAAATCCCTAAACCCACCCGGGTTGGGAAGGGACCAGCCACTCCCCAGCCTGTGACCTGAGAAGGTTGATGAAGGAGCATCAATCGGTCTCTGAGAGGAAAACATATGACCCCCAGAGGCAGATGGAGGTGCATTGTGGCTGCAATGGTCACCCGCCTTAGAGAATCCTGAGAATAAAATAGCTGAAGCCGCACATTGAGGACCAATCAACACTCCCATATTTCAGGCAAGATGACCAAATATGCTCGCACCTGCAGCATGGCGTCCGGTGAGCGCGAAGAATGCAGGGCGATGGCGTGGCGCCGATGCGCGACGGATGCATCTGCCCGATCCCCACCTCCAGCCAATCAGGAAGGGGGAGGAGCTCCGAGGTGCATTGCAGCTCCCAAGGTGAACAAGACAGAAGCCCAGCAGTCCCAGGCACCATATTACAGGACATGCATTAACCATGAAACGCCAGGTGCATGAAACTATATGTGTAGACCAGTTATATGCTGAAGGACATAAGCCAACCACAGTCAAGTCATTTACATGCGTTCTTGCATGGACCGACAGGGTAAGTGGTTGCTGAACCTATATAAGGGCTAAATATGTGCCTCCATCCATAACAACAGTAGAAAAAGGTTTGGGACTTTATACGAGACTCATATGTACTACATTTCCCAATTTTTGGGCATACTTACTAGACTTGGCTATTTATATGTATTTGTATCAGCCCTTGAAGAGTCGGCACTGTCCCATGAAATGCGTCGGGCTTACACAGATGCACCATGTCCTACAGATGGTTTACCACATTTTAATGTGATACATCTTAGACCCAATATGATATATATTCCTACAGGGAATTCTGTCATGGAGGATATTCTTCCACACCATGCTATGTTATGTGCTATGCCATTTATGTCACAATCATGTTTTTGCTACAAAAATTTGTATGTATGCATGCTCTTACTGTCATATACTTGGATTTTTAAAACTGCAGAAGGAATAAATAAATGTTTAATAATTATCCATTGCCCAATATTATGCCTCATCCAAAGTCCCAATCCTTTTCCATTTATAGCAGTCTGGTGACTTCTATCAGTGCCTAGTTAAAGCTTGTAAGAAGAGTTTTCATACTGCACTGGCTGTCCTATCAGGATGCCGGGCCCCTTACCCTCTGTCTGGACAGTGCTGATTGGCCCTGTACTGATCATATGCACTCTCCCAAGAAAAAGGAAAAAAAACACTCTAGCAATACACAACCAAACTGAGCATGTGCAGCCCGACTCCACTAACACTGTCTTATCAGGACATATTTTGGAGACAATGCAAGAAGGGGAGGATCTGTGCTTACAGGATCAAACAGCCTTTTTACACAATGCAGAGGATTAACACCTTAGGTTCATCAGTGAGTATAACAAGCATGCTTTACTGCATATACAGACTGATTTTATTGTTGTGGGTTTAGTAACACATTAAATCAGTAAGAAAATAACATTAGCTTGCTTTGTGAAAACTGGAGAAAGAAAAAATGTTTATTATTCTTCTTAAGGGCAAAACAGTGATTAGTACTTCTGCCTAGCAGCACTAAGATTGTCGGTTCGAATGCCAACCACAGCCCTATCTTCCTGGAGGCTGCATGTTCTCCCTGTGCCTGTGTGGGTTTCTTCAAAGTCTCAAAAGACATGCTGCTAGGTAAATTAGCCCTACTATGTGTATGTATGAATGTGAGATAGGGACCTTAGATTGTAAGCTCCTTGAAGGCAGGTACTGATGTGAATGTACAATATGTATCTATATACATATATATAAAAAGTGCTGTGTAAATTGACAGCGCTATACAAGTACCTGTAATAAAAAACAAATATTTGTGCCAGAGAATGTAACTAGCCTTATTTTTGTGCGGTAGATTAATAAATGAAAACTTCATCCAGATTGGTTGCTGCTGACATTATGTCTGTTTTTCCTTTTCTCCAAATTTCATTAATCACTGTTGCTCATAAATTTGTACATGCATTAAAATGTTTCCCAATGTGACTTTGTTTTGTAATTTTGTGAAAAACCTTAGCAAGCAGGATACAGAAATGTGAGGAATGAATCACAACAGTGTCAGTTATTACTAGAGCATAATATTTTCTCTTGCTGTTTGACAGATATAAAATGAGTGTGGTATTGCTTTTGTTGTCATAATGATTAACATACAGCTCAGATAATAATGAAATATGCATAGAATGGATGGAATGCAAAATATGCTGCAGGATGGTTAGATAGCAGAAACATCCTTGTTTTTAGTAGTCTGCATATTTTTTGATGACTGTTGTATTGTCAGTTTTTCCTTCTCTTCAAATCATACACAGAATCTAAGCACCTAATCATTCCCAATCCTAACCCCAAATCTGACCATTCTGGTCAAATTGCCCCAATTTTTATTTAACTTTGCTATTTTTTTTGGAACAAAGAATGCCTCATAACATGAATCAGAATAGAATAATCTGGCCCATATGAAGTCATGTTCTGGCCCCTGAAACCCTTCTACTGTGACAGCTGACATGGGATTCTTGCTCCTGCTTCCACTGTCACATTTCAAATTGGCGAGGCTGTGGAGGCAGATTTATTATTTTTTTCTTAAAAAGATGAACTTATCATTTAAAGATGAAATCCAGGTATGGCAATTTTTACATAGTTAACCACTTTCAGACCGGACCAATTTGCAGCCAAAGAACCAGGCCCCTTTTTGGGATTCTGCACTGCGTTGCTTTAACTGACAATTCCGCGGTCGTGCGACATTTTTGACACATTTTTGGGACCATTGTCATTTATACAGCAATCAATGCTATTTAAATGCATTGATTCCTGTATAAATGACACTGGCAGTGAAGGGGTTAACCACAAGGGGGCAGTGTAAGGGTTAAGTATGCCTAGGGGTGTGTTTCTTACTGTGGGGGGGGGCGTGGCTGTCAGCTAGTGAATGCTGATCTCTGCTCCAATCACAGGGAGCAGAGATCGGCGTCACTAGTTGCTAGGCAGAACGGGGAGATGCTGTTTATCTCGGCATCTCCCCGTTCAGCCTTCCCGTGAGACGATCGCGGGTGTCCCCGCGGCGATCGAGCCCGCGGGGACCGCGACCAGACTCACGGGGGTCCCGACCGGCGCGGGAGCGCGCCGCTCCCGGTGCGCTCCCGATGGCATGGACGGGCTAAAGGAGGGACTTGTATATACGCCCTCCTGCCTGTACGTGCCATTATGCCGACGTATATCGTTGTGCGCCGGTCGGCAAGTTGTTAAACATGTAAATTTTTATGTGCCATACCTGTGGGACGGCCATGGAAGCTGGAAATCATTGTAGCAGTAGTCTTTTTGAATAGGGATGAGCCGAACACCCCTCGGTTCGATTCGCAGCAGAACATGCAAACAGGCAAAACATTTTTCAAACACGCGAACACCGTTAAAGTCTATGGGACACAAACGTGAATAATAAAAAGTGCTAATTTTAAGGGTTAATATGCAAGTTATTTTCATAAAGTGTTTGGGGACCCAGGTCATTTCTAAAAGGAAAAAAGTAATTTAAAGCTACTCGTGTCTACGGGAAAAATGCTAATTTTAAAGGCTTATATGCATAATATTGTCATAAAAAGTGTTTGGGGACCTGGGTCCTGCCCCAGGGGACATGTATCAATGCAAAAAAAAGTTTTAAAAAACTACAGTTTTTTCAGGAGCAGTGATTTTAACAATGATTAAAGTGAAACAATAAAAGTGAAATATTTCTTTAAATTTCGTAACTTTGGGGTGTCTATAGTATGCCTGTAAAGTGCCAAATTTTTCCCGTGTTTAGAACAGTCCCTGCACAAAATGACATTTCTAAAGGGAAAAAAAGTCATTTAGAACTACTCAAGGCTATAATGAATTGTCGGGTCTCGGCAATACAGATAAGTCATTGAAAAAAACGGCATGGGGTCCCCCCAAAAATCCATACCAGGCCCTTTGGGTCTGGTATGAATATTAAGGGGAACCCCGAAACCAAAATTTTAAAAAAATTGCGTGGGGATCCTCCCAAATTCCATACCAGGCCCTTCAGGTCTGGTATGTATATTAAGGGGAACCCTGCACCAAAAAAAATGGCGTAGGGGTCCCCCTCAAAATCCATACCAGACCCTTATCCAAGCATGCAACCTGGCAGGCCACAGGAAAAGAGGGGGGAATGAGAGAGCCTCTTCCTCCTGAACCCTACCAGGCCACATGCCCTTAACATGGGGAGGGTGCTTTGGGGTAGCCCCCCAGAGCGCCTTGTCCACATGTTGATGGGGACAAGGGCCTCATCCCCACAATCCTTGCACGGTGGTTGTGGGGGTCTGCGGGCGGGGGCTTATCGGAATCTGGAAACCCCCTCTAACAAGGGGACCCCCAGATCCCGCCCCCCCTGTTTGAAATGGTAACGGGTACATTGTACCCGTATCATTTCACAAAAAAAATGTCAAATAAAAAAAAAAACACAAGACACACTTTGGGACAAGCCCTTTATTAAAAAATAAAATAAAAAAAGTCCCACGAAGTCCATTCAGCTTTTTCTCTCGCTCTGCCGATGGACCAACAAAAAAAAAACCTGCACGCCGCCACTGTTCCACCTCCATGAGAGGCACCCGCGGTAATGACGTCCTCTCAGGTGACAGTTCTTTTATAACTGAGGGCGAGGCCACGCAGTGACGTACCTGGGTGCACCCGCCCCCCTCTGATGCACGTGGACTTCCCAATGGCTTCCCCGTGGCGTCAGAGGGGGGCGGGGCCACCCGGGTATGTGAACAATACCAATACAATACCAATTTTGGTTCGGGTTCCCCTTAATATTCATACCAGACCCAAAGGGCCTCCCATGTCATTTTTTTATAATAACTTTTATCTGTATTGCCGAGACCCGACAATTCATTATAGCCGCGAGTAGTTTTAAATGACTTTTATTCCTTTAAAATTGTCACTTTGTGCAGGGACTGTTCTAAACACTGGAAACATGTGCCACTTTACAGGCATACTATAGACACCCGCCAGGTGGGCTGTTTTTAAAACTCTTTTTTGCATTGATACATGTCCCTTGGAAAAAAATTTGTGCGAACACCATCTATGGGATGTGAATGTGAAAAAACAAAAGTGCTAATTTTAAAGGCTTATATGTAAGTTATTGCCATAAAAAGTGTTTGGGGACTTGGGTCCTGCCCCAGGGGACATGTATCAATGCAAAAAAAAGTTTTTAAAACTGAAGTTTTTTCGGGAGCAGAGATTTTAATAAAAGGTTAGTGAAACAATAAAAATGAAATATTCCTTTAAATATCGTGCCTGTGGGGGGGTCTACTTAGTCTACTGGAAAGTAGCACACCTTCCCAATGTTTATAACAGTACCACAGCAAAATTACATTTCTAAAGGAAAAAAATGTCATTGAAAACTGCTCGCGGCTGTAATGGATTCTCGGATCCCGGCAATATAGATAAAAATCATTGAAAAAAACGGCGTCCCCCCCCCCCCCCAGTCCATTACTCAGCCCTTTGAATATTAAGGGGAACCCCGTGCCACAAATACCAAAAAAAATGGCATGGAGGTCTCCCCCAAAATCCATACCAGGCCCTTCAGGTCTGGTATGGATATTAAGGGGAACCTTGGTGTGGGGGTCCCCCAGGCACTATATACTCTGAACAGTAGTATATATACTATACGGCCTGCCCCATATACTCTGCAGAAAAATTTGGCCTTAGGTGTTGGTGGTGCCAGAACACTGTAACCCCTCACAGTTACTCTTGTTGGGCGCAGGAACGGGCCCTGCTGTAAAATATATAAAAAAATTGTAATTACATGGCCCTGTTAAACAGGGGCAGAAAAATTGGGCCTTTGGTTTTGGTGACGCCAGAGCACTGTAACCCCTCACAGTTACTCTTGTTGGGCGCAGGAACGGGCCCTGCTGTAAAATATATAAAAAAATTGTAATTACATGGCCCTGTTAAACAGGGGCAGAAAAATTGGACCTTGGGTGGTGGTGCCCTAAACCAAAAATATTGTTGGAAGCTAGCATCATCAAGATTGAGGAGGAATAGGATAGTCAGTAAGGATGAGCCCGGTGTTCGATTCGAACCCATGTTCGAATCGAGCACCGGGTGTTCGCTCGCTCGGCGAGCCCAGAACTATTGGGGCCGCTCGCATCAAATTCGTGTGATGCGAGCGGCCCCGCAATGCATTGCGGCCCGCGCAGTGCAATGCTGGCTGATGATTGGCCAAGCATGCACTGTGACCCCGCATGCTTGGCCAATCACAGCGCCGGCAGCGAGGAGAGCCATAATTGGCTACAGGCAGGATGCCTGTAGCCAATTATAGCTCAGGGGCTTTAGTACACGCCCCACGGTATAAGAGGCCGCCGCGCTGGCGGCCTCGCATATTATGTTTCAGTCAGTGTCAGCGTGTCAGTGTGCTGCTGACTGCTGACAACAATATGTGCTCTATTTCTGGGGATATGTGTGTGCGTGCTGTTAGAACAGCATTGCAGTATCACATCTGGGGGGTGTCTATAGGTGGCCTGTGAAGGGGGCAGGTTTCCTGTGCTTAGAACTTTCCCCGCAAAAAAGTGTCATTTTTGCAGGAAAAAAGCTATTTAAAATCACTCGCGGCTAATGAATTGATGGCTCCTGTAACACAGAGAACTGTCATTCATTAATAAAAAACAAAAAAAAAAGCGTAGGGGTCCCCCCAAATTCAATAACCAGGCCCTTCAGGTCTGGGATGGATATTAAGGGGAACCCCAGCCAAAAAAAAAAATGGCGTAGGGTCCCCCTCAAAATCCATACCAGACCCTTGAGGTCTGGTATGGATTTTAAGGGGAACCCTAGCCAAAAAAAATGGCGTGGGGTCCCCCTCAAAATCCATACCAGACCCTTATCCGAGCACGCAACCTGGCAGGCTGCAGGAAAAGAGGGGGGGACGAGAGCGCCCCCCCTCTTGCCTGAACCGTACCAGGCCACATGCCCTCAACATTGGGAGGATGCTTTGGGGGTCTAAGACCCCTAAAGCACCTTGCCCCCATGTTGATGAGGACAAGGGCCTCTTCCCCACAACCGTGCCCGGTGGTTGTGGGGGTCTGCGGGCGGGGGGCTTATCGGAATCTGGAAGCCCCCTTTAACAAGGGGACCCCCAGATCCCGGCCCCCCCCCCCTGTGTGAAATGGTAAGGGGGTACAAAAGTACCCCTACCATTTCACCAAAAAAGTGGCAAAAATGGTAAAAATGACAGGAGACAGACTTTGACAATTCCTTTATTAAAATCTTCTTTCTTCTTTCTTCATCCTTCGGTTTCTTCATCTTCTCCTTCCTTCATCTTCCATCTTCTTCTTCCATTTTCTTCTTCCTCCGATCCGCTTCTTCTTGCGCTGGTCTTCTCGTCCTTCTCGTCCGGCATCTTCTTCCGTCGGCGTCGGCGTCTGCGTCGGTGTCGGTGTCTTCTTGGGCCGCTCCGCGCAATGGGAGGCTCCCGCTGTGTGAGGCTCCGCTCCGTCTGACAGGTCTTTTATAATGGAGGGCACCTGGTGACCCCGCCCCCTCTGACGCACAGGGACGTCATGGGGAATTCCATGATGGCTTTCCCCATGACGTCAGAGGGGGCGGGGTCACCAGGTGCCCTCCGTTTTAAAAGACCTGTCAGATGGAGCGGAGCC